>CM062819.1:353045643-353645643 GCA_031772625.1 Pinus tabuliformis | reverse complement strand
TTGGGATCTTTTGAAACTTTTGAATAAGTGGCCATACTTCTTCATCCTTCTTCCATTCATCCCTTGCTTCATTTATCCAATCTGGTTGGATAATAGAAATAGTACAAAACAATTCTTCCACTTCCTCATCCTTGAAGAGTCTTCCCATTTGGTAAGGTCGCCATTTTTTAAGTGCATGTAGTGTTGCCAACATTTCCTTCTCATAAATAGCTTGCTTGAGATGTAGTAGTAAAAATACCCAATCACCTACATCAAAACATTTTTCACTACGATGTTGATCTACTTGTTGTTTCATTGGATTTTGTACCAAAGTGGCGTTATCCTTTAAAAGTTGGAGAACTTGTTGTTGATGCTCGATGTGATATTCACTGCTTGAACCTTTTTCTTCTTGATATGTCCTTCTATCTCTAGAGTTTGAGGAGTGGCAATTTCTTCCAATCCTAACAAGATATGGTTAGATTCATTTCTTGATGCTCAATGTGATCTTTCACTTCTTGAACATTTTTCTTCTTGATATGTCCTTCTATCTTGATAGTTTGAGGAGTGGTAATTTCGACCAATGAATTACAAGATATGGTTGGATTTATTTGTTCTTTCTCAATGTGATCTTTCACTTCTTACACCTTTTTCTTCTTGATATGTCCTTCTATCTTGAGAGTTTGAGGAGTGGTAATTCTTGCCAATGCTTTACAAGATATGGTCTGATTCATTTCTTCTTTCTCTGGGATGGGGTCCTGGCGTATATCCTCTTCTTTTGATGTTTCTTGATCCTTTTCTTCCTCCTCTTCATATTCTATGTAAAATAATTTCTTCTCAGCACACTTATGACCTTTAGTGTATTCTCTATCACAACTGTTAGAAAGCCCTTTTGCTCTTTTTTCTTCCAATTGTTGTGTTGTCAACCTTATAGGTTGTGGAAGACTAGGAAAAACAACACTACCATCTTTATAATTGTGAGTGGTATGCTTCCTGGTTGCCATAATTTTTCTTTCCATTTTTCTTGCTAACTTGAATGCCTTCTCTAATGAATCGGGTTCCCAAAGGCAAACATCATGTTGAATATTATCCTTTAAAGTCCCTATGAGCACATCAATCCTATGCTCCTCTGGAATATTTTTTACCCTTATGTTCAATTTTTGGAACTCCTCAATGTGCTCCATTATTGAACCCTTTTGTTTGAGACTTATCAATTGGCTAAAAAAAAATGTTTCTTTTTGTATCCTCATAATGTGTTGTCAATTCTTCCGTAAAAATTGCCCAAGTGATAATTTGTTTACGAGAGCAAAGCCATTGATACAAAAATGTGTCACAAGGATGTTGGGTTATGACTTTGAAATCATCAATAAAAGAAGGGAAGAAAAATGTTGTTGTAGATGCACTCTCAAGAAAGAATGAGGATGTGGAAGCATTTTTTTGTTCCATTTCTATTATCGAATAGGACTAGATAACCGAAGTAAGGGATCAATGGAAGAATGACAAATAGGTGTGGAAACTCATTCAAAAGTAGTAGAAAGATCCCGGGTACATCTAATACATTTAGCTAGAAAAATGATTCACTATGGTGCAAATATCACTTATATATTTGTAATACTCCCAACTCAAGAAAAATATTCTTTTGGGCTCTCACTCCTCCCCCTTAGGAGGGCACTTGGGATTTTTAAAAACTTACCATAGGGTCAAGAAGGATTATTTCTAGGATGGCCTTAAATTTGATATTCAGAAGTTTGTTACAGAATATTTGGTTTTCCAACAAAATAAAGTTAAGACAATTAAGACTCTGATTCTATTACAACCTTTAGCCATTCCAAGTGAACGTTGGGAGGAGGTCTCAATGGATTTTATCATAGATTTACCCAATTTTGAAGGAAAGAGTGTCATCGTGGTGGTAGTTGATAGACTTACCAAGTATGCACAGTTTTGTGCATTATCTCATCCTTTTAAAGCTAGTACAATTGCTACTGCTTTTATATAAAAAATCCAAAAGCAACATGGAAACCCAAAGATTATTGTAAGTGACATAGATCCCATTTTCACTGGAAAATTTTGGACGAAATTATTTTCTTGTCTTGGTACTAAATTAGGTCATATTTCATCTTATCATCCTCAATCTGACAGGAAAACTAAGGTAGTGAACAAATGTTTGGAAGGATATCTTTGTTTCTTTGTATTTGATAAGCACACGCAATGGGTTAATTGGTTACCTCTAGTTGAATGGCGGTATAAGACTTCCTTCCATACTACAACAAAAATGACCCCATTTATGGCACTTTATGAATATCTTCCACCATCCATCACATAATCTTTAAGAGAAAATTCTAAGGTTCAAGCAATGGAATATGACATTGAGCATCATTAAAAAGTTCTACAACTCTTAAAGGATAACCTCACTCTAGCGCAGAATCGAATGAAATAACATGCATTTCAACATCATAGTGAAAGAAGTTTTAATGTAGGTTGATGTGTACTTTTACTGCTACAACCATACAAACAAATGTCCCTCAAGAAAGATAAGAAGGATAATAAACTATCACCCAAGTACTATGGTCCTTACAATGTGTTGCAAAAAACTGGTACTATGGTGTACAAATTGGAGTTTCCTGCATCTTCCAGAGTACACCTAGTTTTTCATGTTTCATGCTTAAAGAAGTTTATATGTGACAAGCTCCCAATTCAGCCAATCTTTCCAAAAATTGAAGAAGAAGGAAAAATCATATTTGAGCCTGAATAAGTCATGGAAATAAGAACCTGAGAAATATGGAATCGATTAATTTCAAAGTATCTAATTAACTATAAGTACTTACTCACTGAAGATTCCACATGGGAGAATGATAATTTTATATAGAAGCATCTGAAACTACTCAAGCGTTGAGGACAACACTTTTTTGAAGGATAGGGGCATGTTATGTCCCTATAATACTAGTATATTCCCCTTATTTTTATTTTTAGTGTAGCCCCCTATTTTTATTGTTGTTCCCATGTATTCCCCATGTTGTTATTGTTGTTCCACATAGAAGCCCACTATTGTTATTGTTGTGAAATTACATTATTAATGATATGTAGGATCTGAATATATTGTGACCCCTTAGACCCCTATATATAGCAAGGAGGTCTTATCATTTGTATCATCCAAGAATTATTCATTTATATCATGTAAAGGAGATTCCCCCTTGAAGAGGATAATTTTTAAGTAGTTGATCTATCTTTTCTTCTATTTTTTTAAGTTGGTTTCATAACACCCTATGTGATTTCCAAGTCGCCCATCAAGAAGAAAGGTTTGTACACTCCTCTATCCACTCCCATCCAGCCCTAGGAATCCATATCAATGGACTATTTGTGTGGCCTCCCTTCTACCAAGCATGGTAATGACTGTGTATCTGTGGTCGTGGACAAATTTTATAAGATGGCTATATTGGTGGCTTGCAAGAAAAGTGTCACAACAAATGACACTACCAAAGTCTTATTTGAATGAGTATGGGTACAATTTGGGATCCCACAAACCATTATATCAAATTGGGATAGTAGGTTGCTTAGCACATTTTGGTTTATCCTTTGGAAACTATTCGACACCAAGCTCACCAAGTCGATTACATTCCATCCCTATACTAATGGCCAGAAATAGTCATCAATAGCATGATAGTACACATACTCCACATGTAAAACTACAAGCATCCATGAGGCTATGATGAGGGCCTTCCCCATGTGTAGACTAACCATAGAAGAGCTCTCCATAGCTTAATTGGTCGCATTCCCTTTCAAGAGGGTGTGGGATTTCAACCATTATGTTTGATTGATGTCCCCATGCCTCATGCGACTACAAAGTCAAAATTCACACATGTACAATCCGAGGATGATAAAGAAACCATGTTTATTGAATGCATTCAACACATCTATCAGTAGGTTCAAGACATCTCGTAGAAGTCGAATGCCAAGTACAAGTAGCAACATGATCAACTTTGGGTGCCACACAAGTTTCAGGTGGGCGACAAAGTTTGGTTGCATTTTAGAAATAAATATTTACTATAGCCCATCAGAAGACTAGACCACTTTAATATGGATATTACACCATCACCAAGGTTGTGGGAGATAATGATTTTTATCTCATCATTCCCCAATTCCTTGGCTTTCACCCAGTGTTCATTGTGGACCGCCTTCGACCATACTTTCCACCACTACTAGACACATCAGACATTATAGAGAAGCTTACAACAATAGAGCTAAGCTGAGACTGCATGGACATGCCACAATGGTTCAAATCATGGACCCATAGATCAAGAACACTTGCCAACAAAAGATCCAACTGTATCTGATTGTTAAAGCTGGCCAACTCCTACACCAAGGCAAGTGGCTCACCAGGGACCAAGTTCAGCAAAATATTCCCCATCTCATGGAAGCACTCAACTCAATGGGGACCATTTCTTCCTAAGGGGGGAGATCATCCAGAGGAATATTGGTGGCCACCCACCTATTCCACTTACACCCACCATTTTTTCTTTTTAGTTTCCTTAATTGTAGCACAAATTACTATTTTTTGCAGCTTTTCGGGTCCTAAACTGCCAGAGTCATTCTAAGGGCCTAAAAGACCTATTTTGGAAAAATGGAGAGACCAGAAATGTGCCAAACCAATTTACTAGTATATATGTGTTCTCCTCTTGGAGATCTTGGCAATGAGGTATTATGATGAGTTACAACCTTGGGAAGTTGATGTTCCAACTAACCCCAACAAGGCCCATAAGCTTTTGGTGCTTCATCTCCTAGGGTTAGGTTTTTATTTATGTTTAGGTTTTCCCATTGTCTCTTAATGATAAAAATACCACCGAGCCTCATTGTAACATAAAATTTCGTAAGGCATGTAGTAGCCACATCTCTTCTTAGAGATAATCTAGCATCGCCTGAGATAGTTTATTTCCATTCTACATGTAAACAATTTTTAGTACTTTGTTATTAATGAATTGAATTTGTATTTTTGATGTATCTATATGTTTCTATTTATATATGTATTTCATTATGTTCCTTCATAAATCTAGATCAATGATATCATAGTGGTCTTCTCTTTGTTTGTTTTTCTGGGCATGTCCCCAATGAGGTCAGGGTATAAGGAGTTGGGACTGGAACTAGTTGAGCCTTCGCAAGACCATCCCCACCGATGTTATGAATATAATGCATAACAAATGACATAAATAAAATTAATGTAAATATTAAATAATTAAATATTAATTAGGTTAAATAGTCATTAAGTTAGGTGAAAAGGCATGTCTAAAAGACATGCCCATTCATGAAAGGTCACCTGCTGAGGTATTGTTATAGACATTTTTGTGCCTTACAGCATTGAGCATGAAATGTCCATAATCTAAGGGATCCAAAGTCCCTAAACATGTTGTTCCTACCCCTAGAGGAACAAGGCCAACAAACCATAGAAATTCAGAGAAGTTCTCCACCAAAAACTGATCAGAACCAAGTCAATTCAGGATCATTTCAGTGGCTACACTAGCTGTCTGCGCTGAATGTCAAAGCCAACACTGGCTACCTGCGCTGAATGTCAACTGCAACACTGGCTACCTGCGCTGAGCGAAAAGGGACAAGTGGCAAGTTCATTTCTCAAGGTGTCAGAGTCCAGGAAGCTTCCAAAATGACACTTGCCTCAGGGAATTCGACTGGTGATGAGTAAGAGGTTCCAAATCTCCAAGTGGAAGCAAGAACCTCCAAGTGGAATCAAGAACTGAAAGAGGGAGAGGACACTAGTCACATCTCAGGCTGACTCATCCTCTCTCCAAACATCTATATATGGATCTCTCTCCCATGAGATCTAGAGGCTGGAATTTTGTGAATGCAAAGAATTGCTGTTGGTTTGAGTTTAGAGCTATTGGGTGATTTGCTTTGAAGGAGGTGAAGAGGAGATTCCTTTCTGCTGGGAAGGTGATGCTGGATTGGGCCTCTTATGGTTGTATCACTTCCTGAACTTTACTTCTTCCATCAATAAAGCCATTTGAGTTTCTTCTATATGCATGTATCTCAATGATGTTTTGTTGTATTTGCATATTTAGTTTATTCTAATCCTTAAACTAGTTATGAATGTATGCTTCTTGTAGTTTCCCTCTCTTGCCATTTTGCAGGAACTCGGTGTAGCTGGGCCAGTGAAAGAGCAAGGAGCTGGGGGCAAGCAGCAAGGAGTGAGATTGGATCAACAAACTAGCGGAAGACATCGGTTAGTTACATCCTTCTCCTCTCTTTACATTTCATAAAGAAGAACACTTAGATAGTTTTGTCTTGTTTGTTGCTGAGGTACTATCACTCCTTAGAGTGGGATAGGGTCATTCCGTATTGGATACTTTTCCCAACAACAAATTGGCGACTCCGCTGGGGATCGTATCTTGTTGGTTTGTTTGTGTTTTTGCTATTCAATTCATAAACTCAGAGAGTACTGAATCGAACTGCATTTGGACTTTTCAAATGCAAAGTAGAGGGCAGCTACTCTAGTCCAATAACTGGGTCTGTTTATGATCTGAAGAGCTGATCCACAAGTGCTCTAACAGCTCTTAGTGATAGATCTTCATCCTCCTTTGAATCATCCCTTAGGTTGTACTTGATTGCTAGCTTTGATTTGGCCAAAAACTGTGATTTTAACTGCAAACCGTAGCTCAAAACCCAGGAACAATTCTGGTTCTTGCTTCAGCGCAGACCCAGTGAAGAGGTTCTGCATTTCAACGCAGGTCCCGTGAAGGCTACCTGTGCTGAATGTCAAAACCTCTGTGTTAGACCTGTGCTGAAACAGTCCTTGCCTTGTGTAGCTGTGGTTCCCTGTGTCTTTTGCTCAGTTTTTATCCCTGTTTTTTGCAGCCTGTTATCAGTCAATGTACCTATCTGAAACCACCTTTCTTTGCCTCAATTCCACCTCAGTTGTGTAAATAAACTGTATTTGTTCTTTGTGTATTTCTTACATCATTTGCAGTTTCCCATTACGAAAGTAAACTAGTCTTACTGTGGCCTCTTAGATCTAGACCTGTCATAAGTGTCGTTTTGATCTTAGGAGCAAGTTTGTTTGTTGTTCACAGTTGATTGAGCTTTTACTTTCGTCATATGGTTTGAATTTATGTATTTCTAGTGTCGAAACAAGTAAATCATAAGGTGTCTTTTGATTTTGGACAAAAAGCTTGTTTGTGTTTTCACTTGAAATCAAATTCAAAGTTATACAACAGCTTTCTTTATATAAAACATCAATATTAAGAAAGAGAAAAGAAATACCTGCATTGTGCATTTGCATTTTGACAGCTTGCATGTTGATTTAGGGAAAAGTGCATTACTGTGTGCTCTATGCTCTGTGTGAAAAGATGATGTCTTTCTTTTCCCTCAGTAGTTAGGATTTTCATATGTTGAAAAGATAGAAAAAGCTTGCTTATCATCTTTAGACTGCATTTAGGAGTTGTACCATACATCTCGTGGTGATCCATAAAGGCAAACTTCTAAACAAGATCAACCTAAAATAAATTGAATGAACATAACAACGCTTTGAAACATAACGCACAACATAGAGGTCTAGGCTAGAGACGTGTTCCGGCGTCGTTAAGCCTGATATCTTACCGTTGAGTGGTTGGGTGATTCCTCCACGGTGAAGCGATAAGTATCAGTACGGACTGTGCTCCCACGTACCGTCACGTATATATTGGGAGACCCCTATAGGAATAAAGCCTTTATCCATAGGAAGCCGTGTCGGCCGCCCTACTGATCGCAATGCAGTGAACACAACATTCACGAAGATCGACCGCCCGTACCCTAAAAAGTATTCTGCGGTTTTGCGAAAAGTTTGGCACACCTTCTACCTAGAACTCCAGGGCAGTTCCTTTTGGCCTTTTTCAGACTCTATAATAGAAAAAGTCCATCCGAGCATTTGTCACTTCGGGCTCGTTAAAACATCGAAGGAGACTAGAGTCATCTTTAGCTTTTTCTCGACTCTTTAAAAGTGAAAAAGCAAGTTGTGTCTAAAGCGTCGTTAAAAATTTATTTTAAACGGAACATAATCACCTCCTATTCCTACGTTGATCTTTAGGTTGAGAAAATGGAACACACCAACCAAGGAATTCCCCATGATGGAAATCCTAGTCCCTTCTCCTCTTGGGGAGATGTTGGTGCACCCCACATGGCCACATTGTCGCTTCCAGGACTGACAATTGGCCTGCCAGTCTGGCTCTTCTCAACCAATGTAGTTCAGAACACCACGGTTCCTGAACAGTCGAGTCAACAGTTAGATCAGTCTAGAGCTGCCCACCAACCTTCTACTTCCTATAACTCTTCCGCCCCTCCTTCCTCCTCGCAAGGTGGAGCTGGAAAAAGCCAAGCTCCCAAAGAGAAGAAGGAGAAGAAGAAGAGAGGGAAGAAGAAGAAGGAGCCAAAGGCGACTAGGGGCAAGCAAAAGGCATCTGACAAAAATCCACACATAGCACTGACTGGGCCTAAATCGCCATGTGTCATATGTAGAGGAGACCACTTCCACAGAGATTGTCCCTATATTCCTCGGATACTAAGGGACTGGTCTCCTCGTTTGCACAATTTGGTAGCATCAACCTCTGATAGCCATGTTGAATGCTTACCGTCAACCAGCGAAAGTGAAGGTTCAAGAAAAAGAGGGGGAGCAAGATTCCCCTGCAGACTGTGTGAAGGCGATCACGCCATCCACCGTTGTCCCTTCTTAGATGAGGCGAAGAGAGTTTTGGAAGATCGTCCGGTTTCACCGTTACGACTTCCTCCTGGATATAATAAACTCGTGCCAAGTCCTTCGTTGGTTGAGAACACAGCTGGCCCGCTCAAGTGGTCAGCTGAAGCGTCAGTCATTGAAAATGAACCTACTGAATCCAGACCGGACGAAAGTCCAAAGGTCGAGACGGCAGTTGACCCAGTTTTGCCTTCAGAGGATTCATCTTCAAATGACACCGTCAATGAAGAGAATAAGGATGACACCATCCAGATTCTTTTCATCAACACAGACTCTTACGAGCATCAGGGCAATGCGCCCATTCCTTTATCGCAGGAAGGAACTTCTTCAGGGTCATATCCGGCCATATATTCGGTCCCACCACCAAGCAACCTGGTTGTGTCCTTTGACTGGAACCAACTAGGCAGACCCCGGTTACCAGCCAGTATACCATTCAAAATTATCGTCCAAATATATAGGATGGTAATGGCTAGCACTATCATTGATGAAGGGGCATCTGTGAGTATCCTTTCCTCTATTGCTTGGAAAGCACTGGGTTCCCCAGCGCTTTTGCCTGAGATAAGAAATCTCTCGGGCTTTGATAAAGGAACCAGTCGACCATTAAGGATCCTCCCCAATGTGCCCATTACGTTGAAAGGGAAGTCCGTTCAAATGAACGTGATGGTCGTTCAAGGACCCTTGGATTATAACCTACTCCTTGGATGAGACTATATATATTGCATGGGAGCAATAGTCTCCTCACTCTTTAGAGTAATGTGTTTTCCACACGAAGGAAGAATGGTCAAGCTCGTAGACCAACTTTCATTTCCGGGATCACGCATCGCAAATAGTCACATACCAACCCTGAATGGTCTATTCAATCAAGAAATGTCTCCCCCCCAATCCTTCTTCCCGATGAGTGCGAGTGATTCGGAAAAATAGGACTGGAACCCAGGGGGCATGCGTCCTGGTCTGCTTCGGGCAGAGAAAACCTTGGGTATAAGGTAGGTTTCCGCGGGAGAATATGACTAGTCCGTACCCCGTCCGTCTAGGAAGAGGGGTTGTTCTAGAACAAGATTCTTTTGTCAAAGTTATGTGTTTGACGAAATAAGGGTCATTCACCTTTGTCTATTTTGGTAGACATCGCCGAAGAAATGTTTTGTTTGAAAAGATTAACAGAACAATCTTTGGGTAACCTGAAAGAGGTAGGCCTCCCTCAGTAAAACAAATGTTTTGTCTTTGAGTAGTGTTGTTCTCTTGTCGCAAGTAGCTGTTCTCTTGCGATCTTGCAGGAATCTATTGAAGTTGGACTAACGAGAAAGCAAGTAGCTGTTCTCTTGTAATCTCGTATAGACCCGTTGAAACTGGACTAGCAAGAAGACAAGTAGCTGTGAACACCCAAAGAAAAGCAGAGGTGAGAAGCCGGAGAGGTAACCTTGAAATCGTATTTTATACCTGGGGGCATGAAAACGTTTTGGAGTGCAAGCAAAGAGCGGTTATTTATCTGTTTTTGGGTTAGCCGTTTCCTAACTTACATAAAGAAAGGATATGGAGCAAAGCTTAGTGAGATGAAGCTCCATAAAAAATAGAATCTCGAGGAGACATTCTTATCTTATGACTGGTATAATCGAGCAGTTTTAGCACACAGTTCATGCTCGTTAAAAAATAAACGCAAGTTCGAGCAGTTTTAGCACAAGTTCATGCTCATTAAAAAATAAACGCAATTGTGAGCAAGCTTCCCACTAGAGTTCAAGCTCATCCAGAAAAAATGAACCGGTAAATAACCATTGTGATCGTAAATTCATCAGCCATAAAAGCCTTGGTCGTGTTTGTACCGTCACCTCCACTTTTCATTTGGCCGATCGTTCACCTCCATTTGATTGTTTACCTTTTTTTTGAGGAACAGCTGCGAAGAGTGATTTCGCCTAGCCATCCTTGTGACACTGCCGTGATTGGAAAATTCCAACCTGTCCCTGGAATCTGCTGCTATTCCTATTTATCACTCGTTCCTCAAAAGACGAGTCTTCTTTGAGCTCTTTTCATCTGACTCGTAAGATATGAAAAGTTTGTCGAGTTTTGGCCTTCCAGCTCGTTAAAGCGACCGGAAGAGCTATCCCTCCTCTAGATTTTAATCTTTTTGGACCTGAGGGATTATTGCACAAAAAGATCGAGCGCTTGTTTAGTTCGGCTCGTTAAAACTATCGAACATTCATCCCTTCTGTATTGTTTTATACTTTTTCGAACTTAAGGGATTAGATGACGAAAAAGGACCTCTGGAGTTAACTTTACGTACCTTTTCAGACTCTCTAAAAATGAAAAGGACCGAGTTGTCTTTGTCGTTAGACTCGTTAAATGCATTAAATAGCGACAAACTTGTCTCTAGACGAGAACGAGTTTCCCTATCGCTAGGCTCGTTAAAACATAGCGATGGGCTTGCCCGAAGGGCAGGTTATAGAACAAGCATATGTTATCCTCCTCAAGCTTGATAAAAATAAAGAGGTACTGGTCAGCAATGACTGGGGAAAAATTGGGAGAAACTCAAAACTTTGATGGTAGCAAGTCGCTCTTGAACATGACACTTTTCCTCCGTACCACAATCGGGTTGGGTTGTTTCATTCACCGGCCACATCACCATGGTCTCGCCATACCATCCATATTTGGGGTAATGCTACCGATCCATCGCATCAGTGTCGCCATATGTTCAAGAGATGTTGTTCAGAAAGAGTCAACCGTGTCCCATCCACTGCCATACATTATCCTTCATCCTTTCATGACCGCCACCCTGAATCATATGTCACAGATCGTTTTCACCTCCATCACAATCATTAGCTACATTCCGTGTCACTAATGTGGGATTCATTAAGGCCCTCCTTTGACGGATCGCTTCTTGTCGACATCAGCTCATTATCCAAGAAGTTGATCTAGGAACACCCCCCTCAGTACTTTGAAGCTTGCATGCCACAATGGCAAGTTTCTCACTTCCGGCGACAGGTATACATCAATGACCTTCGACCGAAAGATTTTGCGTGGTGTTCGACGCCAAGTCCTTTATTCACACCACGTGAATTGTACTGCAGTACCTTGAGGGTCATCATCATTATCGGTGATTCCTCTCGCGCTTGTTAACGGTTTACATGATTGACTAGTACTCAAGCGATGTCGTTCCACGTTCGACTTCAAAAAATTCTCACGTGGATAGACTTGTACTTAGAGTGAAGATCGGACGAGATTGAAGACCCCAGATCTAGTTTCATCCATCCGGGTTGCGATATATATTCAGGAAATAAAGACATTGACATGTGCAGCAAATGATCATCCTACTCAAAGGATGATAATTTCATCAAAAATTATCAGTCTACCATCAGACGATTGTCTGTTCTATGTACAGAAAAATGAATTTATAAAGCTGAGCATGGGAATGCCCGCCTCAGCTAGATCATGAAAGCAGTATGAAAAATAATGTATTGTATTGTATCTTATTACAGGTCACCTCCCAGCATTGGATGAACTTCGGATCCTCCTGATAAAGCATTTCACCCGATAAATGGCCTCATACTTTAGGGGGCAACTGTTATAGACATTTTTGTGCCTTACAACATTGAGCTTGAAATGTCCATAATCTAAGGGATCCAAAGTCCCTAAACATGTTGTTCCTACCCCTAGAGGAACAAGGCCAACAAACCATAGCAATTCAGAGAATTTCTCCACCAAAAACTGATCAGAACCAAGTCAATTTAGGATCATTTCAGTGGCTACACTAGCTGTCTGCGCTGAATGTCAAAGTCAACACTGGCTACCTGCGCTGAATGTCAACTGCAACACTGGCTACCTGCGCTGAGCGAAAAGGGACAAGTGGCAAGTTCATTTCTCAAGGTGTCAGAGTCCAGGAAGCTTCCAAAATGACACTTGCCTCAGGGAATTCGACTGGTGATGAGTAAGAGGTTCCAAATCTCCAAGTGGAAGCAAGAACCTCCAAGTGGAATCAAGAACTGAAAGAGGGAGAGGACACTAGTCACATCTCAGGCTGACTCATCCTCTCTCCAAACATCTATATATGGATCTCTCTCCCATGAGATCTAGAAGCTGGAATTTTGTGAATGCAAAGAATTGCTGTTGGTTTGAGTTTAGAGCTATTGGGTGATTTGCTTTGAAGGAGGTGAAGAGGAGATTCCTTTCTGCTGGGAAGGTGATGCTCGATTGGGCCTCTTATGGTTGTATCACTTCCTGAACTTTACTTCTTCCATCAATAAAGCCATTTGAGTTTCTTCTATATGCATGTATCTCAATGATGTTTTGTTGTATTTGCATATTTAGTTTATTCTAATCCTTAAACTAGTTATGAATGTAATGCTTCTTGTAGTTTCCCTCTCTTGCCATTTTGCAGGAACTCAGTGTAGCTGGGCCAGTGAAAGAGCAAGGAGCTGGGGACAAGCAGCAAGGAGTGAGATTGGATCAACAAACTAGCGGAAGACATCGGTTAGTTACATCCTTCTCCTCTCTTTACATTTCATAAAGAAGAACACTTAGATAGTTTTGTCTTGTTTGTTGCTGAGGTACTATCACTCCTTAGAGTGGGATAGGGTCATTCCGTATTGGATACTTTTCCCAACAACAGGTATAAAAGCAGGGCCTCATTTTAACATTCATATCATCTTATATTAAGTTATACATTTCATATATATTAATAAATTGTTATTAAAATACCTGTGTGTATTTTTACAATTAAGTCTACAAGCTACTAGTTTTCTCACTTTAGCCATAGTTTTTATGCTTCAATGGTATCAAAGCCATGGCACACGATATAATCATGCAGGCCTTTGAATGTAGTTCACTGAAAAATATGCCATTACATTCACGTTTTGAATCCATGGAGAATTTTAATAAAATTCAAGAAGTATTTCAGCGTTTAGAAAAATCATGTGCCGAAGCTACAACATGTTTTAAGGAGAGTTATGCAAAAATCGATAATACGGAAGATGATAACAATGGTGAAGAAACCAAACAAGAGAATGATGCAAAAGAGGCAACGAATAGAAGACATGTAATCATTCTAAGTGTCTCTGAAAGATCTCATGAACAAAAAAATCTAGAGGACGAGAATGGAGAAATTGAACAAGTTAGAAAACTAAGTGATCAAGGTGATGGTCACCATGTAAGTCAGCCACCAATAGATATGCGTGATGTTTTTTTCAGTTATCATGGAGAAGAAGAACAACGATATGAGGAAGGGAAAAAGGAGAAACCAGTAGGCCCTCCCTTAGAGATGGAGTTTCCATTACACCCACCGCTAGGTCAGCCACAACCAATGGATATTCCAGATGAGGAGAAAAATAAGGTGGCTCAGAAAGCAGAGTATCGATCAATCAATCAAATGGCACTCAGCGAAGTATCTGAATCGGACATTGTCTATGATCCAGTACGTATCGGAACAGGAAGCTTGTTCGATCGTATCGACCTGGACGACATATTGGATAGTGATAACAATAACATAGCTGCATATAAACCAGAGACCGGCTGGCCTTTCCACATGTACAATATTCAACCCCAACCCGAAATAATAATGCAAATGCGACAACGTCTGGTCATTGGAGAAGAGAATTTTGAGGGTCAAAACATGTTACTACAAGAGTCTATGATAGAAGACTACCCTGTTGAGATATTGGACGAGAGCCATATGACTGATTATGTGAATTCATTGGCTCACTGGACTGCAAATGATATCAGATTACCGCGAGAATTGAAAACCCTGTGGAAGAGTATAAATCTGCTTCGGCTCAATTGCCAGTACAGTGATGCCAACATAGGCCTGTTTCATTCTGTCGATGGATTCCAAACCCTAATTGAAGCCTTGAGTGTTCATTTTAATATAGATGGACTCAAATATGAAGAAGAGGTCGAGGTGGCCGATAAGGAGGAGACTCTGAATTTGTGTCGAGAAATTGTCAAGCTAGCTGAGATTACTGGTCTGAGTTCAGAGGACTCACGGTTTATTACAGAAAGTGAGGCCAATGCCCATGCTTTTTGTGGCATTTCGCATCTCGTTTACTTTGAAGGTGGCTACAGAAAAGACATGGGCAGAATTGTGTGCATAACACATGCAATGTTTAATGATGTGCAGTTGCCCTACTTCGATTTTTACTTCAAAGTCATACTTTCCCACTTGTGGAATCCTGAGGCTACCAGTGAGGAGCTCAACCTCTGTGTAGATATTTCCAATGGGTTTCTTGGCGTGGGAAAGAGAACATCCGCCTGGATTTCTCCATATACCCATTGTGCCAGGCACTGAGGACTCTGGTTTCTAGGTTTCATTCGACTGGCAATACCACACCCCCGCTAGGCCATCTACCCTGCGGGCCTTCCACACCAATTCGACTTTCCCCTGCCGCTATGTGGACCATCGCTAACCGGGCTATGTCCTACTGTGTTCCTGCACCTCCACCTACGCATCACATCTCTTCCACCCATCTTTTCCTCCCGCTACCACAGAACCACACATCGCCCACCTTATCCCCCCACATCTGCAATAGTTATGGATTCATTGTCTCAGCACGCAGACAAATCGAAGGCTGGTGTGTGACCATGCTACGTTGTGGAGTAAAGATTTCGTACACCCTCAGCGTATTGACAACGTGGATATTAGTTGTCTCTGCAATGCCGCATAAAAGTACGACTATGCCATCAGATGTGACTCAGTCAGCCAGCATGTGTAGACAACCAACGCGACCAATCCGTTGGTAGAAATTAAAATTTTCATAAATTTTTTATTATAAACTTTATAATTATAAAATTTAAATTATTATTTAATTAATCAAAAAAATTAATTAGAGTTATAAAAAAAAATTGAAGTTATAAAAAAAAAAAATAGAGTAATTAAAAAAAAGGGGAAAAAAATAAATATCTATATATATATATATATATATATATATATATTATCATTATATATATAAAGAAAAATAAAATATAAGGGAATATCACTAATGAGCTATAAGAGGATGGCTAGATTATATACGTCGAAACAAGATGACAGACACTAATAAAGCTTTGAGGACGAAGCTTCCGAAGGAAAGGGCTATGTTATGAATATAATTCATAACAAATGACATAAATACAATTAATGTAAATATTAGATAATTAAATATTAATTAGGTTAAATAGTCATTAAGTTAGGTGAAAAGGCATGTCTAAAAGACATGCCCATTCACGAAAGGTTACCTACTGAGGTATAAAAGCAGGGCCTCATTGTAACATTCAAATCATCTTATATCAAGTTATACATTTTATATATATTAATAAACTATTATTAAAATACCTGTGTGTATTTTTACAATTAAGTCTACAAGCTATTAGTTTTCTCGCTTCAACCATAGTTTTTATGCTTCAACCGACAAGGATGACCTCCCATGGCGGAAGAATAGAAAGATGAGGGGCCGAATATCTTATCAAATTATTGCTCAAAAACTCCCTCGAGTGGAAAAAGAACGAGATGGTGGAAAAATTTTCCGAGATCCTTTTCCATATGCCCACTAATGATGCATATTCATCCAAAAATCACTTCAGAGGTGTTGCCCCATTCGAGGTACAAGTGAAATTAAATATCCTTATATTTGAAGGTCAAATAGATGCAAATGTTGTAGATCAATGGTTGAATCTATTGGAAGGTTAGTTTTTGGTCCATAGTTTCTTAGATAGGAAGAAGATTACTTTTGCACTTCTTAAGGTTGCCACCCATGTGAAGGACTAGTGGGGAACTTCCTATGACAAAAGGGTCAAGGAACCTTCTTTTTTTTACAATCGGACCCCTTGGAACTCTTTCTCAGATGTTTTCAAGGAGCAATATTACCCCGTGGTGAGCTATGAGGACAAGTACATACAATGGACAACACTACAGAAGCAAAGGGACCATGATGTGCATGAGCTCACAAATATTTTCATACTCTACACATGAAGTTGGGTATTAAATATTCTGAGTGACATTTAGTGCTCAAGTATTGTGATTGTATGCTCAAATACATTCAAGAATAAATGGAGTTCTTGGACGCCTCCTCGCTTGGTGCAACATATTGATATGCTGCTAAGATTGAACAAAAATTTAAACAAAAGAAGCGCAACTGTGGATCTATGAATCAGAAGCATGGAAAGAGCTCCCCCAAACCACAGAACAAAGAACAAATCGAAGGTGGGGTGACCAAGGAAAAACCATTGAAGCCACAAGAAAAGAAAAACACCCAAAAGACAAAAAAGGACACAAGAAAGTGGTGTGATTTCCATAAGATCCCCACTCATAGCACAAGTGAGTGTCGATCTAGGCAGTCACTAGTGGTTGAATTGAAGGCTTCAGAGTCAAATGCATGTTTTGACTCTGAGTCAAAACCTAACAATGGGAATGACAAAGGGAACCATATTATTGATGTTGGGTGCAGAGCCTAATTATCTTCTTTATTTAGAAGTATCTTGCATTAGACCCCAGTTCGTAATGGGGAAATAATGTCGCTCGTTTGATCGCCGCTAGGGGTGAGCGATGATGATTTTTATGAGCCCCCCCCCGCCCACCCCAGTGGTGGTTTAGGGGCAACAACCCCAAGCTAAAAATAGATGTAAAATTTCCTTATAAAATATTGTAATTTCGTAGTCAATCTGAGCCGTTCATTAGGCGAATGATCTAACGGTAGAAGTTATGTTTAATTTAGGGTTTCTCCCTAGAAGGCACCCCTTGCTATATATGAGGGAATTGTATTGCGGCTATATATATGTGTATTGTGAGAGAGGAAGATAGAGGAAAATGTGTCAGAGCGAAGAGGAAATTACAACGGATTTGTTGTAGGTTGTATCTCTTCATTTTTCTATATAATATAAAGGATGGACTGGTTATTTCTTTGTCGATGTAGCCCAAATTGGGTGAACCATGTATATCTATGTCTCTCTTGTTTTATGCATTTTATATGTTTATGTTTCTGTAATATTTTATGTTTTCCATTACTCTGTAATATATAATTTTCTAACAATTGATGTGTAGCCCAGCACCACTGTTGCCACCACCAAGATCTAGAAGATTGAGCTTGAATATCCGGAGGAGGGGGAGTGTCTCTTCATATCGCATATATGGGTGAAGGGTTCTCCACTGCAGTTCATTTTTGATAGTGGGAGCCATTTTGCTCAGCTGGGCCTATTGACCACACAACACCTGTAGCCATACACCATCGAGTGGCTTAACAAAGGATGAGATCTTCGCATTAGCCAGAAGTGTCACCTTCTCTTCAACACCAAGCCCTTCATAGATAATGTATTATGTGATGTTTCTCCTCTTGAAGTTTGTGATGTATTATTAGGCCAACCATACTTGTTGAAGTGTCATGTCATGCATGAGTCTAGGCCTCACACTGTTATTATTACTTTGGGAAATAAGTTATATAGGATGTTGGAGGTAGCTCTGCCTGTCGCCATCTCTTTGATATTTGTTAAGAAATGTAGTAAGATCATCTCCTAGAATGGTAAATTTGTTTTCTTTTTTATTTGATCTCAAAGTAAGGGGAATATCGTGGCCACATCCATAGCCCCCGGGAAGGGTTCCTTGACGCAGCAAAAGTAGTTGGATAAGGTCATGGAAGAATATAGGGACATCTTCTCCTCTCCCTACCCAATGGTCGAATATACCATTGCTCCATTTTGGAAAATGAAGATATCAAGTGCCATATCCATGAGTTGCTACGAAAAGGGAAAATTTAACCAATTTCCTCATCTTGTGGGAGCTTGATTGTACTTGTATAGAAGAAGGATGGGACTTGGAGGCTTTGCATTGATTATCATGAATTGTTGTCATTGTGACAAACACCCTCCAAAAATTTTCATACACTCAAATTTTGGAGCCTACTGTGGATCTTTTGATCAATTATTCCATAGTCACTTCTTGATCAGTTGATGATTTTCAACTCCCTTCTTGGATCGAAAGTGTCGAAGTCACTTGCTCACGCATGATCAATCCACAATAAGTTCATGAGTGCATTATTTTATAAAATCTTGGATAAGCATAACACATTTCATCAAGACTGTTCCTATGAGATTTCCAATCCATGTCAATAGTCAGTGCACACTGACAATGACAATTTCTCACATTATAGCTGTGTTTGTACTTCTATTTCGGTGCGTTTTGAAAATTGTTTCCTCCATGCACCTTTTTTTTTTGCGAGTGTCATTTTCAAGTTTTTTGTTGTTTCTTTTTCTTTCTTTAACTCTAATTAGTGTTGCTTTCATGTTATATTTCCTTTGGCATGTGTTCATGTCGTAAGAGTCAATCTCACTTTAGCAATTGTCGTATTTTTGCAGGGAAGATATCACACAATCTATGAATTCCTATTCTAGTAGTTTCAAGGGGTTTTTTATATGTGAATGAGTTGGTATAACCATGTAAACACCATTTGCACTCATTCCCAAATTTTTAAGCATTGTTGCACAAGTGTCGTCACGGTCATCGTAAAGTGTAGCTTAAGTGTTGCACTTGTCGTAACTTGTCATAAAGTTGTCACACGGAGGGAAATGCATTTTTCATGTGTCATGGATGATCTATGTTGTTATTTCATCAAGTATTATAAGTGTTTGATCACATTTAAAGTCTTATCACTGTTCACATCAGTCTCGTCGATCCTACACTTAGCCATTTTTGGAAAGGTTTCCCAACCAAGCACCTAGCTTCACCCAACCTCCTTGAACTGTGAACTATGCAGTTTCAATCCTCTAGTTGTGACCTTGCCTCTTAGCATTGTGAAATGAACATTTCCTTCCTCCTAGGCCCATTTATTTGTGTATGTTTTATGCTTAAGCCCCAATATTGACCTCCAAAATTGCGCCATTCCTTCTCCTAGTCTGGCCTCAAATACACTTCGCAATATCTATCCTCAAGCTCACCCCTTGAGCTCCTGATATACATAATTGCACAATGAACCAACCTCCTCTACCTCCCAAAACTAGACAGTGTGTTCATTTGGTGCCCATCCTCTCAGCCTGTCTCACTAGCTTCTAGAACTACGCAATTTTCTCCCTCAACCGAGCCTGAACTGCACATTGAACCATGTCCGGGATCGAGCATCAACCCTGATCTTTTGAACTGTGCAATTTCATAATCACTTGGGTTGCTATCTCCTTCATAACTATGCAATAGGATTATCCAGTGCCCATCCCCTTAGCCTATCACATTGAGCTTCCAAATTGCACATATTTCTTCCTCGGTCCTACCTAAACTATGCATGTCGTAGTCTCAAGGCTCAAGATTCACCCATGAATACTTGAGATGCACAATTTTGCAGTCACTTATCCTCTTTCCCAACCCGTCATTCAGCTTTGGCTCAATTAGTGGATCAATGTGCACCATATTAGACTAGGGATTTATTGGACTGATGTCATATTTTTATGAGTGAATTGCACATATAGGAACTCCATCATGTTATGGAAAGGTGATGAAGAAGAATATGGAGGAGGAGGACATGCTAGAAGACACATATGGAGCTAAGAGATAAGATGCCCAGTAGGTGAGAAGATGAAGGAACATTAAACTCTAATAGAAAATGAAGACTAAGATCACCTGGAAGACTCTTCATCTTCAAGTCATAAGGAGGACGAAGAAGAAGAACATGTGTCATTTGTTCAAGAAGACACAAAGAAAGAAGCATAGAGAAGGATGACTTGGCACTGTCACATCGTCTTGCATTCCATGCCATCAGTGTCATGTCATTTCCTATTGCAAGTCATCATATGCCACATCCTTATTGTGGATTATGTAATTTCCTATTCGAAATGTATTCTAAAGTGGAAGTCCAAAGGACGCACATGTAATATGAAGAGTTATGTAAGTCGAAAAGTCATAGGAAGTAAAATAATTATGAGGATGGTCAAAGAGTCACAAGTAGGGTGAAGCATTCACTCCTTGGTTATATATACAACCTCATTGTATGAGCAAAGGAATTTTCACCTTGTCTCCTCCCACAAGGCATTAGAGAGGTAAGTTATTTCTTTTGAGGAGAAAGGAGGGTCTCCAATGCTCCATTACTGGAGTTAGTGGTGTTCATTGTATATATGTGTCTTGGAATTTTTACTTAATATAAGAATCCTTGTTGGCTTAGTGGGGCCTGACCCAGGTTTAGAGGTGATTTAGCTAAGCAAATCCCAGTACTACTAGCCCTTTCGGCAACAGTCTACAGAGCTCGGACTGAGGTCTCACCCGAAATAGTATGGGAAGGTGCTAGAACCAGGTTTCCGCACCCTAGGGATGTTTAATGGGCTTTTGGAGGTCCGTGATCTGACTTGTCGCTACGTGCATTTGTGATCCCTTCACGACCTGCGATGCGACTTCCACGCAACCCTACTCGGGGAATGACCCATATAATACCCAAGATCCATTTTATTAACTGATTACTTAACTTGTGTGTGTAAGATTTATGGTTATTACATCATATTCATCAATCATAATAGTGCGCGCAATACATAAACAAATACAACCATAAAGAAGATAATGCACAACAAATACACAGGAATATGAATCAACTTCTCTTTTATTAATCTTCAATCTTGCTTACAAACTTCACACTGTACGCACTCAGTTGTAGGGGTCCACGCACTTAGCTGCAGACTCTACTAGGCCTCTGCGCACTCATCCGCAGAGCCTCTTCCTACTACTACAACCCAAGACGCTTAGAATTCCACTCTAAGCTCGAACCATTCCTTTGATATTCATCTATTCCTCCCTTATTCACTATCTTTACAACTTAGAGCCTCGCTCTATTTATATAATCCCATGGTCTGTGGACCATGGCTATGCAAAATTTACACTAATTTACAATACAATGCTTAGGGCAGACAACCCTATGACTCAATTGTACACTTCGCGCTCTGCTCCTGCAATTCGTGGAGTTTTCAATCTCTGACCAAAACTTGGGCTTTGAGCCCCAAAACCTACTGTGGGGGGATTCCATGCCCAATAGGACCCCAACACAATCATCGTGACTCATCGCGAGTCACTCTGATGGCGTGGCGATCTTGACATGTAGCCCCTCCAACTGGTCCTTCGCTTCCTGGAGGTCCGCGGTGCACTGACTTGGAGTCTGTTGGATCTACTCCACCCTCTCTGCCGAAGTCTCACTATCAGGGGCAACTCCCTGTCTTAAGGCATGCATCACCTTCATTTGTGCAAGCTTTCCTTTGATGTCTGCAATGATGAGCAAGGCCTCATCAATCCAAGGTTATACGCGTGCTTTAAGGATCGCCTCTTTCTGCCATGCAGCATCCACCTGTTCCTTCAACGCCTTTGCCTGTTGTAGCTTCGCAATATGCTGGGTCAGGAGAACTATCTTTGCCGTACTATGCACACTATCATACTGCACCTGAAGCTCCTGCACCTCCATTTCTAGGCGATGTATGTTGGAGTCTTCCTGTAATGAAGTGAGGACTGCAAAGGATTCCTCCAACATAGCAGTGTAGTTCTGTACTACCTGTCATATTTCTTCCAACCCTTTTTTAATAGTGCCAACGTGCTATTCCCTAACTTCCGGGGGCATAGAGGACTACACCTTTAATCGTAGCTCGGCAATATGAAGGTTGATGTCCAGCTGTACCCTCATTTCTTCCTCCTTTGCCTTGCGGAATCCACTGGCTAATTTGTGGATTTGCACTCCAACTGGTAGGTCTATTGCGATTTCTAGCTATGGAATGCAACGACATGCTTCCTCTACCATTTGCTCCAGCTGCTACTTCTGTGCAAGCACTTCATCGCGTTGGAGACTAAGCTGCTCAATGTTGATTCTCTGTTTAGTGAGCAACTGCACTACGCGTCCTTCCCTCACTCAGAGTTCTGTTGTCGCTCCATCCTGCAGTTGATATAATATATCCCATGGAAGGGTAGCCAAGTTTAGGCCAAGTCCCTTGATCCTGCCCACCATGTCTCTATCCTCCTCACTTTCAACTATTAGTGCTCCTTCTGGAAGCACTTTGGTGTTGGCCAATTTTACACGTAGCAATCGCTCCGCTGCTGATGTACCTGTGGCTCCGTGGGCAGCTATTTCTCCTTCCTGTGGGGAATGCACCAAAAGTTCCTGTAGCTACACCCTTAAGGCCCCCAACGCATTCTGTTGCTCCAACATCGCTTCTTGGAGTGCTTCCCAGGTTACCTTGTGGACTATGTTTCCAATGTCATAGAGGTCACCCTCTGTCAATGTAATTGGCTCAATGTCTAGTTTGGAAGCCTTGGCCTTCTTTCGTGGACTTGAACGCTCCATAATGTGCATCTGCTTTAGTTGGGTGGACATTGTGCTCAGGTCCGCGCCTTCTGCTGTATCGAGTCCCTGTCCTGTAGACACGTCATGGCCTTTTTCCTCCTATGTCATAGTGGCCCTTGTTGCTTGTGTTTTTGCTACTCTTTCGGTAGCCTTGGCCTGTTCTACAGCTGCATTTGCTGCTTCGCGGGCAGCCCTTACCTCTGCGGCCTCCTGTTTGTTGTGTCTCTGCTGGGCCAACTTTGTGACATGCAACTTGGTTGCATCCTTCTACTTCTGTGCTATTGTTCTATCCCTTTCTTCCAAATCTAGGGCACGCCATTCAATAGGCCATGAGTCGAGCATGGAGAAGTTAGAATCATCAATTGCGATGAAAGGAAGCTTGTTCTAGGTCTACACCAAATCCTTATGTGCCTTGATATACACATTGTGCATATTCGCCTTGAAGTCTGCAAAGCTCTGCAGACTATTGTACATTGTAGGGCATAGGCATGACCTTCTGTTAATCCACATCTGGATGCTCGCCTCCATGAGAACCCAAAAGATCTTAGTCTCGCGGATCCGCGTGGTGTCCTTTGTAGCCCAGAGTGACGCATATTTTGCCGCCTCTAGCATTTCCTATTCAAGTGGAGGGAACTGACTGTCCTCAGGTAGTTCCCCTGTCACCAATAAAATGGCCAAGAGCAACCACACGTAATGGAAGGTCTTGCCCTACTCCTGATCTTCCTTGCAGTTGGTGAGGAATTCTTGACAGAGGAATTCGGCCGAGTTGAATTGGACCCCCTCTACGCATTATTCTGCTAGCACGACAACCGATGCTGGTCCCTCATTTCCACAACATTTTCTCATCACCTTCCTAGCCAGTAGTTGGGTGGCTACGCATACCCTTTTGTATTGAATGCTACTGATTACGTAGCCCCTCTATTTCCTTTCCAATTTGTACTTCTTCTTCATGGCCTCTAAGAGCGCCAAATCTCCACTTTTTCCAGCTATCTTTGCGGGGTCCCTTCCCTTACAGGGAAGCCGAGAAATCCTATGAATAAGCTTTGCCATGATGGGAATAAGCTCCTCCAGCCATAAGTACCCATTGTGCACCAAGAAAAGCATCTTCTTGATGAAAAAGATCGTGATCGGTGCATGGTGAAAGTGCAGAATCCATAGTAGGTGGAGTAGCTCAACCTTCTCCACACCGCGCAGCCATTTCCGTGGCTCTAGCGCTGTAATTGACACATCCTTCTCTATTTCATGAGGTTGTTAGTCTCCAAATGTGGGAAATCTTCACTATCCATGAGGTCCCAATATTTAAATTTCATCATGGGCAAGCAGCCCAGGACCAAGCCTTCAAACAGAATTCCATCTGGGAGGAGCGGGGTTTGGACTGCGCTCTCAGTGGCATCCAAATCCGTGGGTTCTTTAGCTTTCCCTTTCCATGGAGGGACATACTCAGGTAGTTTTGCTGTAGCATGCACCGGCTGGATGTCTTCTTCCATTTCTTCATCTGCCTCTATCTCCTCTATGAAAGCCTGGAGGTCCTCCTCCTCATCATCTGTCTGAAGGTTGATAGCCTTGCCCTTGTCTTCCATGGAAAGTTTACTAAACTGCAGATTTCGTAGGGACATGCAGACTGGTCCCACTACCTGTGTATCCTTCTTGGGCCTTGGTGTCTAGGGCGATTTTAGAATTTCTAGCGCATCCCCCACCTACACCGTAGGGCTCTACATGGATTCCTTAGTGGTACTCTCTACAAATCCCACACCTCTCCTGGTAGTTGTCATCTTGTTTGAACTATCTGTGGTTGTTCGTGAACTTGGGGGCTCAAATCCCACTTGGTGCTCAACACTCTGTGCTTTTTGTAGTAGCTCAAATCTGAAATGAAAAAGTGTTGTCTCATGGCTAGCCTTGGGACTTTTATAGTAGTTTTTGAATTTGAATTTGACCGTTCCCCCCATTTCTAAGTCATTAATGCATCCTTGGTGGTAGATCATCCCAAATCTAGCTCTTAATTCATGTCTTAATTGCCTGCTGCCCGCTCCCTTTTGCCTTAAATTGGACATCTCGTCATAAACAGTGACGCCAACGGTTACTTCCCAGTTGACTCACATGGCAGTCCAACCCCCTGTGCGTGAGCACGAACATTGTACCATGTTGATTTTGCACACACCTCCCTCATCGAGCATTTCCCAAACAGACTCTTTTAGAGTCCCACGCTCTCTCTCAACTGTCTAGAGAACTGAGACTGTGCTCCCTACGGCTAGTCAGGTGGCCGCACCACTTGTGTGAGACTTCAATTTGCCTTCTAATATATTCCATGGACACTCAATTTCCCTCGCGACTCTTGGGGCTGCATGATTTATCTTATGTGGTGAACTTCCCTTGTTACTTCGTTTGGTAAGGTGTGGTTACAACCATGGTAGTAGAGTTATAAATTCTCGACAAGAGTCTTCTAATGTAGTGGTATGGCTATCCGTATCTAGCCTTTTCATGCTTATTTTATCGATGAAATAGGCTTGCGCAATCTCGTTCTCTAGTGTTTTGATCTCAGTGTCCATCAATAGGCTTTCCTTCCTTAATCGTACCCGATCTTCTTCGAGTTCACGAAGTCCGAGGTTCCCTCGCCAAATGGCTTCCTGAATCCTTATATGTTCGTACTCGCATAGCGATATGATTTCTTCGTCCTGTTATTTGCGTACTACCCCAACTATGGGATCTATTACGTGAGGATTCCTTTCTTCTAAAATTACAGTTTCATCTCTGTTCCGCACCTTTGGGATCATTTCCGCACTTAGGCTTTTACACATGGTCCTATAGGCCCATCAAACTGCTGGCACGCATAAGTCCCAAGTAGTTCGTTTTGTCTGGTAAACCTTGTTCAGTACTCCGTGCACCCTATGGAATTCTTCATTGTGGAGAATTGGTAATGCGCATTGCCTTTCCTGCTGCTATGTTTTGTTCTGATTCTCTAGGCTGGGGTTGGTGTGCACTTGCGCAGATTGTACAGCTATGTCTATACCCATCAGGAAAGGTGGGCACGCAAGTCATTATGCCCCATCTGATTGGCTTTCATTCAAATCTGGGGTTTTCCAAAACGTAGGCGCATCATCTTTCTATATCCGCACCAGTATTTAAAAGTTCCTTGATGTGCACCCCACCATCATGCGAGTGTTGTGCGTAGTGCCCACTTTAGCGCATCGAGTTGTTGCTGCTCTAGTACTACACTTTCGAATTTTCTTAGAAATTCATCCACCATTGACAATCCATCATATGTCAGCAGCTCCCTTGCCTCTGTTGTTATGCAACGTAATGACCTGATCATCATGTTGTGGTTCAATGTTGTTACTTCGTGCAGCTGATTCTGCCATCGCTCTATCTCTTCGTCGAAATCCAAAGTGAAGGAGCTTTTGTGCTCCCACAAAATCCTTCCATCTATTGTTGGATTCACCCAATCCTCTACTTGTGCAGCTATCCTGTAGATATAGTCAAGATCATCATCACTATTGTCATTGCGCACCGGTTCAGTGTATCGTGCTCCTTCAGCAGCAAGTACTACTACGCATAGTGACTTTTTCTCAAAGGTCATTTTGTGCTTCTTAAAATTTATGACTCTGTTCATATCGGTAGCCCAATCTATTCCTAGTAGTGTGGGATAGGGATTGTTGTCATCAACAATCTCTATCACTTCAAAATCCACCTTCACACTTGCACCTTCAATATCGACTGTCACCCATTGCAATCTTCCCATGAGAAAAATCTTCTGTTGGTTTGCCATCCAGAACGGAATAGGGGACCATTGCAACATGGGTCTGCCAATGCGTTCCCATGTTTTCTTTGGTAGTACATTTGGATCCGAACCTAGGTCCAGGATTACCTGATCCATTTTGTACTCACGTATTTACATGGTCAACCTCATCTCCCTTCCTCTGTGCAATGCATGCTTTCCTAGTTTTCAGACCACGCACGGTTCTCTTGACCTTGACACACCTAGTGATACATTCCTGTAGCCCTTTGACTACCTATTTGTCATGTAGCAGTTTCATGCATGTCTCTAGAAAGGTAGTGAGCACGGAAGGATTATCCCTGGTTCTAGTTGATCCTTACTACCTAAAGTGGAGGCCTTCGTGAACCTCTTCTTAGCTTCCATGAATGTCTCCTTCGCGCGTTCTAAATCAAACTTGGGTTCCTTTGTAGGAGCCTTGCGAACCGATGCGCTTTCTTCTAGCTAATTCCATTTATCATCTCCCGTTCTCATCCCACTCTCGAGCATCATGTTTACATTTGGGTCTTCTTCACACTATTCAGACCTCATCATTTGTAAATTCTGGGTCGGAGGGGGCTAGAGTACCCCCTTTTCGCGCATCTTCGCTATCATTGAAGGGAAATCTTCTGCCTCATGATTAAACTGATTACAGTACCAACATGATATGCTAGTCAGGTTCGTACAATCATGGGCATAATTCCATGGCCCTCTACAATTGTAACAAATTATTTGTCCACGACCCCTTCCTAGTCCCATTCCACCTCAACCCTGACCGCACCCCTGAAACCCAATGCGCGCCATCAATGCATTTGGTTCGAGGGCTCGTGTTTTGGCCTGCACCCTGTAGGTAGGGTTTTGCTTTGGTAGGTGCATTCGTCATGGCCTATCAACCTACAGAAATTAGAAAACAACTATTAGGATGTCTGCGTATACTTCTACAATAGATGACAATTATCCATGGTATGTTTTCCTCCTATCTGGCAGATCACGCACCATAGTGCAGATGTTGTTCTCAGCCTCGCATGTGCCTATGGTCTTAATGGCATTGGCCCTCCTCCTGCCAAGTGGTTCGTGAACACTGGTTAGAGATCTTTGTCATGGCCCTGGCCCTTGCATTTTATGCACCATACTTCCTCATGCACCTCTAGCCGAGGTTCCCTATCCTGTCTAAAACTCTGCATTTCCAGACATAGATTTTATAGCTACGTGTGGATCTGTTGGACACCCAATCCAGGGTCTTGTATAGGGGTCTCATACAACCTCATTTCCATCTCCAACACTTCGGCTAGGGTGGAAATTTTTTGCTGTGACAGTGCCATCCTTAAGTGTGGCGTAAGTAAGGCCACAAACCATGTTTGATACTGTGCATCCATTAATGTCATGTTGGCTTCACGGATTGTACTTTTCAGCCTTTGGTCTAGATCCCAAGGGGTCTCGCCCGCGAGCATCGCAATCTCTTTAAACCCGATGATTGATTGCATCTCTGACTTTGGCCTACTAAACTCCCTATTCAATGTGGTATGTATCTCTGAAATTCTTGCGTTCGAGTGGTCATTAAAATTCTT
Source organism: Pinus tabuliformis (assembly GCA_031772625.1). NCBI lineage: Eukaryota > Viridiplantae > Streptophyta > Pinopsida > Pinales > Pinaceae > Pinus > Pinus tabuliformis. The sequence goes on along the minus strand of CM062819.1, from coordinate 353,617,386 downwards.
GATATACCACGTTAATGCGTGATCCTGCAGCACGCTCACCATTGTAGTCTTTTTAATACTATCATCCACGATGCCCTGTGCTTCCCATATTTCTCTTACCATGAACCAAAATTGGTCTGGGTCTTCATCTCCTACTCCTCTGAACACTGGCAGTTTGATCACACTTGCCATACTGAACTGTAGAGGTGGCAGAGGTAGAGTGGGTGGAGATGGAGGTGAGGGGGGTGAAGCAAGTGGCAGTGTGGGTGGAGGTGGTAAACGCGGAATTCACTACCTTATGAAACTAGCTGCGCTTCTCAGAGAAACCTTCACAAGCTCTTCCTCGCTCTCCTGTGAGGGTGAAATTAAGGGACTATTTTCTAATTATTCACTGCTTCCACTTCTGTATATCTTTCTGCTCCTCGTAGTCCCAAACATTAATTTATTCGCATAACCTGCTTTCCACACAATAGCATATTAATCTAAGCGTTCCAACATTTAACGTACTTACCTCGCGATCCCTTGAGAAAACGTTGCTCTACCTCGCTGTAGCTGACGGTCGTGTCTACTGTGAACTCAGTGATAAATCCTCTTATTATTCAGTTGAGTGAGTGGTCCATAGCTCATTCTATCTTATCTTCTGAGGCTTCTAGTTTGCACACTAGTTCCAGAGTCCACAATATTGGTTTGTCGAGCCTACGTCTTCCCTGGCTGTTGGCTAACTTTGTGATCCACTCATATAGCTCAGATGGAAAAGATGCAAAGAAAATTTTGTGGATTTCAGTGTACAAGTAGTGATCCAACCACTGCTCCTTACATACTCACATATTTCTATTTTCCTGCACCGCGAACTCATGAATCTTCATGTCCAACCACTCTTCAATTTCTTTCTTTGTAGGGTTCCAGTGGCACGACATCAAAAATCCTTTATGTAGATCTTGGTCCTGACAATGGAACCATTTGTTGGCTTAGTGGGACCTAACCCAAGTTCAGAGGTGATTAAGTCGAGCAAATCCCAGTACTACTGGCCCTTTTGGACCCAGTCCACTGAGCGCGGACTGAGGTCTCACTTGAAGTAGTATGGGAGGGTGCCAAAACTAGGTTTCCGCACTCTAGGGATGTCTGATGGGCTTCTGGAGGTCCGCGATCTGACCTGTCGCTATGCACACTTGTGATCCCTTCGCGACCTGCGGTGTGGCTTCCGCGTAGCCCTACTTGGGGTGCAACCCATATAATACCCAAGATCCTTGTTAATTAACTGATTACTTAACTTGTGTGTGTAAGATTTATGGTTATTATAGCATATTCATCAATCATAACAGTGTGCGCAATACATAAATGAATACAACCATAAAGAAGATAATGCACAACAAATACACAAGAATATGAATCAACTTCTCTTTTATTAATCTTCAATCTTGCTTACAAACTTGACACCGCCCTGCACACTCAGGTGCAAGGGTTTGTGTAGTCAGCTAAAAACTCTACTAGGCCTCTGTGCACTCAACTACAGAGCCTCTTCCCACACTACAACCCAAGACACTTAGATTTCTACTCTAATCTTGAACCATTCCTTCGCTATTCATATATTCCTCCCTTATTCACTATCTTTACAACTTAAAGCCTCACTCTATTCATACAATCCCATGGTCCGCGGACCATGGGTAGGCCGACTTTACACTAATTTACAATACAATGCTTAGGGAAAACAACCCTATGACTCAATTGTACACTTCACACTCTGCACCCATAATTCGTAGATTTTTACAACATCTCTGGCCAAAACTTGGGCTTTGAGCCCCAAAACCTGCTGTGGGGGCATTCCATGCCCAACAATCCCTGTGGCCCAGCACACTCTTCATGCATGGATTATGTATATTTGTAAGACAATTTTGTGAATGTTTGTAATTCATGTTTTCTTTCATCTATGCTAAAATAGTTGACCTATTTCGATTATTTTGGTACTTATCATATTGATAATGTGTTGTAATTTCTATTATCGTTGTCACATCCTTGTGGATTATTCCCCTGGATATTAGACAAATCTCTCATCATATTCATTTCAATGACTATCGCATCTCTGTGGACTATTCCACTTGATGTAGTTCATGTGCTTCTTGTTCATGTGTGTCTCTACTATGGTGGTACAACTACCTCTCTCTTAGAGGATCGGTCTTCATCCTCTCCACAGTGGAAAAAAATTGACACACATGTAATCAAATACTCGCCAGGCACACCCCCCTTGCTTTTTGAAGGTGAATTTGCACTCCTCTCTCTCACTGACAATCAAAGCCAAGGCATATATTTAAGAATACATGGAAACTGAGCTGATATTCCGAATGGGGTTCCTACTTCAAATAGTGTGAAGTCCAATTGGGGCTTCACATCAAGAAGACCCCTTGGTTGTTGGATTTCCATCACCGTCAACAATGGTGCTAGAAGGAGGGCCAAATGACAAGATGAGCCTGTTGATTTTATTTTGAATATGTTTTCATAAATGGATCTTTCCCAATTCATAATTGCAGAGTTCTAACCTACCTCTTGGAAAAAATTTAAATCTCTGCGAAACTCGTTCATGCCTTGTATCAATTCAAGTTTAAGGGTGAGGGTAGTATATTTTTATCTAGACACATAAATAATTTTCTTGGGTTTTGTAAAACTTTCCAAATCAATGATGAATATTTTATGTGTATTCTATTCACATTCACTCTCAATGGTCATGTTAAACATTAGTGTCATACCTTACCATATGCTTCCATTCATTCTCTTCATCATTTTACTAAGGAGTTTCATCAATCTTTCAATTGGTATGATAACCAAGATGTTCACAAAAGAATCAATCAACTCAGAATGGAGCCTAATGAATCAGTTGAGGGTTTTGCTAATAGATTCCTTCATTTATGTTATGAGTTTCCTGAAGAAGATATGGATCAAGATTTCTGTAAGAAAAATTTTGAACATCTGGTTCAGATTTCTTTGAATCAGTTTGAATCTAAACCTCTTGATGTTTTCACTTCCCCAACTCTTGTGAATCATGAGACACCTCTAATTTCAGAGGAGGAACCTATTATTCCTTTTGTTCCTTGTCCTCCTCCTTTTCTAGTCCTAATGTGGGTGCCTCCTTGCGGTGATTGTAAAGTTGGGAAATCTGCAAATCAAATTCCTAATCCATCTTCTCATTCTTTTTCCACTTTTCATGATTCAGATTCAATGGAGGAAATTCCATATTGGCTCAGGAAGCCTACGATAAAGACTAACTCCTCCATTCCGCAAGATGATGTTACTGTTCATAATTTTAGTCTCAATTTTGATTTCGATTTCTGTTATACCTTATCATTTATAGGCCATAACTATTTTTACCATGATCCTCTTAAGCATTTTGTTCAACCAACTATTTTTTCACACTCTCTTCATTTTCATATTTCTGGTTCAAATTTCGATCAGATACAAGGCAGTCACATTACACAAGTAGAAAAGAAAGAAGGTGAACATGCTTTCAATCCTTCTTGTGAAGATGATGTGCTTCCACTCTTGGATTATTTTCAATCTGCTAATATCAACAGTGAATCAAATGTGATCAATTATTTTGATCAATCCGTAGCCTCAGGAAACAATCATTCCAATGATGATGAATTTATTGATGTATGCAATCATGAATTCCCAGGTGTATCAGCTAATCTTTTGGTTTCTCATCCAAAATCTGATTCGGTCAAAGAATATGTGCTTATAAAAAATTCCTCTTCATCTCACTATCCCTTCTGCTCTACTATTTGTGATGCATCTACTTGCGATGAAGATACTCCATGCTCTTTAAGTTCTTCATCCAATGGGTCATCTTTTCAATTGACACAAGTGAGATTATCCATTATTCAAATGAAAACAATCGAATCATTGAGTACTCTTTCCATACCTCATCATCTCTTCTCTTGCATGAAGACAACTCTTCAAATAAGCTTGCTCATGAAATTTCCCTGATTCATTCATCTTCAAATTTGCGATGAGAAGAATATTTTGACTTGAGTAATCTAGTTGTTGAAGTTGAAAAATTAGGTGAAATCAGTGACAAAAATGGTTTCTATCCACTAAGAAGTGGATTTATTGAAACCAGTGGTAGTAGCTATCATTAGATCATGCATGATATGGTTCAATCTTCAAAAGGTTATTTTACAATCCTAGAAAGTTATTGGACCTGCCAAGGAGTCAAGAAACTTCAATTTCCATTGATGGTTATGTCAAGATCTCGCGACTCTAGTAAGACCCCCGAACTAAGTCAGATCTAGGTTTTCCTGCGCAATCCTTATATTTTCATGATTTCACTCGGTGGAAATTTCTTTTTGAAAAATGTTTGGTATTTTGGGTATGACATTTCAAATATTCAAGGTTTTAATTCTAATTCGATTTAAGAATTTGTTTCATTTCATTCACCTTCATGCAAATCTCTCGCATCAAACTCGGGTTTGGAATCTGTATCTCTCATAGAGTCATGGAATTGCAAAGTTGGTCATTCCAAGGACTATATTTGGTCGAAGGAATCATGCTTATCGAAGTCATTCCTTAATATTTATCTCTTGGTTCTTCTTGCGAATGTATATTGCAAATATTTCCCTTCATCGCACCTGAAATCCTCTTGAGTGATAAGGAATGCACGAGTTATTGCACGAATCAAGTTCTTCTCTGTTCACTATGCCCTGACTGGTATCATGTATTTGTTGTGTTAACATCCCTTTTAAATTCTTTTGATGATTATGATGCTTGTATAGTTTTTCACTAGTTATAGGAAAATGGTTTGTCACATTTGGCTTACGAGGAACTTGGTTTGATTGTTCAGAGCATTCACAAAGCTGTCCAAATTTATTTATCTTTGTTAATTACAAACTGGGAATGTGATGCTTTAATCAACCCATCTGATCATTACTCTGTCTCTAATGATTGTCATTCATCTCATCATTTTTCCATCAACACATCCAATGAGAGTTGTTTTACATCCTTTGATCTTGTTGTTCAATATTTCACTATTCAGATTTTTGTCGAGCACTTGAGGCATTTCAACCTTCGCTGATGGTTATGCCAGGTCCTCACTGTCTCGACATTATTGTTGAATATGATCATATCTTTTTTCCCTCACAATATTCCCATTTTAATCCCCTTCCTCTAATTGGAAATTTATCTTTTGAAATATTTCTAGGTCTTCAAAAGGATCATCATGAATTTTATGATCCAGTTGTTGAATTGTTGGAAAAATCTTACCTAGAAAGCTTTGTCACAAATAACAAGTTTCAATCTCCCCTTGCACTCGCTAAGGAGTTTGATGTAGATGGAGACACATTCGAAAGAAGCTTCTGAGGTTTGTTGAAATATGGTATTCATCGGAAAGGTAAGAATGTGAATTGGACGAAAGTAATGGTTGTGACACACCTTTCCTCCCATAGGGAAGACCTTCCTTTTGTTGTGCAATTTATTCAAGCTCTCATCCTTTCTCTTGCGCATTACTTTAGATATGTTCTAATAGATTATATTTTTGTGATTATAGGTCGGGAATGATTACGGTGGCTACATTAGAAATTCCATTATATGTGACCCTGACCTTCTAGTTGGTTAGGTTAGGAGTAGGTCTAGTTGCATTGAATTTTACCTACACATCCATTCTGCATTCATCTCTTGTAGTATGTCTTGCATTTTCTAGGTCTAGTTTCACATCATATTTTCTTTAGCCATTTTCTGTCTTATTTTCTGGTTTTGTTTCCTTGTTGTGTGTTGTCTTTCCTTTAATTTTGTGAGATCATGCAGGAATATGCTCTATTGGCTTAAAGGAAATGTTGAAAAATATAAAAGGACTTTGTAACACTACAACATTTGGCTAACTCTCTATCCTTCTTCCTTTTTTGGGTTACATCTTTTGGTCGGTGATGTTCCGATGTAAAATATGATGGTTGCATTAAGAAAGCCTTGTATCTAACCATGACCTCCATGTCTATTATGGAAACCTCATGCTTGCACTCGGGCTTTATGTTTTGGTGTTTTCAAGTTGATATAATCAAGTAGAGAAGGAAAAGAGAAAAATATAATGAGAAAACCAATAGCAGAGTTCTTATATATGCTTCTCTAAGGGACAACCTCTTCTGCCCTCAATAAGTCGAGATCCCTCTTCTGCCCATAAATAAATAAGTGTTGATGAAAAATATTATTTATATAAATAAATAAAGGTGAAATAAGAGAAATTATTCCTAGGCAGAGAGTTGAAGCAAGCAACTCCACTGGGCTATTGTCCAGCCTCACTGGCAGTGAAGCTATGTTTGTGTTCCTGTCATGAATCTATCGGGGTACTATCTACGCCAAATGGCAGTGGAGCAACACTAAATATGAAAAAATATACTCTGAAAATATAAAGCTCACGAACATCATTACCCTATCCTAATTCAAAACATTGTTTGATCGCTAATCTTATGTCTGCGTTTAACCAAGAAAAAGGAATGAAGGAGAATATGTTTATGCACAGAGTAAGTGGGGAAGCCATGGTAATTTGCTTGATGAATCAATACTTCCTGAAGAGCTAGACCCTACACAAAATAATTGACCAAGGCAGAGAAGTTGGAGTTCTACTAGTGTGTTACCAAACATTGTCGGTACGAAACACACCCTCCAAATTTTTGCATACACTCAAATTTAAATAGTTATGATCTGCAGCTCTTCTTGCTATCTTCACCCTAAATTTTTCGAGTAAAATGATTTCACTCCATGTATCCCCTCTGCATAGGGAAATGATTCTGGATTTAAGACCTCTATGGTTTATATCTTCTAACTTAGTAACCAGGGAACCCACAGTAAAAACCATTTTTCCGTCAACATTTCAAATCCCAACAGGGATCCATCATCAGGACTATTTTGAATGTTGACATTGGGGCCCGAAGACGTAGTCCCTCCTAGACGATCTTCGTTATGAATGTCTTGAGTTTTATGTTTTTGATGATTTTCATGTTCCTTCTTCTTTACAGCATGCATTTATGTTCCTTTATGTTATTTTAATTTCAATTCGAATCACATCACGAAAGCAAGAGATCTTGGTTAAATTCGGGAGTTGAGTCAACTCGAATCAAGTTTGGTATCAGAGTGGTCTTTGCGTGGATGTGAATTGCAAGTGTGAACAATAGAACGTGCAACGATAGAGGATGATAAAGTGATGTACAAGGCCATGCTCAAAATTTCCCAAAGGGTGGAAATAATGTATGAAACTCTACAGAAAGAGACAGAGGAAAAGGAGTGATTGCAGCTTCAGATGCAAGCCACGGAAGAGACCCTGGAGGAACTGAAGACAACAACCAAAATCTTTAAATAGAGAACGCTGAATTGAAGATGCTTCTACATGAAGAGAAATGGGAAAAACAAAGTTTGCTACAACAGTTGCAAGTTAATTACTAGGCCTTGGAAAAATTGCAGCTTGACCCATGTGAGGTAAAAAGTAATTCTCTGAATTCATATATGTTTCTAGATGATGATTTCGCGGTTTTTGAAAATCATACCAAAGGAATTGGCTCCAAAATGTTGAAGAAAATGGGGCATGAAGGAAAAGGCTTGGGCGTTAATAGCCAACACATTTTCAACCCCATCAAAGTAGAAGAAGTACCCCATCATATAGGACTTAGGTATGTCAGAAAGGAAGTTGGATAATGTGTCGAGACAGCTAGTGAACCACCAACAACAGTTGATCAGAAGCCCTCATCAGTTCTTTTCAAATCGACAGAGGAGGTAAAAGATGTTGATTTCCTTTCAGTTTCATCTCCACATAGTATGATTTCTGTTGGAGATGTGGAGATACCAATTACAGGGACAAACATGAGGCTCCATACCAGGATGAGGTACAAGGAGGAAAAATAACTTGGTGTTAATAACCAAGACATAACTCAACCATTGGAGGTTGTGCAGATAACTCAATTTGTAGGCTTGAGATACACCGAGGGAGAATGCTCGAAGGTGTCAGATGCTTCCGATACATCGTTGAAATCGTCAAGGAAAGAGAATGATGGGAACACATCCCCATCATCCCATGGAAGTTCCCATTGCAGAGAAAGAGCTGAGGCAAGCTCTTATCACCATAATGACACCAGAGACGGCAAGGAAAGGTATAACTAGTTTCGATATTCGAATATTAATTTTGATTATAATCATTTTGTTAAGGATGAACGTAAATCATGGAATCGAAAAACATGTACCTTTTGTGGATTACATAACCATACATTTTCTAAGTATTGGAAAAGAATAGCAACACACAGAAGGAGGAGGCATGAAAAACCCTCTCAATAGTAGGGCAAGAAACATGTTAAGAAAATCTTGAGGAAGAAGACCTATTGCAGTCATTGTGACAGAAGTGGCCATCAAAGAGCCACTTGTTGGAGGCTCTGTCCAAAGCAGCGCTTGAAGACAAAGTGTCGGTGCATGAACCAGATGAAATAATTGTTCGACAAGCAAAACCAACACAAGCAGGCGACCCATTCACCTTGATAAGTGAAAAATGGTTTCTAGATATGTTAGCTTGTCATGGTCGTGCTTTTGTAAATCATTTGTTACATTTTAAAATTTAAAAGTGATGATGTGTTTTCCATCACTTGTTAAGCAACAATGATGTCTGGTCTTATTTTGAGTTGCATGATAAACTGTGAAGGTGATGTCGTGTTTCCATCACTTGTCACAGAAACACTAGTGTTTGGCCTTATTTTTGTAAATCATGTGTTGCAGTGATGATGAGTTTTCCATCATTTGTTGAAGTAACAATGATATGTTGGCCTTATTTTCGTAGTTGGGGTATTGTTTCCATTTCGATGTAAACTTGACCACCGAGTATGTGTTATAAACTCGTGGAAAGTGTGGGATGCCTGGGTCATTAGCTGGTCATGAAATTCAAGCATGTAACTTGCAAAACAATGTACTACAGGTTGCAGAGATTGCAGGTGTCAGCTCATCGCTTAAGGCTCCGAAGAACAAAGGTGAAGGAGATGGAAGCGAGACCTTTTCAGGACACTTGTGATGTAGACAAGGTACAGAGAAGTTGCATATCATTTTTCATGCTTGTGGAGGACCAAAATCTCCTCAGTGGGGAGGATTGATATAGGTGGCTCTAGGGACACACACAAAAAGGGCTTATGAAAGCTCAAAATTCAAAGTGATCAGAATGCTTTCGAACTAGGACCAGAGCGTAGATCTTGTTGTCCTGATTGCAACGATGTGAATGGTTCATCAATCCAAGCTCGTATGAGGGAGAACAAGCTAGTCAAAGTTTTGGTCAAAGTTGGGCTATGGGCCAGGTTTAAGTGTCCTACAATTTGACCGACCCTGGGGCATGAAACCTAGCTCCCAAAAGTAGGCAAAATTGTGGCCTCGTTAAATTTCCCAATATCCCTTATTTTCGAAAGATTTGAAAAATGACTATTATGTTTAAAATATATATATATATATATATATATATATATTAAATGGGTGGTGGGCCATGACCCCTGCCACCCCCACCAGGACCCAAAACAAATTTTAATAAATTTTGGGTCGACGGGCCATGACCCCTATTGACCCCCAACCAACTACCAAATCAAAGTTAAATTTGGGTCGGCGGTCATTACCCCATCGAACCCTCCCTCAACCACTACACACCAAAGTTACATATGGGGTGGGTGGGCCACCTCTAGCAAAGCCGACCCACACCCCCAAACCATGATATACACAACAGTAATTAAGTGGGGCCAACGGGGATTGAAATCGCCTGACCCACATGGGCCGACCCCCACCGGGTGGCCCCATGTGGTGGCGTACACCAGCAAACACCAACATAAAATGTAACCATACGTCGTTTAAAAAAATCTGCGCCATATAAAAGGGTTAAACAAAAAATATGTTGCGTGCTATTTTGGAGTGGGCGGGGTTTGAACCCAACCCACCTCCATGCCATCCGCCAACTATACCAACGACCCACAAGGGTCCTCATTGATACCTCCACCCACAAAAATTTATATAAACCTATCATTTGTTCAGTGTGCCCATCTAGGTCAGATGGGAACGGAACGGAGCCACGTGATGCAAAATGGAACGGAGGCCCAAGACTTGTACATTTTTCGAGACAACAATTTTTTTATTTTTTTTGCAGGTGGAACCATGATTCTGGAAAAACACAAGCAAAACCATGATTGAGCCAAATTCTCAGGAGGGCGAAATTTTACCAGTGTCCAAATTGGATAAATTTTATGTTGATCTTACCTCTCTCAACAACGCGAACTTGATGGCGCAATCAGAATTTTGATTTGAGAAGTAGATCTTCAGACCACCCAAAGGAGGGAATCTTTGAGGAATCAAGGGGAATCTAAAAGATTCCTTAAGCCCCAGATTTCCTTTTTCTCAGAATTCAGAAATTTGACAGTCGATTTTGCACTATTTGATGCCACCAATCTGATGGTGCATTCAGATTTTCCAGTTGACCATTCTATTTTTCGGCCACTTTTCAAAGTGGAGTGTAGGTGTCAGCATTCATGTGTGAGTAGTCATTTCCACGTGATTCGACGCTATGATATTGATGGTACGACCAGCTTCAGCAGTTTGACATCCTTTTATTCAGATAGCCCCAGGATGTGAGGTATATGCAGTGTGTTCATGTACTCCTTTTTTCTATGAGATGCATTGTGTTGAACAGATCCCTGTTTGATGTTTGATGTGGGATCTTGTTTTATTACTTGTTTCATGATTCTTGCTTGATGTGACGTAGAATCATTTGTGGGATGTACTTGTTGTCATGATTTGTCATGTTTTATTTGAAATCCCTTTGTCCTCATGTTGATGGGATACTCATGTTGTCGCCATGTATGTCTAAATTGAGATCCCTTTTATGCCATGTTGGCAGGATGCTCATTAGCATCATGCATGAGTTTAGGTCACACTGATAGGAGTCCTTTTTGAATGAGAGTTCTGGAAACGAAACATCTCTTGGAGCCACTCCTGTGTGAGGGAATTTCCTTGTATGATAGCGACGTCACCTCTTATGTACATCATCACTATTGACAACACTTAATGTAGCAGCCTACACCATCTTGACACCAAGACCTAGAGACGTAGTCCTTCCTGGACGAACTCCATTATCAACACCTTGAGTTTTATGTTGCTGATGATTGTCATGTTCCTTCTTCTTTACAGCATGAATTTATGTTCGTTAATGCTATTTTAATTGAAATTCTAATCGCATCACGAAAGCAAAAGATCTTGGTTAAATACGGGAGTTGAGTCAACTCAAATCAGCGCATTACATAGTTTTAGTCCTCAACATGCTAGGTTGGACTATGCATTGCACAGTTCTAGCAGTCAATTAGTCTCTCGACAACCCAAACTATGCCTACACAGTTTTAACAGTCAGTCTCCGAGAATCCCAGTGAAAATTATGCAATCTTCACAGTGTTAGAAAATTATATATATTACGAAGCAATGGAACACATAAAATATTGTAGAAATATAAACACAGAAAATGCATAAAACAAGAGAGACACAGATATACATGGTTCACCTAGTTTGGGCTACATCCACCCCAAACAGCCAATCCTTCCTTTCTATTATCAAGCAAAATGAAGAGACACAACCTACAACAGATCCGCTGTAATATCCTTTGTTTTCTCTCACAGTCTCACCTCTCTGCTTCTCACTCGAAGAATACACATCTATTACATAGCTTCAAATACAATGCCCTCATACAAAGAGAGAGGTTGCCTTCTTGGGCAAAAAACCCTAAACTAAACATAAGTTCTACCGTCAGATCATCCGCCTAATGAACGGCCCATATTGACTAGAAATTACTATACTTTTACAAGGCAATTTTACATTTGTTTTTAGCTTTGGGGGCACTGCCCCCGAAACCCCCACCAGGGGACCGCTAGCCCCCGGACCCCCCCAGCTATGGGGGATCGGCCCCACCGAACCCCCGCGTGGGGGAAGTCCCCCCCCCACACCCCCCCGCATGGAGGGGTGTGCAAACTTCTTGGGGTATACATCCAACTGTAACAAAGACCTCTAAACCATCATGCTCCATACTCAACAATCTCCCACTTGGAGAATGATTGTAGCAACTCCACCACTACTTCATTTGCTAGACAATGACTCCTCTTTGGACCTAGTTGTTTCTCATCTTCATCATCATCCTTGAAGGCCAATTGAAACTGAGCATATTCTCAGTTTCTCCCTGGTTACAACTTTTGTTAGCGTATCTGCAGGATTTTGGATAGTGTGTATCTTTTCCAGCTTCAACTCTCCATCTTCCAACACTGATCGTATGAAATGGTACTTGAGATGTATGTGTTTAGTCCTGGAATGAAATGCTGAATTCTTTGCAAGATGAATGGCAATTTGGCTATCACTGTATAACGTGCCCATATCATGCTCCTTACCCAATTCACCCATAAACCACTGTAACCAAATCATTCCTTTACTAGCCTCTATAGCAGCAACATACTCTGCTTCTATTGTTGAAAGTGCAACAACACTATGGATTTTTGAAACCTAACTGAAAACCATTGCACCAATAGTAAATACATATCCTATAGTGCTCCTCCTACTATCTTTGTCACCTACCATATCTGCATCAACATATCCCTGTAGAGAAATGTTTGAACCACCAAAGCATAATTCTTGATTTGTGGTACCTTTCAAATATCTGAGAATCCATTTCACTACCATCCAATGTTCCTTTCCTGGATTGTTCATGTACCTACTTACAACTCCCACTGCATGTGCAATATCAGGCCTTGTTTAGACCATTGCATACATTAAGCTTCCAACTGTTGATGCATATGGAACTTTAGGCATATAATCCATGTCTTCTTGGGTCTTTGGGCACATTTCCTTACTAAGTTTGAAATGGCTAGCAAAAGGTGTACTAACTGGTTTTGCATTGTGCATATTAAATCTTTTCAACACCTTTTGTATGTACTCATTCTGAGATAATGTTAATTTGCGATTTTTCCTTTCTCTAGTGATTCTCATACCAAGGATTTGTTTTGTAGCTCCCAAATCCTTCATTGCAAATGAATTTGCCAATTTTCTTTTCAACACATTTATTTCCTACATGTTAGACCCTGCAACAAGTATGCCATCTACATACAATAACAATATAATATATCTGCCATCATTTTTCTTTTTCAGATAAACACAATGATCAGAGTGACATCTAGTATAACCTTGTTCAGACATAAACTTGTCAAATTTTAGATACCACTGACTTGGAGCCTATTTTAAGCCATAAAATCTCTTCTTCAACCTGCACGCTAGTTTCTCCTTCCCTTTCACTTCATATCCTTGTGGCTACTACATATATATCTCTTCCTCCAAATCCCCATGGAGAAAGGTTGTCTTTACATCTAACTGCTCAAGATGTAAATCTTAAACTGCTACTAGACTTAAAATAGTTTTGATTCAAGTCATTTTAACAACAGGAGATAATATTTCATCAAAATCAATACCTTTCTTCTGTGCAAACCCCTTCACCACAAGTCTAGCTTTGTACCTCTATTTTCCTCCATCTTCTTCCTTCAGCCTGTAAACCCATTTATTCTTCAATGTAGTTTTTCCTGCTGGCAACCTGACTAAGTCCCAAGTCTGGTTATGCATTAAGGAATCCATCTCTTCTTCCATGGCTACCTCCCACTTCTTCCTGCTTTCAACCTGCATTGCTTCTTAATAACATTCGAGTTCACCAGAATCAGTCAACAACGAATAATATAATGAAGGAGAGTATCGTTCATGGGGTCTACTTATCCTAATAGATCTTCTAACACCACTTTCAGGTGTTTGGGGTGCCTGTTGCTGTTGTGGTGGTTGTTGTTGTTGTGGTTGTTGATTATTATTATTTTCAGGCACCTTTACTTTTTCAGTGATTTCATCAAGAACTACATATTCCTTATTTTCTTTTTCCTGTTTCTTTTCCTGCAATTGATTCCTATACAAGACCTTTTAATTGAATATTACATCTCTGCTCCTAATGATTTTGTGATTTTTGTAATCATATAAGTGATAACCAAAATCATTAACACCATATCCAATAAAGGTACATTTCTTTGACTTTGCCTCAAGCTTTGTTCTATTTTCTTTATTAATATGGACAAAGGCCTCACAACCAAAAGGCTTTAAAAAGGAGTAGTTTGCCTTTTTACCTATCCATGCTTCCTCTGGAACACCACCATCCAACGAACTTGAAGGCCCTCTGTTTATTAGATAAACAGTATTATCTACAACATCTTCCCAAAATTGTAAAGGCAATCCTACATGCAATCTCATGCACCTTGCACGCTCCATGATTGTTCTGCTCATCCTTTCTGACACACAATTTTCTTGTGGTGTTCTTGGAACTGTCTTCTCTCTGCGAATTCCATGCTCTGAACAGTACCTATCAAAATATTTGCTGCAATATTCACCTCCATTGTCTGATCTAAGACACTTCAATTTCTTTCCTGTCTCAATCTCAACCAAAGCTTTCCATTTCTTGAAAGTATCAAATACATCAGATTTATTGTTAATACAATAAATCCAAGTTTTTCTGGTTGCATTATCAATAGAAGTAACATAATAACGAGAGCCACCGAGAGATGATACCTGAGTAGGTCCCCATATATCTGTATGCACAAGCTCTAATTTTTCACTCTTCTTTTCTTTCCCAACTCTGAGAAATATGACTCTCTTCTGTTTTCCATAAATGAAATTCTCACAGAAGTCCAAATCAACATTCTTCAAACCTGACAACAAATTCCTTGAGTGAAGAATCTTCATTCCCTTTTTACTCATGTGTCTGAGCCTATGGTGCCATAATGTTTCATCTGCTCCTTTGGAAGTTAAAGCATTAACAAAGTTAGAAATACCATTGCATAAATACAATGTACCAACATTTTCACCTTTTGCTATTACTAGGGCTCCTTTGGTGACTTTGCAAGCTTTATCTGTGAAAGTTGTCACACAACCTTCACCGCCTAACTACCCTATTGAAATCAGATTTTTCTTTATATCTAGAACATGCCTTACCTCCTTTAGTAGCCATTGCTTTCCATTCTGTATTTTTACAAGCACCTTACCATTCCAACAATTTTACAGGGTTTATAATCACCCAAATGAACTTGTCCAAAATCTCCTTGAACATAGTCATGAAAGTATTTCTTATCAGGTGTGGCATGGAAAGAGGCCCCTGAATCTACCACCCAAGAATCAGTAATATTTTCGAATGAAAGAATCAAAGCATCTTTTAACAATTCACCTATCACATTTTCTTCATGATTGTTTTCTTGTTGTGCATCTCCTTCTTTTCCCTTCTGAGATCTACAGTATTTCATTAGGTGTCCTTTCTTTCCGCATTTCCAGCACACTATCCCCAATCTGGACTTGGATCTACCTTTCCTTGATTTACTGCGATATCCTGAGCTGTTTCCTCTTTCCATTTTTCTTCCCCTAGACTCTGCACTCAAAGCATTACCCGATGTCTCACCAGAGCTTTTTCGTCGCATTTCCTCGCTAAGGATAGCACTGACAACATCATCAAACTTTAAATTACTTGTTATCACCCCAAGAAACTCTCCTAGGTTGTATCTCAAAGATGCTCGGGAACATTACAAAATAAACAAAATGTTGGAAATGGATGAATGGAAGGAATGATGCATATTCAAGCCAGGTAACCACTTCTACTATGCTTGACTCCAGACGTGGGTGAACACCCCCGGACTACAAGGCTTTAGGCCACAAATTACTCAAAGTTTGAGGATTAAGTGAAGATGGAGAATACTGATGACACTAGCAGATGCACAAGACCATGTGATGGCCGGCTGCAACCAGTAAAGAGGTCTGCAAATCTATTTCCTAATGCACAGGCAGGATGACAGCTCTCTGGCACTAAGTAAAAGGAAACCTGCATAACACATTCAATAATACATACAATATTCTAACACAGAGGTGGGATGGCAGCCCCTCTAATGCTAAAAATCAAGAGCACATGAATAAATGCATAACAGGCACAGCCTAGAACAGAGCAGAAATGGAAAGTGAGCAATTAACAGCAAAAGAAGCTTGTATTAGCTGAAAATGAAGACCAGACGTTGCAAGTATCAAAGTAGTTATGGTCTCTAGAAGTTGAACCTTACATCAAAACAACAACCATCAACCATCATCCATCTTGTTTCTAAGTATATAGAGAGGTTGATTACAAAAATGCTCTGCTGATCTATGCGTGGAGGGGTCATAATTGATCACCAACCACATTAACTGTCTAAAATGGGTCTCTGCTACAATCTGTTGCTTCAATGAATGAATTTGACATTCTATGGTACTTTGTTGTACTCCTCGAGCAGGTGGATTGCCGTATGGAAGAATTTCCATAACTGGTAAACGCTGAAATCTGCCCGAGGCTGTCCTTTTTCTTCTCGGCCATGCTACCAATTAAATGCATTCGTTGAGGCATAACTGCTCGGGTACTGGAAGTTGGTCGCCATTGTCCTCCGGGAGCACAAAACAATCAAAAGAGTGTGGACTTCATGGCAAGTGGACAGAGTGAACGAAGGAACAAGGTGGAAGACGATCACAGGCTGTTGGATGAAGCAAATGATCGACGGCGATTGATCGGCGGGAAGAATCAGATAGAAGCGGGTCAAACCAACATGGGTTGTTGGATCGCGGGCGGACAGATCCGACGGCGATTGGGCACGAAAGATGTGCAGACGTTAACAAGCGGGGAATGGTACGATGGGCGATAAGCGGTATTCCTCGCACCACTTACATGGAATGGCGGAATTCATACAAGAAGCGCGCAATGCAATAGAACTGCGACGCATGGTGGATGCGACAAGCGAGAAACCACTTTCCTCGCGGGTTATCATGTGGCTAAGTTATGGGCACGAGACGAGTGATCACCATTGGATCTCACGGTGGGTGTGACCGACGGAGGGGAGATAAATGAGGTCTAGCGCGCGGAAGAAGGCTGTAGTAGCAGGGGAAAGCATACGGTCAGGTGATTTTGGTTATATGACATTTCAAAATTAGCGCTCGGGGGCTGAAAGAACATGGAATTTCACAGCAATTTATAGGTGAAACGGAGGAAAACACATGCAGCGGGGGGCTATGAGAGTACACAAAAATGGAGGAACAAGAGAAGAACAACTGAGGCACATACTTTTTTGAGAGAAAACGACCCGATCAGGCCTGTATTTGATCTTCAATTGTTGAAAGTAATAGCAGAGCTAACACTGGCTCCTTCTGGGGATGAGATCCTCCCTATGAGGTCTAAAGAACCTGTAGATCAATGCCTTCCTGATGAAAAACAAATTAGTAAAATTCCTAGTGTTCCATTGGGCATGGAGTCTACTTTGCTTATACTAAACTGATAAAAACAAAATATTTACAACTTTAAGGCCAAAAGACCTTAAACAACATAATTTTTCATAAAACGCCTATTAACTGGGCCATCAAAAACTGCTTCTCCTCCCATGATTTTCAACATGAAGGTATTGTTCCCTTGAATCTGAGAAATGATAAAAGGCCCTGTCCATAAAGCATCAAATTTCCCATGGTTGTATTTCTTCTCTTTCAATGCATCCCATTTCAAAACTAGATCTCCAACCTGAAAATTATCTGCTTTTTTCGTTTTGTCAAAAGCTTCCTCGAGCTTTTTCTGATGTGTTGCGGCCTTTTCAACCAGCTGTTCTCTAATTTGATGTACCTCTGCTAAATCTGTGATTCTTTTTTCCATGTCTTCTTCCTCGTCCTGTTCTGATTGCAGGAACTCTCCCACATGAAGAGTAAGTTGAATTGGAAATACTACCTCTGTGCCATATACTAGCTTGAATGGAGAATTCCCTGTGGATCTCTTAATGGTCACTCTGTCAGCCCAAACTGCATATTTGAGCTTAGAATCCCAATTTTTTTTGTTGTCCTCTAACAGCTTCTTAATTATCTTTATTAAACTCTTGTTGGAAGATTCTTCTAGACCATTACTTTGAGGATAATATGAGGTTGAATGAACCTATTTAATACCCATTGAATCACACATTTCCACTAATTCTCTTGCCCTGAAGGCTGCTGCATTATCTGTGACTAACTTATGTGGACAACCAAATCTTGTGAAGATATTCTCTGTCAAAAACTTCATGACCACATTATGATCAGCCTTCCTGGTAGGGATTGCTTCAATCCACTTAGTAAAGTAATCCGTGGCTACTACAATCCATCTGTGCTGGCCACTGGAATGTGGATTGATTTCTCCAATAAAATCCAAGCCCCATTGCTGAAAAGGTGCTTTTGCATGTATTGGTTTTAAGGGCAGGGACTTCAATTGTTGTTTCCCTTCAAATCTTTGGCAGCTGTCACAAGATTTAACAAATCAAAATACATCAGAAAATAAGGAGGGCCAGTAATACCCAGCTCTGAGGATTTTATGGGTTGTAGTCTTCCAATAATGGTGCCCTCCACACATGCTGGAATGAAATTGCTGCATAACTTCTATTGATTGTTCTTTGTCCAGACACCTCAAAAGCATTCCAGATGGATCCCTCCAATAGAGCAGATTTTCATGGATACAATATTTTGCTTCCCTAAGCTTAATAGTTCTGGCTTGGCTTGAGCTTAAGTCGGGAGATATTTCTAGCCTCAGCAAGAATTTGATTATTTCAGCATACTAATCACAAGAAGCTAGATTTACTACTACTGGCTGCTTTCTCTCTGGTTCAGCTACTTCCTCTTCCTCATTTGTTTGACCAATTTCTGCAATTGTGCACAGGAAATAAATATTCAATGATCTGCAATTTTCTTCAACTA
This sequence comes from Pinus tabuliformis, assembly GCA_031772625.1. Taxonomy (NCBI): domain Eukaryota; kingdom Viridiplantae; phylum Streptophyta; class Pinopsida; order Pinales; family Pinaceae; genus Pinus; species Pinus tabuliformis. Next base: position 353,598,612 of record CM062819.1, on the reverse strand, counting down.
ACAACTTGGCAAGTCCCTAACCTCTGACAAGTTTGGTGGGCTTCAGTTCTATATTAAATTCAATTATCTTTGCAATCCATTTAGCCCTTCTTCCATCATCATCAGGTTGTGTTAAGACATCTTTTATTGCCGCTGAGGGTACATATGCAATTATCTTGGAATGCAGAATGTAAACTCTGAAATCTTTCAAAGATTTGATAAGAGCATATGCTTTTTTCTCAATAATATCATACCTCAGTTCAGCATCCCTTAAATTTTCGTTGAAAAATGCCACTGGAGGCTCTGAACCTTCTTCATATTCTTGCAATAAAACTGCTGCAATGGTGTCTTCAGAGGCAAACGAAAATATATGGAACTCCTTGCTGTAATCTGGACTTATTAAAGTGGGAGCCTCCATAATGGCTTTTTTAATAAACTCAAATGATTTTCTTGTTGCATCATTCCATCTGACCTCTGACCCTTTCTTCAACATAGAGGTAACATGCTTCACCAATTCTGCAAAATTTGGTATAAACCTCCTCATGAAACTAATTTTGCCCATAAAGGACTGGATATCTTTCTTTGATCTCGGGACAAACAAGGCCTGCATTGCTTTTACTCTTTCTGGGTCAATTCGAACACCTGCAACAGAAACAACATGTCCCAACAGCTTGCCTTCTTCTACAGCAAATTGTGATTTTTTAGGATTGACTGAAATTCCATACCTCCTGCACTTCAGGAACACCTTTTTCAAATGTTCTAAATAATCTTGATGGTTGTTGGAGTATACTGTTATGTCATCAAGGTAGATAAGGACAAATTTATCCTTCTCTCCCACAAAAGCTATATCCATAGCTCTCTGAAAGGTGGCTCCAACATTCATCAACCCAAAAGGCATCTTGGAATACATAAAAGTGCCCCAAGGAGTGGTGAATGCAGTCTTTTCTTGGTCATCTGGATGCACAACAATCTAAATAAACCCTGAAAATCCATCCAAGAAAGACATCACTTTGGCTCCTGAGACCTTCTGCAACAAATGCTCCATCTTGGGTAGAGGATAGTTGTCTTTCTTAGAGCATTTGTTTAAGTTTTTGAAATCAACACACAGTCTGATTTCTCCACTTTTCTTCCTCACCACTACTAGGTTGGCTATCCACTTGGAATATCTAAGAGGGACTATGATCTTGGCAGCCAACAACTTTTTTATTTCTTTTTCAATTAGAGGGAGGAGCATATGATTTATTGGTCTCAGCTTCTGTTTGAAAGGAATAGTGTCTTTCTCCAAAGGGATCTTATGCTGGATGATCTTTCTATCATATGTTTTCAGATCACTATATTCCCAGGAAAAGACATCAGCAAATTGCTTCATTAAACTACAGTATTCAGAACATTGGTCAGCAGACAGATGCTTGGACAGATTTATGTACCTCAGCTGACCTGGACTCCCTATATCATGCTTACAGACTGTAGATTGGTCTTCTTTCTAGGTAGCCTTGTAAGGCACATCATTTTGGTCAAACAGTCTCTCTAAAGGAATTAAACCCTTAGGTATATGATTGCTGGGAAGCTGGACAATGCTATCTTTGTCAATTTTACTTCTAAACTGGGACTGGGGGTTTTCTTCCAAGGCTTCATTTTCTTGGTCAATTTTCATTTTAGAAAACTCATCAATGACTTACAGGAACCTATTTAATTCATCATCATCTTCAAAAACTTTCCAATGCTGGACATTATCAGGCAAGGATGGTCTGTATTTCATTTGGAATTCATAAACTAGTCTGGGAGGTAGAGGAGGAAAAAACATGCTAGCAGACACAGCAAGAGAATCAGCAAGCTGATTTTTGGTTGTAGGGATGTATGAAATACAAAAATTGTCAAAGGAATCTTTGAGTCTCCATACCTCATCTCTGTATGCTTTCAACCTCGGGTGCTTTGCCTGAAATGTTCTGTTTCCTTGCTGAATAATCAAATCAACATCCCCAAACACCTTTACGTTCTTGATTCCTCTGTCTTTTGCTACGTTAAGACCCAAAAATAGAGCTTCATACTCTGTTATATTGTTGGTGACTTGGAAGGCTAGCTTAAAAGACAGTTGTGTACTTTTGTGTTCTGGAGATACCAGCACCACCCCTGCTCCTGCAGTTTCCCTGGAACGTGCTCCATTAAATAACATCTCCCAAACTTGACTTCCTTGCTTTTCCTCGGCCTGAACTATTTGTTTCCTGAGCTGCATCGAGGCCTTCTGGGATTCTTCTATTTAGAGAATACATGCTCCAAAAGCAGTGTCCATAGCATAAATAGGATGATTAGTAGGATTCTTCTCATCACTGATGATGTATGCCAATTGTGCTTCTCTGTACAATCTCTTGCTTTCTCCTCCAAAGACTAGGACGGTGGCATAAGATAAATCATTTTGTAAAGTCCCAACTAGTCTCTTAATCCATCCTCTGGACAGCAGCATGAAAAACTTGGGAGGGATGTCTACTACGACAATATCCATCATCATACTCTTCATGGGCAGCTGAGTTAAGGTAATGGCTAGGTCTTTGATTAATCCCAGGCGTTTCACTTTCCTTGAATCGAAAGAGAATAAATCATGGTATGGTCTAGTGATATCAAGGCCTAACTCTTCCATGACAGCTTTAGGCATAAAATTGTGGCTGGCCCCTGTGTCTAGCAAGAAATTGTGGAGGATTTTGTCATGAATGGTCAATGAAACATAAAATGATGGAGAATTATTATCAGTAGGTTCAATCATGGGGCTAAGCACAACAATAGGCTTATCATATTGCAAATTGATAGAGTCATTGGAGGTTTGTGTGATTTCCAACTCAAGGGCTTCAAGGATAGGCTTTCTAAATACTTCACTCTTTACCAACTCTACCAGAGGCACATATATTTTTAACTTATGGACTTCTGACTCAAAGCTGAAAGAGGAAGGTAACTTATCAAAACCTCTTACCTCCTGAACTGGTTCTTTGAGGATGACTGGGTCAACTGCTGGTTTCTTTTGTCTGGTATTCTGTGACTCTGTTTGGACAGCAGCTCTTTGGGCAGGATTCTCCTTGAAATTTTTTGCATTTGACCTTAGATTATATATTTTTTGCTCCTCATTTTGTAGAACAACTTCTCTGTCCCACTCCTGACTGTCTTGTTCCTACAACAATGATTCTTCATATGCAGCCAATGTCAAAAAGGAAGCACTGTCTTTATCTTCCATACAATGAATTTCATCCTCATCTTCAAATTGTTCTTCCTCCATGACTACATTCTAGAAAGGAGCTTTAACTTTCTGTTCTTCTTTTGGTTCTCACCCCTCTGAATGATTTGTAATTGCTCATTTTCTCTTCTGAAAAGATTTGGGTTTCTCTGAGCAAATGTGTTCTGTTGCCTTATCTTTCCTGAGTTCCACTCAACCTCCAACTTAGATATCTTAGTAGCCAATGACTCTATCATTCTAGCCATTTTTTCAAATTTTGGATCGGACGATGATGCAGAGGAAGTAGAAGCCTGACCTCTCTGCCTCCTTCTGTCAGCTTGACTTTTAAGCTTTTCTATAGCCATGATATTAGATTCTACTTCTAGGGTTGCATCCTGCATGTCTACCAGAGTAGAACATCTTCTTTCTCTTAATAATAGGCATAAATCAGAGTCAAAAGCATTGGCATAAGTGAGTTTGGCAGAGGTGGGTTTTGGTTTTACTTCAGCTGGTATTTTACTATACATCCTATTGAATCTCTTATTAAAATCAGGAAAAGTTTCCCCATTTTCTCTCTTCAGGTTACCAAACTCAGTATGGCAATATAGAAAATCTTTCTTATCTCCCCAGTGCTTCAAAAATGCATCATCTAGGACTTCAATATCAGCAATAGATCTAGGGGTTAGTTCTCTGAACCACTTTCTGGCCTCTCCATCAAGGCTCTAGACAAAAACTCTCATCCACACATCATTTTCACTTATATCTAAGTTATCAACATAACTATAAAAAGCCTCAAGGTGTTCGTCAGCTGTTACTCCCTTTGTGCCAGTGAACTTGGGCATATATTTCTGATATTCTCCTACAGGCATAGCATTCAAGGGAACGGGCAAGACCAGAGATCCATGCCTGGCAGCTACAATTCTTTCTATCTTCGTAGGTGCTTGCTGGCCTGCCATGACTGGGGTATGTGGAAGGACACTGGCAGATTGAGCAGTATGAAACAATGAAATGGATGACAGAGACAAAGGGATAATATGGACTGTATGGGAAGCTTTCTTTGGACTGAGATTCGAAGGGGAACTAACTGAACAAGGAACTGTATGAATCTCTGAAGGAATTTTCTAACTAGCAACACCAGGCTCAATATCTTTCAATTGTATAGTTTCAGTTATAACCTTCTCTTGCAGAGAAACATAAGGTTTCTTAGGCTTACCTGATCCTGATGCTCCTTTCTGTGATGTTTTCTTCGGCTTAACGATCTTCTTAGGGTCAAGCACTGGAACAGTTGGTGATTTCTGATGATTTCTTCGAGTATGTCTCACAAACTGAGCTAGAACTTCAATGTGGAGTCGTCAGATAGATGATTACAACCAGAAATGTGCCTAGACTTTGTCTATCATCAAAATATGGAACTGTGTCATCTCCCAAGGAAGCTGAGCTTCAATCTCCTCTTCCCGGAAACGGCGCCAATTAATGTTATCACCCCAAGAAACTCTCCTAGGTTGTATCTCAGAGATGCTCGGGAACATTACAAAATCAACAAAATGTTGGAAATGGATGAATGGAAGGAATGATGCATATTCAAGCCAGATAACCACTTCTACTATGCTTGACTCCAGACATGGGTGAACACCCCTAGACTACAAGGCTTTAGACCACCAATTACTCACAGTTTGAGGATTAAGTGAAGATGGAGAATACTGACCACACTAGCAGATGCACAAGACCATGTGATGGATGGCTGCAACCACTAAAGAGGTCTGTGAATCTATTTCCTAATGCACAGACAGGATGACAGCTCTCTGGCACTAAGTTAAAAGAAACCTGCATAACACATTCAATAAGACATACAAGATTCTAACAAAGAGGTGTGATGATAGCCCCTCTAATGCTAAAAATCAAGAGCACATGAACAAATGCATAATAGGCACAGCCTAGAACAGAGCAGAAATGGAAAGTGAGCAATTAACAACAAAAGAAGCTTGTATTAGCTAAAAATGAAGACCAGACGCTGCAAGTATCAAAGTAGTTACAGTCTCCAGAAGTTGAACCTTACATCAAAACAACAACCATCAACCATCATCCATCTTGTTTCTGAGTATATATAGAGGTTTATTACAAAAATGCTCTGCTGATCTATGCGTGGAGGGGTCATAATTGATCACCAACCACATTAACTATCTAAAATGGGCCTCTGCTACAATCTGCTGCTTCGATGAATGAATTTGACATTCTCTGGTACTTTGTTGTACTCCTCAAGCAGGCGGAGTGATGTATGGAAGAAGTTCCATAACTGGTAAATGTTGAAATCTGCTTGAGGCTGTCCATTTTCTTCTCGGCCATGCTACCTGTTAAATGCATTCGTTGAGGTGTAACTGCTCGGGTACTAGAAGTTGGTCGCCGTTGTCCTCCGGGAGCACAAAACAATCAAAAGAGTGTGGACTTCATGGCGGGTGGACAGAGTGAACGGAGGAACAAGGCAGAAGACAATCATAGGCTGTTGGATGAAGCAGATGATCAGCGGTGATTGATCGACGAGAAGAATCGGACAGAAGCAAGTCAAACCAACGTGGGCCGTCGGATAGCAGGCCAACAAATCCGACAGTGATCGGGCGCGAAAGATGTGTAGACGTTAATGAGCGGGGAACGGTACGATGGGTGGTAAGCGGTATTCCCCGCACCACTTACGGGGAATGGCGGAATTCGTACAACGGACGTGCGATGTAATAGAACTATGACTCGTGGCGGATGCGACAGGCGGGAAACCACTTTCCCCGCAAGTTATCTTGTGGGCGTAGGACGAGCGATCACCGTTGGATCTCACGGTGGGTGTGACCGATGGTGGGGAGATAAATGAGGTCTAGCACACGAGAAAAAGGCTGTAGTAGTAGGGAAAAGCATACGGTCAGGTGATTTTGGTTATATGACAATTCAAAATTAGCACTTGGGGGCCGACAAAACATGGAATTTCACAGCAATTTAGAGGTGAAATGGAGGAAAACACATGCAGCGAGGGGCTATGGGAGTACACAAAAATGGAGGAACAAGAGAAGAACAACTGAGGCACATCCTTTTTTGAGAGCAAACGACCCGATCAGGCCTGTATTTGATCTTCAACTGTTGAAAGTAATAACAGAGCTAACAGTACTAGATCCAGAAACAGAGTTACTAATGGCCATTACTAAACCATTTCAACTTCATGGTAATGATCACAAGAATAACAGAGCTATAAATTCATCATCAAAGTTTACCCCTACAGAACATAACTGACTTGTAACAGTATTAAATTCATTTAAATGGTCTGCAACAGATCCACCTTCTGACATCTTCATATTAAATAACCGTTTCATAAGAAATACCTTGTTTGAGGCCGAGGATTTTTCATATAGTTTCTCCAATGCCTTAATCAAACCCTCTGTCATTGTTTCCTTTGAAATGTTGAAGGTGACCGATGTTGCGAGGCACAACCGTACTGTTCCGAGTGCCTTTCTATCGAGAAGGTTTCATTCTTCATCTGTCATACCTATCGGCATCTTTGTTTTTCTGCCCAATGGTAGGTATAGATCTTTCTGATACAGATAATCTTCCATCTGCATCTTCCACAGCGAGAAGTTTTCACCGTTAAATTTCTCGACCCTAAACTTACAATCTTCTGCCATTGCTCCCAATCGAATGAGGAACCCTTCTTTCCTGCGATTTTATCAACCAAATAGACCTTCGACTCTGATACCAGTTGTTAGAAAATTATATATATTACAGAGCAATGGAACACATAAAATATTGCAGAAATATAAACATAGAAAAAGCATAAAACAAGAGAGACACAGATATACGTGGTTCACCTAGTTTGGGCTACGTCCACCCCGAATAGCCAGTCCTTCCTTTCTATTATCCAGCAAAATGAAGAGACACAACCTACAACAGATCCGCTGTAATATCCTCTGTTTTCTCTCACATTCTCACCTCTCTGCTTCTTGCTCAAAGAATACACATCTATTACACAGCCTCAAATACAATGCCCTCATACAAAGAGAGGGGTTACCTTCTAGGAAAAAAAACCCTAAACTAAACATAAGTTCTACTGTCGAATCATCCACCTAATGAATGGCCCAGATTGACTAGAAATTACTATACTTTTACAAGGAAATTTTACATTTGTTTTTAGCTTCGAGGGCAGCGCCGGGGGACTGCTGGCCCCTGAACCCCCCAACCGAGGGGGATCGGCCCCCCCAAACCCCCGCCAGGGGAACAAGTCCCCCCCCCCCCCCCCCCCCGCACCCCCCTTCATGGAGGGGTGTGCAAACTTCTTGGGGTATACATCCAGCCGAAACAAAGACCTCTAAACAATCATGCTCCATACTCAGCACATAGAGAATCACACAAGTATGTTGCATGTCAGTCCTCCAGTTTGTTTTGGTTTTGGTGTTGTTGTGTCTCTAGGTATCACAGTTGTTCATCTCCTTCTTAGAAACACAGGGACAATGGCTTCTAGGAGAGCAGGGTCAAAGACATTGTTCAGAGCACAACTGACGATGTAGTCAATCAAGTGTCTATGAACTTGCCTATCTATGAAGATATCAAGTTGTTCATGGCCAAGTATATCAAGATCAAATGGTAGTGGTGTCAAAGCGAGCAACACCATTAGCAACAGCAAAAGGTAGCACATCTTTATGCAACAAATGCAAGAGGAAGGTTTTTGATAGCGTAGAGGTGAAACAAAGTTGCAAGCTCAAGCAGATCCACTTGTGATGAAAGTAGATTTGGAGATTAAGGCTATGAGGTGATGGCAACTCAAGGAACAAAAAGAGTTGCATAGACAACATAAGGAGTTGGAGTGGGAACAGGCATAGTAGGAGGCACAACATGCACAAAGTAATGAAACTACGTCCATACAGGTTATGGACCCATCCAGAAGCTGGCATGGAGCAGACAGGGTGAGCATTGTTGTCGATCGCATATAATCATATTCAAGAGCATGGATTTCATTGTGTGCATACATGCGATCCCACCGATTTGGCACACTCACCAAGGTGAAGACAAGAAGCAAGTCTGACTGGAGCTGAACATGTATTTCAACAATTTGATGCTCATGGTCACTAGCACACACTTGGAGATCAACACACACACTATGCGTCAGTATGTTACTGGTGCAACTGCACTCAAGGCGATGATGCACATGTTATCAAATGAGTTGGACAGAGGAGCCATATTAGTGTACCCAGATGAAATGAAGGCAAGAGTTAGCTTTCAGTAGGATGTCACCATTGATCGCACAGACACGATCACGGATGACCAAGCTTCGCATCAGTTCACCAATGTCGATCATCTTGAGGATTTCGAAGAGTTGGTCTTCCCACAATTGTCTGAGTCTTAGTGATGTCTTGCAGGGCTTGCTCAACCCTGTTTTGTCTCACATGGGTACATGTGTAGAGTGTATGTAACATCTTGTAAAGTGGAAGTTCAAGTGTTGATAGTTGAATGTAACAGTCATAGAGTAGTTGAAGAGTCATGAGGGTAGGTGAATAGTCACAAAGGGGAATGTCAAGGGTCACCCCACCCTTTCTTATTTATAGTACCTCATAACTCATTGTAGAGGCTTTTGTTCAGCCAAGCTTTTGATAGGAGTATCTTAGAGAAATCTTGGAGATTATTGTAACATGCCTTGGCTTCTCTACAATGCAGAGCTAGTACATCTCTTTGGAGGAGCAGGTGGCAATGACTGTAACGTTCCACTACCGGGAATAGTGGTTGGTCATGGTTGTATTGTATGATTGGAACATTCACTTTTAATATAACAGAGCCAGGATGTTTCATGCATATGTTGTTATTGTATTTTAGCTATCTTGGTTACTCTAATGATATATGTATCTATTTTCTTATGGATAAATGTATGGACTCTTTCTATATAGGTACATAGGAATCTTACTGAGATGTTCTATTGGTTTAACCATAACTTTGGATTGTTAGCCTACTTTCTTTCCAGTTTTTGATGCATCTTTGCTCATGTGTTCCCTTCCAAGTCGTGTGCTTTCACAGGTTTCCAAGGGGCACACTCACCCCACTTTCTGTGTGTTAGAACCATTCATGCACCTTCCATGGGTTGTTGTGCATGTCACACCCTTAATACCAACAAGGACATCTTACTTGTCTCTATGCACAACCGTGGTCAAGGTGATACCATATGACCCACTGCTGGGACTCTTACACCAAATAGTCTAAGGTCTAGTTGGGACTTCTTACCGGGGAGATCCCCTAACATGTTGGCAGGTCTAACACCGTCAATATTTCTGGTGCTAGAAGGAGGGCCAGATGACAAGATGAGCCCTTACACCCTATTTTGAATCTTTTCACATCCATCATGGATACTGTCACACTCATCCCTCTTTGATGTTTTTCGTATGCTAAACCTCTCGACATCACAAGGGATTTTATTGATCTCTTGTCAGAATTCACGTATGATGGTGAAGGCGAAGTAGGCTGGCTTGAGTACTTAGAAGACTTCTATGAATTACTTTCAGACGATTTGTATGCAGTAGAGGCTAGTGTGCTTCTTGTATACACTCTTCGCAAATCCCCACTATGTGGTGATGGAGTCAACCACCCGACAGCATGCACTCACTTGAGTAGTTTTGTGATCTCATTGAGTCTACTTTCCATCATTTTGATCTAGAACCTCTTGACAAAAAAAGTGTTACAACAATGGAAGGCCTCGCTTAAATCACCTATGTATTTTTGGGACCACTTCAATGTATTGCAGTCTCAAGCTCCGAAAATTCAGATGAAATTCTAGTATCTAATGGACAGATTTGAGTACTGTCTTACCAAATCTGTTAATCCTAAGAAGAATTTCAAGACCAAGCCCCGCTCAGCATACTTCGGTGACAGAGTTTCAAAATCACAGACAGACATGGTCGCTGTCACAAGTGACTTTCCATCGTCCCCTCATCAAACAGCTCCACCACTATAGAGTTATGTGGGAGAACATGCACACACATCGGTTCAACTATCACATCCTCCCAACATCACCTCTCACAATTTTTGCACAAATTTGGTTGCAAATCCCATGGGTTGTCACATGTATTTCATACCTCAACCTTAGTCTTCGTATTCTGATGATCCTTCGGATTGCATTGTCTTGTATTCTTCCATTCCAGACTCTACACTTGTTCTGAACGAGGATCAAGCTAGCGACGGAGTTGGTGTTGCACAACCAACCTGCGCTATCATTCATGAGGAGTATGACTGGGAGCTTGAGCATCAACCCTCAATGAAGTATGACTCCCTTCTATCCGAACCTCCTCCATTCTTCTCTAACATCTTTGGTGATTCTACCATCCCTGATTTCGCATGTGTATCTCCGCCTACGGATACACCCATTGTTGATCATTCACAGAACACACTGGATGCCATTCCATCATCTGACAATGGAGAGGACCAATCATTCATTGAAAATCCACTTGATTTTTCATCTTCTTTTTCTAGAAACACAGAGGGTGAACATTCTTGCTTCTCATCTACCCCTCTGTGTGATTCATCAAATCATGAGGATGCCAACAAACATCCTGAATTTTCTGATCTTGGTTGTCATGATCTCTCTACTTCTTCATATGATCACGATATTGATTCAACTATTGTTAATATGTCTAAGACACTGGTATACAATGATCTATTTGTCAACGAAATCAAAACCCCTAGACTGTCGAGGCACTTCAGGCTGATCTGATGGTTATGTCAGATCCTTGCTCTCCTGAGCTCAGTTTCATTTCCGATCAAGAAAGTGTTGAAACACCCAAGGCTCCTCATCACTCATCTGTATGCATTGAAGATAAATCTAACACTCAAATTTTGCTTCCTCCACTCGAACTTCACAATCCCATCATGCATGCATTTGAAGAATATTACATAGCAAGCACACGTGCACGATGCAAGTTTTCTTTCCTTCTTTCATTTGCTTGCATGTCATAGTCAAGGGTATGCATATACTTAACAGCTGCACCAAGTGTCGTACAAACACCATGGAAAGTCTACAAAGTGCATGTCATGTGATTTAACTCACTTATGTTCCATGGGTACATTTAGACTCGCAGTTTATTTGACTTCATTATTATATCTTTCATGTTTGTTGGTTCGCATAGTTGTACTGTTTGCAAATCATGCCTTCACCAACATGAGTCGACCAATGCACTAGTGGCTACATTGGAAGTATCACTTTACGTGAGCATACCCATGCACCGTTAGCTTAGGAGTAGTAGTGTTTGCTTTTGGGTTTTTTTTCTTGCATGCATGTTTTCTTATTACGTTGCATGTTTGTTTGTTTTCCTTATTGTTTTCTTACTCGAATTGCTTGCACATTTACTTCTACTTTTGCTTTGTTTTTTGTTTATTTTCTTGTCTACATCCATAGGTTAGTTTCGCATGAAATTGTGCGCGACCCTTGAAACTGGTTGGGTAAAGTACAACAGGACTTGTGCAGTTGTAAATACTTGGTTATCTGTCATCTTGCCTCTATATGAAGAACTTTTTATCTTCATTCCATGATATGTCGATGGAAAATATGTATTGTTCGAAGTGAACCTTGGTGAAAACACAACGCTTGCTTCTCCTTGTCAGCTCATTCAAGTAGAGTAAGGTGAGGGGGGAAACCTTAACAAGCATGTCAGAGGTATATATAAACTACTTCTCTGAAGGAACAACCTCTTCTTCTCTCAATAAGTTAGGATCCCTCTTCCGCCTCTAAAATGAATAAGTGTCATGCACAGTTACGAAAAATGAAAAAATAAAAATGTGAAAAAATTTAAAAAAAAATGAATAAGGAGAAAGAAAAGAAAGGCTTCCTGCACAGAGAGGAGATGCAAGTAACTCCGTTGGTGTACTGACCAGGCTCGTTCGAAGAAGAGTGATGCTTGTGTTCCTGAGTGACTCTGTTGAGGTAATGTCTAGGTTTGCTGGTAGCGGAGCAACACTAGAGCTGAAGCTAAAACTCTGATGACCATAAAGCTTGTGCACTAATATACCCCTCTATCCCAATCGAAACAACTGTATTGGCTTGGCTTGGAATATGTGCCTACCGACAAAGAGCTTGGTAGATGCTACATCTTACAATCAAGTAAGTGTGGAAACCAAGACGAACAAAGAACTGAACAATACTTCCGGAGGTGTTAGACTTGATTTTCATGAACAAGTCCATTAAGAGAGCTGGAGTTCTACCAGTGTGTCGCCAAGTGTTGTAGCAGTTACAACCACCCTCCAAAAGTTTTCCTTAGCTTTGTTTTGGAGCCTCCCTACCAACCATCCTTAGCAGCATGTCTTACGCTGTCAAGCACATAGGCTTCATTGATTTCTCAACAACTTTCCATCCTGTGCATGTCAGTTTGCTTCACTCCCCTCATAGGCTGCCATTCCAAACTTGGGCTAGTTGCTGGCTGAGAAACTCCCTCAAAAAATTTCGCAATTCTAGAGGGGAACTAGCCTTCCCCCCAGAAATTGCGCAAATCTGCTGACAGACTACTGAGCTCCAAAATTGTGCATAACAGTCATATAGGCTTCCTTGGAAAAACTACACAATATGGCCCAACACTGTAGCTCATGCTATGGGGTAAAATGCACGATGTATATGGAATGAAAACTACCCTCAAAGGCCTTCCAGGGACCTTTGACAGACTGTAAGATTATCTGCAGAAGCTATCAAGTTATACACATGTTCATATATCAAACATAAATAGACAAGGTATGGAAAGAGGATCACCTTTAGTTCCTTCTAGATTTGTTTGGAGATCTCTATGCGGCAAGAAGAACTCCTTCAAGGCCAGCTCCAAGACAATTCCTGCACAAAGGACAAAGTAAACCAATCACAGCATACGCTCTTGAAAACTAATGTAAGAATGCACAATAAACATATATTAGTGTATAACTTAACTAGTCATCTCTACAAGCATCAAAATGAACAAATCTGAACAACATTACCGACACTATGGAGTAGGGAACACAACTGCAGTTCTATATTTATAGTGGAAGAGTGATTACAACCATCCATTGTATCAACATTCCCTTGCCCCTTCTTCCTCTCTCTCTCTCCCTCTTTCAGCTCACTTCTTCAAGTGTATGACAATTTCACAATAGCTTAATGAGCTATCCTTCTAAATGCTCTAACCCCTTTTACAATGGCCCTCTCGCTACTTATGTAGCAATCGAATTAGGGATTCCAAGCTTCTCCTAGAGTTCATTAGGGCAAAAGCCATGAACCTACCCTATTTTCAAGGTTTTTCCCATTTGCCTTCATTCTCATATTGGAATTTCTCTAAATATCTCGATTTTTGGAGTTTCTTTGCTTTTCTTGAGCAAATTTAGGGATAAATATCTAGATATTTGTGAGCAGATTCATTGGCTTGACCCACTGAACTTCCCTTAGGTTCACTAACGCTCCCCCTAGTCTAACAACTTGAGTTAGCAGGGTGACTAATGCTCCTCTATGCTTGGAAACAAGCTTTATAAAGCAGGTTAGCAGTGTGCAAAGAGCGTTAGTATGGAATCAAACCTTACAACTATGGTCTTTGCTTTATTCATCTTGTCTTTCACCTTTGAGTTGATGAGGAGGTCATTTTGTCCTATAACAGATGCCCCCTAAAGTATGAGATCAGAGGCAGAGACAATGGCCGAAATACTTTACTAAAGCTGTAATTTTCTGTCAAAATTTTGGTAGAGAGAGAGAAGTTTTGGGCGGCAAGGAAAACCTAATACAACACATATACATATATATAAACTGCTAAAATCATGTCCTGAGTCAGGCATTCCCATGCTCAGTAGCTATGTCAAAGTAATTTTCGCTTCTAAGATATAACAATGCTGGCTGCCAATAAGCACAGAGCGGATCCAATGTCATAATAGATCATCCTGAAATAGCTGTCTCTAAAGAAGAATATCTGCAGCTTGGGAGAGGAAGCAAGGCTGAATGATGCAAGCCTCTACCCAAGGTCTTGATTTCTGGTTCATCGAACAGCATAGATCGGTACATGTGATAAGATGTGTTGATGTCAAACATGCATGAAATCATCTTATTATCAGTCAATAATGGATACCATTAGCAGATAAAAGGAAGGCCATCGATAATGGTGATGGTCTCCAAGATGCACAGTGAAAACAAGCGAGTGTGAAAGATTTCCTTGTCATCGAACACTCGTAGAATCGCTTAACCAGGAGCCAATAATGAAAACCCATGATCAAACACAAGGTAACTTGCCACTAATGTCTGCAAGTACCAAGGAAATGAATGTCTTTCTGGTTTATCTTCCTAGATAGAGTGTTGAAGTCGATAGGAAGAAACCTGCCGAAAGGTAGGTAATGACGTGTCCTACATCAGTCGACACAAAACCAGACAAGAATGATTTTGTTTTTTGATTAATATTTTGAGCATTTGGGTCTAAACAATGGAGAGCATGATGAAATGACATGTATGATTGGTTGATAGAGGAAAGAAATGGGGACCCTTGAACAATAGAAGGCAAGACAACGGTTTTAACCAGACAACACTAGACTCATGAACACTATAGAGTGTTAAGATACGAAGATGCGATTACATCAGGGTGTATAGGCTAAAACTCATAGGTTGGTAGGGTTCATATTGAGAGGCTATCAAAATGAAGGTTTATCTGAGGGAGTGCCATGTTCAAGGGAATGATTGTTGCCAAACCACGCTTTCAAATATAGAATATAGTTGTATTGTCCACTTTCCCCGTCTGATTTTCTAATGAGTCTAGATGGGTAAACTCATCGATCTTTTCATGTTTAAAGAGCCTGTAAAGGATCGAAAAAATAACAACTCTTTTTCCTATCTAATTAGTTTAATGAGTCCAGATAGGCAAACTCGTCGATTTTTTCATGTTTTAAGAGTCTGAAAAGTATCGTAAAAAGAACGAATCTATATCTTGTCTATGTAATTTAAAGAGTCCAAACTAGACAACTCGGTGGTCTTTTCATATTTAGAGAGTCTGAAAAGATTGTAAAGAGAGACTCCATGGTGGTCCCTTTGTCATAGTTGTTAACCGAGTGCGACAAAAGGTTAATAGTATACCTGGATCAGTTACTTTTTTGTCTTTTAATCTATTGGACCCAAATAAAGAGAAACCTTTTTCCTATAGATGTTGACCTCATTTTGTTACGAGTATGAGGCAACGGACTAAACTCGTGTTTTGTTGTGAATTTTTAACGAGCCCAGTAACAAAAACTTGGGGTTTTTCAGTTTAACGAGCGAGAAAAGTACCTAAAAAAATGCTTAGGTCATCTTTAGCAAGTTTAATGAGCAGCAAGACATAGCTCAGGTCATCTTCAACAAGTTTAACGAGCAACAAGACATAGCTCAGGATTTTTCAGTTTAAAGAGCGAGAAAAAAGTGCCTAAAAGGAATGCTCCTTTGGTCTTTTCAGCTTATGATTTGGAAAAAGATCAAAAAAGAGTTGCTCAGAGCATCGTTGCATATATTTAACGAGCGTAATGATGAAAACTCAGAGATGTTTATTTTTTTTTAAAGAGCAATAAAATATCACAAAAGGCGCTCTGACCATCGTCGTACAGATTTAACGAGCACAACGATGAAAACTTGGAGATGTTTATATTTTTTAAAGAGAAATAAAATATCCCTGAAAGTGCTCTATTGATTGTGGTGTATGTTTAACGAGACCCATGACAAAAAACTTGGAGATGTTTATATTTTTTAAAGAGCAATAAAATATCTCCAAAAGTGCTCTATTGAGAATTGCATGCAACTTTTACTGCTTTTAATTCCTGAAAGTACTTTCATCAAAAGCGGTAAAAAGTATAAAAAAGTAGCAATTCTTATTATCTGGGTTCATGCATGATAAAAAATCATGGGGAATGGACTACTTCCTCTTTAATGATTGTCAAAAATTCATGTCTCTCAAATTTATATAAGGAGATGCTTTGAGCTTTCACATGCATCATTTTCACTATTTTGAAGTTTGTGAGAGCTTGTTGGAGCTAAAGAGGAGCATATTTTCCGCGTACCATTGCAAGTGATCCAAGCAACCATTTGACGTGCTGTCAGCCCCAGGTGAGAGCTAAAACCTTTCTCTAGGCCTTACTAAACCTTTCTTAACAATTTTATGGGTGTAATTTTGCAAATATGAGGTGCCCTAGAGCCTTATTTGCGCACTAATGCCCTCCAGATGGCCAGCAGGGAGCATTAAACGCTCTGTACGAGCCACTGGAGGGCGTTAATCCTCCCTGTGCAACACTGGGGTTAGCGTTAGGGCTATAGGGCACAGTGAAAACCCTCATGCATGGATTCTTTAAGTTATTTTGCCCCATTTTAACTGTTTTTAGGGTTATTTTGTGTAGGTTTCAGGATGAAATGACTCACCTATGGAGAGAACGGGCCCATGACAATGAGGAATTGCTAATGCGAAATGATCTAGCATGCATACTTGCATTACGCCACAATGGTTTATTGAAGTATGTAAAGCTAGATCTGATGAAAGGACAAGAGGATTTACTGAGATGGATCATACAACATTGGGATCAACACGAGAAAGTGTTCAGGATTGGAGATTAGGTGCTAGCGATTGACTGAGATGACATTTACTTTTTGACTGGTTTGTCGTGCCGTGGGGCACAATAAAACCTCACCGGTGACAGGTCAGATCCACGATCTACTTCAGAGCTGGTACATATCTACTGCATCCCTGAGAGTGGACTAGTCAGCAACAGAGTCCCTATAGAGAGGATTCGATCTCAGTCTATGAAGGCAGTTTTATGGTTGATTAGATGGTTGGTGGGGTTAAAAAGTCCCCACGTAGTGAAAAAGGCCTAACTGTTGCTTGTGATTGACTGTGTCCAGCCACAAGTGTTCAACTGGTGTGAAGCAGTGCTTCGCCAGTTGAAGGCATAATTAACAGCATGCTAGACCAACACAGTTTTGGGTACGGTACTATCATAGTCACATTTTTCCTTGAGAGGGTACCTGTCATGCGCCCATGGATGAGATTAGGTCCCTTTGATCCGAGGGAGCCAAGGCAAGGTTGTTGGTCATCACTCGATCCTCTCACAGGAGGAGGACCACTCTGGCACTTCTTTGATGAAGACTTCTTCAAGTGGTTGCGTAACCAGATTGTGATTGTTGATAACTATGCCTATGAAGGCATGGACTTTACCGGCGACCCAAACTTGATACTACTGCCCGAGACCAACTGGGTTCCTCAAGGTGAGAATAATTTTGACAATACTTAAGTATTTTTATGCTTTTGAATGTATATTTAATGTTTTTTAAAGGTGAAATAAGAACTGACATGAAACTTTTATGCTTAACATAGATGTGGCGCCAGTACAACTTGTAGGCGAACCTCACTATGTTTGATGAGGCGGCCAACTACTTGCTGGAGGGGGTGATGCCGACAGTCTCCACGAGGTTCTGAGGAACCTAGAGGGTTTAACTATGGGTGTCCCCCCCTTCCTATGAGGGAGATTCCCGCTCATATGCAGTGGCACACCATTGGTGTACCTGAGCGGTTTCTGGTTCCTCTTCGAAGGGTAGCTAGAGCTGTTTTAGCTTTTCTGGAGCAATAGGCTCTTTTTAGTAGGTGTTCTAGCATAGCCATATGAGTGCTTGTAGCTGGGCTTTAAGCCATTTTGTACTTAAATCATCCAAGTTTTGGAATATTTTGATGTAAAAAACTACATTTCGATATATATATATATATATATATATATATATATATATATATATATATATATAGATATAGATATATATATATATAGATATAGATATAGATATTTTTGGTATTTTGGTGGTGTAAATGTGTTTTAAAAAGTTTTTTGTGACAAATTTTTAACTTTAGTAAGTGTTTTTACTTCTTATGCATGCTACTATAAAGAATGAGACAAATGCCAATCCGATACATAGTTAGCTAACGAAGTAGCGACTGTATTTAATTCTCGAGGAACATGCTCATATGTGATTATTTCAAATCGACGTTCCAAGAGTTGCACCCTTAGATAGTTACGTAACAAGGCTAGATTAGGAACGTGATAATGGTTTGTCAATTGCATAACGACTAGCTGGGAGTCTAACCTAACCACTAGATTGGAGATGCCCCTTGATGACACTTCCGTGAGAACCGAAATGACAGACATGTACTCAGTAATATTGTTGGTGGCAGTACCAAGAAAGACTCCCCCCCCGGAAGCAAAATAGTTCTAACTCGGGTGTGTAGATGACCCAAGCAGCTGATGCAATATGTCATGTGTGATTATTGGCACCATCTACGTATCTTACGTATGCTAAGGGAAACAATGACATTTGCACTGCGAGAAGAATGCATGAGACAATTACTCCACTAAATAACAAAGCAATCCAATCACATCAAAAAGGTAAGCAAAACTTATGAATACATAAAATTACAAAGCACATGCCCAGTGCAACACTAGGCACAATACTTTTTCAAATAGAGCCCATATTTGGGCTCCTTGAGTGGGATTCCTTCCCGGTCCTATAGTTCATATGCCCCTATGGAGAGGACTTTCGTTATGACATAGGGACCTAGCCAAATGGGTCGAAGCATGCATGCCTCCAAGAGGTTATCTTTTGGATGATAGAGCGATATGAAGTCACCCTCTTGGAAAGAACAAAACCTAACCTCTTTCGCAAATTGGGATTGTACCCACTCCTTGTGAGCTGCGAGTGCCAAATTAGCATCTCGACGGGTTTTATCCAGTTGTTTAAGGTATAGTAGGCATTCTTCTTCGACAGTAGGGCCGGGCATGGGTTCAACGACTATTTCTAGGGAAGGGATTGGCCACCCATTTTGTTTTGCTTCGTCGTAAATTTGGATCTCATGCGTGAAAAACAACAGATTAAAGTTGGGAATTTCCTCGTGAGACCAAACAAATTCATCGTGGAATTCCTCATATAGGCAGGTGGAGCTTGCAATCTCCTCAAGACTACAATATGCTCGCATCTGGATGTTTTCCGCAATGTCTGTCATGACTGAAATATCTATGGGCAATGACCTGGAAGTTTCGCCCATGTTTCCTTCCGTGTCCAAAGTTTGGATGATCGTGTATGGTGAGGAAACAATTTCTAATAAGTCAGAGGACAGTATTTGAAGAGGCATCATGTCTGAATCAGATATCAGGACACGATATTGCCAATCCTCCCAATGTTGCTCTCCAAAACTCATAATTTCTTGATTGGCTTCATCTGTAGGTATGATTTGATTGAATGGAACTAAAGGAGGAGTGGCTATGGGAAGGGCGGTGGTACAGTCGGTGATAGCCAACATGACTGGAGATGTGGATGCATATTGAATGCCTTGGTAGGTCGATTCAGCTGGTGACAACGACATCTGGTCTCCAAATGTGTCAAGGTCTGAACGAGCCATTAGGATCGAGGGATCAATCAGTTCATGAGGAATTGATGAAAGCATGTTGACCAATTGTGAAGCCTAGGGCAGATGAAGAGGAAAACAACCCATAAGGGAAGAAGCCTTCAGTAGACCAGTACCGATACTGACATAACTATCAGTTCCACCTCCTACTAGGGGTACGGAGCCACTTGGTAATGGTAAATAATTGAGGGTGCAGAAAGACAATTGATCCACAGTAATGACCTTTCCATCCAATGGAAATAGGATGATATGAAAGACAGTGGATATGATGGCCATCATGGCATATGTCCAACTGCAACCCAGCAACAGATTATAGTCGAGTTTCTTGTCCACAAATTCTACGTCCTCCATTATTGTTTTTCGAGCCAAAGTGATGGGAAAACTGGTTAGGTATCCTTTTGGGATAAAGGTGTGTCCTTTGAAAGCTTTAAGGGAGTTCAACAGTGGGGATAGGGTTGGAGAACCCAAGGTGAGCCAACATGAAGCCGACATGACGAAGGTTGAAGCACCCTCGTCGATGACAATTCTGTGTATACCTTTACCTTTCATAGTGATATGCACCTAAAATGCAAGCTGGTGGGAAAGGGGAGGTTTACACTTGTCCATGTCGAAAATGGTAGCATGGAATCTATAGGGTCAATACCTCTGATAGCCGAAAGAAAAGCTTTCCATTGGCTGGGGCATGTTCGTAATACTTTGAGAACTGACATTGCCGACGGTGCTTGCACCAAATCCTCTACGATATTGTAGTGTTGGGCGGCACGTGCTGATGTATTTTGCATTCTACGTCAAAGTGCCCCCTAGGGGGTCAGATTACAAATTCCTCAACTGGCCTTTCGATATGCAGATCATTGGGCGGCAATGGGTTTTGACTTGAGGATGGTTCTGCTGCCGGAGCAACAGGAGCTCCATAAGATTTGGCTCTTGTGGCAAGTCATACCATTTCAAAGGTGTAAATGGTAGAAGATCCTTCACCAGTTAAAGGATGTTTCGAACCATCACTACCCCCTGATGTGGGTCGCAGTTGGTTGGCAATGAGATTTTGCTGCTGTTGAGTAGGAAAAGGATTTCTAAGGACAGCAAGTGCCTTACCAGAATCCCTTTTGGCAAGATAATCTGTGCATTCTTGAAGATGTGGACAACGCCAGGTTACGCGGTCTTCAAGACAGAGTTTGCTTGAATATCTAGTGCGTTGATCCTTTTCCTCATCAGTAGGTGCAATGGCCTTCTATTTCAGGTTGGGCTACTTGCATGACTGCTCTTTACAAGGAGCAGTCTTGTTATTATTCTTCTTGTTCTTGCCACTGGATTTTTGTGTAGACTACATAGATTTTATTGAAGTGGATGAAGAGCAGTCGCTTTGGTAGAGGGGTCCACTGCCAACTTGGCAATGGAAACATTGAGTTGTTTTATAGCGACCCCAAAGGTTGCATCAACAATCCCATTGGCGTGCACTCCAGGGTGTTGAGTGGTGGGAGAATTAGGGTTACCAGGAGCATGGGGGATGATGTCATAAAGAGTGCCAAACTGTGAATAAATCAAATCTAAGTGTTGGGCATGACGTATGGATTAGTCTTTTGTGACTGCACCACCTAGAGCGACATCTCTGGTGATTTGTGGGAGTAAGGACTTATAGAACCAGTCCGTTAAGAGAAAATCAAGGATGGGAGCTTTGACCAACCTCCACCTACATCTCCACTCATGAATATGATCAAAGATGCAGGTGGCAATAACTTGATGAAATGAAGTAAGGAGCTCTATCCCAGTCTCATAGCGGATAGGTAACTAAAAGTGCTTTAGGAACTCCATCGCTAAAGCATAAAAGGTATTTATTGACATGCGTGGTAACTCAATATACCATTTCATGGCATTGGTAGTGAGGGTGCGGGGAAAAAGACGTAACCAGACACTATCATCCACCATCGAGTTAGAAACACACTAGAGATGGTAGGTGGTGATATGGGTGCCTGAATCCTCCCCTTTTTTTCTGCCGAACTTTGGCATGTCTGTCGGTATTTTATGCGAGATCAGCGGCCATTGTAAGTTATGGTAAATGGGGTCATTTGTCAATTTGTATAAGTTAGGAATATCCAACATTTCCAAAAAAGTCAGAGAGTTGGGTGCTCCTGACTCAGACCATGGTGATGATGAATGACCTGAGGAGCTCTGTGCTCCTCCCACCGTTTGGTTCCCCATAGTGTACATGGGTTGCGTGGTGTAGCAGTTGCTTTGTGGTACGGTGTTGTAGAGTGGATTTCCATGAGGATTTTGATACTGGGGTATGAAATTTCCCCCAGTATAAGTCGTGCCCCCTTGACTCATTTGAATCTGTGAGTAGGGTGCCCCCATGGATTAATTGGGAATCCCTTGTGGATTCCCAAACGACACAGGACTAACCATATGGCTTTTATTGACAGAGGGAACACTCACGTCAATCAGCAACTGTCCATGCATGCCCAAGAATGGAGGGGGAATTGTGACATTCCCCACCGGCATGTGCATATTGGAAACCCCCCTAGATATATGAATCTGGGGGTTGGAACTGTACATTAGCAGCCGACCTTGTTGTTGGTAAATGGGAACCACTCCCATAGTGCCACATTGAGTGTTATATGGAGCACTATATGTGGCACTAGTCGAACGTATGCATTGTGGCACCATAGGAGTGGAACCTGACATCTGCTAGGTTCCACTTAAAGAGGGTGTTATGTGAGTTTTCATACCTGGGACAAATGGGATAGCAGGATTCCACATTGCCGGTGTTGTGATGACTGTCGACTGGGGAAGTGGTAGAGGATCAACAGTGTCTCTAAAATTCCACAACCCGTGAGTCATCAACTGGATAGATGGGAAAGTTCCACCTACTGAAGAAGGAAGTATAAGTACCACGGGAACCATGATAGGGTCCGACGAATTTGTGAGTGGAGTGTTAAAGTGAGGAAGGAATCCTTCTTCGAGGTAAATCCTCTGTCAAACTAGAATCATCGGTCATCCACACAGATCCCATGTGAGATTTAGGAGACTGATTCCTCAAAGATGAGGAATCCGAGTCAGTGGAACTCAACGGATCCTCCACAATGAGTGGAGGAATTCCTAACAATTGTCTGGAGTGACAATGAGGGTCGGATGTAGCCATAGTGACTGTTAAGTTTTTATCAAATAAATTTTAATGTGACATTCTTTAAAGTCTCGAAAATGATAGCACTCATGTACCTAAAAATAAAAATAAAAAATACACTAAATATATCAATTAGCAAACAGAGGGAAAGTACCTCGTCTGATAAGCACTGATCACTGGAGATGAAACCCAGTATCCCAATGAATAACAAAGAAGGATGGCCAAATGTATAGTTATGGTTACTTTAGAGCTTCACCCGAGCCTCAGATTAAGGGGCCAAGTACTCTCGTGAGGACGAGAACCCTCCAAAAAATGAAGACAAAGTAGATCCGTCTATTTTAGGTACTAGGACAGCCCATCCCAGTCACCATATGTAAGTACCTAGAAGTTCTGGCCACTAGAGATACCTCAAATCACAGACATTACCAGGGGGGACATAGTTGTAGACAGCATGTTGTGTGAGCAAGATATCTGAGTCCTCGACTCAGTTCCGAAATCCTCAAAGGGACCCCCAATACACAAAATTCCCAAAGGATTTTTAAGAAAAGGTGGGCTACCTTCAAATACAGTCCAATGTTGTCTCGTATTTTGCTTCATTGTTAGTGGAGTGGTCCTGGTAATATGAGTGCAGAAGGATTTTTCACTCATTAATGACACTAGTCTTGGTTTTCAACCTTGCGCAGTTCACTCACATGCTTATCCCAAGGTCCTAATCTAGCTAATGTTGGCTTGCTCAAAAGAGTAACTGATTGATAGTATTGTATTCAGATAAAATATGAAGTGGATCCTTTTTCTTCTCCCATCTGTTGACAAAGGTTTGATACAGGGTTTCAGGGTCAGCTATGGAGTTTGCTGGGAGTGACCTAAACCATGATCTTACATCTCCTGTTAGACTTTGCACAAAAATTTTCATTCTAACACCATCATCATCTATCTCATAATTTTCAAAATAGTCTTACATTTTCTTAGTATGTTGAAGGGCTGGATAAGAGCTAGTACCATCAAAATACGAAATCTTGCTTTGGTAATCTTGAGGCATAGGCCCTGGATTGGCAGGTAACTGCAGTGGAGCATATCTATTAGCCATGTTTGGTGGGACAATAGGGATAATAGGAACAAATGGGACAAGTGGAGGAAACGGGATGAGAGGGGTATGTGTAGTTGATGGAGGGGTTGAAAGGACACCTTGTGAAGTGGATGAAGAACTAGGAGTTTGTGGAATGGTGGTATGAGGATGTAGAGAAACTTTAGTAGGGGTTGGAATATTAGTTTGAAATCCTGCTTCAGAACTTGAATCTGATAAAGTCCCTTCTGATTTGTGTCTCTTAAGGATTCTTGAAATCAAGTTTGGGTTTTGGAACTCAGGTGATGGATCTGGATCTGGGTTAGATCTTGTATAGCGAGTTTTCTTCTTAGGAGCCAGTTTCTGTGATTTTCTTTAGGAGAATTTTCTAACAAGATAGTGATATTTGACAAGGACTGATCAGGTATAGCACAGCTGTATGGAACTTAAGACTGAATAAAGATTGAGGCTGTCTGACTGTCACTCAGGCTTTATCTACAGTATTTAAGAATCAGACAGGGGGTTTATGAATTTCATTCATTCCCCAGCGGAGTCGCCATTTATGTTAACACCCAGGTTGTTCCCTTTGACTCCTGAGGGAATACGGCCGGGGTAACCACTAACCAAGCTTTGGATTACAGGTTCTAGCCTACCTGTAATCAGAGAGGGCTCTCTCTTTCAGTTTTAACTTTGTTTTTGAGGATTTTAGGCTAGTTATGAGGTGGGAGTTTGTTTGAATTTTGGTTGCAGACTGTTGTTCAAGGAAGGGCATGCAAATATGAAGGAGAATTCAATCCATTGGGCATGTGGAGTCCAGAAATGAGTAGGATTTGATGTCTGTGATAAAGAGAGGTTCACTGCAAGGCTAGATAGGTATTCATGATACAAACTTTGATTTTTAGCAAAGAAAACAGTATAAATTACACCAGGAAAGGCAATTAAGAGTTCTTTCACAGTGCAATATGAAATGAAGAACAAATCCTAGTCAGCAGCAACAGAGAATTACTGAATAAAGACTCATCATGTGATTAGAGCAAACGGGAGCATTTAAGAATTCCACAGTTGCAGCTAACCTTGAAGAAAACATATTTAGTAGTAAGGATTGAGTTTAGGGTGTCTTTAATGGACAAATCCTGAACTAGTCTTTTATCTTTCTACCAAGATTAAACACCATACATCACAGACAGATTACAGAAGAGATAAAACATAAATATAGTTAGAAAACACTTATTGTATCACGCCATAACACAAGAATCTTGCAGCAGTCAATTATTTCATCACATCACGTCCAAGCCAAACATATCTCATGGAAACCAACAGCTCCTTTGTATTATATCTTTCAGAGGAAATACAGCCGAGTTCTCTTGAACAAAATGAGTCACCCCAACCCCCAATAAGCTATGCGGGGGTGCATATATACAAAAATATCACAAAAATATCTCAGTTCTGAGTTATTGCACAATAACTGCTCTTACCAACTTTCAAAGATATTTTTACAAAATTAAAAGCTACTTTAATGAATATACAACAGCTGCTTGTTGTTTGTCAGAAGTTCTTGACTTTTGAGGGCAACTGGCTCTGCAGGGTGCTTTGCATTGATTCTGAATAATACGCCCTTTATTGCTCTGTTGTGCCGTAGTTATCTCAGCCCCGTCATCTGCATCTGTCGGTGTTGCTTTAGTGGCCAAATTGGTTTGCTGAGTTGGCTCAGTCCACTCTTTTGCAGTCATAGTAAATATATCAACTATCTGAACATGATGATTTATATTTGATGTACAAAAATTTGATGAAAAATCTGTTTGTTCACAGCAATGTCTGTATCATGCTTGTCCACCATTCCTGAGTAGGCAACTGATGTCTCAAAATTGTGCCTAAGGTTTCATCTGCCTCAGTATATTTGTAGTAATTTGGAGGCACTTCAAATAGATGTATAATCTCATTCATGATAAAAAAAAAATTCTCTATTCTGTCATAGAGGCTCTGCCTAGATGTAGGCCCTGTTCCCTCTGGGGCACTTGATGCTGCAGTGATCTGATTTGTAGCAAATGTATTTACCCTCTTGGCATAGTTTTCATGGGATAGTAACCTTCCTGCACTGTTTAGTAAGCTGGGAAGGCCTCTGTTGTGCAATGCTGTAAATTTCTCCATGAATTTATTCACCTCTATCTTCATTTCGTGGCACCTTCTATCCAATGTTTGCACAAGATTTCTCAAAGTGAGCACCCTCTTCACCAGTAAGATGGTGTCAGTTCTGTTAGAGATACCCATGGCTGCCAGCTGAGGGCCTATGCGGTTGTTAAGGACATTGATCATCCTATTGGCTATCTCAGGCATATTGCCTAGAGATGCCCTTGCTCTTTGACTTTCCTTGTGGGCCCTGCCTATGAGATCTATATGCTCATGGATGGTTTTAATATATTGCCATTGATCTGTTATAGACTGACCAATATTGGCCCAGAGGACTTTCTTGATTTCAGCCAACACTTTGTCAAGAGAGAGCTCTTTCTCCAGTTCTTTTATCTTCTTCTCAAGATCCTTTACCTCTCTTGTCTTTTTAGCTACACTTTGCTTTGATTTATCATACTTTTCATTAAGTGTAGCCAATTTTTCCTTGGCTTCATTTAGTTCTGCCATCTGGGCCTCCAGAGCTTGAAGTTCTTTCATCATATTTTGCATATCCAGGCTGGGTACCTGTCCTGATGTTGTTGTTGGTGCTGCTGCTGTATTTGGTGCTGATGTTGAAGGGCCTGTCCCAGCTGTTTGTTCTGTGGGAGGACTGATAATTTGAGGAGGTTCCTCAAGATTAATCACTGGCTGAGGGGGCTGAGATGTCTGCCCTCCTTCTTTCTGTTTCAGGGCTGCCTGTAATGCACCCTCTGTTGTTATCAATCGGCCTTCTGTTTCTACCAATTGCTTATGTAATGTCAGCAACATGGCTACTACATCTTGGTCCTTTCTCTGCTGAGCAACATCTTCTGTTTGGGGGTGAAGGGTTGCTGGAATTTTGACCATCTTCCTCAAAGCTGCTATATCTTCCTCTTTTTTCTTTAGTAATGCCTTCACAACTTTGGGATCACTTGGGTCATGCCCAAGCTCTATAATGATATCTTCCAAAAACCTAATCCTGTTGTCTTTGGCTTGAGAAGAGGATTTCTCCAATTCTAGTTGGGCAGTAGTATTATGGAGACTATTTTGCAATTTCTGTGCCAGAAAGGTTTTGTCTGCAAGAGTGGAGTAGACCATCTCACCCGTTTGCTTATGTAGCTCAATTTGGTCCATTGGGTGGATGTCTTTTGGAAATACTTCCATGTTGGTTCTTATGTAATCTGCAGCTGACTGTGGCTGCAGCATAGTAGGCATGAAATGACTCATAGTCATCTTCCCCTCTGTTATGTCATATGCTGACATAAGCCTCTGTTGGTTTGTGGGAGCCATTTTGAGCAAGTGATTGTAAAGCTGGAGTCTGACTGGCTCATTTCTCTTCTTAATATCAATAAATTGCTGCTTTATGCTGGATTCTGCCCTTCTTTGCTGGCTTGAGGAGCTGACCTCTCCTCCAAGTGTTCTTTCTTGTTCCTGTTGGAAGGAACTGGCTGATGCTTCCATGCTAGGGGGGCCCATACCCATGGATGGTCCAATAGGCATCTCTTCTTCAGAAAGAGGATTTAATCTTTGCCTTTTCTCCCCTTGTTGACTTGTTGATGTAGTGAGGGGAGTTTCTTGCTGTCTATCCCTCTTCCTGGTTCTCTCTTCATTCAATGGGGTTTGGAGCACCGAGGCATCCACTGCTGTTTCCTGTCTTGGGGGCACACTTTCTTGAGCCTGTTGCTCTGTAGATATAGGGGCCTCGGCCATTTCTTCTTGTTGTTTGGGCTGCTCTTTCTGCTGTTCTGCTGTTGGGAGCGGCTGATCCTGCTCCATTTCTTTCCCTTTATCTGTGCTGGCTGCCTGAGGAATAGTTTGAGCTGCTTGGTGGGGAGCTGTAGAAGATGAGGCAGCTGCTCCAAGTTGAATATGAGGAAGAGAAAAAACCTGCCCACAATATTCCAAGTCAGCTTCCTTCTCAAGTTTCTTGGCTTCTTTTAGTGCTATTTCCTCTTTAGTACTTGCCTCTTCTAGAGTGCCCTCTTTCCATCTTAACAGATTTGCATATTTTTCAATATGAGGCAACCTGACATGATCATAGCTAGCCAACTTATACTTGACCCTTCTAAGACTAATGAAATGATTGGGATCATAGGGTATCCAGAGGAAACTGGTTTGCAACCCGAGGCATTGCAGGATCTTATCTGCTTCTTGCCATGCCTCTTCTCTTTTATTATAAATAAATGGGCCTAGCTGATTTCTGACTTTTAGTTGTACCTTCTTATTTTTGCTGTGGAAATGGACCATGTCTGCATTTCCAAACTGTCTGAAATACTCTAAGGCAAAGAGTCTCATAGGGACATATCTTGGTAGCCTATATGGGGCTAACTCACAACCATATATTCTGATCACTGTATGGTGTTGGTAAAAGTACCAATCCCCAATGCTGTAGGCCTTTGAGAGCTGGAGGATCCTTTGCATCTCATCTGTCAATCTTGGAGGAGGAGAGCTCAACAGCAAGGACATGGCTAGATGGATGAACAGGTCTATGAATTCACAGTAGTTATATGGTGAAAAAGATATGTGATGAAAGATTGAAGACCAAAATACTACAGACCTTTATTTCCCTTGGGCATCAAACTTCTTGAGAGTAATAGGGAAGCTATCAGGCTGATAGAATAGAAACAAGTGATAGATGTAAGAAGTGTATCTAAATATCCTTTCCCTCTCTCAATTCATCAATTTCTCATGAATCTTATTGGCAATGTAGGCAGCATAATCATAGTGAACAGCAGGAGGCTTTCCAGGGGAGAAGATAGACATCATGGCCAGAATGGTTTCATCAACATCCTCAGATGTTTTGTATCCCAGGACATAACTGATCATATCCACAAGCATTTTTCCCAACTCATTGAGATATACATTTCCAATAGGAGGAGTCCTCACAGTTTGAGAGCCTGATTGAATGAATAATTGATTGATCTTTACAATTTGGGCACTGGACAACTTGCCTCCTTTCTTTATCAAATCCATCATGGAGAGAGGAGTCAATGGCTTTGCAGTATGAAAGTGCAGCATTTGGTTTATGGCCTCAGGGGTGACATGGAACAAAACTGAGCCTGAGGAACTGAGGACAGCTCTCTGACATGGGTCATAGTTGGCACTGCATCGATGTATAAAATCTGGGGGGATATTGACTTGAGGGAGATTAAAAATAGGCAAATTGGAGTCCCAAATCCCTAGAATATCATTTCCACTGAGATGTTTGGCTTTGAGATCATTGAGTACATGAATGTGGTATTTGCTGTAATCTGGGATTCCCTCTGCCATTTGGTAGTCTCTATCAGCCAAGGGCAGTCACTCTAGCTCTCTTTGTGGGGCATTTAAGGGCGCAATGTTCAATGCCACTGGTGTTTCCATGATTTTTGTGTGTTTTAAGCAGAATTTTAATGAATTGCGGGCAAATGCAACACTTGCGCAGTAGGTTGATATAAACTTGGAGGATTTGCAGTGACAACAGGGTAACTGAGGTACAACTGGGCACAATTGGCTGATATGAGGGCAATTGACTTAGTTGCAGGGCAATGCAGCTTAAATTCTTGGTGAAATTGGCAGTTTTACGGTGTTTTAACAGTGCAGAACGGAATAGACCAGGTGCAGGAAGAATGTAGTAAATACCTGGTCGCAGCGCAATGGCGGAGGCTTGGTTCGAGTTGACTTGTAGGCAGCCATGGCTCTAGAGTGAGTTTCAGCAGGTTGGCGGCGAAATGGTCGTGAAATTGCATGCAGGGAGCACAGTGGTCTTTTGTCGAAAAGTGCGAAAAAACCGTGATTTTTGGCCAAATATGGACATTTTGGGCTTTGGCGCGTTTTTTGGATGACGTCAGCATGACGTCATAGGTGGGGTCATGGTACGGAGTGATGACGTGGCGGCCAGTGAGTGGTCCGCGTGGATGGGGGACGTGGCAGACAGCTCAGGGCGATGGCGAATGGAGCGGTGATGCGACGCTGAGGTGGCAGTGACGTAGGCGTGACATGGTGGGCGGTAAACAAAGGCGGTAAGCGGTAATATCAGACCACTTGAGGTACGGGCGTGGTTTTGGCACGAGGCCACCCGATACAACTCAGGAGCGACGCGTGTCCGAGCCCTGACGTCATGCTCTGACAGTTTTCGGGAGCTATCATCCGGGCACCGGAGGCGGTCCGAAATCAATGTGAGCCGTCGGATGGGAGGGCCCAGATCCGACAGACGACGAGATGGCAAGTTGCCAACACGATACGGTGGGACCCGGCGCATTATTTTAATAATTTTCTTTTGTTTTTTGTGAAATGCGCATTGTAACAAGAACTTTGGATAAGCGGCAAAAGTGGGTTTAGCGATGGTTTATAAGCCAAATGGATTAATTAACGCTTGTTTGCAAAGCGAGGTTAGGGCTATTAAACCAAGAAGATCTTGGTTTAATCCCAAAACTTTGTTTCTTGGCGTTATTTTGCCTATCGCGCTTAAATCTCTTAGCGCTCCAACCTTTGAAGTTATAAGGCTATAGTGCCTAGGGAAGGGGGAATATTTACTTTGGGGCTTTTTATATACAATGGTGATATAGTAGTAGGGAAAAGGGGAATATAGGGAATTAAGTAATAATGGTTAATAGTTAATATGGGAGGGGGATATGAATAAGAGGTGATAGACACTAAGTTTTAGGGAACAAACCTAGTTTTGAGAGTAGATCAAAATGAAAAGATTTTTACACAGGAAATGTGGCTCTTTATGCAACAAGGATCAATCAATGAGTTTGATTTCTCTTATGAACCAAGGTGATAGTGGGATGTTAGCAAGGAGTTTGATGGGGGGTGATTGGGAAGTTAGACATGCTTCACTCTGTTGCTACAAAACTGCTGAATAGGAAGATCTGCACTGGCCACCATGTGTTTCCTTTGCTTAGGCCAGAGATATGAAAGAAATCATGCTTCTGCAACCCCATCTACCTACCCCTTCTATTGCCTAGCATTTTTTGTTACTTCAAGGAGGGTGCACTTAGACTTGCAAACCCTCATGTGCATTTTTCTTTTCCTTTGGAATTTCCTTTTGATTTTCTATCTAAGGCTAGCCTTATTACTTCCAAGGCCCCAGATTAAACAGTTGGGAACCTTCATTCTCTACCTAACTACTGATCTGCCAAGATTGAACAGTTTGGACAGATTTCTTTCTCTAGTCTACAACAAAAAATTGAAATATGGCATGACCCAGCTTAGGCTGTTGGATCACCCATTCAGAAGTAGGACAGCATCAAACAACTGTAGATATGTATTTTCCACAAAATATGAGATCTTTGCATCACCAATGTAGATCATATTGGCACTTCCCCTGCCAATCATGAAAAATGAAACCTATTGGTATAGGTAGCTAACAACTCTTACCTTCCAATATACGAAGTTTGTTCCATCAAAAAATCGGTGGCCTGATTGATGCTTCCCTCTCGTAGTTGCTCATGATGTTAGATCTTCCTTCAAGCGATCAAGCTTCTTCAGAAGGACCTGCTCTGATACCAATTGTTGGAAATAATACTGAGAGGGGGGGTGAATCAGTATTATCTAATTCTTTTTCAATATATTTATACTTTGAATTATTGTATGTCAGTACCATAAAATAATGAGCATGAACAAGAAAAACAGATAGTCACACCAAAGAACACCAAATATAAGGTGGAAACCCAATGTGGGTGAAAACCACCTGCTGCAATATGTCTCTATCTTCTTTCAATTAGAAATTCCTTTTACAATGATTTTGTACTGGTGCAGTCCTTTACCAATACGCAGGCTGCAACCTGCAGAGAGCTACAACTCTCTCTCCTGGAAGGGAGTTACAACCCCCTACTTCTTTTCTTTCAAGGACCACTTTTCATAAATTTTCAAACTGGATCCATGAACATCAATCAATCATCAAGTATATCTGCATCAAACAATCTCCTTTTCCCAATTAGCACTGAATCAAGTAAACACTTCTCTAACAGCTATACCCAGAACACAATAACAGTAACCACACACCAAATTCTGAACCCAGAATACTGCAACAATAGACAGAGGCAGGTAGATCATAATTTAAAGATATATGCTACTTCAACAACCTGAAACCTACGTGCAGATCTATAAAGGATAATTCCTTCTTTCAAATATTCAGACACTAATTTACCCAGATTTTCAGATTTATAGATCAAGCATGCGCCTCATATAACAGATCAAAATCATACAAAGATACTATTATTCAAGCATAAAGATTATGACCCATCAATAGAACTTATCCTTCTTTATGCGCTAAGGTTGCTCCTTCATTCAGATCCAGATCTGCACCATAACCCAATCACAAATATTTCAGATCTAGCACTTATTAGATATTCAATTCATTTGATGATCCCTTGCCAAATGATCTTCTTCCTCTTATATAGTCTTAGGCCTTCCACAATACCACGGTCCAAAACCATAGGATCAAAAAACTGTCGGACTAATACCATGAACCAACCATGAAAGTGCGTGAGATCAACACTTTTGGATGCAATACCACGGACCAAAACCATAATAAACCAATACCACGAACCCAATACTTGGGATCAACACTTCTGACGAGGTACCATGGTCCAAAACCATAGGTTCAAATACCAAGGACTAACTACCATGGACCAAAGGTAAGTTCTCCAACATATACGTGCTTTTCCTTGCATGAAAGTGTGTGAACATTTTCTCTACATGCAATACCACGGACCAAAACCATAATAAACCAATACCACGAACCCAATACTTGGGATCAACACTTCTGACAAGGTACCATGGTCCTGTTGTGGCCAGCAACAGCCCCCCTTTGTTCATTTAAGTGTTGACCAAAATACTAAATGAATGGGGACCCTTAGTTAATTTTTAGAAAAAACAAGAGTTTCCTTTCCTCAAAATAAGGTTACCACCATGGGCTTAGGTAAGTCTTTTGAATATTTTAAACCTAAGTCTATGATAAGGAGAAAATCTTTAAAGTCGCCTTGCAAAAAGATAGGAAATACCTCCATTTCTCTTTAAATATCAGTATGCGCAAGATCCTCGTGTTGAGAATAACATCGCGTCGCAACAAAGTAATACTCATAAAGGGAAAACTTAAAGATTCACCGATCTGTGATAACACTGATCGTAAGATCGCATATCGCAGAAATGAGCCAGCAAGATTTGGCAAACATCAAACTTCTGCGATCTGCGATGTTGCGATCGCTGCAATATTGCACCCTTGCGATTTGCGACGGTGCGATTTGCGATGGTGCGATTTGCAATCGCGCGATATGCGAGGTTACGTAAGCAAATCATAAATCACTTCATTACGAATCCTTCGGGAACGCCATTCAAAGAAAAGCCACTTACCATAATCTGACTCGAAATCATGCACTTTTAATGATAGTAAATGAATTAGTTGTCAGTTATTAAATGAATTAAAGACACGTGCCTTTGTAGAGATTTACTTCACGTAAGGTGGCATATTTGATACATCTTTTGCATTTAAAACTCTCCCATCACCTTTCTGGATCAGTCATTTCCATTTCACTCGTAATCTACAGGAACGAAGAGCTAAGATGATTCAAACACAAATGCAGGAAGAAATGGGAAAGAAAAATAAAGCTCAAAGCTCCGAAGCGAAGGAAAAGACGAAGGAGATGGCGCCTTTGTATACAGACAAAGCTTGTAATAGAGATGTAGGGATATCAACATGGGAAAGCATGTACAGGCTGCTAGAAGAGGAAAATCCTAGAATAATGAAGGTTGTTGTAGCCGCGGGCTCACAACGCTCTTCTGAGGCGTCCTTAGAGGAACTAGCATGTTCATTTCTTCACAGGATAGCGGCAAGACCCAAAATTCTACCATATACGGATATGATCAAGTGGATACTGGATGATGCAGACATGAACAACAGACAATTCAAAGTTCAAGGACACAGGCTCATCGATTTGTTTTCTGCGCAAGATTTGAAGCTTATGTATCATCTTCCTGAACCGCATGCGACCTATAATGCACAATTCGTTAAGAAATTCGTGGCGGAAAACCCAGACCTATCAGAGACCACCAAAGATTGGTCTAGAAAACAGGAGCCGCTCAAAAAGGACAAAAACGGTATGTACAGCACTGGTTCCCTCACCTCTCCATATTGTTTTGCTGCAGCCATGCTTTGTAGGTTATTTGGGATGCCGGATATCAACAAATTTTCTTCTGAATGGCTACCATTAATTGATGCTGCCACAAACGCCGATATTATAGATTGGGCCAAAATCCTTTCTGATAATCTATACACGGCTATTATCAATTACCAGTCTAAAAGATCCTCGTCTCAAAGGGTCTATCCTCTTTTTTATCTGTCTGCATATGTTATGGATTCTATTTGTCTTGTGTCTAAATTCCCTATTATGGGTTGGAAATGGACTACCCAGGACCCATTGCCTATCCATATTTATCATAAGGTGTTATGGGATTCTCAGTTCGTCCCTCACTTCTACCAGATTTTCCACGGGCTCATTTTGCCCTTGTATAGAATAATGTATGATAAAGACCCCCCGAGGTGCTCTCCCGAGGCACAAATCGACATCATCCCCATCGCGAGATTGTTCGGGGAAGAATGGTTTACCTACATTAGAGTTTTTGGAAGCATTGTACCTCCACATGTCCTACCTCTATATATCCCTGATAAACTTTTGGCTCGGGAAATTGCTTACCAGACCTGTTCAAAAGGCGGCCTGACCAAATACCTAAAGGACAAGAAGAAGGCCATATGGCCTCAATTTCCTGTAGCTTGTGGGGCCTTCTCATTGTTCGATGTGGGACACGCTTTTGGCGAAGTGGAGAATGTGACGTGTCTTCAACTATTTAAATTCCCAGCAAGGCCATTTGACCCAAATGATGTTGCCCAAGAGTTCACAACGAACATCAAAATAAAAGTGTTCTCTGGAAAGAAAGATTTGTTTGATGATTTGTTTCAGAGTAGAAGTTCGCTCCAAGAAATTTTGCGGGAAGCTCGGTCGAGGTTGTCTCCAAATGACCTCCAAAGATTCATGTTATAAGGGAAAGAAGGTTGGCCAGTATTCCTCTAGAGAAGCTGCGACTGCCTACTAGAGAACCAACTCCAATCATTAGCCTCAGTGAAAACTCTAGCACTTCCAGATCTAAATCCAACGCTGCACAAGGAGTGCCTGAGCATCCTAAAGAGTTTGGATACGACCAAGGAAAAAACGAAGAAACAACTAAAGATAC
This sequence comes from Pinus tabuliformis, assembly GCA_031772625.1. Taxonomy (NCBI): domain Eukaryota; kingdom Viridiplantae; phylum Streptophyta; class Pinopsida; order Pinales; family Pinaceae; genus Pinus; species Pinus tabuliformis. Next base: position 353,563,504 of record CM062819.1, on the reverse strand, counting down.
AGCTCAGTCAAGTGCAATGTCTCAACAACAAGTTATCGCCTCCCCGCCAAGAGATGTCCCCCCTCCTGTCATTGAAGCACCACTCGTCACAACTGAACTGGACAAAGAATGGGAAACCTTCAATGAATTGATCAATCTTGAAGGACAAGCCCCGAAAACACCTGTGAACAATACACAGGTAGTGCAAGAAGTGATTCCTACCATAGTCAGCAGTGTCACAGAAATGGAGCACATTCCTATCGCTCCACCTTCTGAGCTTCTACTTAATGTAGAAGAAATTCCCCCACTGGATGTATTCTATAGTCCCCAACACAAAGCAGTTGTAAGGAGACAGAGGAAGAAAATAAAACTAGAAAATACATTGTCACAAGATGCTGAACATTTGGACGTCTTATGGAAAGACCCCAACAATAACCCGACTGAAAATCTCACTAAGCTGTCTCAGATCGCAGGAGCATATGCTTCTGCAACTATTGATAAAGCATCAGAAGTTCAGCAACTATTGAAAGAACAAGAAGATCAGATACAACTGCTACAACAACAGTTGCAACAAGCCAATGCTAACATTGAAGCTTCCAAACAGCTCGAGAAGCTGCAGGAAGACTTTCAACAAATGCAGATAGGCTATCAAAGAAGTCTAGACGAGAAAGGAAAACAATTGCAGACTTTACAAGAAATGCATAAAGATGAGCCTAAGCTGGCAGAATTTATTTCAGAAACTATTGGCTTAAATGAGCAACTACTGCAGCAATAGGAAGAGTTGGGACGTAAAATATCACAGTGGAGTCACTATTGCGAGCTGAGCGATAAAATCACCAATCAAGTGGTAGACTTGCGGAGTGACTATGATCAGAGTGACAGAAGGGTGACGGAATACTTAACTTGGCAGGATGATGATGAAGGGAAAAGAGCAGGTGCACCCAGGATAAACGAAAACCATAAAGAACTGCTCTTTAATAAATGGGACGATCAAATCCGGCAAGCGGAGCGAGCAACGGAGACAGCGGCTACACAAGCAAGCATTCTTATCGACTGTGTAAATGAGAATTTACACAGGGCCAATTTAATCGCAGAAAATACCCCGGGGTACCTACCAAATAAGTTACAACTGGAATCGGAATGGAAGCAGAAAGCACAGGCAAAGGGGAGAGCAATCCAAGCATTAGCTAGGTTGAATTGGGAATGTTACTGGACGTACTTGGTCAAGCCGCACAGCCAATGGATGATGGTGAAATGCATCACAAACACGGCCGAAAAAGTAGCGCCAGCTCTGGTAGATGTTGTTTTCGCAGCCCAGCTCAGCGCCGAAATCAGTCAGCCGACTCTCCTCAAGTCCATGCTGAGCACTTGCAACTTTAAGGACCAGGTTCAGAAGTAGCCTTACTTAGAATGTTGTTTTTTCTTTTAACTAGATTAGGAAAAGGACGGTCATTTGAAAACCGCATCCTAAATTTTGTAATAATACTATTATTAGAATTAGGAAGTAGTATTTTAACCCTTCTCATGCATTTAGAGAAGGGTCTAGAAATTTGTCAAAAACTTGTCTTCGGAACATGCACTTCTGCACCCTCAGAGGAGGTTTTGATGAATGAATGGATCGAGATTTATTAATGTTTGCATTTAATGTCTGTTACTGATGTTGCACTTTTGTACTCTTAGTAGATGTTAGAACAAGTAGAGATAAATCGTTATTGCTTGAAGCTTATGAGTGAAACCAGTCATAAATGGTACTTTTATCTCTTGACCAATTTCTGCTTATATTCTTAAGGTGATATGCAGTTTCCAGTTGTTTATATGTTAATGCATGAATGTGTGGGTTACCATTTGGCACTTTTGTACAGTGGAGTCATTTATTTGTGCTTGATATATGAATAACTTATTATGCGATATGCTGTTCACAACTGTTTTGCTTAACTTTTTATGCAGAATGGTTTATCTTAATTGATATCTATTCTTATGATAGTTGAATGATCTTTATTACCAGTTATTGTTCGAAATCTCTTTAGATCGCATAATAGAAGAAATACACCCCGGGTTAGCATAGATTAGATGTGTTATTTCTCATTAGATTACAATAGCATAGAGTTAGTTTAGAAGTTTGAATTAAATTAGATTAAAATACTCCTAGATCAACATCATCCAACTCTACACATACACACACCCCTTAGATTGGGAAACTGGTCCCATTATCCCCAGTCGGACCCGCTATACCAAATGGATAAGGAGCTGCCAACCAAGGTCCTGACCGGGTGGGTATCCCCCTTGTTGTCGACCTGATTTTCGGGGCTTCAACATATTTGGCACTAGAAGGAGGGCCTGAACATAGTGTCTGTTGGAATGATTTTCAATTGTAAAATTTGAATCAGGACGGCTGCTCATAAAATTCCTATTTGGAGTTGCATCCATGTTCCTACCTCTTCCAACACTCCACCGGAAGTGGTAAGACTCTTGTCTCAGGTAAAATTCAATGGTAAGAATAGTTCTTCTGCTTTTAATCATGCTCTTCAATTTATTCAAAAAGTTTCAAGTTCTGATATTCAGAGAATTGATGAAGGAATTTTGTGTAGGATTTTTACTCTTACATTCACGTTGGAAGCTAGAAAATGGTGCAGAAACCTCCCAGTTGCATCAATGCACAGTTGGGACCAATTCGTCAAGACTTTCATTTTTGAATTTGATTGTTATGACTATGATCAGGTATATGATGAAATTGATTATCTACGGAAACAAGATGAATCTGTTAGGGATTTTAATATGTGATTTCATCTTAATTGTCTAAAGTATGATCTTGAAAGTGAACTCATGGATGAAGAATCTTCAGATTATGCTGAGTATTCCCTGCCTCCTATGGCTGATCAAGCGGAAATTAGTTCAACCTTTGTCTCATTTTCTTCTAATATGAATGAGGATTCCAAGTTGAATATACAAATCAGCCATGATGAAGAAATTCCCCAAAGCCTGGGAGTCATGCATGCTCTAATGCAAGAAGACAAAAGCGAGAATGCTGGAGGAAAGCCTACCTTGGAACCAGGAGATGACTTTGATACAAGGTCAGATAATATCATTGCAAATCAACAAATGCAGGTGCCAAGGTTAGAACAGCAAACTATTTCTCTTTCAAAAAGTATCAGTACACAAAGGTATGATCTAAAGCCCAATGTCTATGATGAATCCGATGAACAAAGATTTTTCCATGATGTTTTCAAATGCATTGTTCCAGAATCGCATTTTTCTCTTTATCTTGATGTTTTTAGTGATCATAATTTCTCCCCTCTAAATATTAAAGATATCCCAAAAAACATAGAGGATTATTCAAACAAACCATCATTAGGTTTTCAAGATAAAGAGACAGCTATAGAACATCCTTTGGCCATTTTCAAACAAGAAGCACTCGACCTTCCTTGTCTGAAAATATATGACGAAAAAGAGAAATCTAGGGAAACCTGTAAAATCATTTATGATAGCTACTTTGACAACGATGATGTTGTTGGGTTACCCCAAGTAACCCAACTAAGCTCAGATAATGAGAGTTATCCTAATTCAGAAATCATATCAGTCAATCCTCATTTCAAAGTAAAAGATCATTTGCATGAATTTACTATCCAAGACAATACCCCGATCTATGATTCATAACATGAGGAAACCTCCATCCCTATTCACAATCATAACTTGTCTTCTGATTCACAAGACGGAATTCGAAGTTGCTCGGATCCCATAATTCTGGCCAGTTCCTGTGCGAAGCAAGATATTACAAGTAAATCCCAGTTGTGCTGTAACACTATTTGTACAGGTAATCATTCCTTTCTTTCTCAATTGCACTCATTTTGTACAAAATCGGATTTTGCTTTAAATTTTCAGACTTTTGATAGATTATTGTAGCATGTTGAGCATCTTATGAAAGAACATTCGAAAGATGTGCCACCATTTTGGAAAGCTAAGCTATGTCAAGGAAGTATAGAACTTTCTCAATTCCGAGATCAATCAATGTCAGACTTTCTTAAGAAACTTCTTTGGCATCCAGAACACCATCAACCAAGGAAAGTACCTTTCGAAACTTGTTGGCAATTCGCGCCAATTGATAAAGATATTTTCGGGAATTTCCATCTATTCTGCATCGAACTATTTAGTGATTTATATATGGAAACTTTCCTTTTAAACGAAATCGCTAAAAGCTCAGCTTTAACGAACAGTAGGTTACAAGCCATTGAAATTAAAAAATCATATTCACAACCTGGCTTATCATCCTTCCTATTACGAGATCATCAGTCCATAACAGAAGTTCATCCTAATTTTTATGATCCAATAGGTATCCAGTTGGAAAGAAGTTTTCATGAGAAAGAAATATCAGACAGAATTCCAACTGAAGTCACTCATTCTTATTCCACATCCAACATTAACAGTCCAAGGAAAATTTGGTTTTTAATACTGATGTTTGGAAGTTACAAATGGCTAGGAATAAAAATGAAGAGATGGTTCCATTGGAAATATCATTTCACCTAGCTAATTTTCTGTATATAGTTAGAATAGGAGTAGGAGTAATTTAGCTAGGTTATTAGCTTTAATTTTAATAATTGGTAGGCAAAATAAGAGAAGGGATTATCCCTATTCTGTACATAACCCTAGAAAATGTCTACCTCTCATAATAGTTAAATATTTTTCTCCATAATAAAATTTGCTATGGTTAACAGCATTTGACATTTACTAAAGACACCTTTTCTCTATCAAAGATTTTGAACTTCTGCTTCTATGAACAACAAATCTTTTGAAAACTTAAGCTTTATTATCAATAGAACTTTAACCCAGATATGATGCTAGTTTCAACTCCAAGAAATTTGAAGAAAGCTATCTTGGTGAAGGAATTGTTTTATGTCAGTACAATGAAAGGTATCAATAATGAAATAAAGATTCTCTGTAGAAACAGCCATTTCCAAACAACTCTATCATTGTCGTCCAGAAATTTCTTAAGGAAAGAAAATTTGACTTCCTCCGTGCTAAAGGAGATCGCAGCATTCAGAGGAACAATCCGAAAAGAAACACTATATCTCAAAGAATAAGAGGTCTCATCACGAGCCGGCTTATCATGATCACAGATATTACAACTTGTTGACTTTGCCGATACTGTCCACCAAAACAGGGCAACGACTCAAGATTGTTGCAATCAAAAGACAAGGGGTCTCATCACGAGCCAGCTTGTTCAGCAAAAGTGTAAATCAAGTGAATGACTGTGTCATAATTTGGCCACCAAACCAAGACATTGTTCTTTAGAGAATAAAAAGGAAAAAGTGTCAAAATGGGTTTTTCTCTGAAAAAGTTGTAAATAACCTTAAGCAGGATAAAGGATCATTACTGGATAATAGGTAACCATGTCGAGGCTATGGACGCCTTCTGGCAGCAGAGGCTCTACCTGCAACAAAGGAGCATATTTAAAAAGGCTACTACACAGGGGAAACTTTATTTTATGTTTTACAAGACCAAGTAATGGCTGATGTAAATGCAAGGACAAGCTGAGGATGCAAGTAATTAAAATAGAAAGAGGTTGAAACAAAACATCATTGACAGTTTGAAGTATGATATGCTTTATCTTTTTATAATAAATTTTAAGTTCTCTGAGAAAAAAATTTCAGGAGTTTCAAAGCGTCAATAGAAGATCAGAGATAACTGGTTCTCCCAAGTGAATCACCAATTTTTGTGGCCAGCAACACCCCCCCTTTGTTCATTTAAGTGTTGACCAAAATACTAAATGAATGGGGACCCTTAGTTAATTTTTAGAAAAAACAAGAGTTTCCTTTCCTCAAAATAAGGTTACCACCATGGGCTTAGGTAAGTCTTTTGAATATTTTAAACCTAAGTCTATGATAAGGAGAAAATCTTTAAAGTCGCCTTGCAAAAGGATAGGAAATACCTCCATTTCTCTTTAAATATCAGTATGCGCAAGATCCTCGTGTTAAGAATAACATCGCGTCGCAACAAAGTAATACTCATAAAGGAAAACTTAAATATTCACCGATCTGCGATAACGCCGATCGCAAGATCGCATATCGCAGAAATGAGCCGGCAAGATTTGGCAAACATCAAACTTCTGCGATCTGCGATGTTGCGATCGCTGCGATATTACACCCTTGCGATTTGCGATGGTGCGATTTGCGATGGTGCGATTTGCGATCGCGCGATATGCGAGGTTACGTAAGCAAATCATAAATCACTTCATTACGAATCCTTCGGGCACGCCATTCAAAGAAAAGCCACTTACCATAATCTGACTCGAAATCATGCGCTTTTAATGATAGTAAATGAATTAGTTGTCAGTTATTAAATGAATTAAAGACGCATGCCTTTGTAGAGATTTACTTCACGTAAGGTGGCATATTTGATACATCTGTTGCATTTAAAACTCTCCCATCACCTTTCTGGATCAGTCATTTCCATTTCACTCGTAATCTGTAGGAACGAAGAGCTAAGACGATTCAAACACAAACGCAGGAAGAAATGGGAAAGAAAAATAAAGCTCAAAGCTCCGAAGCGAAGGAAAAGACGAAGGAGATGGCGCCTTTGTATACAGACACAGCCTGTAACAGAGACGCAGGGATATCAACATGGGAAAGCATGTACAGGCTGCTAGAAGAGGAAAATCCTAGAATAATGAAGGTTGCTGCTGCTGCGGGCTCACAACGCTCTTCTGAGGCGTCCTTAGAGGAGCTAGCATGTTCATTTCTTCACAGGATAGCGGCAAGACCCAAAATTCTACCATTTACGGATATGATCAAGTGGATATTGGATGATGCAGACATGAACAACAGACAATTCAAAGTTCAAGGACACAGGCTCATCGGTTCATTTGTTGCGCAAGATTTGAAGCTTATGTATCATCTTCCTGAACCGCAGGCGACCTATAATGCACAATTCGTTAAGAAATTCGCGGCAGAGAACCCAGACCTATCAGAGACCACCAAATATTGGTCTAGAAAAAAGGAGCCGCTCAAAAAGGACAAAAACGGTATGTACAGCACTGGTTCCCTCACCTCTCCATATTGTTTTGCTGCGGCCATGATTTGTAGGTTATTTGGGATGCCGGATATCCACAAATTTTCGTTTGAATGGCTACCATTAATTGATGCTGCCACAAACACCGATATTATAGATTGGGCCAAAATCCTTTCTGATAATCTATACAAGGTTGTTATCAATTACCGGTCTAAAAGATCCTCGTCTCAAAGGGTCTACCCTCCTTTTTATCTGTCTGCATATGTTATGGATTCTGTTTGTCTTGTGTCTAAATTCCCTATTATGGGTTGGAAATGGACTCCCCAGGACCCATTGCCTATCCATGTTTATCATAAGGTGTTATGGGATTCTCAGTTCGTCCCTCACTTCTACCAGATTTGCCACGGGCTTATTTTGCCCTTGTATAGAATAATGTATGATAAAGACCCCTCGAGGTGCTCTCCCGAGGCACAAATCGACATCATCCCCATCGCGAGATGGTTCGGGGAAGAATGGTTTACCTACATTAGAGTTTTTGGAAGCACTGTACCTCCTCATGTCCTACCTCTATATATCCCTGATAAACTTTTGGCTCGGGAAATTACTTACCAGACCTGTTTCGAAGGCGGCCTGACCAAAGACCTAAAGGACAAGAAGAAGGCCATATGGCCTCAATTTCCTGTAGCTTGTGGGGCCTTCTCATTGTTCGATGTGGGACACGCTTTCGGCGAAGTGGAGAATGTGACGTGTCTTCAATTATTTAAATTCCCAGCAAGGCCATTTGACCCAAATGATGTTGCCCAAGAGTTCACAACGAACGTCAAAATAAAAGTGTTCTCTGGAAAGAAAGATTTGTTTGATGATTTGTTTCAGAGTAGAAGTTCGCTCCAAGAAATTTTGCGGGAAGCTCGGTCGAGGTTGTCTCCAGATGACCTCTAAAGATTCATGTTATACAGGGAAAGAAGGCTGGCCAGTATTCCTCTAGAGAAGCTGCGACTGCCTGCTAGAGAACCAACTCCAAGCATTAGCCTCAGTGAAAACTCTAGCACTTCCAGATCTAAATCCAACGCTGCGCAAGGAGTGCCTGAGCATCCTAAAGAGTCTGGATACGACCAAGGAAAAAACGAAGAAACAACTAAAGATACAGCTCAGTCAAGTGCAATGTCTCAACAGCAAGTTATCGCCTCCCCGCCAAGAGATGTCCCCCCTCCTGTCATTGAAGCACCACTCGTCACAACAGAACTGGACAAAGAATGGGAAACCTTCAATGAATTGATCAATCTTGAAGGGAAAGACCCGAAAACACCTGTGAACAATACATAGGTAGTGCAAGAAGTGATTCCAACCATAGTCAGCAGTGTCACAGAAACGGAGCACATTCCTATCGCTCCACCTTCTGAGCTTCTACTTAATGTAGAAGAAATTCCCCCACTGGATGTATTCTATAGTCCCCAACACAAAGCAGTTGTAAGGAGACAGAGGAAGAAAAGAAAACTAGAAAATACACTGTCACAAGATGCTGAACATTTGGACGTCTTATGGAAAGACCCCAACAATAACCCGACTGAAAATCTCACTAAGCTGTCTCAGATCGCAGGAGCATATGCTTCTGCAACTATTGATAAAGCATCGAAAGTTCAAAAACTATTGAAAGAACAAGAAGATCAGATACAGCTGCTACAACAATAGTTGCAACAAGCCAATGCTAACATTGAAGCTTCCAAACAGTTCGAGAAGCTGCAGGAAGACTTTCAACAGATGCAGATAGGCTATCAAAGAAGTCTAGACGAGAAAGGAAAACAATTACAGACTTTACAAGAAATGCATAAAGATGAGCCTAAGCTGGCAGAATTTATTTCAGAAACTATTGGCTTAAATGAGCAACTACTGCAGCAACAGGAAGAGTTGGGACATAAAATATCACAGTGGAGTCACTATTGCGAGCTGAGCGATAAAATCACCAATCAAGTGGTAGACTTGCGGAGTGACTATGATCAGAGTGACAGAAAGGTGACGGAATACTTAACTTGGCAGGATGATGATGAAGGGAAAAGAGCAGGTGCACCCAGGATAAACGAAAACCATAAAGAACTGCTCTTTAATAAATGGGACGATCAAATCCGGCAGGCGGAGTGAGCAGCGGAGACAGCGGCTACACAGGCAAGCATTCTTATCGACTGTGTAAATGAGAATTTACATAGGGCCAATTTAATCTCAGAAACCACCCTGGGGTACCTACCAAATAAGTTACAACTGGAAGCAGAATGGAAGCAGAAAGCACAGGCAAAGGGGAGAGCAATCCAAGCATTAGCCAGGTTGAATTGGGAATGTTACGGGACGTACTTGGTCAAGCCGCACAGCCAATGGATGACGATGAAATGCATCACAAACACGGCCGAAAAAGTAGCGCCAGCTCTCGTAGATGTTGTTTTCGCAGCCCAGCTCAGTGCCGAAATCAGTCAGCCGACTCTCCTCAAGCCCATGCTGAGCACTTACAACTTTAAGGACCAAGTTCAGAAGTAGCCTTACTTAGAATGTTGTTTTTTCTTTTAACTAGATTAGAAAAAGGACAGTCATTTGAAAACCACATCCTAAATTTTGTAATAATACTATTATTAGAATTAGGAAGTAGTATTTTAACCCTTCTCATGCATTTAGAGAAGAGTCCAGAAATTTGTCAAAAACTTGTCCTCAGAACATGCACTTCTGCACCCCCAGAGGAGGTTTTGATGAATGAATGGATCGAGATTTATTAATGTTCTTTTAAATGTCTGCTACTGATGTTGCACTTTTGTACTCTTAGTAGATGTTAGAACAAGTAGAGATAAATCGTTATTGCTTGAAGCTTATGAGTGAAACCAGTCATAAATGGTACTTTTATCTCTTGACCAATTTCTGCTTATATTCTTAAAGTGATATGCAGTTTCTAGTTGTTTATATGTTAATGCATGAATGTGTGGGTTACCATTTGGCACTTTTGTACGGTGGAGTCATTTATTTGTGCTTAATATATGAATAACTTATTATGCGATATGTTGTTCACAACTGTTTTGCTTAACTTTTTATGCAGAATGGTTTATCTTAATTGATTTCTATTCTTATGATAGTTGAATGATCTTTATTACTAGTTATTGTTCGAAATCTCTTTTGATCGTATAATAGAAGAAATACACCCCGGGTTAGCGTAGATTAGATGTGTTGTTTCTCATTAGATTACAATAGCATAGAGTTAGTTTAGAAGTTTGAATTAAATTAGATTAAAATACTCCTATATCAACATCATCCAACTCTACACATACACACACCCCTTATATTGGGAAACTAGTCCCATTATCCCCAGTCGGACCCACTATACCAAACGGATAAGGAGCTGCCAACCAAGGTCCGAACCGGGTGGGTATCCCCCTTGTTGTCGACCCGATTTTCGGGGCTTCAATAGGTCCAAAACCATAGGTTCAAATACCAAGGACTAACTACCATGGACCAAAGGTAAGTTCTCCAACATATACACGCTTTTCCTTGCATGAAAGTGCGTGAACTTTTTCTCTACATGAAATAAACTTTTCTCTGCATAAAAGTGCGTAAACTTTTCTCTACATGAAATAAACTTTTATCTGCATAAAAGTGCGTGAACTTTTCTCTACATGAAATAAACTTTTCTCTGCATATAAGTGCGTGAACTTTTCTCTACATTATAATTTATTATCTGAGATGAGTGGGTTGCCATCAAGTACAACATATGTATCATAGTGCCAACACGACTATCAGATTGCTTGTCATGAGTGTTGCTACATCTCCATGTATCACAGATTTTCTTCTCCCTCTCAACAACACAGGTACAATGGCTTCCACGAGAGCAGGGTTGAAGAAACCGTTCAGAGAACAACTGAGGATGCAGTTGATCAAGTGTCTATGAACTTGCCTATCTATGAAGACATCAAGTTGTTTATGGACAAGGATATCAAGATGAAATCGCAGTGACGTCACATTGAGTAACACCATCAACGGCAACAAAAGGTAGCACACCTACATGCGACAAATGCAAGAGGAAGGTTTTTGACAGCGCAAAGGTGAAACAAAGTTGCAAGCTCAAGCAGATCCACTTGTGATGAAAGTAGCTTTGGAGATTATGGTTATGAGTTGATGACACAATAAGAGGATCGTGCGAAGGAAGAGAGAGAAACAAAGAATGAGTTACAGGTGCTGAAGTGGAAACTCAAGGAAGAACAGGAGCTACACAGACAACAGAAGGGGTTGTAGCAGGAACATGCATAGCAGGAGGCACAACATGCATAGACTGATGAAAATGCAGCCATATAGGTTATGGGTCCAATTAACAACTAGGAGGGAGCAGACAGGGTGAGAAATTTTTTCCATCGCATGCAAGGGTATTCAGGAGCATGGACTTCATTTTGCACAAGCCTGTGATTCCAACCATTTATCACACTCACCGACGCAAAGACAAGAAGAAAGTCTGACTGGAGCTGAACATTTATTTTGACAAGTTGATGTGCATGGTCACCAGCACACACTTGGAGATCAGCACACACACTATGCATCAGTATGTTACTAGTCCAGTTGTAATGAAGGTGATGATGCACATGTTATTAGACGAGTTGGACAGAGGAGCCATATTTGTACCCAGATGCAACCAAGGCAAGAGTTTGCTTTCAACAAGATGTCACCATTGAGCGCACAGACACCATCACAAATGACCAAGCTTGGCATCAGTTCACCACCGTCAACCATCATGAGGATGTCAAAGAGTTGGTCTTCCCACAGTTGTCTGAGTCTTAGTGATGTCTTGCATGGCTTGCTCAAGCCTATTTTGTCTCACATGGGTGCATGTGTAGAGTGTATGTAACATCTTTTAAAGTGGAAGTTGAAGTGGTCATAGTTGAATGTAACAGTCATAGAGTAGTTGAAGAGTCGTGAGGGTAGGTGAACAGTCACAAAGGGAAAAGTCAAGGGTCACCCCACCCTTTGCTATTTATAGTACCTCATAACTCATTCTAGAGGCTTTTCAGTAGTGAAGCTTCCTACAGGAGTATCTTAGAGAAATCTTGGAGAGTATTGTAACGAGCCTTGGCTTCTCCACAGTGCATAGCTATTACATTGCTTTGGAGGAGCAGGCGACAGTGACTATAACATTCCGCTACCGGGACTAATGATTGGTCATGGTTATACTGTATGATTGGAACTTTCACTTTTAATATAACAGAGCCAGCACTTTTCATACACATGTTGTTATTGTATTTCAGCTATCTTGGTTACTCTAATGATATATATATATATATATATGTTTGCTTACTGGTGAGCTCCAGTATTGCAGCAATAATACTACAACTCTTGGGACTCCCTTCTTTACTTTTATCAACCCGGTAGTACGTAACAAACTTGAAAGCGACGGTGCTATATGCACAAGTACTAGCTCTTGCCACAGTTGTCACTTGGTCAGCTGGCACAAGTCCACTAGGGGCTCAAGCCAACTTCTATGGGCTCTGATAAGAAGCTTTTTAACCGATGGACGAAAGCTACTTTAAAGAAGGTTGATCTACTTGCAGAAAGACAGTGAAAAACTAAAAGAAAACACAAACCCTAATGTTGTGGGGAAAAGTATCCGACTCGGAATGACCCTATCCCGACTCTAAGGGTGATAGTTCCTTAGCAACAATTGAAAGTAAAACTTTGATATTTCTCCTTTATGAAAGTACAGAGAAGGAAGAAAAGATTGGCCAACCGATGTCTTTCGCTTTTTTCGATCCTGTCTTCTCTCTTTGCCTCTTGCTCCCAGCTCCTTGCTCTCTTGCCGACCCAGCTACACACAGAACCTGCTAAAACAAGAGAGGGAAACTACAAGAAACATGTACTCATAACTGATGCATGGATTAGAATGAATCAAATATACAGATAAAAACAATACATCATTGCAATACAAGTATATAGGAGAACATCAAAAGCTTTATTGATAGAAGAAAAAGGTTCTGAGAAAGTTACAACCATAAATGGCTCCAATCCAGCAACACCTCCCAGCAGCAAGAAATCTCCTCTTCACCTCCTTCAAAGCAATCACCCAATAGTTCAAAACTCAAACCAACCGCACTTCCTTACTTTGCACAAAATTCCAGCCTCCCTAGACCTCATGACAGAGCTCTATATATAGGGTAAAAGGAGAAAGGATGAGTCAGCTTGAGACTGACATGAAGCTGCCTTGTGTCCTCTCTCTCTTCAGTTAAACTTCAGTTCTTAAGTCCACTTGGAGATCCTTGCTTCCACATGGAGATCAAGTACCTCTTACTCATCATAGGGCGAATTCCTTGAACCAAGTGTCAGTTTGGAAGCTTCCTGGGCAGTTGACACCTTGCAGAATGACTGTGCCACTTGGCCAATCTCGCCCAGCGCAGGTAGCCTTCATTAGTTTTGACTTTCAGCGTAGGTACAAGGAGGAGCAGTTGACATTCAGCGCAGATGCTCAGTGGAGCAGCTGACATGATCCAGAAAAAGCCTGTTTTTGAGTGTTTTCAGGTGGAGAACTGATAGGAAGTGCTGTGGTTTGCTGACCTTGTTCTTCTAGGGGTAAGAACAACATGTTTAGGGACTTTGGATCCCTGTAATTATTGACATTTCATGCTCCATGCTGCGAGGCACAAAAATGTCTATAACAGTTGCCCCCTAAAGTATGAGGTCGTTCATCGGGTGAAATGCTTTATCCAGAGGATCCGAAGTTCATTCAAGTGCTGAGAGGTGCCCTGTAATACAATACAATACAATACATTATTTTTCATTCTGTTTTCATGATCTAGCTGAGGCGAGCATTCCCATGCTCAGCTTTATAAATTCATTTTGGTACATAGAACAGACGATCGTCTGATGGTAGACTGATAATTCTCTGCTGAAATTATCATCCTTTGAATAGGATGATCATCTGCTGCAATGATGTACATGACAAATGCTTTTGTATTTCCTGAATATATATCGCAGCCCGGATGGATGAAACTAGATCCGGGGTCTTCAAAACTCGTTCGATCTTCACTCTAGGTACAAGTCGATCCATGTGAGAATTGCGCTGAAGTCGAACATGGAAAGACATCGCTTGATTACCGGTCAATGATGAAAACCGTTAACAAGCGCGAGAGGAATCACCGATAATGATAATGACCCTCAAGGTACTGCAGTACAATTCACGTGGCGTGAATAAAGGACTTGGCGTCGAACGCCACGCAAAATCTTCTGGTCGAAGGTCATTGATGTATACCTGTCGCCGGAAGTGAGAAACTTGCCATTGAGGCATGCAAGCTTCAAAGTACTGATGGGGTTGTTCCTAGATCAACTTCTTGGATAATGAGCTGAAGTCGACAAGAAGCGATCCGTCAAAGGAGGGCCTTAATGAATCCCACATCAATGACACGGAACGGAGCTAATGATTTTAGTGGAGGTGAAAACAAACTGTGACATGTGATTCAGGGTGGCGATCATGAACGGATGAAGGATAATGTATGGCAGTGGATGGGACACGGTTGACACTTTCAGAATGACCTCTCTTGAACATATAACGACACTGATGCGATGGATCGGTAGCATTACCCCAAATGTGGATGGTTTGGCGAGGACCATGGTGATGAGACCGGTGAATGAAACAACCCAACCCGATGTGGTACGGAAGAAAAGTGTCATGTTCAAGAGCGACTTGCTACCATCTAAGCTTTGATGTTCTCCCAATTTTTCCCCAGTCATTTCTGACCAGTACCTCTTTATTTTTGTCAAGCTTGAGGAGGATAACATATGCTTGTTCTATAACCTGCCCTTCGGGCAAGCCTATCGCTATGTTTTAACGAGCTTAGCGACAGGGAAACTCGTTCTCGTCTAAAGACAAGTTTGTCGCTATTTAATCATTTTAACGAGTCTAACGACAAGGAAAACTCGGTCCTTTTCATTTTTAGAGAGTCTGAAAAGGTACAGAAAGTTAACTCCACAATTCCTTTTTCGTCATCTAATCCCTTAAGTCCGAAAAAGTATAAAACAATACAGAAGGGATGGGTGTTCGGTACTTTTAACGAGCCGAACAAGACAAGCGCTCGATCTTTTTGTGTAATAATCCCTCAGGTCCAAAAAGATTAAAGTCTAAATGAGGGATAGCTCTTCCTGTCCCTTTAACGAGCTGGAAGGCCAAAACTCGGCAAACTTTTCATATTTTACGAGTCAGAAAAGAGCTCAAAGATGGCTCGTCTTTTGAGGAACGAGTGATAAACAGGGATAGCAGCAGATTCCAGGTACAAGTTGGAATTTTCCAATCACGGCAGTGTCACAAGGATGGCTAGGTGAAATCACTCTTCACAGCTGTTTCTCAAAAGAGGTAAACACACAAATGGAGGTGAATGATCGGCCAAATGAAAAGTGGAGGTGACGGTGCACAAACACGACCAAGGTTTTTATGGCTGATGAATTTACGATCTCAAAAGGTTATTTACCGATTCATTTTTTCTGAATGAGCTTGAACTCTAAGGGAAAGCCTGCTCATAATCTTATGTTTATTTTTTAACGAGCATGAACTATGTGCTAAAACTGCTCGGATCTAGCGTTTATTTTTTAACGAGCATGAACTACGTGCCAAAACTACTCGATATACCAGTCATGAAATAAGAATGTCTCCTATGAGATAACTATTTTTTATGGAGCTTTATCTCACGAAGCTATGCTCCATATTGGCAAGTTTTGACTTTTGCCCCACAGACTTTCTTCATGCAAGGTCGGAATCGGCTAATCCTACGAGTTTAAAGGGTTAGACCTACAGGTTTAAAGGGAGGACCTAAAAATTTAAAAAATAAATAGTCGTCCCTCGCTCACACTCCAAAAGTTTGCATGCCCCCAGGTATAAAATGGAATTTCAAGGTTACCTCTTCTTACCCTCCGTCAAAACATTTGTCTTATCCGAGAGAGGCTTACCTCTTTCTTATTATCCAAAGACGGTTCTATTTGCTGCCGCAAATCAATCTCTTTCTTCGGCGATGTCTATCATTAGGTTGCCAAAAGATGGTTACCCTCTATCACAACAAAGGAATCTCTTTCTTTGGAGGCTGCCCCTACTTATCCTTTAAAACATTTGTTTTAATGGGTGAGGCTTGCTTTTCCCCAAAGATGGTTACAATTTGTTGCAATAAGGGAATGGCCTTCTTTGGTATTGCCTACCTCTTTAGACAAAGGTGAATGACTCTCTTGCCAAACACATAACTTTAACAAAAGAATCCTGTTCTAGAACAACCCCTCTTCCATCCACGGACGGGGTACGGACTAGTCATATTCTTCTGCGGAAATTCTACCTTATACCCAGGGTTTCTTCTGCCCGAAGCAGACCAGGATGCATGCCCCCTGGGTTCCAGTCCATCTTTCCGAATTACTCGCACTCATCGGGAAGGAGGACTGGGGGTGGAGACATTTCTTGAGTGAATAGACCATTCAGGGTTGGTATTTGACTATTTGCGATGCGCGATCCCGGAAATGAAAGTTGGTCTACGAGCTTGACCACCCTTCCTTCGTGTGGAAAACACATTACTCTAAAGAGTGAGGAGACTATCGCTCCCATGCAATAAATATAGTCACGTCCAAGGAGTAGGTTATAATCCAAGGGTCCTTGGACGACCATCACGTTCATATTAACGGTCTTCCCTTTCAATGTAACAGGCACATTGGGGAGGATCCCTAATGGTCGACTAGTTCCTTTATCAAAACCTGAGAGATTTCTTAACTCAGGTAAAAGCGCCGGGGAACCCAGTGCTTTCCAAGCAACAGAGGAAAGGATACTCACAGACGCCCCTTCATCAATGATAGTACCAGCCATAATCATTCTATAGATCTGGACAATGATTCTGAATGGTATATTGGCTGGTAACCGGGGTCTGCCTAGTTGATTCCAATCAAAGGATACAACCAGGTTGCTTGGTGGTGGGACCGAATATACGGCCGGATATGACCCTGATGATGTTCCTTCCTGCGATAAAGGAATGGGCGCATTGCCCTGACGCTCATCAGAGTCGGTGCTGATGAAAAGAACCCGGATGGTGTCATCCTTATTCTCTTCAGTGAGGGTGTCGCTTGAAGATGACTCTTTGGCGACGGTGTCATTTGAAGATGAAACTTCTGAAGGTAGAACCGGGTCAACTGCCGTATCGACCTTTGGACTTTCGTCCGGTCTGGATTTAGTAGGTTCATTTTCAGTGACTGACGCTTCAGCCGACCACTTGAGTGGGCCAGCTGTGTTTTCAACCAACGAAGGACTTGGCACGAGTTTTTTATATCCAGGAGGAAGTTTTACCGGTGAAACCGAACGATCTTCCAAAACTCTTTTCGCTTCGTCTAAGAAGGGACAACGGTGGATGGCATGACTGCCTTCACACAATCTACAGGGGGATCTTACTCCTCCCTTTTGTCTTGATCCTTCACTTTCACTGGTTGAGGGTAAGCATTCGACCTGACTGTCAGAGGTTGATGCTCCCGAATTGTGCAAACGAGGGGACCAGTCCCTTAGTATCCGGGGAATACAGGGACAATCCTTATGGAAATGGTCTCCTCTACATATGACACATGGTGATTTAGGCCCAGTCTGTGCGGTGTGTGGATTTTTGTCAGATGTCTTTTGCTTGCCCCCAGTCGCCTTAGGCTCCTTCTTCTTCTCCTTCTTCTCCTTGGGAGGCTGACTTTTGCCGGCTCTACCTTGCGAAGATGAAGGATTGGAGGAAGAGTCATTGGAAGTAGAAGACTGGTGGGCAGCTCTAGACTGATCTAACTGTTGACTCGATTGATCAGGAACCATGGTGGCCTGAACTACATTGGTTGAGAAAAGCCAAATTGGCAGGCCAATTGTCAATCCTGGAAGTGACAATGTGGCCATATGGGGCGCACCAACTTCTCCCCAAGAGGAGAAAGGACTAGGACTTCCATCTTGTGGACTTCCTTGGTTGGGGCGTTCCATCCTCTCAACCTACAGATCAACGCGGGAATAGGAGGTGATTATGTTCCGTTTAAAATGAATTTTATAACGACGCTTTTTAGACACAACTTTGCTTTTTCATGTTTTAAGAGTCGAGAAAAAGCTAAAGATGACTCTAGTCGCCTTCGATGTATTAACGAGCTCGAAGTGACAAATGCTCGGTTGGACTTTTTCAGTTATAGAGTTTGAAAAAGGCCAAAAGAAACTGCTCTGGAGATCTAGGCAGAGGGTGTGCCAAACCTTTCGCGAAACCACAGAATACGTTTTACGGTACGGGTGGTCGATCTTCGTGAATGCTGTGTTCACTGCATCGCGATCAGTAGGGCGGCCGACACGGCTTCCTAAGGATAAAGGCTTTGTTCCTATAGGGGTCTCCCAATATACGCGACGGTACGCGGGAGCACAAGTCCGTATTGATACTTATCGCTTCACCGTGGAGGAATCACCCAACCACTCAACGCTACGATATCACGTTTAACGACGCCGGAACACGTCTCTAGCTTAGACCTCTATGTGTTTGCGTTATGTTTCAATGCGTTGTTATGTAAATTCAATTCATTTTAATGTTGATCTTGCTTAGCAGTTTGCCTTTAAGGATCACCACGAGATGTATATACAACTTCCTAGATGCAATCTAAGATGAGAAGCAAACTTTTCAATCTTTCAACTTTGAAAACCTTAATCTACTGAGGGAAAAGAAAGACATCAACTTTTCACACAGATCATAGAACACACACTAAATGCACTTTTTCCTAAATCAACATGCAAGCTGTCAATAATGCACATGCACAATGCAGGTATTTCTTTTCTTCTTTCTTAATGTTGATGTATTACAAAAAGAAAGCTGTTGTATAACTTTGAATCTAATTTCAAGCAAAAGTAAACAAGCTTGTCCAAAATCAAAAGACACCTTAAGATCGACTTGTTTCGACACTGGAAATGTATAGATTCAAACCATAAGATGAAAGCAAACAAACTCAAACAGCTATGAACAGTAATCAAACTAGCTCTTAAGATCACTACGACACTTTTACAGTTCTGGATCTAAGAGGCCACAGCTAGACTAGTTCGCTTTTCACAATGGGAAACTGTAAATGAAACAAGAAATACTGAAAGAACAATCATAGTTTCATCACACAACTGAGGTGGAATAATGTGAAGGACAGTTGGTTTACAGCAAGGTACAATGACAAGCAACAGCAGCAAAATAACAGTGAAAACAGGGCCAAGACTCAGTGGGAAACCTCAGTAAGGGACTGCCTAACTGGTTCAGCGCAGGCTCTGGTCTGCCAAACTGACATTCAGCGCAGTTCCCGAAGGGAGTACCTGCGCTGAAATGCAGACTGCCTTTGGGCAGCCTGCACTGAGACACGAGATTTGCGTTTACAAGGGTTTCCGGGTCATAAAAAGCTCAAAAATTCACAGTTTTTGCTCAAATCAGAAGCTATAGGTCAAGTACACACTAAGGGATGATTAGGAGGATGAAAAGCTATCACTAAGAGCTCAAGAGTCCTTGTGGATCAGCTCTTCAAATCATAAACTTGCTCAGAAACTGAGCCAGAGCAGCTGCCCTCTACTTTGCAATTGAAGGATTCAATTGCAGTTCGATTTGGTGCTCTCCTTGTTTATGAGATGAATAGCAAGAAACACAACTAACCAACAAGATATCAGATCCCCAGCGGAGTCGCCAGTTTGTTGTGGGGAAAAGTATCCGACTCGGAATGACCCTATCCCGACTCTAAGGGTGATAGTTCCTTAGCAACAACTGAAAGTAAAACTTTGATATTTCTCCTTTATGAAAGTACAGAGAAGGAAGAAAAGATTGACCAACCGATGTCTTTCGCTTTTGTCGATCCTGTCTTCTCTCTTTGCCTCTTGCTCCCAGCTCCTTGCTCTCTTACCGACCCAGCTACACACAGAACCTGCTAAAACAAGAGAGGGAAACTACAAGAAACATGTACTCATAACTGATGCATGGATTAGAATGAATCAAATATACAGATAAAAACAATACATCATTGCAATACAAGTATATAGGAGAACATCAAAAGCTTTATTGATAGAAGAAAAAGGTTCTGAGAAGGTTACAACCATAAATGGCTCCAATCCAGCAACACCTCCCAGCAGCAAGAAATCTCCTCTTCACCTCCTTCAAAGCAATCACCCAATAGTTCAAAACTCAAACCAACAGCACTTCCTTACTTTGCACAAAATTCCAGCCTCCCTAGACCTCATGAGAGAGCTCTATATATAGGGTAAAAGGAGAAAGGATGAGTCAGCTTGAGACTGACATGAAGTTGCCTTGTGTCCTCTCTCTCTTCAGTTAAACTTCAGTTCTTAAGTCCACTTGGAGATCCTTGCTTCCACATGGAGATCAAGTACCTCTTACTCATCATAGGGCGAATTCCTTGAACCAAGTGTCAGTTTGGAAGCTTCCTGGGCAGTTGACACCTTGCAGAATGACTGTGCCACTTGGCCAATCTCGCCCAGCGCAGGTAGCCTTCATTAGTTTTGACTTTCAGCGCAGGTACAAGGAGGAGCAGTTGACATTCAGCGCAGATGCTCAGTGGAGCAGCTGACATGATCCAGAAAAAGCCTGTTTTTGAGTGTTTTCAGGTGGAGAACTGATAGGAAGTGTTGTGGTTTGCTGACCTTGTTCTTCTAGGGGTAAGAATAACATGTTTAGGGACTTTGGATCCCTGTAATTATTGACATTTCATGCTCCATGCTGCGAGGCACAAAAATGTCTATAACACCTAACAAACCCTAATTCTACCAGCTAACTCTACTGATGCCAAGAAGATGATGCAAACTACTGAAGGAAATTCCATTGACCTCTAGGAAGGTAAATACATGTACCTAAGCTACTTCTATAGTAACATTTGAAAGAAACATATTTTTTGTATTTTTGAATAAGTTGCCAGAGTTATTATGCATATGATTTGACTTTTTTTGGGTTGTGCAGAGGTGGATATGCAAGACGAAATGCTTGGGAAAGGTCAAGAAGGTTCAGAGAGGGCCTAAGGGGTCCCTAACACCCTTACATAGAGTCTCACCGAGTTTTGTTGTCGGGAAACCTCATTCGTGAGCCTCTACAGGAAGTCTGCAGGGGTTCTACAGGATGTCTGTGATTTTCTACAGGATGTCT
This sequence comes from Pinus tabuliformis, assembly GCA_031772625.1. Classification (NCBI taxonomy): domain Eukaryota; kingdom Viridiplantae; phylum Streptophyta; class Pinopsida; order Pinales; family Pinaceae; genus Pinus; species Pinus tabuliformis. Next base: position 353,542,391 of record CM062819.1, on the reverse strand, counting down.
GGAATTTTCTACAGGATGTTCAGAGATGAGGTTTTTGGTGGATGAATGGAGAGGGAAAGGTGAAGGAGTGAGTGTGGAGGTAGGGTGAAGGTTGGAGATGGTCTAGAACTCGGTGGATGGAGTTGTGGACAGGTGTGGATGGTGGTATTTGGCTCAAAGAAGACTAAAGCAATGTTACACACAAAACTAGGGTTATGGGAGCGAATGGCGAACAGGAGGCAAGGATTCTAAGCAGAGGGTGGAATGGATGGTGCTGATGGCGAATGAACAGATGAAGGAGTGGTACAGGTACTCTGCAAGGTGTTGTTTCCCAACTGATCCAACGAAGACCTGTAAATTCAAAATCCTAATTATGATGACCTAAATCTGCTAGCTGCCAATGAAGAGAATGAACAGAAGTGTGACCTGCAATGAAACCATGTATTTTAACTCATGCAACTAAGCAAATGAAAGTCTGAGATTGCAACCAACTTATACACATGAAACTCAAACACTAGTGATTGCATGGCACAGCAAAATTAGTGTTTTTGTGGGCAGAAAAGTTATCCTGATCCCAGCTCCAGATCCTACTGAAGGAGAGGTGAAACCAGAGATGTTTGATGGCCCTTTTCTTGAAGTTTTTTTCCTCTTAACAATTCAACAAAATCTGAGCATTCAAAAGTCTATCTAACCATTTACAGTGACCTATTTAATCAGCAAATTTTAACCTACTTAACAGAAATGTTTTTGCAAATGCATAAAGAACAACTAGCAATACATAGAGGAGGCCTTAGCACTCAGGTTGGGCCCAACCCCAAGAGCTACAGGCTCCTATAAAATACTCAGATCTGATACCAAGTAGATCTGCTTATCATTATTCAAAAATAACCATCATAAGAAAGTTGTACAGCAGTAGCTACAATAAAACAGGCTGAGCAAAATGGCAGCACTATAGTGCAAAAATAACAATGGTTCCAAAAGTAAAGTACGAAGGCTGAGGCCTTCCTATTTGTACAATACGAGGGAGCTAGCAACCCTCCTAGATTCAAGGGACTCGGCTGTCGCAACTGCTAGTGAACAGTTACTCCTCCAAAATCTGCTTTGTTGCCTTTAAAACTCGGTTTGGTAGCCTGTGGAGCTCGGTGTTGAGGGTGGAGATTTCGAGGAAGGCCATTTAATGCCAAAGACAACCTCCTTAAGAATCCTCACCTCAAGCTTGGTTGTCAGCTGACCCATGATTGCTTGGTTTTGCTCCATAATTTGTCCAAAAATCCTGAAATCACCACGTATTAGTCTCCTAGGTAGAGTGACCACACTTATTCGTTCAAATAACATAAACATACTAGGAAAAAATGCATAATCTATGAAAAATGGAGGATTGAACAAGGATAATTAGGCAAAATGAGCCTAATAGGTCACCCAATTTGGGGGCTCATCATCACCCCGCTGCTGAATCGGTTTCTCATCCTCTGAGCAACAAGTCCAGCTCATCATCCTTTATAGCTTTGATCGCCTCCCTCACATCCCAAGCCTCTACTGTGATATCCTCTTCCCAGTCGTGGAATCTTGCCTTCCTCTCCACTTCTTCCCATTGCCTACCTTCCTCCTCTCCCTTTACTCCTTCTAGCAATCCCAGAAGTAAAGGAGGACTAAATTTCAAGCCAATCCAATTGGCCTGCAAGTCCTGCATCAACCTTTTGTAGAGAGGTACCCTTGCCAAGGCCTCCCTCATCCTAGTGGGAGAATGGTATTCCCTTATCTTCAGGCTGTGAGGCAGTGTGTTCCACTGCCTTGTGCAAGCATGCATATAGTTTTCTCCCAACAGTCTCTCCATGTCTTCAAAATGGGCAATGGCTTGAGCCTGTTTCTCAATGTATTCTGGTAGATCCTGAGGACTGTTGGCCAAGTGCTGGTGGGCGCTTATCACTGCTGATGGGTCATCTGGCTCTGCTCTGATCATGAGAGGCTCACTGAGCTCTCTGCCTATGATACTGCGGACTTCTGCTGCTCTCTTCTCCTCATGGCTCATCCAAGAGGCCATGGCCATAAGCTGGATATCCCCTATCACTGTGTTAGGATCTCATGTGTTCATGTCTGGAAGGGCAAATTTGTGCAAGTAGAACTCTGCCAATTTGGCCCTATCCTCAGATGAACTTCTGCCACATAAAACTGCAAATTGATGATAATTTTGGAAAGGAGTGACGCCCCTTTGAGCCAAGGTATTGATTTGAAACTGTAACCATTAGTCCTTGAGGTAAAGGGCATAGGATTTGGTAGGTTGCCTGCATTGCAGAGCTTCCATTGCCCAGCTGGCCATGCAGGCCAGTTGGGCCTCCTTTTCTTGCAGCTGCTGTTTTAGAGAATGTATCTGTAGTTCTTGTTCCTGGAGTTGCTGGTTTAGTGCCTCAATTTCAATCTATGTCCCTTCCTTCCTTTGATGTTCATAAGGGGTATCTATGGCTATTGTGGTCCCCTCCTGTTGCTCTTCTTCCCCCAAGATGTGAGGCCTGTCTTCCTGCCTCTGTCCCTGTGACTGTAGATATTGTTTGAGCTGCTCATTTTCTTCCTGTAGCCTGACCCGCTGGATGCTCTCCACATGTCGCACCATAGCCAATTCTCTTCTGGCCTCTTTGAGCTGCTCCTCCAGAGGACCTATATCTGCTACTCCCTTGGACTTAGCGATTTTCATCCAAGTGTGGGTCCTCACCCTCTCTTCCTCTAGTGCAAGGAAGAGTAGCACTATGAATTTTTGAGGAATGATCTTTCCAGCCTCCAAGAAGTTATAATAGGAGCCCAAGCTAGGCTGGGGGCTAGGTTCCATAATGTGCTCGACCTCTTCTTCCTTCTGTGGTGATTTGGTTGCCTCACCCTCCATTTCTTCGATCTCCTTCAGTCTAGCCAATGTTTCCTGTAGAATAGTTTCAGCATCCTGTAGAGAGGTTTTTGTGTCCAACCTTTCCATTCTCTCCCTCCAGGTGGATGTCTTCAGGCTTCCCCGCTCATAAGTGATGGATGCCTTGGAGGGGGACCTCTCCTTTGGTGTTGTAGGGGTGTCTACAATGGTGACTGGTTCTTTGGATGGAGGTTGGGGTCTACAAGGTTTAATTCTTACACTTCTTCTTGCCTTAAAGTATAGGGGAGGCTCCCTCTTTCGCTTTTCCTTCGGCTTGGGAGATGTGCTTAGGGTGGCCAGCATAGCTGCTGCCTCCCTAGCTAAAATCTCGGCAGATTTCTCCTTCTGCTACCCTTTCCCCGGACTTCCTGTAGAAAGTCCTGTAGTGGCCGTTTTCTGGCTTCCTGTAGAAGCAGTTTTCTGACTTCCTGTAGAAATAGCCTGCTGGCTTCCTGTAGAACCAGTTTTCCCTGATTTGGCTTGCTTAGCTGAGGGTTCCTTCTCCTTGACTTGTGTTGTGGTTGCCTTGGGTGTTGTTTGCATCCTTTCAGTCTTCTCTGCCTGAGTTTGCAACCATTTCTCCCTTGGCGTTGGTGTTTTTATTTTACTCCCAGCTTTGGCCTCAACAGCTTGTCCTTTTTCTTGCTTTTCCTTTTGTTGTTCTTGTGGTTTTTCCTGTGATGGCCTATCCTGGGTTTTCTTACCCTTAGCTTCCTTACCTTTAGGTTTCTTCTCTGCGTCAATATGTTTCTTCTCCTCACTACTGGATGAAGTGAGTTCTTCTGCCAGGGTCTGGATATCATCATTCTTGGTCATATTACAGAAAATCTCCTAGGAGATAGGGATAGTATAAGTATGGAGGTCATCTTCTACGAGGATCTTGATAAGCCCATGATGAGCCAGCTGGTCTGGTGTCCCCTCCTTCAGTTTTGTGCCACACTCAATCAATGACTGCAGGAGGAAGTATGGGATGCTAAATTTTTATTCTGAGGGAAAATCCATCTTATGCCTAAGCTCAGTTAACAAGCGGAAGTGATACCGGTACACAATACTAAATCGCCCCTCATAGGTAATATATTTCATAATTTGAAGGCTGACCTCACTCCAAAATGGCTGTAAGCTAGCTCTCCGGACCCCATTTTTATCCTCTGAAAACTGTTCTTCTGGTAGGAAGAATTCCTTTTTAGCTTTTTGGCCCAATTTCCTTTCCTCTTTATCCCAGGGCATCCCCAATGGCAATTCAGTGACCCGGCTAATGAGTTGTGGGGTGAGTTTCAAGGTCAATCCCCTGAAATTTACAGTTGCCAATGTTTTTGATTTGGGCTGCAGGGACCTTAGGAACTCCTCTGTTATTTCATCATCGTGACCTTGGATTTTATCACAGAAGGTCATCCACTTTGCACGGGTAAACAGGTCTACCACCTCAGGAGTTTCTCTCAATTTCTTGGAATCCGAGGGTTCCTTTCTGATAAACCCTCCAGGCATGGTGAAGATACCCTGTTTTCGGCTTGAGCTCTGGTTAGAATGGAAATTCGGATGTGGTTTTCCCCCTTGGTTCTCAGGTCAGGGTTTCTCTGTTGTTTGTATCTCCCCCTTTCACCAATTCTCTGGTTAAAATACTGCTGCCGCCCAAGACTTCAACTTGTCAAAGGGGATGAAGCTCTCACAAACAGAGTGCATAGCAGATTTTTATACCAATCATATAACAGTCACACAAAGAAAAATTGATACATGCACAGGTGAGCCTTACAGCGGTTTGTCATAATAATGGGGAGAGTTTGTTAACAAGAATCATGGAGGTGAGTACAACGCAGCACCATTCAAAAGAAATTATGTGTATTATATAAGCAAACCACCGTTCTTGACCACAAGCAGACTGGTTTAAATTTTCCCCCCTTCAAACAAGCTAATTCACCACCTTTCAAAAATTAAGCATGGGGATGGCATGTTCGAGCCTACCTCTCCTCGATATTTCCAATTCCGACACACAAACACGGGTTTCTCTGCTCCGGTAGCTTTCACTCTGCTTCCTGTAGAGCTCCTTCCTGTAGAGAGCTTACGCTGCTTCTAGAGGACGTCGCATAACTGCGGAGCAAGTCTGGGACGCGGGAATAGTTTGAACTGGGCCGAGAAATTCGAGCTAACGAACTGCAGAGGAGGAGGACGCTCACAGTGCTAAAAAACCGGTTGTGGTGTAAATGACAGTGGTTGAGGTGCATGCTCTGGCCGAATGATTTTGAAATATGGTGCAATTCATGGCGCGAGGGTGAGGTGTCCAGGCCAAGCCATTAGAAAACGTCACAGCCATCATTCCTCGGCATGTTTTTGACCACCAATATCTATCTCTGCCATTACCCGCCGTCATCCTTGTCAGTCCACCAATTTCACTACGAATCTGCTGATTTCCCCGACTGGACACTTCCCACGTGTCGGCTCCACGTCTTTCTGGTGGAATCGAGCGTAACCATGTTCGCTTGGGTCCCACGAGACAGTTCAACTGGTTGTGGATGGCTAGTTGACTGACCATTGCTTTTGTTCAATCCGCACATTCACAGTCATGCAAGTTTCACAGTATAGTTCATGTTAATTTGACGAAATAAGGTTAGGCACTTACCTGGGGGTGACTGCGGACTTGTTTCGCAGGTTTTTGGACGTGAAGTAATGGTTTTGCTCGTTGTTGTTTCATGCACAGGTGTGGTAATTCCCTCCTCCATTTGCTGATGCCAGATGCAAGGCTTTCGGGAACTGGTCCTATGGTGGTGAATCATCGCATGCACTGCCTCGCCTGCTCTCAGTTGTGGAGAAAATGTTCATATTTCTGAGGAGCTAATAACATGCCTTCTGTGATGATTTCAACTGCTCCTGACTCCATAGTGTGTATTCCAGGCAGATAAGCTGCTACAGGATTCCTGTAGGACATCCTGTAGCTACTTCTCCTCCTGGGCTGCATGCTGAAACGAGCACAGCTACAGTCACGAGTGAAGGGTCCTCTTGGAGCTTTTGACAGGTATAGTATGCGGTCCTTCACGTATTTGATTTTTCCCCTGGAAAAAAATGGCGACCTAAGGAAAACAAGACTTTTTTACATGACTGTGCAGGGGTACAGGACCAAATGGTGGTAATGGCAGTGGAAAGAGAGGAAACAGGTGATGGATGGGACAAAGGGGTGGCTGCAGGCCTCACCAACAAACTTCAAGTCTTAAATCCTCCTCCAGAATCGATTTTGGCTCATCCAAAGGTTCTATAGGAAGCTTCCTATAGAAATGCAGAACTTCCTGTAGAAAGCCCTGAAACTTCCTGTAGGAGGTTGAATCTTGACCTGAATATGTCCAAATCCTGGAAAAAGTGTCTGGCCATGGAGGGAGTGTTGGTGAGGATGCCTGGTAGCTTGGTATGGACCCCTGTCCTTGGTTTGCGCGACCCTATTTATATGCATTATATCCCTGCAACCTGCAATAATTTCAAAGATCAGACCTATTTTTTCTTTTTTCTTTCTTTTCTCCTTTTTTTTTTCTGAGAGAGACAGCAGGGGTGCCTCTATGAGGTTTTCACCCCCACTATCTACCCTAGGCGCCTCAAAGAGGTTTTCACCCTCACTGCCTGCCCTGGCCACCTCAGAGAGGTTTTCATCCAGGGATATTTTTATTCTCCTTTTTTTTTTTGATGATCAACGTGTGGCCAGAACAGAGGCAAAACCCTGCTCTATTACCAGCACTGATTTTTCCACATTTTCAATGAATTCCTGCCTCGAGAGGGGTTTCTTGTAGATTTTCAGTCGATTTCCAATGACAAGCATGGGGATGGCCTCTTCATCAATGGTCCTGATAAGGACTGAAGCATTGTCGTTACATTTCTCCACTGTATATGGTCCTAACCATATTGTCCTCAGCCTCCCTTTGAAATCCTTGTATCTTGATTCATACAGCAGTGCCCAATCTCCCGGTTGGAATTGCTTCTCATTAAGGTACCGGTCATGCCATATCTTCCTCTGGAGTTGGACTACTTCTGAGTGGAGGAGGGTCTGCATTCTTTGTTCGTCTAACCCATTCAGCTGCAATAATCTCTCATGTTAAGCATGGCTGAGAGCTAGGTCCAGCTAAGCTGCCACCCTGTTATAGACATTTTTGGGCCCTACAACCCCAAGCATGAAATGTCCATAAACCAAGGGCTCCTAAGTCCCTAAAAGTGTTGTTCTAACCCCTAAAGGAACAAGGTTAATAGATTACAGCTTCTCCCAGAAGTTCTCCATAAGAAACTGCTCAGAATTGGTCAAAACAGGATCATTGCAGCTGCTCCACTAGCTAAGTGCGTTGCATCCCACCTAAATACACTGTGTGGGTGCGTTGCATTTCAAAAATACCTTCTATGGGGTGTGATGGGCGAGAAATTACAAATGGTAGTGTCATTCTGCAAGGTGGAGAGGCAATGGAAGCTTCCAGAATCTTCTCCTGTGACACTTTCCTCACTGAATTCGACCAAGGATGAGTAAGAGACCATCAGTCAGCAAGTGGAAGCAAGAACTATCAGAGAAAAGACACTAATCAAATCACAAGCTGACTCATCCCCCTTACAGATATCTATTTATGGATCCCTCATCCCAGAGATCCAGAGGCTGGAATTTTGCATATTGTAAGGAATTGATGTTGGTCTTGAGACAAACATCAGATTGTTGGGTGATCTAAGCTTTGTTTGAGGTGAAGAGGGGCTTCTTTGTTGGGAGGTTGATGCTGGGTCATAACAACTGGTTGTAACTCCTCTTGGCTCTTTTCTTGTTTATCAATAAAAGCTATTTGAGTTTTCCTCCATGCTTTTGTGTCATTGATGCTTGCTACATTTGTATGGTCAATTTACATATGATCCTATATTGTTTATGATTATAGATCCATGTCTTTGTATAGTGCTATGCTTCTGTGATCTTACAGGTACTTTGTGAAGCTGGGCGTGCAAGGGAGCAGGTAGTTGAGGACTATCAAAGAAGAGAGGGATCAAATCAGGAGATTAGCGCAAGACAGAGGTTGGTCTTTCTATTCCTCTTTATCTATAATTCATAAAGGAAAAACGAAAGTAGCTTTTCTCTGTTTGTTTCTAAGGCAGCTATCACACCTTAGTGGGATAGAGCAGTTCTATATAGACACTTTTCCCTGTAACAAAATGGTGACTCCGCTGGGGATCGAACCCAGAATCTCTGGTTTCACAGACCAGAGACAGTATGGTTTGTTCCTGTTTGTTCATCCAGAATAATATCCGGAAACTCTTATGTTGAGTCTCAATAAATTGATCCATTTGGAGGTCAATTTGGGCAGTCTAGCCCCCAAGGGCAAACCATTCCCTTGAGTTCTGGATTACCACCGTATGGGGGGCAGTATACCCTTTCGTTATCCCCTCTGGGAGGATATCCATACGGGAGTTCACAACAACATTCAGGTTATACTGGAATTACCTCAAGCGGTTGGGTACCTATACTACCTCAACAACCAAGAGTTGTATACTCGATGCAACAATGCTTACCAATGTCAAATATACCAACTATGCCAGCTATTGTGACAGTGTCACAAGTTCAAGCGCTGCCTGTTGTATGCCAACCTCAGGTTTCTCAGGTTGTAATGCAACAGCCCCTTGACCCTGCGACTCAACCACAATCGCCGACTGGTGGAATGACACAGGTTCAGATGGGTACAATTACCCCTCATCTTGGTCAAACTGTTAGTATCGGTCAATAGCACATGGCTTCACAACCATGGCTAGTACAATACCAACAACCGCAATTCCAACAAGTATACCAAGGTTCTGAGCAACAAATCTTTGCAAATAGTGGACAGTCGTATATTCAAAACGGTCAAAATCAACCATTTTACAATGGTCATGCCCACCAACCTTACCAAAGTTACTAGCATCAAATGCATTATGCCGGTAGACAAAGACCAACTGCTCAGGCAATCCCATCTTATCCTGGGTATGCTTCACCTAACCTGAATCAACAGTTACCCTTTGTGGCAACTTTAGAGTTACCTGATTTAAATCGGTTAACAAACGATCCAATCGCTTACACCCCTTGGTGGCCAGCGATTCCGCATAAACTTCCATCAGATATTCCTAAATTTAATGGAAATCAGGGTGAAGATCTGTCAAATCATGTGATGACCTTTCATCTGTGGTGTTCATCAAACACCCTAAATGATGATTCGATAAGACTTCGCCTCTTTCAAAGGACGTTAATGGGTCCAGCGGAAAAATGGTACATCGAATTGCCTAGAGCTTTGTTCGACAACTTCAGTACCTTAGCCACAACCTTTTTAACCCATTTTCAGTTACCAATAAGGTACGAAACGGGAACAGAACTTCTTACCAACTTCAAACAGACAACGACCACTCATATATATGATCATATACATGAGTGGCGACGTCGTCGTAGAATGGTAAAAACATATGTCCCCGATCAGCTCCTAGCTGAATGGTTTATCAAGTCATTACTACCTTCCATCACGGAAGATGTGGCAAAGGGGAGGGTCATAGCAGAAGAGCAAGTTATCGCTCGTGTGCAATATTTGGACTTGATTTACACTCAGTCCGACACGCTCTACGATAAAATACCTGACGCCCCTAGACCGGAATTCTCAATTTCTCCTCCTCCTAAATCAAACAATGACTCTCATGTCGGCGATGGCGTGATTGGCACAACAGACACAAAATCGACAAAGGCTACATCCAAAAAGGCCCGTAAGATTTCAGGTCAAAATGCAAAAGATGAACTTCTTGCTTCGGAAGTAAATGTCGTATCAACAGATAAAGGAAAAGAAACCAAACAACCAAGGAGCAAGAAGAAAGGCAAAGGGAAGAAGAAGAAACAGGAGGAATCATCACTTGAAAAATCTTCTTCAAACCCTCCTGGAGATAGGAAACCAAAAAATCCATGCTTCATATGTGATGAGGATCATTGGACCGCAAATTGTCCACACAGAGCTGAGCTTAAGAAATTCTTGAAGAATTCAAAAACCTCCGCAGTGTTAATTGATCCGTTTCCAAATCCAGGAACAAATCTGGTTGAAAGTGGAAATGCTTCCCTGTCTCAAGTGCTAATGTTGTCGGTTTCAAAACAACAAAATGATGCTTTGATATCGACAAGGAACAAAGATTATGGGAATCCACAGCTGTCGAACAACAAGGATAAAGATCAACCTAGTAGTTCGACAACAACTTCGACAGAAGTTGCGCCGCCCATCATTCCTGAATTGACAATAAAACCGCCAAAGGGAGTAGTACACAAGTCAACGTTTAATCCCCGCGCTAGAGTGGCACAGCATTATAATATAGTGGAAGATTTGGCCCAATCGCCATCCGCTATGTCGACTCTTGAAGTACTACAGAATTGCCCATCCCAAAGGCAGGCTTTATTATCAGCCATTGGTGGGATAGACCCAAAGGATTCCAATCTTGTATCCTTCGACCATAAAGGATACGATCCTCAATTACCAGCTCAACTAGCTTTCCTTGTCCAAGTGAAAGCCCTCAACAAAACTATTCATCGAACAATTATTGATGAGGGACCATCTACATGCATTATGTCGATGAGTTGCTGGAAAACTTTAGGATCTCCAACCTTGTCACGATCTTCGATGACATTAAAAGCATTCGACGGAAGGACATATACCCCATATGGTATTCTAAGTAACTTGAAAGTTGAATTAGGAGGGAAAATGGTAGAAGTAGATGTTGAAGTAATCGATGGAAATCTTGATTACAACATCCTACTAGGAAGACCATGGATATATGCTATGGCTACTGTTGTGTCGACCTATTTTAGGAAGATTTCATTTCCCTTTCGAGGAGGGATTACAATCGTCGATCAACAAAACTTCCTTCCCAATGGTTCTCAAGTTACAGGAAGCATTCCCATGATCCATGGAAGCCCCCATTCGCTTCAAAATATCGGAGTAGGCCTACTAAAATATCCTATATTAATGGGAACTTTCGCCCTTCCACCTCCAATCAACCTGGCGGAAGTATCATCGGTAGGAACCTGCAATATGATATCTTCTAAAAAGATCTCAGAAAACGATAACAACATGGATCATGCAATGGTTTTGCCCCCAAGCCCAACGGAAATATTGTAGCAATCAATGTTCCTAGCATGGGAGGCAAACCCAAATCAACGCTCATCAAGCATTTGGATAGATAGGTCTAAAGAATATGGTACCCCTTTAGATCCTTGGTCGCGAGTGCATGTCACCGACGAAGGAATTTTCCGATCAATGGTAATTAAAGGGGCACCATGGAATGATTCCCACCATCGTTCCCTTCTTCCGGATTGTGGAGAAGATACTCAAGATGACCTTTATCATCCTTCAGTTTTTGATTTCCTATCAAATACTGTAAACACTGTGGATTCTGAGTGAAACTTGTCCAACATTGAAGAGACTATCGCCATAAATATCTCGACCAAAACAGATGTTGTAGAGAAGATTTATGTTGGCAAATTTTGTTCTCCTTCAGAACTGGAAATATATAATGCTCTTTTTCGTGAATTCAGAGATGTCTTTGCTTGGTCATATAGTGAAATGCCGGGCATTGACTCGAGTATCGTTGAACATGAAATTAATATGTATCCAGATGTCAAACCAGTACGACAACGGCTACGGCAGGTGCACCCCAAGAAAGCCGCTTCCATTAAGGCGGAAGATGAAAAACTTCTCCATGTTGGTTTCATTTACCCGGTTCCTCTAACTGATTGGGTATCAAATATTGTCCCTGTTATGAAAAAACAAGGAACAATTAGAGTGTGCGTCGATTATAGGGATGTAAATCAAGCTTGTCCAAAAGACAACTACCCCACACCCTTCATCGACTAGATAATTGATGAATGCGCCGGATGCGAAATCTTTTCATTCATGGATGGATTCTCCGGGTATAATCAAATAAATATCCGCCCACAGGATCAGTCAAAGATTGCATTTATTTGTCCGTGGGGCACATTCATATATCGAAAATTACCCTTTGGTTTAAAGAACACAGGGGCGACGTTTCAGAGGGCAATGAATTATGCCTTCCATGACATCAAAAACATCGTTCAACCATACCTCGACGACCTTTCGGCTCATTTGCGAAAGCGGACTGATCACCTGCAGCATTTAAGAGCGATATTTCTACGTTGCCGACACTACAAGATACGACTCAATCCACACAAATGTGTATTTTGCGTCAGTTCTGGTCGTTTGCTTGGCTTTGTAGTCTCGAAGGACGGGATTCGTCTCAACCCGTGTAAGGTCCAAGCAATCATAAATTTGCCTCCACCTTCGAATTTTCTTCGGATTCAGAAACTCCAAGGGAAAGCGAACTTTCTGAGGAGGTTCATTCCAAATTACGCCGAACTTGCTAAAGTTTATACATGATCTTTTGAAAAAGGAAGTGCCCTTTGTCTGGGATCAGGTTGCGGAAGCTTCCTTTGATGCTTTAAAATAATCCCTAATGAAAGCATCATTAATGTACGCTCCTGATTATCAAAAAGATTTTAACATGTATCTGGCTGCAGCGGATACAACCATCGCAATGGTTTTAGTTCAAGAAGTCAATGGAATTGAACATCCTATATATTATTTAAGTAAAAACTTAAATGATACAGAAAGAAAATATTCTTACGTTGAAAAGCTAGCACTTGTAGTTGTTCAAGCGATACAGAGATTTTGACACTATGTCCTCTTTCGGAAAACTACCATTCTGTCAAATTGCAACCCCATGACTTATATATTGTCGCGACAGTTGCTGGGGGGCAAATATTCAAAATGGATAGCAATCCTACAAGAGTTTGATCTGGAATTTGTAAAATCCAAGTCGAAGAAAGCTCTAGTTTTCGCAGAATTATTGTGCGATCTCCCATCGTCGTCCAACGATGAAACATCCGAAGAAACAATCGTGGATGAAAGTTTGTTTCTGATATCTTCAAGAAATGAGTGGTATGGGGATATAATCATTTATCTCCAAACCCAAAAATACAGGCCAACCACCTCCCGCTCCGAACAAAAACGTATTCGATACCAAGAAAAAGACTACATGATCGTCTGTGATACACTTTACCATCATGGTATCAATACAGTTCTGAGAAGGTGCCTCATCCATGAGGAGGCCAAAAAAGTCCTGAATGATTGTCATTCAGGCGCGTGTGGGGGGCATCAATCCAGATATGCTACAGCGCAAAAAATCTTACGAGCAGGATACTTCTGGCCAACAATGTTCAAAGATTGCATAACCGCAGTCAGAAGTTGCCATGCTTGTCAAATTTTCGATAGCAAAACCAAAAGACCTCCTGCACCTCTGCAGCCAATAGTTGCTGTTGGGCCATTCGCCAAATGGGGCATCGATTTCATGACATGTAACCCCACCTCGACCGGGGGGCATGGGTATATCATAGTCGCAGTTGACTATTTTACCAAATGGGCCGAGGCGATGCCTACAATAGATAATACTGGTGAAATAGCTGCCCTCTTCTTTTTCAATCATGTAGTCGCCAGATTCGGCGTACCACAGGCTATAGTCACAGATCATGGATCACATTTTCGCAATCACATGATGGTCGAATTAGCTGCCAAACTAGGGCTGTCTCACGATAGCTCTACTCCATATTATCCGCAAGCCAAGGGACAAGTTGAAGCAATCAACAAGGTCCTGAAACGCATGCTGCAAAGGATGATTGGAGTTCACAAGAGAAGATGGCACCTAATCCTGTACTCAGCTTTGTGGGCTTACCGAACATCGGTAAGGAATGCAACCGGGTTTACACCTTTCCAACTGGTATATGGCCTAGAAGCAGTCTTACCAATCCAGTGCGAAGTCTCGTCTCTCAAACTCGCAATTGATCTCCTCCCCGGAACTTCAGAAGAAGAAGCTCGTTTCTTGGAATTAATCCAATTGGATGAAACCCGTCGTGATGTCGCTTTGGCTAACGAAGCCCATAAGAAATGAGTCAAGGCGCAGTTCGACAAAAATGTCAAACCCCATGTCTTCTCAGAAGGTGACTTGGTCTTGCTTTACGACAAAGAATCCGATAAATTGGGAGCAGGTGAATTTAAGTCTTTATGGATGGGCCCCTATATTGTTAAACGGGTGTTAGCAAAAGGAGCCTACGAGTTAGTGGATTATGACGGAATTCCACTGGCGCAACCTCGTAACGGGTTGTACCTCAAGCGTTACTATGCGTAATGGTAACCTGTATGCTTTTGTTATGTTTTTGTTTTCTCTAAAGTGTTTACTTTGGTCAAGTAATCCACTTTTTACATTTGTTGCAGATGTCAAACCTATTGGAGTCATGTGTTGGATATGCCGATGGAGCGAGTCGTAGTTTGCAGAACCTATCTTCCGCAGCCTGGGCTATTTTTGATCCAAGCAGCGAGTTAGTAAGTTTCAGAGGGGTATGTATTGGTCGATCAACAAATAACATCGCTGAATATAGCGCGTTGATAGAACTTCTCTCTGATGCCATCACACATGGTATACGCCGACTAATTGTCAGGCTAGACTCACAACTCGTAATACTACAACTCACTGGTATCTATTCCGTCCGAAACCCAGCTATTTATCGCATGTTCCTAAGGGTTAATATTTTGGAAAGGCAATTTGATTTTATTCAATATCAACACGTTTCCAGAAACTTAAACACATTAACTGACTCATTAGCAAATTATGTGTTAGATAGACATTTGCAACATTTATAAAAAGAAACATACCATCAATGTTTGCATTTGGATCATGTAACTTAACCAAAATAAAACTCCGAAAATCAAAAATATATATAACTATTTATGGTTTACACATAATGTTCTGTAACCAAGACAAAATCGGTCGAGTGACCAAAGACTCAAAATGCTAGGGGGCACCCTAGTCTAATGATGCTCGTGATAGCAAGTCACAGCCTGTGTGATCATGCGTAAGATACGAGTCCATCGTCTTGGCACACCAGTAGTATGCCGTTGTAACCTCAAAGGTAGCTTGTCAGTCCTCACATCTAGAATACCAAGAGTGAGGTCCTCAACCTGCTCCTGTAATGCTGTGAGAGTCTCGGCCACATCGAGGTCACGAAGGATAGCCCTTCCGACAGCCTCTCCTGCTGGGGCGGCAGCTGGTACTCTCAGGCGAGATACTGGACGAACAGGACCAACATCTGCATGTACACATGAGTTTGATTAAAGTCTTGATAGAATAAAGCACAAGGACATTATAAATGAAAAACAATAAATAGGAATATGGTCAAAGATTTTACCAATGGCGCTCCACTGTTCGCCATCCAGCAGTACTAGATCTGGATCACCCCGGAAGTCCATGCCAACATATGGATACTCGGAATAAACCATCTCCTGACGATCAAACCACCTGAAGAAGGTATCAAAAAATGAAATCTGAGACTGACCAGCATGCCTAGACATATGGTCAATCCATCTCTGCATATGTGGTTCAGTAGGTGAAGGTAAATCGAGTGCAATATACTACGGCTGCATCAGTGGTATCTTCTCCAAGGCAAAGGCGGTCAAAATAGAACCATACCCAAAGTTATTCAACCTCCCGCTCTTTATCTTGGTCAATTGTTCTTTCATCACAAGAAGTACTCCGTTGCACCAGTTGAACACCTTCGGTTGGAGGCATTCCAAGGCATACTACATATAAGATCAGTTGGCTACATGAGTAAAATGGAAACCATGAAATGAAAGAGCTCAAGTTTAGCTCCTACCTGGTCCAGACGACACCGAGAATCGTCCACAGAATCTCCCGAAATCAGCTGATGAAAATCAAAGGGGGAAAGCACCTCCAAAGCTCCAACAAACCAAAGTTCAAATGAAATGGTAAAATGAGAGGTAAAAACACTTTTTCATTACTTTTTACATAGTTCAAAGTAAAATATTAGTGTTCTAACTCTTTTTTCAAGCATATATTGTTCATTTCTAACTAGTTTGATGAAGCATTTGAAATACAGTACGATCTTTGAAAGAACAAAGCTATTTATGGTAAAATCAAAAGGGACCATCCAATCGAGCAGTTTTAGCACATAGTTCAAGCTCATTAAAAAATAAACATAAGACATGATCAAATGTTTCCCCCAGCATTTAAGCTCGTTAAAAAATGAACTATTCCTCGGTAAATAACCATCGTGAATGTAGTAATTCATCCGTTAAAGCCTTGGTCGTGTTTGCACCGTCACCTCCACTTTTTCATTGGCCGATCATTCACCTCCATTTGATTGTTTACCCATTTTGAGGAATAGCTGCGAAAAGTGATCTCACTAGCCATCCTTGTGACATGCTGTGATTGGAAAATTACAAACCTTACCTGGAATTAGCTGCTAACCATTTTATCACTCGTTCCTCAAAAGACGAGTCTCCTTTAAGCTCTTTCCAACTGACTCGTAAAATATGAAAAGATTGCGAGCCATTGGCCTCTCCAGCTCATTAAAGGGACAGGAAGTGCTATCCCTCCTCTAAATTTTAATCTTTTTGGACCTGAGGGATTATTACACAAAAAGATCGAGCGCTTGTTTTGTTCGGCTCGTTAAAAGTATCGAAAATTCATCCCTTTTGCATTGTTTTATACTTTTTCGGACTGAAGGGATTAGATGACAAAAAAGGAATTTTGGAGTTATCTTTACGTTCCTTTTCAGACTCTCTAAAATTGAAAAGGACCGAGTTATCCTTGTCATTAAACTCGTTAAAAGTATAATAGCGACAAACTTGTCTATAAACGAGAACGAGTTTCACTATCGCTAGGCTCGTTAAAACATAGCGATGGGTTTGCCCGAAGGGAAAATTATAGAACAAGCATATGTTATCCTCCTCAAGCTTCACAAAAATAAAGAGGTACTGGTAAACAATGACTGGGGAAAATTGGGAAGAAAACTTGAAGAAACTCTGTTGCTAGCAAGTCGCTCTTGAACATGACACTTCCACTCCGTGGCCGAGTCGGGTTGGGTTGTTTCATTCACCGGTCACATCACCATGGTCACATCATACCATCCACATTTGGGGTTAATGCTACCAATCCATCACATCAGTGTCGCTGATATGTTCAAGAGAAGTCATTCAGAGAATTCACCTATGTCTCACCCACTACCATACATTTATGCTCTATTCTTTCATGACCGCCACCCTGAACCCTATATCACCAGATCGTTTTCACCTCCATTAAAATCATTTACTCTGTTCCGTGTCATTGATGTGGGATTCATTAAGGCCCTCCTATGACGGATCACTTCTTGTCGACATCAGCTCATTATCCAAGAAGTTGATCTAGGAACACCCCATTCAGTACTTTGAAGCTTGCATGCCTCAATGGCAAGTTTCTCACTTCCGGCGACAGGTTTACATCAATGGCCTTCGACCGAAAGATTTTGCGTGGTCTTCAACGCCAAGTTCTTTATTCCCACCACGTGAATTGTACTGCAGTACCTTGAGGGTCATTATCATTATCGGTGATTCCTCTCGCGCTTGTTAACAGTTTACATCATTGGCTGGTAATCAAGCGATGTCTTTCCATGTTCGACTTCAGAACATTTCTCACATGGATCGACTTGTACTTCGAGTTAAGATCGGACGAGATTGAAGACCCCGGATCTAGTTTCATCCATCCGAGCTGCGATATATATTCAGGGAAATAAAGACATTAAATGTACATCATTTTTGCACAAATAATCATCCACTCAAAAGGATGATGGCTCTATCAGAATCATCAGTCTACACTCAGACGATTGTCTGTCCTATGTACATGAAAATGAATTTATAAAGCTGAGCATGGGAATGCCTGCCTCAGCTAGATCATGAAGATATTATGAAGATAATGTATTGTATTGTATCTTATTACGGGTCTCCTCTCAGCATTGAAAGAACTTCGAATCCTCATAATAAAGAATTTCACCCGACATCAAAGGATTAACGACCTCATGCTTTAGGGGGCAACTATTATAGACATTTTTGGGCCCTACAACCCCAAGCATGAAATGTCCATAAACCAAGGGCTCCTAAGTCCCTAAAAGTGTTGTTCTAACCCCTAAAGGAACAAGGTCAACATATTACAGCCTCTCCCAGAAGTTCTCCATGAGAAACTGCTCAGAATTGGTCAAAACAGGATCATTGCAGCTGCTCCACTAGCTAAGTGCGTTGCATCCCACCTAAATACACTGTGTGGGTGTGTTGCATTTCAAAAATCCCTTCTGTGGGGTGCGATGGGCGAGAAATGACAAATGTCAGTGTCATTCCGCAAGGTGGAGAGGCAATGGAAGCTTCCAGAATCTTCTCTTGTGACACTTGCCTCACTGAATTCGACCAAGGATGAGTAAGAGACCATCAGTCTCCAAGTGGAAGCAAGAACTATCAGAGAAAAGACACTAATCAAATCACAAGCTGACTCATCTCCCTTACAAATATCTATATATGGATCCCTCATCCCAGAGATCCAGAGGCTGGAATTTTGTATATTGTAAGGAATTGTTGTTGGTTTCTTGAGACAAACATCAGATTGTTGGGTGATCTAAGCTTTGTTTGAGGTGAAGAGGGGCTTCTTTGCTGGGAGGTTGATGCTGGGTCAGAACAACTGGTTGTAACTCCTCTTGGCTCTTTTCTTGTTTATCAATAAAAGCTATTTGAGTTTTCCTCCATGATTTTGTGTCATTGATGCTTGCTAGATTTGTATGGTCAATTTACATCTAATCCTAGATTGTTTATGATTATAGATCCATGTCTTTGTATAGTGCTATGCTTCTGTGATCTTACACGTACTTTGTGAAGCTGGGCGTGCAAGGGAGCAGGTAGCTGAGGACTATCAAAGAAGAGAGGGATCAAATCAGGAGATTAGCGCAAGATAGAGGTTGGTCTTTCTGTTCCTCTTTATCTATAATTCATAAAGGAAAAACAAAAGTAGCTTTTCTCTGTTTGTTTCTAAGGCAGTTGTCACACCTTAGTGGGATAGAGCAGTTCTATATAGACACTTTTCCCTGTAACACACCCTCAATGTATTGTACTCGAACTCTATGGATAGCAAAGCTTTCTTCCTGTAGACCAGCTCATAAGGTGTGAAACCAGTTGTGGTCTTCCAAGTGGTGTTGTAGGCCCAGGTGGCCTCAACCAGGCAATCTGCCCAATCCTTTCTACTGCTGCTCACAACCTTGGTCAAATCCCTTCCAATGCTCGATTAGTGACTTCCACCTACCCTTTTTCTTGAGGATGATAGGAGGTGGAAGTCTTGTGCTTGATCTTGTGATGAGCAAGCAAATCTTCAATCAAGTTGGAGGTGAACTGGCTTCCTTGATCTGTAACTAACTCTCTTGGGTAGCCAAACTTGTAGAAGATATTTTCCCTCAGAAACTCAGCCACCTTTTTTCTATTGTTGCTTTGATTGCCTTTGTTTCTGCCCACTTGGTCAGATAGTCAGTGCACACAATGATGTAAGACCGTTGCTTTGAAGGAGGGTTGATAGGACCCACAAAATCCATGCCCCACTTCTCAAATGGCTCAAAGGTCACTTGAGGTTGGAGAGGAATTTCATCTCTTGGAGTCAGTTTCCCCATCCTCTAACATCGGTCACACTGGCTCACATATCTTCTGACATCCTAATGGAGAGTAGGCCAATAGTAGCCTGCCTGTAGAATTTTGAAGGCAGTCCTTTTTGTTGCAAAGTGGCCTCCACAAGGTCCATCATGACAGGTTAGGAGGATGTCAAAGACTTCCTCCTCCTTAACACAACGTCTCAAGATCTGATCTGGACCAAGCTTAAACAAGTTGCCCCCGATCCATGTGAACGGACCACTCTTCCTAATTCTGCTCTTCTCTTTTGAGGACAGATGCGAAGGAAACTATGCTGAGACCAAGTATTTTGCTATATCAGCAAACCATGGAGAGAGTATTGAGATAGCAAATAGATGTTCATCTGGCATCTAGTCATCCACTGTTCCTTCTTCACCTGCAGGCAAGTCTACTCTAGACAAGAAGTCAGCAACAACATTTTCCTTACCTGGCTTGTCGACAATTGTCAAATCAAATTACTGTAACAAAAGTAACCATCTAATAATATGAGCATTGACATTAGGCTTATTCATTAAATATCTAATCGTAGCATGATCAGTGTGCACAATTTTTTGATAACTAGTGATGTAGTGTCTAAACTTGTTTAGGGAATGGACTACGGCCAAGAACTCTTTCTCGGTTACAGTATAGTTCATTTCTGCCTTGGACAGGTTTTTGCTGACGAAGTATATGGCATATGGGAGTTTATCCTCAATTTGTCCTAAGGCTGCCCCTATGGCTTTGTTCGAGGCATCAGTGTGGATGTGGAAAGCTAGGGCCTAGTTTGGACCTCTCAGGATCGGGGCGGACACCAGCTTTTCTTTCAACTCATCCAGTGCCCCTTGACAGTTGTCAGTCCATTTAAACTCAACATCTTTCCTTAAGAGTCCAAACAAAGGTGAGGCTAGCTTGCTAAAGTCTTTAATGAATCTTCGATAATATTCTGCTAAGCCTAGGAAACTCCGAACATCCCTTACCTTTTGAGGAGGTGGGACCCTTTGGATGATAGAAATTTTATTAGGATCCACCTGTAATCCTTGGCAAGAAATGGTATGTCCTAACATGGTCCCTTCAGTCATCAGGAATTCACATTTTTCAGGACTGAGGGATAGGTTCATCTCAATGCACTTGGTTAAAACTTTTCCCAGATTGGTCAATGCTTCTCGAAAGTTGGACCCATAAGGAGTGAAGTCATCCATGTAGATTTCTACCGAATCATGGACCAACTCAGAAAAGATGTTCAATACTACTCTCTGGAAAGTGGTAGGAGCATTGCATAGCCCAAAGGGAAGGACGCGATAGGCAAAGGTACCCCAAGGACAGGTGAATGTGGTTTTATCTTGGTCTTTCGAGCTGATTTGGATCTGGTTATACCCGCTGAACCCATCTATGAAAGAGAAAAACTTCTTCCCTGCCATTCCATCCAACACCTGATCTATGAAAGGCAAAGGGAAATGATCTTTCTTAGTGGCTTTGTTAAGTTCCCGGTAATCTACACAGATTCTCCACTTCCCGTTCTTCTTGGGCACAAGCACTAGGGGCGAGACCCACTCACTATCGGAGATCGGATAGATGAATCCTGCATCCAAAATTTTTTGCGATTCTTCTTTGACAATGTCCTTAAGAGCTAGATTCATTCTCCTCTAAGGTTTCCTGACTCGTTTACAATATTCTTTAATGTAGATGTGATGGGTACAGACCGAAGGATGGACTCCTTTCATCTCCTTATAGCTCCATATGAAAGCATCTAAATGTTTTTTCAGTAAGCTACACAGCTCCTTCTCCTGGGAAGGAGATAGGGAGGAGCTGATCTTCAAAGTTCTTTCGGGGCCAAACTCCACATTCTTAGTTATGGAAGAGGTTGGATCAGTCACACAGAGGTCCACTAAGGTGCTGGCTTGGGTATCCTCCACCAATTCCTCTAAGGACAGTGCACTGGGAGGTGGATTCCAAATCAAGGTCTCAATCAAATCATCCTCTGTTTGAGGACCTCCCCTAGTGGTTTCTATGGTGCACAAGGGTGCAAAGTATACCTCATCCTCATCTCCTTCTTCCAGCCAGAGCGGTAAGTCATGTTCTAGCAGGGGTTGGGCAGGAGGGTATAGGACTAGCTGCTTGGACATAGGACCATTTTTTATGGTCATGTTCCAGCTCGGAAACTGATGTAAGCATCCGCAGTGGCTAACCAAGGCCTTCCCAAAATGAGGGGGTATCCAATAAGCTTTGCCTTTGGTTGAAGGACTAAGAAGTCCACAGGATACTCCCAAGAGTCAACCGAGACCAAGACATCCTCCACAATCCCTTCGGGAGTCACAGTGGAGCGATCTGCCAATTGCAGGACTGTCGAAGTCTTCCTTACAGAACCCCAAAGGTTGAATTTAAGCATGGTGTCCCTGGTCATCACATTAATGGCAGCCCCTAGATCAATCAAGGTATGGGGGATAATGGTGCCATTGATGTGGACATCAACTACAGGACTCCCAGGGTCCAGATAATTTGGACAGATTACTTGCCCCAACATTAGATCAGACAGTTGTCAGGCTATGACATTGATTGTCGAGGCATCTCTCTTTCTCCTGCCTGGGTGCCTGAAACACTTCTCCTTAATCAATTTGTTGTATATCGGTACATCTTTGATGGCCTGGAGAAGGGGTATTTTCACACGCAACTGTTTTAGCTCCCCCAGAAGTTCAGTCTCCTCTCGGTTTGGTTGTGTGGTTACTGTTAGTCGCTCAGGAAAGGGTGGAATGGCCTTGGGTTCACTTCCCTGTTTCTCCTCCTCGTCCTCTGGGGGAGGAGGTTGGCGATATGGAAGGGTCTTCCCAAATCGCAGTTTGATCTCTTGGATCTCCACAGCATAGGTAGGACATATTGTTTCCCCAGTGTATACCTGCTGGGCCTGTCGGTTGTTGGGGTTTGGGTTCGGTTGGGCAGGCATCTGGGGTTGTCTTGGAGGAGCAGGAGGTAATGGTTGTGGTTGAGCCAGTGGTGGAGGTAGAATGGCGGGAGGAGAGTTGTATTGGGGCCTCCACCCCGGTTGAGGTGCATTCCACTGACCCTGTGGTTGGACATGTGAGTGAAACGAATGAGCAGTGGGTTAAGAATGGTATTGAGGTGGATAAGAACACGAAGGAGGTGCAGACCAGGAAGGATGAGCAGGGGGACCCCAAGAAGGCATGTGAGCAGATTGGTTGGGGCTATAATAAGCTTGGGATGTCCCTTGCATCCCCTGCTGGTAAGGTCTAGGTCCATGCGGTCTCCTTTGGTTGAGGAAGTAGAGAGGTTCAGTGGGTGCCTCAGTCCCTTGGTACATGGCTTTGAATCCGGGCAAGGTTGGGCATTGGTTTGTAGGGTGGTTCTCCTCACAAATAAAACATACCTCCACTGAGTGTAATGGACACTCGTTCTTAGGGTGCTTCCTCGTACATCTGGGACAGAAAATGGCCAAAGCCCTCTCAGCTTCCTCTTTCTTTTGTTGGATTCGAAAAGTATCAAGTTGCATGGCAATGGTCTGTCTCACCTCACTTTTGAGGTCTTCTAGCTGATTAGCAAACTCATGCTTGGAGAAGGTAGTAGTAGATGAAAGTGGATTCCCCCTACCTCTTTTCCGAGCTGCCCTAGAGTGGTTTCTAAACATAGTCTTTATATCCTCATAAGGTAGTTGGTAAATATCTCTTCCAGCTAGCATGTGAAGGGTATCTAGAAGGTCTTCAGGGACTCCTCAGAGCAGAACCCGCTTTAGAGATTCAGGGTCAAGTGTGCACCTGGCCCATTTATAGCTAAGTTGGAACCTTTCCTCATAGTCCTCTAGAGACTCATCATTTCCCATGGTCATCCGAAAGATTTCCCCCTTGGTTTCCTTTGACCTACAGTAATCCCGATATTTGTTGTTAAAGGCTTGCTGCATCTGAGCCCAAGTAGTGATACTATTTCCAGGTAACCCCATGAACCAGCGTAATGCTGCATCCTTGAGGGTAGAGGGAAAAAGCTTCAACTTTTTCTCATCTTCTGTATAGTCATAAGTTCAACAAAGGATAGCAAAATCAAACAGGAAGGTATCAGGGTCTTCAGTGGTCAATCCATGGAAATGAGGTAAGGCTGAGGGACTTATGTTCTTCATTTTCATGTCCCCGTTAGTCTCTCGGATGGGGAAGGTACCTTCTATTCTCTCATCATCGTCTCTACCATTTCTGTTGTCAACCATAGTCTCACAAGGAATATTTTCTTGCTCTTCTTCTGTTATAGGATCTTCGTATATCTCAGGAGGTTCACCTATAGGTTCTTCTAGATCACTGCCACCAAAGAAGAGTGAAGGGTGACTTAGTGAAGTGGTGGGGGTGTTGCGTAGGAATTTTCCGGTATTATCTCTGTTCCTACGAGGCATGAAGGACTTTTGGTTGTTTTTGCTTTTTTCTACTTGTACCTGCAAAACTGAAACAGATGGAATTGCAACTAATTAAAATCTATCTTGTAGAAATGAAAATGCGGAATTGAAATGAAAGTCGAGAAAGACTAATCTATTTTGCTGAAATCAAATTGCGAGAAGGAAATACTAGACTACACTTGCAAAATTGAAATTCTATTCTACGCTTGCAGAATTGAAAGGTTAATCTACGAAAGAAGGAAATGTCTAGTTTACTTTTGCAGAAATGAAATTGCAGAATGGAAATGAAGTAAACTACTTAGCAGAAAGCGAGAGTAGGAAAATAGAAGAAAAGCAGCAATCACAAATACTCTTACGCTTCCCGGGCAACGGTGCCAAAAAGAGGTGGTGAGCTCCAGTATTGCAGCAATAATGCTACAACTACTGGGACTCCCTTCTTTACTTTTATCAACCTGGTAGTTCGTAACAAACTTGGAAGCGAAGGTGCTGTATGCACAAGTAAAAGCTCTTGCTGCAGCTGTCACTTGGTCAGCTGGCACAAGTCCGCTAGGGGCTCAAGCCAACTTCTATGGGCTCTGAGAAGAAGCTTTTTAACTGATGGATGAAATCTACTTTAAATAAGGTTGATCTACTTGCAGAAAGACAGTGAAAAACTAAAATAAAATGCAAACCCTAACAAACCCTAATTCTACCAGCTAACTCTACTGATGCCATGACGATGATGCAAACTATTGAAGGAAATGCCATTGACCTCTCAGAAGGTAAGCACATGTACCTAGGCTACTTCTATAGTAACATCTGAAAGAAACATCTTTTTTGTATTTTTGAATAAGTTGTCAGAGTTATTATGCATATGATTTGACTGTTTTTGGGTTGTGCAGAGGTGGATATGCAAGAAGAAATGCTTGGGAAAGGTCAAGAAGGTTCAGAGAGGGCCTAAGGGGTCCCTAACACCCTTCCATAAAGTCTCACTGAGTTTGGCTGTCGGGAAACCTCATTCGTGAGCCTCTACAGGAAGTCTGCAGGGGTTCTACAAGATGTCTGCGATTTTCTACAGGATGTCTGGAATTTTCTACAGGATGTTCAGAGATGAGGTTTTTGGTGGATGAATGGAGAGGGAAAGGTGAAGGAGTGAGTGTGGAGGTAGGGTGAAGGTTGGAGATGGTCTAGAACTCAGTGGATGGAGTTGTGGATAGGTGTGGATGGCGGTATTTGGCTCAAAGAAGACTAAAGCAATGTTACACACAAAACTAGGGTTATGGGAGCGAATGGCGAACAGGAGGCAAGGATTCTAAGCAGAGGGTGGAATGGATGGTGCTGATGGCGAATGAACAGATGAAGGAGTGGTACAGGTACTCTGCAAGGCGTTGTTTCCCAACTGATCCAACGAAGACCTGTAAATTCAAAATCCTAATTATGATGACCTAAATCTGCTAGCTACCAATGAAGAGAATGAACAGAAGTGTGACCTGTAATGAAACCATGTATTTTAACTCATGCAACTAAGCAAATGAAAGTCTAAGATTGCAACCAACTTATACACATGAAACTCAAACACTAGTGATTGCATGGCACAGCAAAATTAGTGTTTTTGTGGGCAGCAAAGTTATCCTGATCCTAGCTCCAGATCCTACTTAAGGAGAGGTGAAACCAGAGATGTTTGATGGCCCTTTTCTTGAAGTTTTTTTCCTCTTAACAATTCAACAAAATCTGAGCATTCAAAAGTCTATCTAACCATTTACAATGACCTATTTAATCAGCAAACTTTAACCTACTTAACAGAAATGTTTTTGCAAATGCATAAAGAACAACTAGCAATACATAGAGGAGGCCTTAGCACTCGGGTTGGGCCCAACCCCAAGAGCTACAGGCTCCTATAAAAGACTCAAATATGATACCAAGTAGCGCTGCTTATCATTATTCAAAAATAACCATCATAAGAAAGTTGTACAGCAGTAGCTACAATAAAACAGGCTGAGAAAAATGGCAGCACTATAGTGCAAAAATAACAATGGTTCCAAAAGTAAAGTACGAAGGCTAAGGCCTTCCTATTTGTACAATACAAGGGAGCTAGCAGCCCTCCTAGATTCAAGGGACTTGGCTATCCCAACTGCTAGTGAACAGTTACTCCTCCAAAATCTACTTGGCTGCCTTTAAAACTCGGTTTGGTGGCTTGTGGAGCTCGGTGTTGAGGGTGGAGATTTTGAGGAAGGCCATTTAATAACAGAGACAACCTCCCTAAGAATCCTCACCTCAAGCTTGGCTATCAGCTGACCCATGATTGCTTGGTTTTGCCCCATAATTTGTCCAAAAATCCTGAAATCACCACGTATTAGTCTCCTAGGTAGAGTGACCACCCTTATTCGTTCAAATAACATAAACATACTAGGAAAACATGCATAATCTATGAAAAATGGAGGATTGAACAAGGATAATTAGGCAAAATGAGCCCAATAGGTTACCCAATTTGGGGGCTCATCACTTACGCATGCATATATGGACTCTTTTTGTATAAGTATGTATGAATCTTACTAAGATGTGTTGTTGGTTTAATCATCACTTTGGATTGTTAGCTTAATTGCTTTCCATTTTGTGATGCATCTTCACTTGTTTGTTCCCTTCCAAGCTGCATGCTTTCATAGGTTTCCAAGGGGCGCACTCACCCCACTTTCCATGTGTTAGAACTATTCATGCACCTTCCTTGGCTTTCTACGCATGTCACACCCTTTCTAAAAACAAGGACATCTTACTTGCCTCTACGAGAAACCGTGGTCATGGCAATACCGTACAACCCATTGCAGGGACTCCTACACCAAATGATCTGAGGTCTAGTTGGGACTTCTTACCAGGGACATCCCATGACATGTTGGTGAGTCTAGCACCGTCAACAAAAACTAAGAGTGAAAAACATATTTTTTTTGGATATTCTGAAGATGTCAAAGGATATAGACTTCTTCAACCTAAATCCAAAAATTTTATCATTAGAAGAGATGTAAATTTGGTTGAAAATATATCTGCCTACAAGCCTAGTTCGTCGGATGTGCCACCTCTCTCTATCCCTTCTACTTCTAAAAATATTTCTTCCTCAGATGATGACAACAAGGATGAAAATCCTCCCCCACCTTCTTGAGATCCTCCTTCAACTCCCAGCTTTCAAAATGGGCCCATGCTACTTGAGATGCAGTAGGTGCTCTTGCAGGTGATCCTACAGATCAATGTTGTACATGTTCTCGGTTCGATAGAGCCTCTTCTTAACTGGCTCAAGCTTCAGCGAATCATGATCCTAACACCTTTGCAAAAACTTCAAGTCATCCATATTGGGATGCAGCTATGAATCAAGAATATCATTCATTATTAGAAAATGATACATGGGACCTTGTTCCTCTTCCAAAGGGACGAAAACTTGTTAGATGAAAATGGGTTTACAGAACCAAGTTTGGACCAGACGGAAAAGTTGATAAACATAAAGCTCATCTTGTTGCTAAGGGTTTTTAACAAGTTGAAGGCATTGAATATACTAAAACCTTTGGTGAGCACCAATATTGCAGAAATAATGTTGCAACTCCTGGGGCTTCCTACTTTACTTTTATCAACCTGGTAGTTCGTAACAAACTTGGAAGTGATGGTGCTATATGCACAAGTACTAGTTCTTACTATAGGTTGTCACTTGGTCAACTCGTGCAAGATCACTAGGAGCTCAAGACAGCTTCTATGAATTCTAGAAGAAGCTTTAAATATGATGAAAGAAAGGAAAGCATACTCTACAGGGGCTATCAACTTGCAGAAAGAGAAAGAAGACTGGAATGTAAAGCAAAACCTAGCAAACCCTAATTTACCAACAAACCCTACTTTTGCAGAAAGAGGGATGGAAACCTATGCAATGAATGCCATTACCTACTGAGGAAGTAAACTACACCTATTCAAGCTATTTCTAGAAGGAAATGAGGAAAAATTGTCTTTTTGGGATTTTTAACGTATTTTATGTGAAATTGTTGTGCGTGTAATTTATTTGTTTATGGATGTGGTAGTGATTAGGTGGTGATGGAGGGAATATTTGGGATTTGTAGAGGTGTAGGAAGGTGTGGAGGGGTCCTAGGAGACCTCTAGCAACCTTCTGGAGGCTTTCCTTTCAATCGGACTTCAAAAATCCACATACAAGAAATTCTACAGGAGGCTACAGAGGATCTACAGGAGGATCTATAGGAGGATGCTGAGACCTGTTTTAGAGGGTTTGAAGGTGGAAAAATGGTGGGAAATGGTAGCTGAAGCCTGGAGGGAGGTGTTAAGGTGTCTAAAGTTCATCAAGGATGATTAGGAAAGAAAATTATGGTTGGATTTTTTCAAGAGACGAGAGGAAAGCTTTATGAGAAAAATGCAGAAATTAGGGCAGATGTGTGAAGGGTTGTGAATGACTTGTGAAACATGTAGCAGAAGAGATGGTGGTGGCAGCTTTATTGACTTATTATGAGCAGAGATGTACTGTAAGAAAGCCTCAAATCAAAACACTGAATCTGAGCAAGAAAAGAGCTAGTTGTACGAAAAATAGAATTATATCTCATGTTAACCATATTCTGACCTAGGAACATAAATGTTGAACAGCGCGATATGGAAAAGAAATCATGTAAAGAGATTTATTGCAGAAACATAAATGAGTATGGAAAAATGGATCTGAAGCAAAACATTAACCTCTAAATCAAATTGCAACACTAGAAATTGCATGGAAGAAGCAAAACTGTGTTTTTATGGCAGCAAGCAGACCTTGACCTTAGTTCATGGTCCCAAAGGGAGGAAACCAGGTCAAGAATATGTTGATGGCATTTTTGTATCTCTCCCTTACCACTATTTAACTTACTTCAGCAACTGAAATGGAAGCAACTATGTAACTTACCAAAAGTAACCTATTCTAACCAAGAAAAAGCTATCTAACAACAACTAATGCATGAACTGAAACAAAAACATATGAATACAAAACAAGAGGTGTTGGGCATCTTGGGTTGGGCCCTAACCCAAGAGCTTCAGCCCTCTAGAAGAACTCAGTGCTGGCTCAGAAAATATTTCATACCTATTATCAAAATAATAGTCACATTACATCAAACTGTTCACAAAAGTAAGCTCAAAATGAGCTGAGCAAGAGCTGCAACAAAAGTGCGAAAATTTGACTAACATCCAACTAAACTACTGAGCACCTAAGCCCTCTTATTCATACAACTGGAGCCTTCAACATCTCTCCTAAAATCAAGGAGGCTTGGCTCCCAATACTAGAGATATACAACAGTTCTTCTTCACTTGCTCGGCTACCCCTTTGATGCATTGATGTGGCTACTTGTGCTCCGAGCTTTCTGAAGGAGGATTTGAGGTAGGGGGTCATAAGTGAGGGAGAAAATCTCCTACAAATCATGTCCCTTGTTTTCCTCGAATATTGGCTGCCAAATGCTCAATTAACCTTTACCTTTGTCTCAAAATTGACCAAAAATCTGCATAAAGCACACATTAGACTTCATGGCATAATGACTAACCCAATTCACTCTATTAGCATAAATATAATCAAAAACATGCAATAAACTAATGGGAGTGGTGGATTAAGCTCAGTTAGGAGGCCAAATGAGCCCATATATTTACCCATTTATGGGGATCATCATCACCCCCCTACTGAATGTGTTGCTCATCCTCTGAGCAACTAGTCCAACTCCTCATCCTTGATGGCCCTGATGATCTCCCTAACATCCCATCCCTCTGATGTGAGATCCTCTATTCTATCATGGAATCCAGCCTTTCTTTCCACCTCTTCCCACTGTTGTCTTTCTTCTTCCTCCTTTGTGCCCTCTAGCAGTCCTAGCAGTAGTGGGGGACTCAACTTGAGTCCAATCCAATGGGCCTTCAAGATTTGCATAGAGTGCTTGTACAACAGCACTCTCCTCATTGCTTCCTTCATCCTATTTTGGGATTGATACTCCCTGATCTGTAGGATATGTGGCAGTGTGTTCCATCTTCTCATGTAGGCATGAATGTAGTCATCTCCAAGAAATCTCTCCATGTCCACAAAATGTGCAATAGCCTGGGCCTGATCATTGATGTACTTAGGGGCACTTTGAGGATTAGTTGCAAGTTGCTGGTGTGTGCTAATGAGATCCATAGGGTCTAATGGCTCTGCTCTAATCATCAGGGGCTCATTTTGTTCTTTTTCCATCAACTTCTTGATTTTTGTGGCCCTTTTCTCCTCATGACTCATCCAAGATGCCATGGCCATCAGTTGCAAGTCCCCTAACCCAGCATTGGGGTCCCATAGGTTCATATCAGTAAGGGCCATGTTATGCAAATAAAACTCTGCCAACTTTGCCTTGTCCTCTGCTGAACTGTGATCACATAGATCCATGAACTGTCTATAATCCTGAAAAGGCATGTTGCCTCTCTGTGCCAAGGTCTTGATTTGAAACTATAGCCACTGGTCTTTGAGGTATACTCCATATGATTTGATTGGTTGCCTGCACTGTAGTGCCTCCAGAGACTAGTTGGCCATGCATGCCAACTGTGTGTCCTTTTCTTGTAGTTGTTTCCTTAACATTTCATTTTCTTCCTCCAAGTGAGATCTTCTTATTGCTTTTTTGTGTCTTATAGTGCTCAACTCCTTACCCATTTCTCTCAGCTTGTTCTCCATGTAGCCAATGTCTTCCACCCCTTTTGACTTGGAAATTTTCATCCATATATGGCTCCTTACCCTTTCTTTTTCTAGTTCAAAGAAAAGTGGGACTGAAAGTTTCTGTGGAATAATTTTCCCCCTTCAATAAGGTTGTAATAAGAGCCTAAACTAGGTTGGGGGTCAGGTTCTAGAATCTTTGTTGTTTCATCCTTCCCTTTGGTCTGCTCTTCTACCCTTTTCTCAAGTTTCTCAGTCTCTTGTAGCTTTGTTAGGGTCTCCTGTAGAGCAGTTTGTGCCTCTTGTAGGACTGTTTTTGAGTCCTGTAGTTTTACTCTTTCCTTCCAAGTGAAAGATCTAGGGCTACCTCTTTCATAAGTGATGGGGGTTTTGGAAGGTGATTCTTCCCCTTTGACAGTAGGGGAATCTTCAATGATGATAAGCTCTTTTGAGGGTGGTTGTGGCTTCCCTGTTTTTATTCTTGTACTTTTTTGAGCCCTAAAATACATTGATGGTTGCCTTTTCTCTTTTGTTTGGGCTTA
This sequence comes from Pinus tabuliformis, assembly GCA_031772625.1. Taxonomy (NCBI): domain Eukaryota; kingdom Viridiplantae; phylum Streptophyta; class Pinopsida; order Pinales; family Pinaceae; genus Pinus; species Pinus tabuliformis. The sequence goes on along the minus strand of CM062819.1, from coordinate 353,511,430 downwards.
ACTGGGGTGCTGAGTACAGAAAGAACAGTTGTGGCTTCCCTTTCTAGTGTCTCAAGAGACACTTTTGTCTTCTTTGCCCCTTTTTCTTCTTCTTTTGTCTTTTCTGCCTCTGCTAGTTTTGTCTCTTCTAGCTCTATTTGGATTTCCTTCTCATCTTGTTTAGTTTCTACCTTCTCCACTTTAATCTTCTTCTTTTGTTATTTAGTCTTTTTCTTCTCTGATTTAGGTTCCTTCTTCTCTGCTTTGGTCATTCCCTTCTCTGTTTCAGGTTTTTCCTTCTCTGTTTTGGTGTTTTTCTTCCATGTTTTAGGTTCTTCCTTCTCTGTGTTGGTGTCTTCTTCCTCTATTTTGGTTTCCTCCTCATCTTCCCCTTTTTGGTCTTCCCCCTCACTTTCAGAAGGACTGAGGTCATATGTGAGGGTTTTTATATCATCCTCTCTTGTCATATTTCTGAAAATCTCCCAAGCTATGGGGATTGTGAAGGTGTGGAGGGCTTCTTCCACCAGCAGTTTAATTAGTCCATGGTGAGCCAATTGGTTTGGACCTCCTGCCTTCAATTTGATGCTAGAATCTATAAGGGACTGTAGGAGAAAATAGGGAATACTAAGTTTTTGGGGTGTGGGAATATCCATGCCATATCTCAGCTCATGCAGAAGTCTGAAATGGTAACCATAAACTATGCTATATCTCCCTTCACAGGAAATGTACTTGATAATTTGGTAATTGACCTCATCCCAAGGGTAAGGTATGATTTTTCTTCTAATGCCATTTTTGTCCTCTACAGGATGCTCATTTGGTTGGAAGAAGGTGTTCTTGGCAACTTGACCCAGTGGCTTTTCTTCTTTACTCCAGGGTAGTCCAAGTGAAAGACTAGTAACCCTACTGATAAAAACTGGGGTGATTTCCATGGTGATACCCTTGAAAGTAGCGGTGGCATGGGTCTATGAGTGGGGTACCAGGGAAAGGGAAAACTCCTAAGTCACTTCTTCATCATACCCTCAAAGTTTTTCGAAAAATGGCATCCAATTGGCAATGGCTACTACCTCAGGATGTTTATGGAGCCTGACTGAATTTAGAGGTTCCTTCCTCATGAATCCCCTGTCATTATGTTTATAATCCTTCAGAATACCTCAAGTGGAGAAGGAGACAACAATTTTTCAAAAACAGGAATAGAGAAAAAACTGCGTTTTTCTTTAAGAAACAGGCAGTCTTTTTTAATGTGATTTCTCTTCTCTTAAAGCTTAATTCTTTCCTAAAATTGCATCACTCCTTGTATATGTGAGTTCCAAAGGTGGAGAAGGAGACAACACTTCTTTTGCAAAAATAGGAAACAGATAAAAACTGTGTTTTTTTCTTAAGAAACATGAAGAACTTTTGAATGCAATTCCTTGTCCTTTTCAGGCTTAATCCTTCCTCAAAATTGGATCACTCCTTGTATATATGAATATGCAAAGTGGGTTTGTACTGGGCCTACCTTTTCAAGTTCGAATTTGAACGAAAACCCCGTGTTCTCTTCTGTAAAACTGCTTATTAGCCCTCCTGTAGAAATGGCTGGAGGTTCTCTTGTATAACTGTTACTGCTCCTATAGAACCTGATAATGCTCCTGTAAAACCCAATAAGAGGAAGATTTCTAAAAATGATATGGAGTGATGGTTCTGAGGCTCTGGAGGTAGTATGGAGCTTTCTACAGTTGCGAAACGATGATAAAATGGAAATAAAGGTGGTGAATGAGTTTGAGGCGGAGTACTTATGTCCACTGGAGATATTTCCAGCGATGATGTGAGGTGGAAAAATGGGTACGTTGTCATTATTCGGACCATTGGTCCCCACTCTATGTCATCATGAGTCTTCATGCCTTCTGCCCATAGTCACTTGCCATCATTCGTGTTGGAGTTTAAACATCGCCACTACCTGTCTTTTTGGATTTTTCTATGAGTTGACTAGGCACACGTGCATGGGATCTCCGGATGAGCGCAGTCGAACTACATGAGGGTGACCATTTAACTAGCCACCTTTCTGGTTCAATCCCAACCATTCCATTCATTCATGTAGTTTTCAAATTATACAAATGCAATAGAGGAGAGGGTTAGACACTTACCTGCAGGTCAAATGCTTGTGCTACGGTGCTGCTAGGTTCTGTTGTTGCTGCATGCTCGGATTCCAGTGTGCATACCTGTATCTCTTCTGCTATATGCTTGTTGCTTCTTGATATGTGCTCATTTGTCTGGTACAGGTGCCTTTTAGTTGAATCCTGCTTTGGCCATCCTCTGCATTCTTGTGGTTGCACCTCTTTTGTTGTTGGAGCTTAATTTTAAGGGGATCAGCTGCTACAAGAAATCCTTCCTGTATTTGCTTCTCCCTCTAAGATTTTTAGTTGATGCTTGTGTTGGGAGTTGTGAGGATGCTACTGAAGATTCTGATGGCAATGGAGAAGGATTTGGTAAGCTGCAGGTGAGCTATGGAGGTGTTGTTCTTTTTATTTCCTTATTTTTTCAAAAAAATTGGTCTTTGTGTTTCTTTCAGCAGGAAGGAAAGAAATCAATGGAAATGAGGTGGTGCAGGTGTGTGATGGATGGTCAGGATGGTGAATAGCTATAGGATGGCCTACATGCTCTCCATGAAAATCCCCAACCCCTCAAACTGTTTTTAAAGGCTATTTCGAGCTCTCTGTGATTTCTACAGGAGCCTCCTGTAGAACACACAGGGTCTCCTGTAGGATGCACAGTCTTCAGAAAAAAACATAGAGAGGTGGAAAAAAAGTTAGAAATGATGGAGGAGAGTATAGAGGATGTGTAATAGGCTTTGTGGCATGTCCCCTTGCTTTCTGTGGTCCATATGTAACCTGCAATGCATTTTAAAAGTCAATTTCCTCTTCCTTTTTTCTGTGTGTTTTTTTTTTTTTTTTTTGGAAAAGACAACTAGGGCACCTCCAGGAGGTTTTCACCCTATTTTCCTACCCTGGGCACCTCCAAGGGAGGTTTTCACCCAGGTATCTTATTCTTTCTCTTTCTTTTGTTTTTTGTCATCACTGGGCCGCCTCAAAAGAGGTTTTCAACCCAATGATGGGACTCAAGCGCCTCATAGAGGTTTTCACCTGAGTTCTTATTATTTTCCTTTTTTCCAGTGAGTGGGTGGAGTGGAGGCTAAGACTTGCTCCACTACCAACACTATTTTATTTAGATCTTCAATGAACTTTCGCTTGGAGAAGGGCTTCTTGTAAATTTTTAACCTATGCCCATTGACAAGCATGGGGATGGCTTCCTCATCAATGGTCCTTATTAGAACTGAACCATTGTCATTGCATTTTTCTACAGTGTAGGGTCCCAACCATCTTGTCCTTAGCTTGCCCTTGAAATATTTATACCTTGTGTTATAGAGCAGCGCCCAATCACCTTCTTGGAATTTCTTATCCTTGATATTTCTATCATGCAATATTTTCCTTTGAAGCTAGACTACCTCTATGTGAAGAACGGCCTGCAATCTTTGTTCATCCAATCCATTGAGCTGGAGTAACCTTTCCCTTTATGAATGGCGAAGATCTAGTTCCAGTTGAGCTGCCATCCTTAGTGTATTGTATTCAAATTCTATTGACAGCAAAGCCTTCTTCCCATAGACCAATTCATAGAGTGTGAACCCTGTGGTGGTCTTCCATGTGGTGTTGTAGGCCCAAGGGGCCTCAACCAATCTATCTGCCCAATATTTTCTACTACTACTCACTACCTTGGTCAACATTCCTTCCAAAGCTCTATTAGTGACTTCCACCTATCCATTTTCTTGTGGATGGTAAGGGGTGGAAGTCTTGTGCTTGATTTTATGATGTGTGAGCAGGTCTTTAATCAGATTGGAAGTGAACTGACTGCCTTGATCTGTAACTAGTTCTCTTGGATACCTGAACTTATAGAAGATGTCCTCTCTTAAAAACTCAACTACTTTTTCTTCTATTGCTGCATTGATTTCCTTTGTTTCTGCCCATTTTGTCAGATAATCGGTGCACACAATGATGTATTGTTTCTGTTTTGAAGGAGGGTTGATAGGACCCACAAATTCCATGCCCCACTTCTCAAATGGCTCAAAAGTCACTTGAGGTTGCATAGGCATCTCATCCTTTGGAGTAGGTTTCCCCATCCTTTGGCACCAATCACATTGGCTGATATATCTCTTCACATCTTGATGAAGAGTGGGCCAATAGTAACCTGCTTGCAGAATTTTGAAGGCAGTCCTCTTTGCTACAAAATGGCCTCCACAAGGCCCGTCATGACAGGTCAAGAGAATGTCAAAAACTTCCTCCTCCCTGACACATCTTCTCAAAATCTAATCTGGGCCAAGTTTGAAGAGATTGCCCCCAATCCAGGTGAAAGGGGCACTTTTTCTCACGATCTTGCTCTTCTCTTTTGAGGACAGGTGTGGTGGGAATTGTGTTGAAACCAAGTAATTTTCTATATCAGCAAACCATGGGGAGAGTACTGAGATAGCAAATAGGTGTTCATCTGGCATTTGATCATCCACCATTCCTTCCTCACCTGCAGGCAAATTTACTCTAGACAAAAAGTCAGCAACAACATTTTCCTTACCAGGCTTATCAACAATGGTTAAATCAAACTGCTGCAATAAAAGCAACCACCTAATAACGTGAGCATTTACATCTGGTTTATTCATTAAATACCTTGTTATAGCATGATCGGTGTGTACAAAGGTTTGATCGTTTGTGATGTAATGTTTGAATTTATTTAAGGATTGTACTACAGCTAGGTAACTTTTCATCAATCTGCCCCAAGGCTACTCCTATTGCTTTGTTAGAGGCATCTGTGTGAATGTGGAAAGGTAGGGCCTAGTTTGGGCCTCTCAAAATTTGGGAAGTCACCAGTTTACTTTTCAAGGTATCTAGGGATTCTTGACAGTTGTCAGTCCATATGAACACAACATCTTTTCCCAAAATACCAAACAATGGAAAGGCTAACTTACTGAAATCTTTAATGAATCTTCTGTAATATCCCACTAAACCTAGGAAACTTCGGACATCTCTCACCTTTTGAGGAGGTGGGACCCATTGGATGATGGCAATTTTGTTGGGGTCCACCTGCAATCCTTGCTGAGATATTGCATGACCTAGCACGGTCCCTTTAGTCATCAAGAATTCACATTTTTCGGACTGAGGGACTAGTTCATTTCAATGCATTTGTCCAAAACTTTTCCCAGGTTAGATAAAGCTCCCTGAAAGTTAGAACCATAAGGAGTAAAATCATCCATATATATTTCCATTGCATCATGAACCAATTCAGAAAATATACTCAACATTGCTCTCTAGAAAGTGGCGGGAGCATTGCACAAACCAAAAGGAAGGACTCGATATGCAAAGGTACCCCAAGGACAAGTGAAAGTGGTCTTATCTTGGTCTTCTAGGCAAATTTGGATTTGATTGTACCCACTAAACCCATCTAAGAAGGAGAAAAACTTTTTCCCCACCAGACCATCTAACACTTGATCTATGAAAGGAAAAGGGAAATGGTCCCTTTTGGTGGCCTTGTTCAGTTCCTAATAATTGACACAGATTCTCCACTTACCATTTTTCTTTGGCACTAGCACCAAAGGGGAGACCCATTCACTATCGGATATGGGGTAGATGAATCCTGCATCTAGTAACTTTTTCAGTTCTTCCTTTAAAATGTCTTTTGGGGTTGGATTCATCCTCTTTTGAGGTTTCTTGACTGGTTTGCAATCTTCCTTAATGTAAATGTGATGGGTACAAACTAAAGGGTGCACTCCCTTCATCTCCTTATAGCTCCAAGCGAAGGCATCTAAATGTTTTCTCAATAGGTTACACAGTTCCTTCTCTTGGGAGGTGGATAGAGATGAGTTGATTTTCAAGGTTCTTTCTGGGCCAGACTCTATATTCTTAACATGGAGAGAGGTCAGGTCAGCCACACAGAGATCAATTAAAGGATTGCCTTGGGTTTCTTTCACTAGATCTTCTAGTGGTAAAATACTGGGGGTGGATTCTGAATTATATTTTCAACGATATCATCCTCATCCTACGATTTCCCCCCATGGCAGTTTCTACTACACATAGTGGTGTAGAATAGACTTCATCCTCATCCTCTTCCTCCAACCAGAGAGGTAGATCATGTTCTAGCAAGGGTTGGGCAAGAGCATATAGGATTAGTTGCTTGGACATATGCCTGTTCTTGATTGTCATGTTCCTAGCTCAACTACTGATGTAAGCATCGGCAGTGGCCAACTAGGGTCTTCCTAGGATGAGAGGATACCCAATGAGCTCTGCTTTCAGCTGGAGAACCAAGAAATCAGTAGGGTACTTCCAAGAATCAATGGAGACCATCACATCCTCCACAATCCCCTCAGGGGTCATGGTGGAGCGGTCTGCTAACTACAGTACTGTCGTGGTATTTCTCAGGGAGCCCTAGAGTTTGAGCTTGAGCATGGTGTCCTTTGTCATCACATTAATGGAAACTCCCAGATCAATCAAGGTATGTGGGATCATGGTGTCGTTGATGTGGGCATCAACTACTAGACTTCCAAGGTCTAGATACTTCGAACAAATTACCTGCCCCAACATTAGGTCGGACAGTTGCCCTATGACATTGATGGTTGGAGCATCTCTCTTGCACCTGCCTCGATGCCTGAAGCACTTCTCTTTGATCATTTTGTTGTATATAGGCACATCCTTTATGGCTTGGAGAAGTGGTATCTTTACACATAATTGTTTTAATTCTCCCAGAAGTTCAGTTTCTTCTGGGGTGGGCTGTGTTGTCCCAGATAGTTTCTCGAGAAAGGGTGGATTTGCTTTTGGTTCACTTTCCTCTTTATCTTCCTCATCCTCCTTAAGGGGAGGCTGGCTATCTAGGAGAACTTTCCTAGATCGCAGGTTAATCTCCTGATCTCCACAACATAGGTTGGGCATGATGGTTCTCCACTGTATATTTGTTGAGCCTGTCTGTTTTTCATCTTTGGGTTCAGTTGAGCAAGCATTTGGGGTTGCCTTGGTGAAGCAGGAGGCAATGGTTGCGGTTGAGCAGGTGGTGGAGGCAAAAGAGCGGAAGGAGAGTTGTACTGGGGCCTCCACCCCTGATGAGATGCATTCTACTGAGGTTGTGGTTGAGCATAGGAGTAAAATGAATGAGTGGCTGGTTGAGCATGATATTGAGATGGGTAGGACCAAGGAGGAGGTGTGGACCAGGAAGGACTAGCAGGGGGACCCCAAGAACGTATGGAAGTGGCTTGATTGGGATTATAGTATGCCTGAGATGTCCCTTGCATTCCTTGCTAGTATGGTCTAAGTCCATGCGGTCTCCTTTGGTTCATGAAATAGAGTGGTTCAGTGGCTCCTTCAGCCCCCTGGTATACAGCTTTAAGTCCGGGCAAGAGGGCACCTATCTGTAGAATGATATTCCTCACAAACTGAACAAACTTCTATAGAGTTCAATAGACATTCATTCCTAGGATGCCTTCTGGTGCACCTCGGACAGAAAATGGCCAAATCCCTCTCTACTTCCTCTTGTTTCCTTTTGATATGCAAGGTATCCATTTGCATGGTAAGAGTTTGCAGCATCTCACTCTTGAAGTCTTCCAGCATGTTTCCAAGTTCACCTTTGAGGGATGAACTAGATGAGGAGGTACTAGCTATGGGTTGACTCCCCCTACCTCTATTTTTGGCTACCCTAGAATGGTTTCTAAAAACAATATTTATGTCTTCATAAGGTAATTGGTAGATGTCTCCCCTAGCCAGTAAATGGAAGGTGTCTAGAAGGTCTTCCGGAATTCCCCTGAGTAGGACCAACTTCAGAGATTCAGGGTCAAGTGTGCACCTAGCCCTTTTATAGCTAAGCTGGAACCTCTCTTCATAATCTTCCAAGGATTCATCACTTCCCATGGTCATTCGGAAGATTTCTTCCTTGGTATCTTTGGACCTACAGTAGTCCCGGAATTTGTTATTAAAGGCTTGCTACATCTGAGCCCAAGTTGTGATGCCATTTCTAGGTAACCCCATGAACCAGTGCAATGCTACATCCTTAAGGGTAGAAGGGAACAGTTTCAACTTCTGCTCATCTTATGCATAGTCATAGGTTCTACAGATGATAGCAAACTCAAATAGGAAGGTGTCAGGGTCTTCTGTAATCAATCCATGGAAGTGAGGTAGGGCTGAAGGGCTTATGTTCTTCATTTTAGTGTTCCCATTGGTCTCTCGGATGGGAAAGGTACCCTCTACTCTTTCTCCATTCCCCCTAGAATTTCTATTTTCAACCATTGTCTCAGGAGGGATGGTTTCTTCCTCTTCTTCTCCAATAGGTTCTTCATATATCTCTGGTTTTTCACCTAAAGGTTCTTCTGGATCAATGCCACCGAAGAAGAGAAAAGGGTGGCTTTGTGATGTGGTGGGGGTGTTCGGTAGGAATTTCCCTGAATTATCTATGTTCCTACAAGGCATGAAAGGAAATCTCTTTTTGGGTGATTTTTTTTTTCTTCTTGTACCTGCAAAACTAAAATTGATTGAACAAACAAATTGCAACCACTGAAATGAACTTGCCAAAAGGAATTTTCAGAATTGAAATGAAAGCAAGGAAATGACTAATCTGGAATGAAAATCACAGAATTGGAAGGACTAATCTACTTTTGCTGAAATGGAAATTGCAGAATTGAAAGGACTAATCTACTTTTGTTGAAATGAAAATTGCAAAATTGAAATGAAAGCAAGGAAATGCAGAAATTGAGAGAAGCAACTACTCTACTTTTGCTAAAATGAACTACCTAGCAGAATGTTGCAGTAGAAAATAGAAGAAAGGAAATAATCAAAAAATATTGTGATGCTTCCCCGGCAACAGTGCCAAAAAGTGGTGAGCACCAGTATTGCAGCAATAATGCTGCAACTCCTGGGGCTTCGTACTTTACTTTTATCAACCCGGTAGTTCGTAACAAACTTAGAAGCGACGGTGCTGTATGCACAAGTACTAGTTCTTACTACAGGTTGTCACTTGGTTAGTTGGCACAAGATCACTAAGAGCTCAAGTCAGCTTCTATGAATTCCAGAAGAAGCTTTAAATATGATGAAAGAAAGGAAAGCATACTCTACAGGGGCTATTCTACTTGCAGAAAGAGAAAGAAGACTGGAATGTAAAGCAAAACCTAGAAAACCCTAATTTACCAACTAACCCTACTTTTGCAGAAAGAGGGATGGAAGCCTATGCAATAAATTCCATTACCTAATGAGAAAGTAAACTACACCTATTCAAGCTATTTCTAGAAGGAAATGAGGAAAAATTATCTTTTTGGTATTTTTATGTATTTTATGTGAAATTGTTGTGCATGTAATTAATTTTTTTATGGATGTGGTAGCGGTTAGGTGGAGATGGAGGGAAATGTTTGGATTTGCAGAGGTGTAGGAAGGTGTGGAGGGGTCCTAGGAGACCTCTAGAAACCTTCTGAAGGCTTTCCTTGCAATCAGACTTCAAAAATCCACGTACAGGAAATTCTACAGGAGGTTGCAGGGGATCTACAGGAGGACCTGCAAGAGGATGCCGAGAGCTTTTTTAGAGAGTTTGAAGGTGGAGAAATGGTGGGAGGGAGGTGTTAAGGTGTCTGAATTTCATCAAGGATGATTAGGAAAGAAAATGATGGTTGGATTTGTTAAAGAGACGAGAGGAAAGCTTTATGAGAAAAATGCAGATATTAGGGCAGATTTGTGAATGGTTGTGAATGACCTATGAAACATGTAGTAAAAGAGATGGTGATGGAAGCTTTATTGACTTATTATGAGCAGAAATGTACTGTAAGAGAGATGAAAATCAAAACACTGAATATGAGCAAGAAAAGAGCTAGTTGTACGAAAAACAGAATTATATATCATGTTAACCTAAATTCTAACCTAGGACATAAAATATTGAACAATGTGATATGGAAAAGAAATCATGTAAAGAGATTTATTGTAGAAACGTAAATAAGTATGGAAAAATGGATCTAAAGAAAAACATTAAACTCTAAATCAAATTGCAACACTAGAAATTGCATGGAAGAAGCAAAATTGTGTTTTTATGGCAGCAAGCAGACCTTGACCTTAGTTCATGGTCCCAAAGGGAGAAAACGAGGTTAAGGATCTGTTGATGGCCTTTTTGTATCTTTCCCTTACCACTATTTAACCTACTTCAACAAATGAAATGGAAACATCTATGTAACTTACCAAAAGTAACATATTCTAACCAAGAAAAAACTATCTAACAACAACTAATTCATGAACTGAAACAAAAACATATGAATACAAAACAAGAGGTGTTAGGCAACTTGGGTTGGGCCCTAACTCAAGAGCTTCAGCCCTCTCGAAGAACTCAGTGCTGGCTCAGAAAATATTTCATACCCATTATCAAAATAATAGTCACATTACATCAAAATGTTCACAAAAGTAAGCTCAAACTGAGCTGAGCAAGAGCTGCAACAAAAGTGCGAAAATTTAACTAAAATCCAACTAAACTATTGAGCACCTAAGCCCTCCTATTTATACAACTGGAGCCTCCAACATCTCTCCTAAAATCAAGGAGGCTTGGCTCCCAAGACTAGAGATAGACAGCAGTTCTTCTTCACTTGCTCGGCTGCCCCTTTGATGCATTGATGTGGCTACTTGTGCTCCGAGCTTTCTAAAGGAGGATTCGAGGTAGGGGGTCATAAATGAGGGGGACACCCTCCTACAAATCCTCTCCCTTGTTTTCCTCGAATATTGGCTGCCAAATGCTCATTAAACCTTTGACTTTGTCTCAAAATTGACCAAAAATCTGCATAAAGCACACATTAGACTTCATGGCATAATGACTAACCCAATTCACTCTATTAGCATAAATATAATCAAAAACATGCAATAAACTAATGAGAATGGTGGATTAAGCTGAGCTAGGAGGAAAAATGAGACCATCATTTATGGGGCTCATCAACCTTCTCCCCTGTTTCCAAAATGAACTCTATCTGCCTTGTTCTTTCCCTTGTTGCCTCTTTCAAATGGGTTGTGTTATATTCTTTCCATGACTACCCATGTAGTTAACAGTGGGGTTAGAGGGGGCCGGAGCCCTCCCTTCATTGCACCGATTACGCAGCGGGGGGGTCACAAGGGGGTGGGTAGCATCCCTCTACGGATTCCGGGGCAGTGCCCTATGAAAAAAAAATTTGAACCCTATAGTAGGTTGGGAAGACCTACCTATGGTTTTGTGCATGGTTTTCGCACATGGTTTTGGACGCGATGGTTTTCGGTCCATGGTTTTAGATGCTTTGGCATGCATAAATATGTATTGTAACATTGAAAGGAAAATAATAAAAATCAAGCTCGTAGTCTCGGTTTTGGGATCCAAGGGAAAATCTCAGCGTATGCATGTTTTATGTGTTATGCTCTCGCATTGTTTATTTTCTATGTTTTAGAATTTGTATGCATGTAATTTTTGTACGGGGTTAAAACCTACATTTGGTATCAAAGTTGTTTTAGCTTCAAGGGGACACCTTTGTTGCTGAGGGGTTTCACTTGAGCCTATGGTAGACCTTGTTTAGTGGGAGATCTGCAGGATCAATTCTCGTGGTGAAAGAATATGGTGAGCAATGGAAAGATAGAGATCGAGAAATTTAATGGTTAGAGCTTTGAGTTGTGGAAACTCAAGATGGAAGATCTATTGGTGGATAAAGATCAGTGGATCGCAGTAGATCCGGGTACTAAACCAACGGGAGTGTCCGATGAAGAATGGAAGAAGCTGGATCGGAAGGCAAAGAGCATGATATGATTGTGTGTCTCAGATTCAGTATTGCTGAATGTATTAGGGGAAGCTACAACGAAGGATTTGTGGGACAAGTTAGGGACTTTGTACAAATCTAAGTCTCTGGTGAATAAATTGTCCCTATGGACAAAGATGTATAACCTGAGGATGAAAGATGGAGACTCGATGACGGGGCATATAAATGGATTTAATACTGTGGTAAGTCAGTTATTGTCTGTTGATATTAAAATTTCATATGAAGATAAGTGCATTAATTTGTTGTGTTCTTTACTAGATTCGTGGGATAGTCTGGTTATTACAATAGGTAGCAATGCAACTGCCTTGCAGTTTGATGAAATAGTCTCATCCTTGCTAGCGGAGGAGATGAGATGAAAAAATATGGAGAGCTCTGTATGAGGACAGTCCCAAAACAGAAACAACAATAAGACATCGAGTGGGAGATCTAAATCTAGAGGGAGATCTAAATCTCCTGGAAAACCTGTAAAGGTGGTGTGCTGGAAATGTGGAAAGGGAGGGCACTACAAAATGGACTATAAATCTAAAGCACCTGACAAAGAAAAAGGATCTGATGATGCTCCTTCTACAGAGGCGAAAACCACCTCAGATGAAGGTGGGTATGTGTGCTTGGCTTCTTCAAGTACACATGTAGACCATGAGGCATGGTCGATTGACTCAGGTGCATCCTTTCACTTCACTCCCCATAGAGAGTGGTTCTGCGAGTATGAGAAATATAATGGTCATGATGTATTCTTGGGAGATGATAAGAAGGCTAGAATCGTTGGTCACGGAAAAATAAAGTTGAAGTTGCAAGGTGGAAGGGTTAGAACACTTTTAGGTGTTATAAATATTCCTGCATTGGCCAGAAATCTGATTTTTGTAAGCAAGTTGGATGATGCAAGTGTAAAAATAGTGTTTGAGAAGGATATTGTGTAATCAATTTAACATATTAAATTTCTCTACATAAATTATCAATCCGGGTATCATAAACTGATGAAGTGTGGTGCACCATATGTGCTTAGTTAACCTTTTTTCCTTGCTTCGTTGTTTTCTAATTTATGTTGTTTTGGGGTTTTGTTCTTGTTGGTCTCCTAAAGTGTTTAATGCAAATGAAAATCCTAGTCTAAGGTTTTAAGAATACTTTTAAAGATCAAGTATAGATATAGAATCGAAGACAAGGTTTATGCCTCTTATGGTAATTTCCAAACTTAGCACTTCAAAGATCTCAAAACATGTTATCTATGAAATCAAAACTTAAACAAAAGTGTAAACATGCAGCTACATAAATCAAACTAAAGATGAAGTACTGAAAATGAAGTTACTGTCTTTGTTGTCCATCTAATTACATAAATAAAATCTAAACTACTGCAGTCAAAACCAAAAAAAAAATAAAGAAGCTGGAAACTAGTCACTGATTTCACCCATAATTCCAATATTTCATCAATTAACTTCTAAAATGGGGTTAAGCTAAAGACACTGGAAATATTGTCATATGGCATGAAAGAATGACATTTAAACTATCTACTTGCAAATTAATGAAAGCAAAATTAATTACTTCACCTATAATCTGTATAGCTCGTCAATTAACTTTTTAAATGGGGTTAAGCTAAAGGCACCGGAGATATCATCATATAGCATGAAGAGCTGATATCTAAATTATCTACTTGTAGACTAATGAAAGAAAAATCAATTACTTCACCTATAACCTGTATAGATCGCCAATTAACTTCTAAAATGGGGTTAAGCTAAATGCACCGGAGATATCATCATATAGCATGAAGAACTGATATATAAGCTATCTAAAAAGTAGTAAACAAATCTCACTAAAATAAAAGCATAACAACTGGAATTAAAAACTAAATTTCAATAGAGGAAGCAAGTTTCAGATCACCACTTGATGCAAAAACATGTAAAGAAAAAACTAATCTACAATCAACCGATTGAACACACTTACATAAATTAAAATTGCATGAATGGAAAATATAAATTATCAAACTTGAAAGCAATAAAATGACATATATGAATGAAATCAAAGAAAAATTACAAAATAAAATCTACTCTACCTTACATTCTAATATGCTCCATGACATCTACTTCACACCTCCTTCCATGTTGGAAACATCAAAGCTTTATTCAAATTCTTCAAAATTACAAAGTACAACAAAGCTCTCTAAAGCTTTCCAAAACCATCAAAGAAAAACTACAAGCTCCAAGCTACCAACTCTAAACTCTAAGCTAAGCTAACCAATGAAAGAGAGAGATCTCCTATTTATACAAAAAAATGAAGCCATCTTATTAATAAGAGTCCATGAATCTCTCCCTCTACCTCTAAAGTCCTAATCAAAATAAGAACTGATAAGACACATGTCTTCATAGAGTTTCAATAAAATTAGGAGATGTGATACATATCCTCATGATCCCATGATTCTCTACACTCAAATTTGAATTTGGCCTTAGGGTGCCACATAAAGGTCTTCTAAAAGCCTCCTTTTGACCTACTCATGTCAAAAATATCAACCCACTTGTTAGGTATAAGAATATGCACATTATTTTCTAATTTTTAACCACAAATTCACTTAAAAATGCTAAAATTAATAAAGTTTGGAAAAACATAAATTTGGCTCAATGATAATGAAAGTGGGATGAATGTAATGGCATAGTAATGAAATAGAGGTAAAATGGAGGTGATATAATGGACATAATAGTGAAAGTGTAATGGAAATGAATGACATTTTCAAGACCCAACATACCCCCCAACTGAAGCTATTGCATGTCGTCATGCAATATATATTACATTAATTCTTTTGACTCTTGAGCTTTGGCTTAACTTTGCATGATATCATTTGATAACTTCATACTTTCACAAAGTGTTTTTCTTGAATTGCAACATGGTTGGTTCTTGTGTAACAATCATATTTTGTTGTTGCATTCTATTTTGATCTTTGAACTTTGCATAATGATATTTTGATTATTGTTACAAAGTATATCTTTATTGGATTGCATGATGGTTGGTTCTTGTGTGACAACCATGATTATGTTTGTATCCAAAATATCCTTTAAGCACTTTTTGAAAAGCCATTGTATGCTCATAATAACAATGCACAAGTTAATATTTCTTTGAAGTATGTGGGTTCCTGAATATGATATGGACATGGCAAGATATGAATATGAATATATTTTCCCCCCCCCCCAACTGATGGTATTGGCAATTTTATGAAATGAGGAAGAGAAATGTTTTTCCAACAACTATCATTCTAGCTTTTTATGGAATTCTATGGTCAAAAGTTAGAAAATGACGTACCTTAACTTACCCTTTGGAATGGATGAGTTGTATGAGTGGTGGCTAAAAAATTCAGATCATATTCTTCTTCAAGTGGATGAACAAGAAGAGTCATGGATAAAGAGTCAAGATGACTTTTTATTGCTTCTACTAAAACTTGTTGAATCTGCTCCAAAATGCTGAAAATAATAGTCTTCATGTCTTCAAAACTTGTTGGCACAATTCCTACAATGTGAAAATTATATTCTGATGTCAAACATAGCAGGAAATTGTTGACTTGGTGACCATTAATGGATGCCACTAGTCAACACGAGAACTCTCACCATTGATGACAATGAGAGTCAAGATGCCCAAACACATCTTGCTATGTACGAATGAATTTGTTGTTGGCGAGTCACCTAGAAGATCTAATGAACAAGGGACATTAATGTATTCCCATTATTTGTCAACATGAGGATTTTCCATTAAGACATGTAAGCCTCAAGGTGTCTTTAGAAAGAACTTAGACTCAAAGGACTATGGACTCAATAATTTGCATTGAAGCAGGGCTTATTTGCGAAATGAAAATGATAGGAAATGAAAAATGAAAATGGAAGATGGCAATGGAGAGAAAAAATGGAAATGGGCAATAAGCATGTGAATGAGCCTATTGCTTTTATTTGTGGGTTATGAATGGAGAAAAAGTAATGGAAAGTAAATGGAAAATATGGAGGGAAATGAAGTGAATGGTTTATTATTAAGTATGGATGTGATGGAGACAATGGTATCTGAAAGTTTTTTAAGTATTTGGATATGATTTTGTATTAACATATTTCCTCTTTGTTGTTAATCATCCTCTTATGAAACAAATTGGTCTCTTAGAGAGACACCATTCACTTGTAGTCATTTGTCCTTCCTCCTGGAACCTGCAAAAAAAACTAATACTTCTTCTGCAATGGAATGTAAGATTATCAAGGGAGAGAGATGGTCAATCTCTCTAGTTATGATATTTACACACAAAACTAAGAATTTTTATTAATGAAACAATTTCTCAAAAGAAAAATCAAAAGAATTTATACCTGTTTTGGAATTAGTGCCTCAAGTTGATGATGCTTCTTTTCAGCAATTTATTTCATTATTTACCATTTCAAACTCTAATGATGGATTTCTTAGTGTGTAGATCTTTTTGAGATCTTTCCAAAAACACTTGAATCATCAAAATCTGATTTCGTATGAGAAAGTTAGGTTGATTTGAACAATGAAATTTTCAGCTGTGGAATGGCTTTAGCTGCGGAATGTGCGCAATATCTGTACCTAAAAGTATTGAATAAAAAGTTAGCCATTCATTTTTCATCATCAGTCCAAAATTAATCAATACCTTCAGAAAAGTGAGTAAATAACTTATTCATTTCATTGATTCAAAAATTGTTTTTTTTCTTGACATGCAACGACTTAGAGTGGCGACTTAGTGTGGTGACTTGGTGATAACACACACTTTGACTTTCCTTTGACCAGGGTATTTTTTATCAGCTTGGATCAAATGAATAGGACACCATCCATGTACTAACAGTTTCCCAGCTACCCATGTGGTTCGTTTCATCTTTTGACACCTATAACCTATAGAAGTATGAAAATGGCTGCGGAATTGCTAGTTAGCTGTGGAACAGAGCTGCATTCTGCAGCTAAAATACAGTAAGCCATCAGTTTTTTTATTTAAGTTATTGGAAAGGATATTTATGCAGCCAAGTACCAGGAAGAAAGCCCAAGACCACAACTGGTGCATAGGACCAATTATTCATGAGCTTCCCTGCTATTTTTCAAAAAACTTCTTCACTGTCTGCATGTAGGAACTCTGTAAATGATAGTGGTATATGAATCAAAACAATTACAATGACGGAAACGGAATATCGGAGTACTGTAAAAAGAAGATGATGGATATGGGAATGAAACATGGAGGATATACGAAAAACGGAGTGGATGTATGCATAAGGTTTGTGGAAACAGAGTGTGCTTCAAGGTATGTGAGACAGAATGCCTGTATGCGTAAAATATGTAAAAAAACAGAGTGAGAGTTAACAGAGTGTTGGAGAAGTTTGGTTGAAAAATGAAAGATCAGCATCGTGTTCTCCTCCTGCCTCAGCACCACACTCAACCTCTTCATCTTTGCCACGTATATCGATCAAGTTGTGAAGAGCCGTGTCCAATTGGGATAAGTCATGTAATCAGCCGTTAAACAGTGTAACAGTGAAGTGCGAGTTAAAGACGGGAGGCATTAAGGCAAGATACGTGGTGGAGTAAGATTGAATGCCAGCACACAATTGATTCCCAAATCATAATTCCCCTCTCCAAGCACGCCGAATTAAATCAACAGCCTGTTCATTAATTCAAATTCATTTTTCTTCACACAGCATGCAAAAAGAGGCTTTAGAGAACCGAGAAATTCTCTCAAACCGCTGCGAATTTCTTAAAACCATTTCTAATTTATCTAATTGACCCTATTGGAGGAAAAACCCATGTTTTGTTTTTCCAAAATTCGTCTCTGTTTATTCAGATCGTGCAATTGAAGTTTGACATTTTTTTCCTATTCTATGTTTTTGTGGAAGTGTTGCAATTGGCTTTTTGGGTTTGATTTGCTGTGAAATGGCTCCGAGGCTAGTTATTTACCTATACAGTAAGGAGATATGCATTCTAAATCCATGTTTTAAGATCTCCATATAATCAAATCCCTGTAACAACGTGTTTGATTTGCAATGCAGCTTTAATCACATTCCCCCTTGTAAGTAACCCAACCAGTTTCCCATTATTGTCCACTACAGGCAATCTCCAGTATTTGGTTTCTAGCAATAATCTAATTGCATCCTCAAAGTTGGTGGATTCACGAACAACAAGTGGTGAAGGCGTCATCACCTCAGCAACAATCTTCCCATTAGTTTTGTTTAGCAATTTCTGTAATCCATTGAAAGCTCTCCATATGAGTAAGATACATGATCCAGATGAATGCAAATGGGTTGCTTACAAAGGACTGAAGATTTTCACTAACATTGGCCTGCTGCTGCTGATTACAAGAGTCACAAACAACTAGAGAAGGCTTTTTGCAGATTTTTTTTTTAAATATTTTTGCGAGTTCGTTTTAAGGCCAAAGCTTGAATAGGGATGCAGATTTTCTACTCAGGCCACAGTGAAAGCTAGGATTGAAGATAGTCATAGATTGTTTTGTTTTTTTTCCTCTAAAATTGTGAAATTTTAAAAGAATGATTAATGATTTTCAATTTTAGGTAGCAAAGACTTCAAGGTACATATGCTAAAAACAGGACTTTGACTGAGGTCTTAGGCTGATTTTTTTATCAATCTAGGTTGGGTGAATAGAATAGGATCCATGTCGGGACAATTCTGAAGATGCCCATGTGGTCGGTTTCTTCATTAGACACTTGTAACCTGTTGTTATCACCTTAAAAAAAAAAATTCTAAGCTTTGCAAAGTTTTCCTTGTTTCTAGTCATAGTCTTATAGGTTTTGAGTCATCTCATCTCAATAAGTGTCATTCTCTTTTCCAAAAAATAGTTTCGCAGCCTCATTCCATGTCCTAAAAGCCTCACCATGTGTTTTGACATCACTAAGATTCCAAAGGATTGGTGTTAGTCTTGGTCTAGTCTTTCCATGGTCGCTTTAGTGTCTAAGATTTAGAAAAGAGTCTTGTTGGTATGGTCAAATAGGGTCAACACTCCGTTCTTGCCCATCACTGGTCCCACATCACCTAAAATTCCATGTGTCAAACTTGTGTCAAGGTTTTCGTAGTGCAAAACTCACTCTAGGTGTTTTCGTAGTGCAAAACCCAGAATTTTCACTGGCTGCGCTACGAAATCGGGGATTCTGAACTAGGAGTTTTCGTAGTGCGCTACGAAACCCCTGAAGCAGCCTGTTTCAGCATAAAAATCTATGTTTTCTGCTTTTACTAGTCAACTTCTAGAAGGTCTCCTGAGCAACTGAGAACTCAATTTCAAAAAATGAAAGAGACTTTTATTCCTAACATACTAAAATACAAAAACCTCTTTCAGTTTCTTCAAATTCGTTCTAAGGTGGGAGGAATTTATGGTTAAACTTGCACTACGAAACTACTGTAGGTGCAGTTTTTCACAAACCAGAATTTGCCAGTTTGCACCTGATATTCAAAGATAGTTTGTGGTCACAGGAAAAGGTATTTTGGAATTTTTAAGGAGGTTTTTCTTCATCAACTCTCTAGATACAATAACCTATCTCACTTTCTTCATAAGTGTTTTCAGTTGGGAGATACTAAGCTTTCTTTGAAACCCTAATTTCAGAGAATGGATTTTTCCTGTTTTACACGTGTTTTTCAAGGACAGATTCTGAACAGCTGGAGAAGTGTTTTAAAAAACCAGGAGAGGTTTTTGTTCTAGAAAACATGGACTACAAAAAAATCCTTCATTTTCATAAAATGTGTCATGGATGAGGAGATAAAGGCTCTGTCCCACGTGCCAACTTTCAAGGATCCTAAACCTAAAAAGAGGGAAACATGTTCCCTAATTTCTAGGGTTTGTCATCAGTAATCAGGTGATAACGTAGGAGGCTTCATCAAATTCAACTTCATGAGGTTACAGTTCTCAAATAATGCATTTAATGTTTAGTTGAGGTGCTTAGTCATAATAAGGAGTTACACTCCTAGTTTTATTAGGTCACTAGGACTGCTAGTTAACAGCTAGTTGTAATTAATAGTTTGTTTTACGTATCAATAGGTGTCAAATTAGGAGGAATTCGAATTCCCCTCATGCTGGAGGAGGAATTTAAGTCCTGTAATGAACTCTATATATTGGAGAAAATATGATGTAACAAGAGTTGGAAAAGGTTATAGAAAAAGACTACTTTTGTAAATGTTGTGCAGGGACTGATATATATAGAAGCAGTTGGACTTTTCTAAAGCTGAGATTCTTAGTGTCCTTTAGTGAGCTTTATCTTTTATCTTTGATATGTTTTACTTCCATAGTTTTAATGCTTATTACTCAAAATTCATGGAAGAACATGCTCTGACTTCTTTTAAGTGTTAAACTATGGTGAATTGAGTTCTTGGGTCCTATCTTTGGATGTTTTTCTTCAATGTTTTAATACTTATTACTCAGAATTCATGGTTACTCATGCTCTGACTTCCTTTAGGTATTAAACTCTGATCAATCACTTTAAGTTCTTTCCTTTTGAATACCTTGATGTATCATTACTCAGAATTCATGCCCACATGCTTTGACTCCTATGAACTTCAAGTTATTGAGACTTTCTTGCATGTGTCACTCTTTCATTGAAGTATATACAAGCCTCAGTTTTATAAGAAGAGCTATTTGTTATCCTTATCTTTGTCACTGACTCCATAGCCCAATGGTAGAAATTCTCCATCTTTCAACCTATAAACATATAAAATCCCAAACCATAGAGTTAGCCATCTATCCATATCTTAAATCAATATCATTAACCCTTTGAGAGAGCCCTCTCAGGCTAAGGAGGCTAAGCCTTAGCCAAAAGTTGGTTTGAAAGAGTTACTCAAGGTCCACCTGATCAGTAGCCTATCAGAGTTGGGTTTTGTGATAACATTTTGGTGCGTCAGCCGTGAACCTGAAGTCTATTCATTCCCGAAATCAAGAAGCTGAACTTCTGAAGGTAGCAGGAGCTCACACATATTTTTGAGGCTTCAAAACTACCTTGGCGACTCCACACATCAAATAACAAATTGGAAGGTGACTCCACTGCTAGTAGATCAGTAGCTTGATGAAGTTTCAAATTGAGTTCCATTGCAAGAATGAATGCCAGGTATGCCCCTATGAATTGGTCTCATATCCCTGGTTTTCCAAATCCTATGCCAAAGGTTGATTGGTTAGATGATCTTCCAATATTCAAAGATGAAAAGAAAGACAATGCTGCTCTTCATTTGGTTAGGTTCCATATGCATGTATGCAGTCTTAAGGTTCAGTTCCCTAAAGATTGTCTCATGAGGATGTTTATGACCACTTTAGAAGGAAAAGCATGGTCTTGTTATAAAAGCTTGGAAAATGGTTCATTATATTCTCTTGCCTATTTCCATGATGTATTCTATGACATGTATAAAGAGTGTCATCCCTCCTTATTGCTGGTCAAAGATTGTTGTAAACATTCTACGAATTTTATTCAATATTTGGAGGATTGTTATGATGATGATGAGTTTATGGATGAAGAAATTTTAGAGGCTCTTCATAACAATACATCTCAACACCAAGAAGAAAGTATAACATCCCACGAAATGCAGCATGAAAATCAGCAGGGGTTTACTTATGAAAATCATATTACATCCTCTGAGATTGATGTAGATATGCAACAAACTTGCCAGTCTTTTGATCATAAAGAGTACGAAAATGATTACAAACATCAAGAAGAAATGCTGGAAGAAATTTTTTTTAAACCCTCAGGCAGAGGAAAAGGTTGTTCATTTTTGTAATTCCTTGCAATAGCTTACATCAAAGAATGATCATAATAATGAGGAAAATTACATTGCTTGTGGGAATCATTCAGAAAAGCAGTTGGATAGCATATCAAATAAATGTTGTGTAGCTGAGGATCAGTTGTTTGAAGATATAGAATGTTATGAGAATCATCAAACTAACCATGTGTTTTTTGACCCTATAGCTGACTACATGGAAAAGATTTATTGTTCAGGTTTCCAGTTATATTTTCACCTTGAAGAACAGTTACACCTCATGCTGCCTTGGTTATTTCAGTATTTGGTTTATTTTTGCTTCAAGCGTAGTCAAGAGATTTAAGTGTCAGATCAGATCGACGGCTGGCTTAATTGGAAGTTTCATGTTCCTTGAGCTACAAGTGGAGATTGCAGCTGATAGGGTAGGTAGGAATGTGAAAATAAGCTTAGGGTAGGTTGATTGAGCATCTGTTTCAGTAGGTGCAGTATTGAATTCTTCTTTCAGAAATCATTAAAGGTTTGAGGAGCAAATTGGGCAGAAGTTCAGAGTTTTATTCTAAAAGATGGATAGTGGCACTGGAGCTACAAGTTCTTAGTATACCACAAGGGCACACTATCCCTAGTGGAGCCACTGTTATCACCCTAAAATTTTTGTTTCTAAGCTTTGGAAATTTTGCCTTGTTTCTAGTCATAGTCTTATAGGTTTTGAGTCATCTCATCTCAATAAGTGTCATTCTCTTTTCCAAAAAAAGTTTCACAGCCTCATTCCATGTCCTAAAAGCCTCACCATGTGTTTTGACATCACTAATATTCCAAAGGATTGGTGTTAGTCTTCGTCTAGTCTTTCCATGGTCGCTTTAGTGTCTAAGATCTAGAAAAGAGTCTTGTTGGTATGGTCAAATAGGGTCAACACTCCGTTCTTGCCCATCACTGGTCCCACATCACCTAAAATTCCATGTGTCAAACTTGTGTCAAGGTTTTCATAGTGCAAAACTGACTCTTGGTGTTTTCATAGCGAAAAACACAAAATTTGCACTGGTTGCACTATGAAATCAGGGATTCTAAACTATGAGTTTTCATAGCGCACTATAAAACCCCTGAAGCAACATATTTCAGCATAAAAATCTTTGTTTTCTGCTTTTACTAGTCAACTTCCAAAAGGTCTCTTGAGCAACTGAGACCTCAATTTCAAAAACTGAAAGAGGCTTTTCTTTATAACATACTAAACTACAAAAACCCCTTTTAGTTTCTTCAAATTCGTTCTGAGGTAGGATGAATTTATGGTTAAACTTGCGCTACAAAACTGCTATAGGTGTAGTTTTTCACAAACCAGAATTTGCCAGTTTGCATCTGATATTCAACGACAGTTTGTGGTCACAGGAAAAGGTATTTTGGAATTTTGAAGGATTTTTTTCTTCATAAACTCTCCAGCTACAATAACCTATCTCACTTTCTTCATAAGTGTTTTCAGTTGAGAGATATTAAGCTTTCTTTGAAACCCTAATTTCAGAGAACAGATTTTTCCTGTTTTACACGTGTTTTTCAAGGACAGATTCTGAATAGCTAGAGAAGTGTTTTAAAAAACCAGGAGAGGTTTTTTTTCTAGATAGCATGTACTACAAAAACCTCCTTAAGTTTTGTAAAATGTGTCATGGATGAGGCGATAAAGGCTCTGTCCCACGTGCCAACTTCCAAGGATCCTAAACCTAAAAACATGGAAACATGTTCCCTAATTTCTAGGGTTTGTCATCAGAAGTCAGGTGATAATGTGGGAGGCTTCATCAAATTCGACTTCATGAGGTTAAAGTTTTCAAAGAATGCATTTAATGTTTAGTTGAGGTGGTTTAGTCATAATAAGGAGTTACACTCCTAGTTGTCTTAGGTCACTAGGACTGCTAGTTAACAGCTAGTTCTAATTAATAGTTTGTTTTAAGTGTCAATAGGTGTCAAATTAGGAGAAATTCGAATTCCCCTCATGCTGGAGGAGGAATCTAAGTCCTATAATGAACTCTATATATTGGAGAAAATCTAATGTAACAAGGATTGGAAAAGGTTATAGAAAAATACTACTTTTGTAAATGTTGTGTAGGGACTAATATATACGGAAGCAGTTGGACTTTTCTGAAGCTGAGATTCTTAGTGTACTTCAGTGAGCTTTATCTTTTATCTTTGATATGTTTTGCTTCCATAGTCTTAATGCTTATTACTCAGAATTCATGGAAGAACATGCTCTGAATTCGTTTAAGTGTTAAACTATGGTGAATTGAGTTCTTGTGTCCTATATTTGGATGTTTTTCTTCAATGTTTTAATGCTTATTACTCAGAATTCATGGTTACTCATGCTCTGACTTCCTTTAGGTATTAAACTCTGATCAATCACTTTAAGTTCTTTCCTTTTGAATACCTTGATGTATCATTACTTAGAATTCATGCCCACATGCTCTGACTCCTATGGACTTCAAGTTATTGAGACTTTCCTGAATGTGTCACTCTTTCATTGAAGTATATACAAGCCTCAATTTTATAAGAAGAGCTATTTGTTATCCTTATCTCTGTCACTGACTCCATAGCTCAATGGTATCAAGTCTCCATCTTTCAACCTATAAACATATAAAATGCCAAACCATAGAGTTAGCCATCTATACATATCTTAAATCAATATCATTAACCCTTTGAGAGAGCCCTCTCAGGCTGAGGAGGCTAAGCCTCAGCCAAAAGTTGGTTGAAAGAGTTACTCAAGGTCCACCTGATCAGCAACCTATCAGGGTTGGGTTTTGTGATAACACCTGCTAAACCTTGAAATTAGCTGCGGAATTCTCAGTTAGCTACGGAATCACACTGCATTCCGCAGCTAATTTGTAGAATCTTATTAAAACAGGACACAGTGTTTTGAGGACCACTACGAACCATAGCCAATCAATTTTGGGCAATTGAACCTATCAAAGAAATTGGGTTTCATTTTTTTTTTTTTTTTATTGAATCAAATGAAATGATGAAGTTTATTTTGTCCCCTTCTTTTTCTCTTTTGTTTTTCTTTTTTTTTTAACATAAAAATTCTTTTTCTGATCCTCCAGATCACACAAAGTGCAGGAGAAGAGCATACTCAAGAAATTATTAATTTTTTTTTTACATGTAAGAAATAAGGTCTCCTAATTACACTTCCCCGGCAACGGCGCCAAAATGTCTAGTCAATTTAATGTCTTAAATTGCTCTACATAAATTATCAATCCGGGTATCGTAAATTGATGAAGTGTGGTGCATCATATGTGCTTAGTTAACCTTTTTTCCTTAATTCGATGTTTTCTAGTTTATGTTGTTTTGGGGTTTTGTTCTTGTTGGTCTCCTAAAGTGTTTAATGCAAATATAAATCCTAGTTTAAGGTTTTAAGAATACTTTTAAAGATCAAGTATGAAAGTAGAATTGAAGACAAGGTTTATGCCTCTTATGGTAATTTCCAAACTTAGCACTTCAAAGATCTCAAAACATGCTATCTATGAAATCAACACCGGAACAAAAGTGTAAACATGCAGTTAAATAAATCAAACTAAAGATGAAGTACTGAAAATGAGGTTACTGTCCCTGTTGTCCATCTAATTATAGAAATAAAATCTAAACTATTGCACTCAAAACTAAAAAAAAATAAAGAAGATGGAAACTAGTCACTGATTTCACCCATAATTTCAATATTTCGTCAATTAACTTCTAAAACGGGTTAAGCTAAAAACACCGGAAATATTGTCATATGGCATGAAAGAATGACATTTAGACTATCTACTTGCAAACTAATGAAAGAAAAATCAATTACTTCACCTATAATCTGTATAGCTTGCCAATTAACTTCTAAAACGGGGTTAAGCTAAAGGCACCAGAGATATCATCCTATAGCATGAAGAACTGATATCTAAACTATCTACTTGCATACTATTGAAAGAAAAATCAATTACTTCAACTATAATCTATATAACTCACCAATTAACTTCTAAAATGGGGCTAAGCTAAAGGCACCAGAGATATCATCATATAGCATGAAGAATTGATATCTAAGCTATATAAAAAGCAGTAAACAAATCTCACTAAAATAAAAGCATAACAACTGGAATTAAAAACTAAAGTTCAGCAGAGGAAGCAAGTCTCAGATCACCACTTGATGCAAAATTATGTAAAGAAAAAACTAATCTACAATCAATCGGTTGAACACACTTGCATGAATTAAAATTGCATGAATGGAAAATCTAAACTATCAAACTTGAAAGCAATAAAATGACATATATGAATGAAATCAAAGCAAAATTACAAAATAAAATCTACTCTACCTTACATTCCAATATGCTCCAATGACATCTGCTTCACATCTCCTTCCATGTTGAGAACATCAAAGCTTTATTCAAATTCTTCAAAATTTCAAAGTACAACAAAGCTCTCTAAAGCTTTCCAAAGCCATCAAAGAAAAACTACAAGCTCCAAGCTACCAACTCTAAACTCTAAGCTAAGCTGACCAATGAAGGAAAGAGATCTCCTATTTATACAAAAAAATGAGAAGCCATCTTATTAATGAGAGTCCATGAATCTCTCCCTCTACCTCTAGAGTCCTAATCAAAATAAGCACTGATAAGACACATGTCTTCTTAGAGTTTCAATACAATTAGGAGATGTGACACATATCCTCATGATACCATGATTCTCTCCACTCAAATTCGAATTTGGCCTTAGGGTGCCACATAAAGGTCTTCTAGAAGCCTCCTTTTGACCTACACATGTCAACAATCTCAACCCACTTGTTAGGTATAAGCATATGCACATTATTTTCTAATTTTTAACCACAAATTCACTTAAAAAGGCTAATAATTAATAAATTTTGGAAAAACATAAATGTGGCCCAATGATAATGAAAGTGGGATGAATGTAGTGGCATAGTAGTGAAATGGAGGTGATATAATGGACATAATAGTGAAAGTGTAATGGAAATGAATGACATTTTCAAGACCCAACAGATACCTCCAAGATGGTTCGGGGAGCATTGATATTGATGTGTGGAGTGAATATTGGAACTTTGTACAAGCTACAAGGTAGCACTGTTGTTGATGGGTGCAACAATTCTGTGGTTCTTAAAATTGGAGTAGAAAATATAGTGGTCTCTGGAGAGAATACCATGTTTTGGCATTAAAGGCTTGGACATATTAGAGAGAAGGGTCTTCGAATACTTCATGGTAAAGGTATGGTAGAAGGTATGAGTAATATCTCTCTAGATTTCGATTTATGTGGAAATTGTGTATATGGGAAGCAGAATCGAGTGAGTTTCCCCTCTGGTGGTAAGAGGGTGAAACAGATACTAGAGCTTATGCACAATGACGTGTTTGGACCTGTGAAGGTTCCATCACTGGGTAAGTCTGTGTACTATGTATCATTTATAGATGACTTCTCAAGGAATACATGGATATATTTCCTTAAGAAGAAATCTAACATCTTTGACAAGTTTAAAGAATTTAAGGCTGTGGTGGAAAACTAGACAGAGAATAAGATAAAAGTGTTGAGGACGGATAATGGTGGAGAGTTTTGCAGTGAGGAATTTGAAGAATTTTGTAAAAAGTGTGGTATAGCATAGCAGAAGACTACTCCATACACACCTGAGAAAAATGGAGTTGCAGAAAGAATGAACAAGACATTGATGGGAAGGGCAAGAAGCATGCTCAGTGGTGTCGGGTTACGACAGAAATTTTGTGCAGAGGCAATGGAGACAACATGTTACTTGGTTAATAGATCACCTTCATCAGCGTTGGAGGATAAGACTCCACAAGAGGTATGGACTGGTAAGAAACCCTCTCTTTCATATCTGAGGGTATTTGGATGTGATGCATATGTACATGTTCCAAAGGATAAAAGAACCAAATTGGATAGTAAATCTGAAAAGTGTATCTTTATTGGGTATAAGGATGGTTTAAAGGGTTATAAGCTTTGGAACCCAGTAACAAGGAAGGTTGTGTACAGCCAAGATGTGGTGTTCAGAGAAGTGAAAGATGTTATTAAACATGAATTCCAACCAAAGGAACCTGAGAAGATAGAGTTTGAGCTTAAGGAGGAAGAATCAGACTCTACAACGGAGGAGGCATAAGAAGATGAAAAGCCGCAAACTCTGGGTGTGAGAAGATCAATTCGAGAAAGAAGGTAGCCATAAAGGTATAGCCCATCTAATTTCTGTTCAAATTTTGCTTTATCTATTACTAATGATGATCCCAGAACTGTTAAGGAAGCAGTAGATTCATCGGATGGAAAACTATGGAAAGAGGCCATGGTTGATGAGATGGCATCTTTTCACAAAAATGAGGCATGGGATCTTGTGGGGTTGTCGGTTGGGAGGAAACCCATTGGTAGCAAATGGGTGTTAAAAAAGAAGACAAATAAAGAAGGAAAGGTGGAGAAATACAAAGCTCGATTGGTAGCAAAAGGTTATTCCCACGTACCGGAAATTGATTTTGGTGATATTATTTCTCTTGTTGCCAAGGTATCTTCTATTAGATTACTTTTATCTGTTGTTGCTGCTTTTTATTTTGAGGTAGAATAGATGGATGTGAAGACAACATTTCTTCACGAGGATCTGGAAGAGGAGATCTACATGAAGCAACCTGAAGGCTTTGCGGTGAAGGGTAAGAAAGAACTAGTATGCAAGTTAAAGAAGTCTCTGTATGGGTTAAAATAATCACCAAGGATGTGGTATCATAAATTTGATACATTTATACGGGGACTTAGCTTCACCAGAAGTAAAGAATATCATTGTGTGTATTTTAAATTAATTGGTAATTATGTTATTTATCTGGTGTTGTATGTGGATGATATGTTGCTGGTTGGAAATGACAAAGAAATTATCTAGGATTTGAAGACCCAGTTGTCCTCCAAATTCGACATGAAAGGTCTTGGTGCTACAAACTATATTTTGGGCATGGATATTAAAAAAGATCAGGCAAAGAGGAAGCTCTTGTTAAATTAGAGGAAGTATGTCGAGACAATATTGCAGAGATTTAATATGCAGGATATTAAACTGGTGAAGGTTCCTATTCTTATAGGTGTAAAGTTATCTGTCGAACAGTGTCCCAAGACACAAGAAGAGGAAGAGGACATGTTTCATGTTCCATATGCAAATGCAGTCGGTAGTCTGATGTATGCAATGGTCGGTACTAGACCAAACATTGCACATGTAGTGGGAGTATTGAGCAGGTTTATGTCAAAACCAGGGGAGGAGCACTGGACAATAATGAAGCAGGTTTTCAGGTATTTGCGTGGCACCAGTGATTATGGTTTGTGATACTAAGGAATACCAGGATTAGACAGAGTGTTGGATATTCGTGGCTTTGTTGATGCAGAATGGGTTGGATATTTGGATCAGAGAAGATCTAAAAATGGGTATGTGTTTAACCTATTTGGAGGTGCAGTCAGTTGGATGAGTATGAAACAATCTGTAGTGGCACTATCAACTACAGAGGTAGAATACATGGAAGCCACTCATGCAAGCAAGGAAGAAATTTGGCTGTAGAGATTGTGTTCAAGCATGGGGTTAGTACAGGGAGCTATAAGGATAGATTGTGATAGCCAAAGTGAAATTTTCTTGGCAAAGAACCCTGCTACCACTCAAAGACAAAGCACATCGATATTCAATATCACTTTGTGAGATATGATAGAATACAAAAAGGTGTTGCTAGTAAAGGTGGACACTTTGAAGAATACTACAGATGCATTGAAAAATCTATGAGCTCTAATAAATTCTCTTGGTGTAGAGAAACAATGGGTGTTGCAAGGCTGGATAAATGACTAAGCTCTCTTGTGGCACCCTATGGAAAGAAAACAACAAGTGGGAGAATGTTGGGTCTTGTTGTATTTTTCCATGACTAGCCCATGTAGTTAACGGGGGTTCCCTTCGTTGTGCTGATTGTGCAATGGGGGGGTCATAGGGGGGCAGGCAGCCCCCTGTCTGAGGGGTTTGAGCGGGGCTAGTAACCCCCCTCTATGGGGTCTGGGGCAACGCCCCAGGAAAAGAAAATTTTTGGCCGTATATTAGGTTGGATGGATCTACCTATGGTTTCGTGCATGGTTTTCACACATGGTTTTGGACGCGATGGTTTTCGGTCCATGGTATTGAATGCTTCGACATGTATAAATATGTATTGTAACATTGAAAGTAATATAATGAAAAATCAAGCTGGTAGTATTGGTTTTGGGATCCAGGGGAAATCTTTGTGTATATGTGTTTTATGTGTTATTCTCTCGCATTGTTTATTTTCTGTGTTTTAGAATTCGTATGCAGGTAATTTCTGTACGGGGTTAAAACCTACACCTTCTTGCATGGGGACTTGCATGAAGAAATATATATGGAACAACCTCCTGGCTTTATAAAAACGGAATCCAACCTTATATGTCAGCTTAAGAAATCCCTTTATGATCTCAAGCAAGCCCCTCGAGATTGGTATGCCAAAATGGATAGATTCCTTTTAAATATTAGCTTTTCTAGGTGTCATTCTGACAATATTGTCTACACCAAGAAAGTGGGTAAGTCTCTTATCATTATTTTTATTTATGTTGATGATCTTATCCTTACTGGTAGTGGTCCAAACCTTATAAACCATGTGAAATCCAACCTTAAAAAGCAATACGAAATGACAGACTTAGGACACTTGCATTATTTTCTTATTCTTCAAGTCTATTGTAGTGGCTACAACCACCATCCAAAAATTTTCCTTAGCTTTATTTTGGAGCCTCCCTACCAACCATTCTCAACAGTATGTCTTGCACAATCAAGTATATAAGCTTCATTGGCTTTACAGCAGCTTGCCAGCCTGTGCAAGATGTTTTGTTTCACTCCCCTCACAGGCTGCTACTCCGGACTTGGTCTAGCTGCTGGCCAAGAAACTCCCTCAGAAAATTGTGCAATTTTGGAGGTGAACCAGCATTCCATCCAGAAATTGCACAAATATAACTGGCAGCCTACTTGGCTCAGAAACTGCAGAATATTGTCAAACAACCTTCCCAGAAAATTACACAATTTGGCCTAGAAGTGCAGCTCATCCCAGGAATTGCGCAATTCTGTGCAGCAGATAGCTACTCCTCCTAGAAATTATGCAATCCCTCTAGACAGCCAATTCAGCTTCCTCCCAAAAATTGCATAAAAATCCCTCTCAGTCAAGCAAGTTATTGCATGTGCCTTCAAGTTGACCGGTTCCGTCCGAGACCGAGAAAAATTGATTTGCACGCATGGGCTACTTTTTCTCGAAATAGAAAAAATCAACATGAAAAAAGCATCCCTAGATTTTAGGGATTTATTTTTAGCAGCTAGAGGTTGCATGCAAAGATCATTTTAGAAACCTTCCTCCAAGTGTCACTTTTTCCTAGATTTTTGGCATGCGTGTCATGAGTCTAAAACTTATATATTCGATGCTTCAGAGCTCAATTATTCACATCAATCTTGGAGCTCTAACATCCCACCACACATCCAGGAGTCTTCGAAACATCCAACCAAGAGAGCATAGAGACCTTCCTGCAGAGTTGGGTGATTGCATTGGACCAACTGGCCAGTGAAGGAAAAACATGCAACTAGTCTGACATGTTGGCTCAAAGGTTGAATGAATAGGTAACAAGAGCTCAGTAGCCGCCCAAAGGTTAGCAAGCAGAAATCTACATGCCCGCCTATATTTTGGATGCAATATGTGCCCGTCAGGAGTTCTCGAGCATGAAGTGGGCATGGAAATTAGTGGAAACCTTTCTCAATACTTATTGTAGATTGTTTTCTGATTGCCACTTCAGAGGAGTTATCACACAGCTGTCACATCATTTTTTCACCCTAATGTACAAGATGCTATTTGAGCAGGATCCACCTTGCATGTCCAAGGCAGCGATGGAGGCACTGATCAACATAGTGAATTGGTATTCCTCACCGCCCGACACCTTTATATGGATGTACAGCGTAGAGGGGCATCCACATGTTTTGCTAAAGTTTTCCATGGACTAGCTCATCATGCAAGAAGTGTCATACCACATCTCGGTAGGACTATTAGCTAGGTTGCACCAGAAGAAGAAGGCACCTTGGCCCGCTCTTCCATTACGGATCGGGTTGTATGAGATACAGAATCTCAAGCATGTGGATGTCAAAATAGAGGATATTAAGAAATATCCTTTCGACACCCGAAGCTATAATCCATATGACCTGCATTGTTTGGTGAAGGATCACTGTGCAAGAGTACAGTTTTTGTGGATCCACGGGGCATGTCATTAGGCAGAGGAAGACCCATGGAGATATTGTCACAGCTTCTCCAGGCCCAATGAATCGTTTGGAACCACTGTGAAATGGTTAGCGAAGCAGCATGGAGCAGAATCCAGGAGAACACTAGCAGCATCAGCGGCAGAGGTAAACATACCAGTGGGTGACAAAGGCAAGAGAACGATTGTCGACAACACAGAGGCAGAGCAAAGCTACAATTTCAGAGCATACCCACTTGTGCTGAAAGAAGCTTTGGTAATTGAGGTGAAGAGGCAACAATGCAACAAGAGGACCATGCAAATGCAGAGAGAAAAATAGAGGATGGAGGAAACAGTGAGGGAGTTGCTTGAGTTGAAGGAGCAACTCCAGAAGGAGCAGGATTTGAAAATATAGGAGAAGGAAGTGCAGAAAGAATAGGTATAGTGGGGGCACAACATGTTCAAAAAGATGAAATTGTGCCTGTACATGTAGTAGACTCATCCAAACATCTGGAAAAAAGCAGACAAGGTGAGCAGTTGCAGCAGTAGGACTTCGCTCAAGATATTGAACAAGCACTTGAGCAGATTGATACAGATATGGAGAAGCAAGAGTTAGAGCAAGACATCAACCTCATTCCTTACCATCAAGAGGTCAACCCACCAGCTTCACCGAATCTAGAAGCAGAGTAAGTCCAAAGTGACCAAGGAGATACTGAGATCCTTGGAGACAATCTGAAAGAAGAGATGCACAACATATCATTCAGTGAGTCACAGCATAGAGTTGTGCAATCACGCAGAGTGTCTACTCTGGATGACATCACATCTCCTGCACATTTTGAAGAATGATTGATCATGTCTGACGTTGGCAAGCATCAAACAACATTAGTTGATGCTACGAGAGCATATGCCAAAGCCACTAGCTCAAGTGTTCGCTTCTTGATAGCAGAGAATAAGCGAATGGATGAGTTATAGATGGCCAAGCAAGGAGAAGAACTGGTTACAGCATCCGCCCAAGCAGAGTTGAAAAGGGTGATACTGGATGAAGTATCGTCCCTTGAGACAGTCATGTGGGTGTTGTATTCCAAGCTTGGTACCATGCATAAGCCAATTTTCCATCTCAATAGTTGGTAGAAACAATGTGCTAGGAGAGCACGTATCTTATGAAACTTGTATGTTGCTATCGATTAAATGCTAACATGGAAATTGAGATACAAGGGAACCCCGTTACACTTACCCAAGATGATGAAGCCCAGAGCAGTCGAGCTGAAGGCATGCATCTGGAGTCAGATCTAGAACTATGAAGAACTCTCACAGCTCATCACTAGTTTGTAGGCTTCCCATGCATAGGTATTCAGGAGTATGGATGTTGATGTGTGCACACATGCGATCCCATCTATTGGGACACTCACTGAGGCAAAGAAAAAGTCACAAGTCCGACTGGAGCTTAACTTGTACTTTGACGATTTGATGAGCATAGCCACCAGCGTAGACTTGGTGATCAGTGCAGACACCATGCACCAATATGTTGTTGGTCCGACCACACTCAAGACAATGATTTGCATGTTATTAGACAAGTTGGACAGAGGAGTGAGAGCAGTGTACCCAGATGCAACAGAGGCAAGAGTTCGTTTCCAGAAAGATTTCACCACAGAGTACACAAACACCATCACAGACTACCAAGCTTGGCAACAATTCGCCACTGTTGAACATCGTGAGGATGTCGAAGAGCTGGTCTTCCCACAGTTTTCTGATTCATAATGATGTTTTATATGGCTTTCTCAAGCCTATTTTGTCTCACATGGGTACATGTGCAGATTGGATGTAACGTCTTGTCAAGTGAAAGTTCAAGTGTTGATAGTTGGATGTAACATTCATAGGGTAGATGAATAGTCACAAAGGGGAATGTCAAGGTCCACCCCACCCTTTCTATATATAGTCCCTCATAACTCATTGTAGAGGATTTTGGTCATCCAAATTTTCGATAGGAGTATCTTAGAGAAAGCTTGGAGAGTATTGTAATGAGCCTTGGCTTCTCCACTATGCAGAGCTAGTACATCTCTTTGGAGGATCAGGCGACAGTGACTCTAACGTTCCATTGTCAGAACTAGTGGTTGGTCATGGTTGTATAGTATGATTGGAACTTTTACTTCTCAATATAACAGAGCATATGTTGTTATTGTATTTCATCTAAATTGTTTACTCTAATGATATATGTATATGTTTTCTTATGCATGTATGTATGGACTGTATGAATCTTACTGAAATGTGTTGTTTGTTTAACCATCACTTTGGGTTGATAGCTTACCTTCCCTCCAATTTGTAATGCATCTTTTCTTGTGTATTCCCTTCCTAATTCTGTGCTTTCACAGGTTTCCAAGGGGCGCACTAACATCGCCCTCCATGTGTTAGAACCGTTCATACACCTTCCTTGACTCGTTGCATATGTCACACCCTTACTTCCAACAGGGACATCTTACTTTCCTCTGCATGCAACCACGATCAAGGTGATACCGTACTACTCATTGTTGGGACACCTACACCAAATGGTCTGAGGTCTAGTTGGGTCTTCTTACTGGGGAGATCCCCTGACATGTGGGCTGATCCAACACAGTCAACAAAGTCTTGAAATCAAAAGACAGTATTTCCCTTTCCTAGTCCAAGTATGCCTATGATCTTCTATGCCACTTTCACATGGAAGATTCTAAGCCAACCCCTTCTCTCTTCAGTCTGGAGCCAAAACTTTAGTCACTTGTACTTCCCCTGAAGTTGATGCAACCTTATACCGTCAACTTGTTGGAAAATTTTTGTATCTGACCCATACCCATCTTGATCTTTCCTTTATTGCTACCCTTGTTTCTCAGTTTATGCAAAACCCACATGAAAGTCAATGGAAAGCAGCTAAAACAACATTTCATTATGTTCAAGGTATAATTTAGTTTGGGATTCATTACAGTGAAGAAGCATCTCCTCTATTGGTTGGTTTCACTGATTTTTATTGGGTTGGTGACCCCAATGAGCGAAAGTCTACTGCAGGTTATGTCTTCACTCTTGGTTCTGGACCTATTACATGGGCTTGCAAGAAACAAAGTGCCATTTCTCTTTCTTGAGTAGAAGTAGAGTATCGTGGTGCCATTAAAGCTAGTAAGGAAGCCATATGGCTTTCTCAGATCCTGTCAGAGTTTGGTTTTCAGTAGTAGCATCCAACTACACTTTGGTGTGATAATCAAAGTGCCATTCAACTATGCAAAGATGCAGTCTAACATCAGCGCAGAAGACACATTGAACTACACATGTACTTCATTAGAAAGCTCATTCATGACCATGTTCTTGAAGTGAAATATTGTTCAACCGATGATCAAGTTGCAGACATCTTTACAAAGGCTCTCACAGAGACGAAGTTTACTAAACTACAATTTATGGTTGGAGTTCAAGAAGTTGTCACTAAGGGGGGATAGGCTCTAATGCCTCCTTCCTTCTCTTATTATGTCATCTTTGTACATCCTTCAATCATATCCCAAGTTGTTTTTAAGGGGGGATGTTAGGATATTTTGGCACATAGGAAATAATTAAGTACAACTTGGTCTAGTGTATAGTTAGGTAAAGTTTGCTTCTTTAATATGTACTTTTTGTAACTTACAATATGACAGTCATGATATGTTATAGGCATTAAGTGAACCGACGGTTCATTCTCTCTTTGGTATTACCGACACTTGATCTGCGGCTTAACACATGATTGGTCCATTATCTCTATTTAAAGAGCATGGAACGTCATTTGTTAGGTGATCATTTATGAGATAAGCTTATGTAAATTTTCTTTCTTTTACATTAATAACTTGCCTGAAGTGGTCATGTTGGCTTCAGACATGGACTATTTCCCTCTTTGATGGTTTTAACCACGTCAAGAATACTGGAGTACTGATCTATGATATGTTTGTGAGCAGTGTCCTTCGGTGTTCTATCTAAGGAATTTACCCTTGTAAATTCCTACAGTTTTCCTATTCGAAGTATATACTAGTCAAACCTTTGTTATGAAATTGGTTGGGAAATGCACAGGTATGATGAGCTAGTAAATTCATGAGCACATGCATCAATTATTCCATAACCCTTCGCCAATTATCAATTAAAATTTTAAAAACAATTTCAGATATGGTCTCTACTAGAATTTGTGCTCTAAAGTTTTTTATCTTTGATTTTTCTGAGTGAGGGAGACCCCTCCGGTTGGACAAGACCAATCTCTCAACCCAAATAGGTATGTGGTTACCTCTGTGAACCTTTTCCTTCAGCCAAAAAGGAATCATGGAGTGCTAACAATGTGGATACTCAATTGTTCATTGAGAAGGGTTCAACACTGACATCTTAGAAAATCAAATATACTCTTGCAAAGAACTTCAAGAAATACTTAAAGGACTGACAGGTTTATATTAGTATCTAGTGCTCAGGCTTATATAATTTTTCATGTAGGTTCTGCACCTTCCCATGTGCAGTAATTACCAGGTGTATTGTCTCACACATAGATGAACAAACTATGATATTAGTAGTACCAACGCAATAGAGCTTGCCACCTTCAGGGCAGAGAACTTTCAGTAGATGTATCATTTACCCTAGCCAGTGAAGCGCATGGACTCATTTTTTTATGCCACCCACAACTTTATGAACACTAGAGATATCACCAAGAACTGGGTGAAAAAACCATCAAAGTTTAGACATACACCCACTCATGTTCACAAGACAAAGTCCCTCAGGAAGGTTTATCAATTCTTGATCATATTTTCCTGCAGAATATATGGTCAAGAGAACACATAAACCTTTCCTGAAGGGTGGGTAGTCATACTAGACTAGTTGGTGAGTGATGGGAAGCCATTCAACTGGTCAAATTTGTTGGCTCATTAGTTGAAGATCCATGTGGCTAAGGCTCAGAATCCACCCAAGAATGAGAAAGCAAGGTTTTACATGTTCACATACTTACTTGATGCAATATATGCCCAACAGCAATTCCCTGGCATGAGCTGGACATGGACACCAAAAGAGACTTTCATCAACATCTATTTCAAGTTTCTTTCCAACTGCAACTATTGAGGAGTGATGGAAAAGCTAACTGACCATTTTATCATCCCGTTGTACAAGATTATCTTTGAGCAGGATCCACCTTGCATGTCCTAAGAAGTAATGGAGGCAATAGTAAACATTGCATATTGGTATGCTTCACCAGGTGGCACCTTCATCAGAGTGTTTGGTGGAGAGAAGCCTACACATGTTCTACCAAGGTATGCCACTGATAACTTGATCATGTAAGACGTTTCATATCACCTCTCCACAGGGTTGTTAGTAGGACTGCATTGGAAGAAGAAAGCACTATGGCCCACTCTTCCTTTGCAAATCGAATTATACGAGAGTAAGAGCTTGAAGGATGAAGATGTTTATGCCAAGGAGATAGTGAGATTTGAGTTCGCCACCAAAGAGTTTAATCTGTATGATCCCCACGGTATTTTCAAAGGCCACTATGCGAGGGTGTATTTTCCATGGATACACAGGAAATTTCACTGGCTAGAGGCGGACCCTTGGAGGTATTGCTATAATTCCTCTAGACCCAATGATTTGGTCATCTTAGCAGGAACTTGGAAAGATTCTCTGGAGATAGTAGCAACACAGGAAGCAACAAAAACAACAGTAATAGGCATCAATCCATTACAGTACAAGGGAAATAGGAAGATTGATGAGAACCCGTAGGCAGAGCAAAGCTACAAGATGAGGGCATATCCTATCATGGAGAAAGTATCTTTGGAAATGGAAGAAAAGAGGGAGAAGTGGATAAAGAGAGTAGAGCAAAGGAAGAGAGAAAAGCAGAGGCTACAAGAAGCAAAACTGAAGTTACAAGAGATGGAGAAGAAATTGAAGTAAGAATAGGAGTTGAAGAGGAGAGAAAGAGAAGAAAGAGAATAAAAGTAGAAGCGGCAAGAGGAACAAAGGCAAGGCACATTGGTAGAGAAAACAACACCCATACAAGTTGATGGGTCAGAAAAACTAGCAGTTGATGAAGAGGGTGAACAGATGCATGATCGGGAGATTGCTGAGTAGATTGAGCAACTGATTGAAGTGAAAAAAATGCATTTGGAGCAAGAGCCACAAAATGAAGATATTGAACCTGATTCTAAGAGCACCATAGGTTATCTCTCAGTCTTTACCACCTCCAGTGTTAGAACCACCTTGAGCGAGAAAGGAGGAATTTTTCTCCTTGATGAGGATATGGTCATGGATGTCTATAATCTATCATTTAACAAGTTGTAGAAGAGGATTTTACAGGTGCATAGGAAGCACTTTCTGGATGAGCATGCATCACCTACATTCATCAAGGAAAGGTCGATAGTGTCAAACCCTAGGAAGCATCCAACCTTCCTCGTTGAAGCCATCTTGCCCTAGGTAGGAGAGACAAGCTCAAATATTAAGTACCTAACAGCTAAGAATGAACAACTGCCAAAGAACTTGTAGGCTTCTAGGAAAGAGGTAGAACAACTCCGAGCATCAACACAGAATGCAGTTTCCATAGTGGGGGAGATGAGGAAAGCAATAATTTCTAAAGTATCAACACTTGAGAGTACCATGCAAAAGCTCTATGAAATATTTTTCACCGTACATAAATTTGTTATCTGTGTGCATGGCCTAGAGCAGTAGAGCAAAGAGTTTGTTCAAACTCTCAAGTATATACATGCTTCAATCGCCCATGTGAAAGAGTGGAAAATGTGGTACAAAGGGGCCCTGCTTGACTTGGAAAAGAAGATGAAGCCATAGGTAGAGCTGGAGAAAGAAAAGATGTGAATTTTGATCCAGAATTATGAGCAGCTCGCCCCATTCAATAGTAGCATATAGGCCTCATATCCACGGTTTCACAACAGTTTGGATGTAATGGTGAGAATGCATAGGATCCCATCAATCAGTTCCCTCAATAATGCTAAACCCAAGAACCAAGTCCGGCTAGAGATCAACGAGTATATGGAGCAGATAAGGCGAGAGGCCACTAGGGAAGACTTGGAGTTGAGTGTACATAACATGTAGAAGTACATCAGTGGTTCTACCCTGGTTAACACCATGTTGCACATGATTCAAAACAAGTTGGATACAGGTTCCAAGACCATATACCCGGATGCCATGGAGGAAAGAGTCTAATTTTAGAAAGACACCATTAAATAGTTTGGGGACACCATCAAACAGTTTGGGGACACCATCACAGAGTACCAAGTTTGGCATCAATATGTGACCGAAAAGCACCAAGTGGAGGTTGTCGAGTTAGTCTTTCCCCAAACTTCGTAATCATAGTGTTTTGCCTTGTTAGGCTATCTATAGCCTATTTTCTCTTACATGGCTACATGTGGAAAATTTAATATTATTTTTAAATATGTTTTAAGTGAAATTCCAAGTGTCATTAGTGGAATGTGAAAGGTCATCATGTTATGTATGATTTATTTGTAAAGAAGTTGAAGAGTCATGAGGAGATTCAAAGAGACGCAAAGGGGAATGTCAAGGGTCACCCCACCCTTTGTTATAAATAGAACCACTTAACTCATATAACAGCCTTTTGGGAGCCAAGCTTTTCACTAGGCTTAGGCTTAGAAAAGGATTGGGAGTATTGTGAAGAGCCTTGGCTTCTCCATAGTGTAGAGTGAGTATACTTCTTTGGAGGCGCGGGTGTTCTTGACTATAATGTTCCACTATTGGGGCTAGTGGTTCTTGACTATAATAATATCAGAGCCATCATGCTTTCATGCATTTGTTGTTAATGTAGTTGGACAATTTTGGTTTCTTTAGCAATGTATGTTGTTTAACTTATGCATTTTCTTATGAACTATTTTGTATGCAATTGTATGAATCCTATTGAATGTGTGTTGTTGGGTTAACTCATCACTTTAAGTTGTGTATTATTTTTTATTTTAGCTTGTGATGTCATTCCACTCGTGTGTTCCTTTCAATTTGTGTACTAATACAGGCTTTTAAGGGGCGCACTTCCTTTTCCCCTCCATGTGTTAGAACCTTCATGCATCACACTTGACTATCCACAGGGTCACACACTTGTTGTCACCCAAAGTTATCATATTTACCTCTACATGCTACTGTGGTCAAAGCATTACATTACCACCCACTACTAAGACTTATACTCCAAATGGTTTGAGGTCTAGTTAGGACTTCATATCGGGGAGATCCCCTGAATCTTGGCGGGTCCAACACCGTATTTTGAATTTCTGAACATATTTCATGATTTCAATGCAAATCATAACCCCAACATGTTTCTCTAAATTTACTAATTTCGAAGTGCCAGTGAGAATTATAGATGACTTATCCAGATATAAGTTCAATGGCGAGGATGCAACAACCTTGTTCAGGCACACAGTTGCTTTTGTTGGCTTCTATGATAGGCATGTTGTCTCATCGATGACATTTTCTATGGGTTGTTCTCTTTCATGTTTG
Organism: Pinus tabuliformis; assembly: GCA_031772625.1. Classification (NCBI taxonomy): domain Eukaryota; kingdom Viridiplantae; phylum Streptophyta; class Pinopsida; order Pinales; family Pinaceae; genus Pinus; species Pinus tabuliformis. The sequence goes on along the minus strand of CM062819.1, from coordinate 353,471,295 downwards.
ACGGGTGCGCAAAGCAATGGTGTCACACGTTGCCTGCGACCTCTATATACTCTTTTGATCACTTTTTTAGAGAATTATGTTGTGCTTTCATTCTTTATGAGCATAAGGCCCTTAATCAAAAAAAAAAAAATTGAAAATCACTTTACAAATCTCTTCAAGATTTCACGATTTTTTTCTTCACTACTATTATGAATTTCATAAAGATGAAGTTGACTGGGAATTTTGGGAGGAAAGATTTCAATATCTTGTTCACGTTTCTGAATCTAAGATATACAAGGTTGTTGTCCCAAGTGATGCTCCGTCCCCTTCTCATCAAACAACTCTAGCTATGCAAGTCGAGGTGGGAGAAGTTGAGAATCCACCTATTAATCTGTCACCATCTGCTCCTACCCCACCTACTCAATATTTCTATGCATATTTGGACTGTAACTCTGATGGTTGTCATGTGGTCTTATCTCCTCATCCTCCATCCTTGGGTTCATTTGATCCTCCGAATTTCAGTGTGTTGTGTTCATCCGTATCAGATCTTACATATTATGTTCACGAGGATCAAGTTTTGGACAGAGTTGGTGTTGAACAGTCAACCTACGATATCATTTTTTATGAGTACATGTGGGAAGCTAAACAAGAATCTGTTGTGAAGGATGACCTCCTTCTGTCTACACCTTTTCCACTTTATCTTGACATCTTCCATGATTCTTTGATTTCTGTTCCATCTTGTGAAAATTCATTTCCGTATTTTTCTATTTCTGATCATTCGGAGAACATGTGGGATGCCAGTTTTCCATTTGGTTGCGGAGAGGAAAATTCTCTCTTCCCCGATCCACCTAATTTTTCATCTTACCTTTCTGAAAACATAGAGGGTGAAATTTCTCGTTTTTCGTCATCCCCTCTTTATGATTTGTCAAATCATGAGGATGTTGTTGTCCATCATCTTGAATTTTCTGATCGTGGATGTCGTGATTTTTTTTCATTCATATTATCATGATTCTCATTTGTACATTGTTGATCTCTCTAAGCCCCTGTCTTTGATGATCCATATTCTGATGAGTTGGAAACTCCTTAAGATGTCGATGCGCTTCATCCCTAGCTTATGGTTATGTCAAGTTCTCATGGCCTTGAGGTCAATTCCACTTCGGATCATAAATATGTTGAATCATTCTAGGCTCCTCATCACCCTATTGTTTGCACTGAAAATCAATTTATTCCAAGGTTTTTTTCATCCTCCACCATAATCACATGATCTTATTGCTCAAGCATTGGAGGATTCATACATAACAAGCATTGTTTTGAAACATAAGTTTCTTCTTTCTTTATCTTTGCTCGTCTTTCAAGTTCAAAGGTGTGTGCATGCTTGTCTTCCACGTGGAATGTGATAGGACACCGTGATACATCTGCAGAGTGCCTTTCACGTGCTTTTAAATTTTTCTTTTCTGTGGTTGTATTCAAGCTTCGAATGTATTGGTTCACATTGTTTTACTTTCTTGTTTGTTGGTTTTCTTGCATATATTTCTTGTCAACCATGTTCTCGCCTACATGGGCCAACCAATGCACCAATGGTTATGTTAGAAGTATCACTTCACATGAGATGGCCTACGATTTGTTTAGGTTAGCGGTAGGAGTAGAGTTTCCTTTTCTTGTTTGTTTCCTGATTTGCTTCCTTTGTTTTGCTTTATCCTGCTTATTTTCTTTGTTTGTTTTCTTTTGCACCTGTAGGTTAGTTTATGCATGAAATTGTGTTGGCTTCTTAGACAAGCTGGGTGAAAACCAAGAGGAACTTGTACAACTATTAACACTAGGTTACTTGTCTATTCCCTCTCTTATGTGGATCTTTTGTTTCTTCTAGTCGATAATACCCTGATGGAAAATATGTTCCTTTCAAAGAGAGTCTTGGTGGAATCACAATGATTGCACTCTTAACTAGTACTACCTACTCTAATCGGTTTTTTATATTCGATTAACCCTTGTAAACTCAGTCATGTAGAGTAAGCAGAGGGGGAAAACCTTAACAAGTATGCCATAGGTATATATAAATACCCTTCTATGAAGGAACAGCCTCTGTTTCTCTCAATAATTTGGGAGCCCTATTTCACCTCATGAAATAAAGAAGTTCCTATGCACAGTTCTTCGAAAAATGAAAAAATAAAAAAATTAAATAAAGGGCAAAAGAAGAGAAAGGCTTCCTGCTAAGAGAGGTGAAGCAAGTAACTCCGAAGGGGTATTGTCTAGGCTCGCTGGTAGAGAGAAATGCTTGTGTTCTTGAAGTGATTTCGTCAGGATACTGTCCAGGCCCACTAACAGTGGAGCAACACCAGAGATGAAACTAAAAATCTGACAATCTATTTTACTTGTACATCTAGATACCCCTCATACCCAATCGAAACAACTCAATTTGACTTGGCCTGGTATGTGTGATGTCGATAAATAGAATGGTAGGGACTACATCTTCAACTCAAGATAAGTGAAGAAGCTATGATGATCGAAGGATTGAAAATTACTTCCAGAAGAGTTAGAATCTCTTTGCATGAGACAAGGTCCATACAGAGAGCTGGAGTTCTATGAGTGTATCGCTAATGTTGTAGTGGCTACAACCGCCCTCCAAAATGTTACCTATGCTTTGATTTTGGACCCTCTCTTCTAAATCACAACAGTTCATCTCACACTAACCTAGGTACTTGTGTTTCGACTGAGCTTTATTCTTTTCATATTGGCTTATGTTTCCTTACTTATCTCTTTTTCTAACCCACAAGTTGATCTCTTAACTTGGTCTTTTGATAGTTCTGGGCTTGCCTTAGAGAACTACAAAATTCTTGAGGGAGGTTGGCCTTGCTCTTGGGAATTGCATAGTCCTGACTACCAGTGATCCTTGAGCTTAGGAAATGTACAGCAATGGATGGAAGACAACATTGAGCTCGAAAATTGTTTAGACATGAGAGGCGGCCCAGAGCCACTCAACCTTGAAATTGCGCAGAACCCACTATGTTGAGAAACTACGTAATGCATGAGCCAAAGAGTTGTCTGGTTTTCCTCAGAAATGCGCAACCTTTCCAGGCAATGCATGGTAGTTTTTCTTGGAAAAAAATAAAATAATAAAAAATAAAAAATAAAATAAAATAAATAATAAGTAATAAATAATAATTAAAATAAAATATAAATAAATAAGAAAATAAAAATAAATAAATATCCCTAAAAAATAGGGAACTATCTTTAGAAACCCGAAGGAGGCACTTGAGTTATTTTGGAAACTATCGCCAAGTGTCATTTTTTCCTTAATTTTTGGCATGCACTTCATAAACCCTAACTTGACCAAATCTTTTTAATCAATGTTGCTAGAGCTCATTTTCTCATTTGATCTTGGATATTTGGCATTCTCGAGGATATTAAGGAACCTTCGATGCAATTGTCGTTGCTTTTACGGGTGAGTTTTTCTTTTCTAGTCTTTTGCCGATTTTTTTGTCGCTTTTTTTTTGTTTAGCTTGTGAGAGTGTTGTTTCACTTGTTTCTTTGAATGACTATTGGAATTTTAGTTTGTTTTAGCTTGTAGAAGTTTTGTTTCAAGTTTTAAATTACCTTTCCTTAAATTAGCTTTCCCAAGTCTTGCATGAGTTACCCTATTTTTGCACCAACAGCCGTCGTTGTGGAAACTCCCTTCACTTGCATCATTTTCCTTCAGTTTAATAAATTCCTACACTTGTTTCGCATGCATGCATCAACACTTAGTTTGATCTACACTCAACATCACACCATCCTTCAGATCTGCTTGATTTTTAGACTCCCATTGGGAAGATTTGGGTCCCCTTGCCCGGATCTCATACTTCACTGCATGCACTGCACAATCTGGGAGCTCAAGGCCTCTATCTTAGCTTCTAGAATTGCCTAGAGCCTATCCTAGCCTGGCTCCAATTGCACATTGCGCAATTCTAGGAGCCAACCTCCCAACTCATTGAGACTGCACAATGCACAATCTCTCCCGACGCTGGCCCAAGAATGAACTGTGCATTGCGCAGTTCCAGTCATCAAGCTTCTCGACTGACTAGTGGAACTACACAATGCACAGTTTCCACAGTTGGACAATGACCTCTGCCAGGTAGAATTGCGCAATCCATCCTATCGTGAGCCCAATTTGTTGCTTGATCTTGTCTTGAAGTTGCTTTGATTTTCAAGCTGACATATTCGTTCCATGAGTGTCCTCTCTGTCCCACAGGTACAATAGTTGTTGAGCATCTATCTAGTAATTATAGTTAACATGGCATCCAAGAGATATGTAGAAAAGGAAATCGTCGAGAGAAGTACTGGGTAATCAGTTCAACAGATATCAGTTTATCTACCATTTTATGTGGATACTCAGTTGTTCATTGAGAAGGGTTTAACACTAACATGATAGAAAATCAAATATACTTTTGCAGAGAACTTCAAGGAATACTTATAGGACCGACAGGTTTATCTTAGTATCCAACAATCATGCTTATATAAGGTTTCATGCAGGTACCCCACCTTCCCATCTGTGGACATTATCAACTAGATTGTCTCACACATAGATGAATATACTATGACATTGACCAAGGCCACCTTCAAGGCAAACAACTTTTAGCAGATGTATCGTTTACCCCAGCTGGTGAAGGGCATGGACTCATTTTTCTATGCCACCCATAGATTTGTGAACACTAGAGATATCTCCAAGCAATGGGTGAAATAGCTGTCAAATTTTAGATAGACACGCACTCATGTTTACAAGACAAGGTTCCTCAAGAAGGCTTATTAATCCTTGATCATATTTTCTTGCAGAATATATGGTCAAGAGAACATAGAAACCTTTCTTGAAGAGTGGGTAGTTGTACTAGATCAGTTGGTGAGTGATGGGAATCCATTCAACTCGTCATATTTGTTGGCTCATCAGTTGAAGATCCATGTGGATAGCACTCAAAATATACCCAACAATCAACAAGCAAGGTTTTACATGTTTGCATACTTACTTGATACAAGTTATGCCCAACAACAGTTCCTTGGAATGAGTTGGACATGGACACCAAAAGAGACTATCATCAACATCTATTGCAAGTTTATTTCCAACTGTAGTTATCGAGGAGTGATGGAAAAGGTAACTGGCCATTTTATCATCCCATTGTCCAAGCTTATCTTTGAGCAGGATCCACCTTGCATGTCCTGAGAAGAAATGGAGGTAATAGTAAACATTGCATAATTGTATGCCTCACTAGGTGGCACCTTCCTCAGAGTGTTTGGCGAAGAGAATCCTCTTGCATGTTCTACCAAGGTATGCCACGGATAAGTTGATCATGCAATAGGTTTCATATCACATCTCCACAGGATTATCAGTAGGACTTCGTAGGAAGAAGAAAGTGCCATGGTCCGCTCTTCCTTTGTGGATCAGATTATACAATATTAAGAGCTTGAAGGATATAGATGTTGAGGCCAAAGAGATAGTGAGATTTGAGTTCGGCACCAAATACTTTAATCCATATGATCCCCACAGTATTTGAAAGGACCACTATGAGAGGGTGTATTTTCCATGGATCCATGGTACATTTCACTGGCCAAAGGAGGACCCTTGGAGGTATTGCTATAATGCCTCTAGAATCGATGAGTCAGTCGGATTAGAAGAAACTTGGAAAGCTTCTCTATAGACAATAGCAGCACAGGAAGCAACAACATCAACATTAATATGCGGCAATCTAGTGCAGGAAAAGGGAAAGAGGAATATTGTCAAGAACCCAGAGGAAGAGAAAATATGTAAGATGAGGGAAGATCCTATCATGGAGAAATATTATTTGGCAATGGAAGCAAAGAAGGTGCAGCGAATAAAAAGAGTAGAGTGAAGTAAGAGACAAAAGCAGAGGCTGCAGGAAGAAGAACTAAATCTGTAGGAGACGGAGAAGAAGTTGAAGGAAGAATGGGAGTTCAGGAGGAGAGAAAGAGAAGAGAAGAAAAAGAAGGAAGAGGAACAAATGCAATGCGTGATGAAAGAGAAAACAATTCCCATACAGGTTTATGAGTTGGAACAACCAATAACTGGTGAAGAGGGTGAACAGATGCAGGATTGGGAGCTTGCTCAACCGATTGAGCAACTGATGGAGAGGGTGAATAGATGCAAGATTGGGAGCTTGCTCGACCAATTGAGCAACTGATTAGAGTGACAGACGTGGAGTTGGAACAGGAGCCATAGAATCAAGATATCAACATAATGTCAAGAGCACCGCAAGTCATCTCTCAGTCTCTGTCACCTCTAGTGTTAGAACCAACCCTTAGTGAGAAAGGAGAAGTTTTTCTCCTTGATGATGATTTGTTCATGGATGTGTATAATATATCATTTAATGAGTTGCAAAAGAGGATTGTATAGGAGTGAAGGAAGCACTTTCTAGATGATCATGCATCACCTACATTCATCAAGGAAAAGGTGATAGTGTCAGACACAAGGCAGCATCCAACCACCCTTGTTGTAGCCAGCTTGGCCTATGCAGGAGCGACAAGCTCAAATGTTAAGTACCTGATGGCCTAGAATGAACAATTGATAAAGAAATTGCAAGCTTCCAATCAAGAGGTAGAACAACTTCGAGAATCAACACAAAATGTAGTTTCCGCAATGGGGGATATGAGGAAAGTGATACTCATTGACGTATCAACACTTGAGAGTACCATGCGGAAGCTTTATGATAGATTTGTCACTGTGCATAAAGAAGTTTTCCGTGTGCATGGCCTACATCAGCAGAGAAAATATTTTTTTCAAACTCTCAAGAACATACATGCTTCCATCACCTATGTGCAAGAGTGGACAATGCTATACAAAAGGGCCCCGCTTGAATTAGTAAAGAAGATGAAGCCAGATGCAGAGGTGGAAAAAGAAAAGGTCTGAATTTTGATCCATAACTACGAGTAGCATACCCAATTCATCAGTAGCATATAGGCCTCATATGCATGGTTGGATAATAGTTTGGATGTAATGGTGAGACCACACAAGATCCCATCAATCAGTTCCCTAACCTATGCAAAACCCAAGTACCAAGTCTGGCTAGAGAACGATGAGTACATGGAGCAGATAAGGCGAGAGGCCACTAGGAAATACTTGGAGCTAAGTGCACATAACATGCAGAAGTACATCGATTATCCTGTCATGGTCAATACCATGTTGGGCATGCTTCAAAACGAGTTGGATACATGTTCCAAGGCCATATACTTGGATGCCATGGAGTCAAGAGTCCACTTTTAGAAAGACACCATAAAACAGTTTAGGGAAAACTTCACACAATACCAAGCTTGGCATCAATATGTGACTGAGAAGCACCAAGTCGAGATTGTTGAGTTGGTCTTTCCCCAAACTTCAGAATCATAGGGTTTTGTCTTGTTAGGCTATGTCTAGCCTATTTTTTCTTACATGGGTAAATGTGGAAAATGTAATATTATTTGTAAATATGTTGTAAGTGAAATTCCAAGTGTCATTAGTAGAATGTGAAAGGTCATCATGTTATGTATGAGTTACTTATAAATAAGTTGAAGAGTCATGAGGAGATTCAAAGAGTCACAAAGGGGAATTTTAAGGATCACCCCAACCTTTGTTATAAATAGAACCTCATAACTCATAGAACATTCTTTTGGGAGCCACGTTTTCAGCTAGGCTTAGGCTTAGAAAAGGCTTGGTAGTATTGTGAAGAGTCTTGGCTTCTCCATAGCATAGATAGATTATACTTCTTTGGAAGAGCGAGTGTTCTTGACTATAATGTTCCACTATTGGGGCTAGTGGCCATCAATGGTGTATGTATGGATGGAACTTTCACTTATAATAATAATATCATAGCCAACATGCTTTCATGCATGTGTTTTTAATGTAATTGGACTATTCTAGTTGTTTTAGCAATGTATGTAGTTTAACTTATGCATTTTCTTATGAACTATTTTGTATGCAATTGTATGAATCCTATTGAATGCGTGTTTTTGGGTTAACTCATCACTTTAATTTGTGGACTATTCTGCATTTTAGCTTGTGATGTCATTATGCTCATGTGTTCCTTTCAAGATGTGTACTATTACAAGCTTCTAAGGAGTGGACTTCCCTCCATGTGTTAGAACCTTCATGCATCACACTTGACTCTTCATAGGGTCACACACTTGCTCTCACCTAAAGTTATCATACTTACCTTTGCACACTACCGCAGTCAAGGAATTACACTGCCACCCACAAATAGGACTCCTACTCCAAATGGTTTGAGGTCTAGTTGGGACTTCATATCATGGAGATCCCATGAATGTTGGCAAGTCCAGTACCATCAACTATACCTTGATACTTTCTGTAGTTGAACATTTTATAAGGCATACACACTTGTCGATCCGATGATACCAGTTTATTACTATCTTGTGCTGAACTTTGTAGCTAAAGAAAATCTATAAGGATACATGGCAGTCAGGCTGATATTCTGGATGGGGCTCCTACTCCAAATAGTGTGAGGTCTAATTAGGACTTCACATTGGGGAGACCCCCTTGGTTGATGGATTTCTAGCACCGTCAACAAAATTTCACTAGAACGAGAGCATAGATGACAAGTTGTGCCCATTAAGTCTGCTTTGAACCTCTTATCTAAAATGGCTCATGCTCAAATCATACTCCCAGGGTGTTTTTATAACCTTTCCCCTCGTAAAGTTTTAATCCCCGATGAGCCTCTTTGCCACTTCTCTCAATTCAAGTTGCGTGGCAAGGTTGGAACATCCATAATCGAACACATATCTGATTTTCTCAAGTTTTGTGAATGTTACAAAATTGATGATGAATATTTTTCATATATCTCTTTCTTCCTCACCCTTGAAGGTAGTGTTAATTGATGGTGTCATACCTTACATCTACTTCCATCCATTATTTTCATCACCTCCAAGAGCTTTATCAAGCCTTCTATAGGTATGATTAACGAGATTTTCTTAAAAGAATTAAATAGTTAAGAATGAATCCTAATGAATCATTTGAGTAATTCTCTATTGATTTCTTCACCTTTTTATGGATTTCTTGAATAAGATATAGATTGGTATTTCTTGAAACAAAATTTTAAACATTTGGCTCATATCTCTTTGCATAGTGAATCTAGACCACCTAATGTTTCTTCGTCCCCAACTTGTGTAAACCAAGAGACACCCCTAATTTTAGAGGGGGAACCTTCTATTCTTTGTGTTCCTTGTCATCCTCCTTTTTCAATTCTGATGTGGGCACCTCCTTGAAATGATTGTAAAGTTGGGGAATATGCACATCAAATTCCTAATCCATATTCTCATCCTCCTTTCGATTTTCATGACTCAAATTCAATAGAGGAGATCCCAGAATGGCTCATGAAGCCTATGGTGAAAACTATTTTTTTTATTCCACAAGATGGTATTAACACTTATAACTCTAGTCTTGAATTTGATTTGGATTTCTATCATCCTCTATCATCTACATGTTGTGACTCTTTGTACTGTGATCTGTTTGATCAATCTTCTCCGGCAACTAGTTTTTCAAACTCTCCTAATTTTCAAGTTGTTGGTCCAAATTGCTATCATGTTCAAGATAGTCACATTACACGGGTAGAGGAGAAGGAAGGTGAAGATTCTTTTAATCTTTCTTCTCTTTTTCAAATTCCTCCATGTGAAGATGGTGTCTCCTCATTCTTGGATGATATTTAATCTATTAATCTCAGTAATGAATCAAATGAAATCAATTTGTTTAGATTTGTAGTATTGGGAAACAATCATTCTAATGATAATAATTTTGTTGATTATGTGATGATGAATGCCCAAGTGCACCAGTTGATCTTTCATTTTCTCATGAAAATTTTAATTTGAGGAATTTAGATCTAGAATTTGTTTCTGTCGAAGAAAATGCTCTTATTGAAACTTCCTCTTCCGCACACTATCCTTTGTGATCTCCTATTGGTGATGCATCTACATGCAATGAATATACTCCATGATCTTCAATTTCTTCATTGCATGGTTCACTTCTCAATTGACACAAGGTAGTGAGGTTGTCCATTATGGAAGAGAAAATAATCATATCATTGAGCATCCTTTCTGTTATGCCCCTATACCAATAGGTGTCATATATCATGATTGATTTGATGAGTTATGTAACATGTTCATAACTTTACTTGTTACAAATGTTTTGCATATTTGTAAAAAATCAAAAAAATGTAAAGAGGGTATACCCTAAAAGAAAAATCAAAGGGTAAAAAGAATAAAGAAAGGTCAAAAAAGTAAAGAAAATGAACCCTAACAAAAAGAAAGACCAAGAAAGTGTGCAAGTCTAAATGCCACTACTTTTTCACTATTGTATAATAAACAATTGTGTGTAGCTTGTCACTTATGCCACAATTCATGAATAGTCAAACAGTTTAAACTTGGCTTGTTCATATTTCAATTTCATGTTGTAGAAATAGAGAATAAATATCTGACCAAACAGTGTAATCTTAGCAAATAAGTACATAGGTAGAGTGAAAAAAAGAGCTCAACAGTTTAATCTGAGCCCTTGGATGTAATAAGAGTAGACTTAGATAGGCATTACCATGTAAAAGAAAAGAAAGTTTGATGAGGGTTTTCCATTCTAAGTGCACCCTAATAAAGAAGTAAAAATGCTAGGTTAAGTAGGTAGTTGATAGTTGCATAATAACATATGATGAATGATATGTCTAAATGTGCAAATATTTTTACTTTCATAATAAGGCAAATTGCATGTATCACATGAAAGGCACATCAAGCAAGCAAAGTCAAAATAATTAACTTCCCTACTCATTTCCCCTAAAATTTCACTAATTTCCCCTAAGTGCCAAGGTATCTATCAAATTTGAGGGGCTCAGAGAATTTCTCTTTTGGAGGGACCAGACCCTCGGCCCAATAATTTATAATGCCTAAGTACTTAAGACCATTCATTAATCATCACAGCCATTCATAAATCATTCATTCCATTTATAAAGTGTTCCCTAAGTAAAATCCTATTTTACTTAAGGAAATTAAAATATTTTCCATTAAAACCTTCATTTCCAACTTAGCCTAACTTTAAATATACACATGAGGATGTTTGACACTTAGCGCTTTTTCCATTCAATGTCATATTAATTAATAACTTATATTATATTGTAACTCCCTTATAAAAATTTACCCATTCCCGTATTATTATAACTATATAAAAAACCCATAAATCTTAATATCCTACCCCTTCTGTTAAAATATAACCATAAATAAATGGGAATTAATTAGTTAATCAGTAACTAATTAAGAACTCCGACCCCCCGCCACATTAAAAAAGGGATTAATTAATCCTCACGGTTAATTAATAACCTTCCTGACCAATCCCTTTGCTCCCGATGTGATTAAAAAATATTTAATTACATCAAGCCTGCCCTCATTAAACCCCTGTCACCATGCCTTCCGATAGCCGTCCGATCAAGCCTCCGAGATCCGACGACTGCCGTGCATATCACATGGCCTTCCACGATGGAACATTAGCATGCGATTCCATAGTGGTTTTGTGAATAGTACTTGTGCCACTCGTCGCCCATCCTATGGAATCGCTCGCTCAAGCCCGAATATCACCCCCCTCCATAAGCGGTGTGATGAAACTGCATACCTCTTCCCACTAAATGACAAAACATCACATCATTTGCCCGTTATCGCCACCCATCCAAATCCTGAAACCTACCAAATTCTTTTCTTTGTATAAAAAACAAAACAAACCATTTCGTCGTTTTATTCTGCGAACCTGTACGTCCATGCAAATATAACGACGAGGTCAACCAGCTCATACTCCCAACAGCCAACCTGCTTCAAAATTTGCAGGAAACACCGTTCAAAGTCCTCCACTCACACCTAGTGTACTTACATACCGTTGCCCGTCCATAAAACAGGTATTTACCAATTCCCGTCAAAAAAACCCTACAAATACTTGTTTTCCCCTATAAATGATTGAAAAAGTCCAAAATTCACCTTAATTCTATTACTGCATTTGAAATTCAAGCTCCCAGACCTGCTATTTCATCATTTTCACTTAAAAAATCTCAGTTTCCCTTTTGAATCCACAAGAATCAGTGTGGAAACTCCGGTAGCCCTAAATATTGCACCCATTACCACCCCTCACCGTGATTTATACTATCTGCCCCTGGCAGATAAAGATTTTCAAATAAAAGACCTAACCACTGATAAATACCATTTTAAAGTGTTTTGCCAATGCCAAGATAATCACTTGAATGGCTATGATGCCATAGGACTATGGGAATCCAATCTTCCAATGTATTTTCTCCCCTCTGTGCATGTTTTCCCTGACATAATCCAATAATCCAATAACCAATCCGCCGCCATTAAATTCACGATGGAAAAAGAAGTTAATGGTTGTCTTCCGTTCTTGGATGTTCTCATCTCTAAAAAGGTGGATGGTTCTTTTTCTCATCAAGTTTATAGAAAGAAGACGCATACTGAGCAATACTTGCATGCTTCTTCTCATCATTTCCCCGCTCAGAAGTTAGGAGTGCTTAGCACGCTTGCCACCCGTGCCGTTAGGATTTCGGATGAGGAGAGCCTGGAGAAGGAGAAGGCTCACCTCCTTGATGTCTTTGAGAAGAATGGTTACAATAGACGCCTCGGTCATAAAGCCTTCCTCAGGGCCAAGAAGGAGCCTTCTATCCGAAGGAATCCTGATGGTCATATCTTGGGTGTGAACCTTCCTTACATCGAGGGAACCACGGACAGGATTGCAAGGATTCTGAAGAAGCATGATGTACCTACTACTTTTAGACCTCTCAATACTATCCGTGGATCCCTCAGATCTGTGAAAGACCGGATCGACCCTAAGGACATGAAGGGCGTCTATATCATTCCTTGTTCCTGTGGAACCCCCTATATTGGTGAGACTGGTCGCTCGATCAATCAGCGGATTAGCGAGCATTCGGCTGACTTAAGACATGGGAGGACCAAGTCCTCGGCCCTGGCTGAGCATGCGGGAAAGACTATGCATCATGTGTGTATAGAGGATGCTCAAGTCATTGCCAGGATTGCGCAGTTTCACCACCGCAAGTTTAGAGAGGCCCTGGAGATTGAGAAAAGGCCGATCAATCTTAATAGGGATGATGGCTGGAAGATTAGCAGTTGCTGGGTCCCTGCCTTGTCTTCCTAACCTTTTTTCCCCCCTTTTTTAGGTCGTAGGGTTTCTGTTTTTTCCCCCCCTCTTTTTCTCTCCTTTGGCAGGTTTGTCCTGTTATTATATGGTGTTTGGGTCCTTTTTTTTTTTTTTTTTGCTTTGTTTGAGTTTCGGGCTTAGTAATATTAACCTTTCATACTATTGGGCATATGTGTTTTTCCCTTATTTCTTTATATTTTTATTTTTTACTTTATATGTTCCTTATTATTGGCATAGTTAATTGTAATAATTTTAAAATAATTATATAGTATATTTTGACCATTAAGTTTTAAGGATGGATTTTAATATATCAACCCTAGATTTCGACATTCTTCTATTAGTAATAATTTGCTTACCTATAGTCTTAGTTAACCTCAGTAATTTTAACAATTATAGTTCTAATATGGATTTTTTGACCATTAGTTTAGTTTTTAGTTATGATATTAATAGTCCTAGTGTTAATGACCCTAGATTATGATGTTACATAATGGAACTAATTTCTAGAAATATTAATTATTAGTAGACCTAAATTGTTTATAATTATTTTTATATAACTTATCATTTTAATGACCAATTAATTTAAACACTATATATGTTTTATTCTAAAAAGCATGATATATCTTACCTTAGATAATTATGAATAAATTACCTAGGGTAAATAAAATTCTAATAATATTAATAATGGGTTATCTTTACTTATAAGTTATATTTGAATAATAATAGATTATAGTTTAATTATTATATAGTATGACCATTATTATTATAATATTAATTTTCTTAATATTTAGGATAATATTAATATTATTATTATTAATATTAATATTAATATTAGGATTATTATTATTTTTAATATTAATAACCCTAGATTAGGGTTTACCTATTGTAACTAATTTCTAGAAATATTAACTATTAGTAGATATAGATGATTTAATAATCTTATATTGTTTTTGATTATTGACCAAGGATTTTAAACATTATTTATGATTTATTCTAAAAAACATGATCTAATTTACCATTAAATAATTATCAATAAATTACCTAGGATGAATAAATTCTAATAATTTTAGTAATGGGTTATCTTTACTTGTAGGTTATATTGGAAGAATAAGGGATTATAGATTATTTATTATATAATATGACCATTATTATTAAAATATCAATTTTTCTTAATATTTGGGATAATATTAATATTATTCTTTTCCTTAAATTAACAATTGAATTTCCTTAATTTACCTTATTTTACTTTCTTCGAGAAATATTAACTAACTAATTTAGTGGTTTGACCTGGTCAAAATTAGCCGTTAGGATTTAGCTGTTGGAATCTCTGCACACTCTATTTATTCTCGCTACGCCAGATCAGTTCTTCATCTTGTCCTGACGATGAACCACACTGGTTGGTTCGAAACGCGTCGACGAAATATTGGTTATGTGATTTTGCCGAAGATTTCTATACAATGTTATGGATCACAGAAGTCTAAATTCCTTAATAATCCAATAATGTCATGCAAATTATGACCCTAACCGCAGAGCAGTGATATCTCCCAATCAAACAGTCCTCTTCACAGTAACTTTTGATTCGATCAATGAAATGCTGCAATTTCATCCCAGTCAAGCCTTCACCCCCATTTCCCTTAGAAATTTGCTTGAGAAATCAACCAAATTATCCTAATCTGAGCTCAATCGCCTCTACAAGACTTTCATATCAAAGCAACATCAACCTAAAGATCCCCCTCCTTATATGTCAGCTTTCTTCACAGATACAGATAAAATCATAGTTGATATGATAGTTGCAGTCATGGGATTCAACACTAGTGAGTTTGTAGATGAATTGACCCTAGTGTTGATGTCTATCTTTACCCTTGGTTAGCCCCCTGCTGCCAAGTATGATTATGCTTCATTTATTGCTGAGAAAATCCATGACCAGTTCTTGAGACTGGAGAATGAAAAGGTTTTCAAGTATTCCATCTTCATATACCACCTCTACCATCAGTTTGATAAGTTTCCATTTTCTATCAAGAAACTTGATACAAAGGGTAATCCAACGTCTGTCATCTCTTGGACTTCTATCTTCCATGAATATTCTGCTTGTCTTTATTCATATAGTGAGTTCATTGATTAGTTTTTCCACCCAGCAACCACTTTGCTGATAGGAAATCCTCCTCCTAGGATTAATGATGAAATCAAAAGGATCCTCTAGCTACCAAAACAATACAGGGTAGGTGACTGGTACTTGTACCAGAATCACATAGAAATCAGGGTATATGGGTGTGAGCTTCCCCCATTCAAACTACCTAAATTTTTTCCAATGAGGTTGTTTGCATTGGAGTATTATAGACAGATGATACACTTAGATTTGATACATTTTCATAAGGCCAAGAAGAAAGCACAACTGAGAATCAAAGATCATCTAGGCCCATTTGTCTACAACAATAGGGAATCATGGAAAACAAAAGAGAAAATCCTAGAAGACCACATGAGATTAAACAAAAGTACTGGTTGGACTCCATATGACCCCCATAGTTTCATCTGTGATAGAAGAATGAAAAATAGATTGTCCCCATATTTTCATCACAGAATTCCAAAGATTGAACAATATGCTAGCATGGATGAATGGAGGGAAGAGACCTTTGTAGAAATGGATAGTGATCAGGAAATGTAGAAAATGTCATGAAAGATCTAGAAAAGACACTTAACCTAGATTCTTTTGGATAGGTGCAATTTGAGACTTCTCACAAGCCAGCATCACGGACTAGTGCCTCAATAGCCGATACCTCTCAAAAGAATTCACAAGAGACTAGTGCACCACTTGCAGAGACATCACAAGGAAGAGGAAAAGAGACCAGCACTCCAGCAACAGAACAATCAACCATGTCAAAGCAGTCGGAAACCTCTCAAGAGCAGGATCAAACACAGGCCCACCCAACTCAAGTCAACATGGGAGACCCACCAATTTTGCAGACTCCTCTGAATGAGGAAAAGAGCTTAAAGAGAGATAGGGAAGTAGGTACCCCTGCCAGTAGTCCATCAGATCAGCCTGGTGCTAAGAGGCATAGGCTAAATCCTCATTCAGAAGAGGAATTTTTTGAAGAAACAACAGAGAGTCAGAGAAAAAAGGGTGCAGATAGTTAGCATACTTTCCCAGCAAGTGGGACACCTTCTAGCTCACAAAGATCAGAGCTTGAAAGACAAAAAAGTGTTGAAGTATCATCCTTCAAGCCTACAGGTAATAATAACCTAGACATTAAAGAAAAATTTAAGAAATAAAGGCCAAAAATGAACCACTAAGGATTTAGGTCTACAATCAGTTTTTAAAGGTGGCTCCCACCAATCAGAATAGGTTGATGTCAGCTTATGACATCAAGGAAAGCAAGATGGAAATGAGCTTTTTCAAGCCCAAAGTACAACAGCCTCAGTCAATAGTAGACTACCTCAAGACTGATTTTGAGGTCATGGCCAAAGACATCCACCCCCTAGACCAGATTGAATTACATAAGCAAACAGGGGAGATGGTGTATTCAACATTGACAACTAAACCTATGATGGCCCAAATACTGGAAGACTCATTAAACAATACCACTGCTCAACTACAACTAGAAAAAGCCTCCTCACAGGCTAAGGACAATAGAATTAAATCTTTGGAGGAGTTGATTATTGGACTGGGCCATAACCCAAAGGATGTAAAGGTTGTAGAGGCCTTAATAAAAAAGAAAGATGAAGACATAGCTACCTTGAGAAAGCAGTTAAAGTTGCCTCCATCAAGACATCCACAAACTGTTGAAGTTATCCAAAAGAAATCTGAAGAAGAGCTTATGGACTTAGTCCTCAAGCTTAATGAACAGTTGAAAGAGACTAAACAAGAATTTAAAAAATCACTGAAAAGCAGGCAGGGAGAGTCGACCTCTCAGCCTCAAAATGTGATACTGGTGGTCTCCACGGCAGT
This sequence comes from Pinus tabuliformis, assembly GCA_031772625.1. Lineage (NCBI taxonomy): Eukaryota > Viridiplantae > Streptophyta > Pinopsida > Pinales > Pinaceae > Pinus > Pinus tabuliformis. The sequence goes on along the minus strand of CM062819.1, from coordinate 353,454,223 downwards.
CCCTTCAACACTTGCAACAGCTCTGGCACCAAATGTCTCCTTGGTCACAGCAGAGACAATTACAGGTACAAGCACAGGAACAGCACAGGCAGGAACTTCAAGTTTGAGTACAGAGGAGTTAATCAATTCCATGGAGGAGATGAAACTCCAAGTCACTGAATTATAGAAGGTAAAGGAAATATTTGTTACCTTAGAACAAAAATATGATGTTTCAAAAATTAATTTTGTTGAAGAAGTGAGGAAGAATAAAGGCTTGGCTCAGCAAGTGAAAGCACTAGAGAAGGACCTCACCTTTGAAAAGCCTCTACAAACATTGGGGAAATTTTGTGGACCAACATCACTCAAACAATAAATGATGTTTGGCCATCCATACAAATAATTTTTTAACAGATTGAACTAGTGCAAGTTTCTCTCCAAGAGATTTAGAGAACAAAGGAAGAGCTAGGAAGAAAGCCTGAGGAAGCTATCACGCTAATAAACTTTTTGAACAGCAGAAATAAATATCAGCTAGAGGAGTTGAACATTGAGGATAGAACTAGAACTATCCTAGAAGTTAAGAAGGTCTTGACCAAAAGATCTTTGATGCAGAACTTGGAAAGAAAATGTCAAAACATGCAAGAGGATATAGATGATTTTATGGGAAAGTTTGTCATTTTACAGAGCAAAGGACTTCCCAGTCCTTTAGTTATTAATGATAAATTGATGAGGCATGAAGATTATATCCACAGAGTGGATCAGTATGAAAATAATCAGGCCAGTTCATCAGCTAGTGCATCAACACTTAAGGCACTACCTACAGGCAGAGTTCTCTATGACAGTCTAGAGAACCTTTTCTATGTGGAACATGGGTTAAAACATTTGTTTCCAGTTCATTATAATTTTGTAAAATACACAAAGGCTGATAAAATATTTAGAAAGCTTCAAAGGACCAGAATACCAAAGGAAGATTGGTGGACAGACATGACAGAAATTTTGTGATTTACCTTGGTAAAAAAGTAAATTTTCAGTATTTACCATAGTCAATTTTGGTAAAAGAAGGTGAATGGTGATCAAACAGGTAAAGAGTATCAGAACAGGTCAAAGAGTATCAATAAGAAGATGAAAAGACAATAGCCAGCACATAATTACAGTGAAGATAGCAAGATGTTAAATCATAGGGCCTGCCTCCAGCACATTCATAAAAACAGGGACAGCAAGTCATCAGTTTACTTTTAGCTTCTATCTTCAAGACCATCTGTCTCTACTTTCATGTAACATATAGCTAGCTTTCCTAGATTATATCTCTCTCAGTTATGAGATATTTTATTGTAAATTTTTGTATAAATACTCCCTCATTCAGAGTACTGAGGGTAGATTCTTAGACATTTCTATAGACTTATTATTGTGGAATAAAGTGTTGTTGAACAACTCTTGTATGGCTGGCTAGAAGAAGAAATAAAGCAAAGGACTTTTTACAGGATTCATGTGTCAAACACTGGACAAGTAAGTATTCTATATCTCCGGTGTTATTGTTTTCTGGTTTAATATTTCATTTGTGCTCCATATCTAAATATTAAAATGAAAAAGTATATTTCAGAAAGTGCTTAATTGCAATCTGTCTTTAAAATCGTTTTTATTCCAAATATTTTCTTCTAAACTATCATAGGCAAGGAATTCTTAACTACTCTTTGCTCCTTAGTTTACCATTGTGGTCATTTAATAAGAAATTCTTAATTGCTTTTTTTAGTGATCATTCACTTTCCTTCATCTTAAAACTTGTTGAAGGATTCTTAATTGCCCTTCTTCCCTTTTAAGACCATTCCACCCTTTCAAGTTACCATTTGTCCCTGTTTAGCTATCTTGCCCTGTGAAGCCCTCCTTTGTTGAAGCGTCCAAATCTAGTTTAGCCATCTACAGTTGACTCTATAGCCCAATGGCCTAAAATACTCTGTTCTATCCATCTACTCCTGCATTCCACCACCAAACACAATCAAAACCCCCAAGCTTTTATAAATAGCCTAGTATCTTATAAAACAAAGCTAAATCTTAAATAGAGAGCCCCCTCTGAGTACAGATTAGCTAGATTATGTTCTTAAAAGTTGGTTTGTGGTTAGCTCAAACCCCTTTCCTTCTTCCTACAACTTCAAGGAAAATCTAAGTGATAAAATAGTGGCGACTCCGCTAGGGAAACCAATTCCTCACTCAAAATAAATCTTTAAGAAAGTTTAAATCTCATATCTAAAGCCTCTTAAAGAAATCATAGAAGTTTTTCATTGATATCAATTAAGAAAAACCAAAAACAAAAACCTAAAAACCTGGCTTCAGAAAGGACTCGTTACACTAGAGCTAATCCTAATCCCAATCCACCGCAAGTGTTTGAGAACCCCAATCTGATCCCCAGAATTCTTAGGAGACAAGAGAGTCAAGAAAGTTCTACTAGTTCTCCGCCCACCTACAGATCAATATCCTGTCCTGTTTGGTGGATTTATCTTGAATACAAACCCTTTAACGAGTACTTTGAGACCTCTTTGTTTAGGTCTTCATCTGATTCTGAATTAATTGACCTAGTCCCAGACCCAGTATTCATCGAAGATTTACAACTTCAAGTTGTAATTTTGTCAATTGACAGACATTTGCAAAACTCAATACAATTTGATCTTACCACTGAAGTAAAACCTAATCCTTCTGTAATCACTACTGCTTCTGCAAGCTCATCATCTTTTCCTCATACATCTCAACCTCAAACCACTCCACATCAGACCACCTCTTCTACCCCTCCATCCACAACTCAGACACTCATTGTTATCTCAACCCCAGCTTTTGTTTGATCAATACCTACAACAATGGAAAACAGATATTCTCCCCTGGTATTACCAGCCAATTTAGGTGCCATGCCCCGGGATTACCAAAGTAAGATCACTCAGTTTGGTGGTACGGGTACCTATACAGCTCAACAACACACCAAAAAGATGACTGATTACTTTGAAATTTATGAAATAGATGTTGATGATGTACGAATGAGAATATTTGTTCAGATTCTAACTGGGGAAGTCAGAACCTGGTTTAGAGCTCTAGCAGCAAACAATATAGACAGCTTAGAAACTTTCCATAGACAGTTCCTTAACCGATGGGAGAAAAAGAAAGATCCTCTTCAGATTCTATCTGAGTATGAAAACCTAAAGAGAGGAACACAAGAAACTGTGCAGGATTATTGCACTAGATTCAATAATGTCTATAAATCCATCCCTCAAAACCTCAGACCTCCACATGATTTAGCCTTAATCAAATTCCCAGATGGATTTGATTCTAACATGGCCTTCCAGATTAGAGAACGAGCCCCTCGCACTTTAGAAGATATGCAAAGTATAGCTGTCAGTGTTGAAGCCAACCTGATGTCTAAAAGAGCCAAAGCTAGGAGTGAAAGGAGAATACCCTTAAAGGAAGAAGCTTCACCCTTTGAACAGAAACTAGATGCTATAATTAAAGGGATGGATAGGCTAGGAGATAGAGTGGAAACAATTGAAAGGAAAGCTCCTTGGGATGGTCATCCAACCAACACAGGGAGAAATCCTAACTTGAAAAAAAATCAAAGCTAGAAAAATGGGAAGACTGGTCCAGACCAAAACATTAGACCCCCTTTCCAGGAGAATTATGCAGAAGGCTCAAACTCTGAAGAACCTGAAGAGGACACTCAAATAAATCTGATGGGACTCAGTAATGAAAAAGAAGTTTTCTTGACCCAAGAGGATCAAGAGGCTCACATTCTTAAATAGTTTCAAACTCAGTCAGGTGAATCATTCGACTTTAGGGAGGGATATGACACAGCCATATATGAAGTGCATAAGCAATACAACCTAAGGAGTAGGAGAATTGATGTTCCTGAAGCAAACAAGCAAAAGGCTCCAAAACAGCCCATAAAAGGTAAGACAGTTACTACACCTGTACATATTCTTTCTATATTAGACCCTAATCCTTCTAACCCAATAATTGAAGATGTCTCTGATAATCAAACAAACATTAAAAAACCCTCCACTTCTCTTCCTTCCAAGGTAAATGTGGAATAACCTCCAGAAGTTGATTTACGAGAACCTGCTAACCATAAACCCACTCCTGAAAAGGAGAAAAACACAGAAAATAGAGAGAATAACACTGTTTGAAACCTAAAAGCCCAAACAGAAAAAACCCTTTAATCTAGAGACTGAGTTAGGCAAGCTAAAAATTGATGTTCCATTGTCTGAATTAGCTAAACATGATGCCTATCGAAATCAAATCAATAGGTCACTCAAAATCACTGCAACTGAAGAATCGGTTAATGTTTTTGATGACCAACTTGAATTAATATTTGGCCCAAAAGTGAATGGAAAACCATTAGAATGGGGAATTCCTCCTTTCTATGTGAGCTTAAACATACATGATAAGATTCTTCACGATTCCATGTTTGATTCTGGGGCATCTTATAACCTTATGCCCAAGTTTGTAATAGAAAAACTAGACCTTGACATCACTGGACCATACAAAGATATCTTTTCTTTTGATTCTAGTCAAGTGAGATGTTTAGGATTGATAAAAGACATGTGTGTCTCATTGGTTCAATACCCTGCAAAAACGATTTTAATGGATATAGTGGTAGCATATATACCACCAAAATATGGTATGTTATTGTCCAGATCCTGGGGTGCCAAGCTTTAGGGATCTCTTCAATTAGATATGTCATATGCTACTATCTTGGTTTTTGGCCAACCAAAGAAACTATACAGAGAAACGTTGATGAAATATGTAGTAAGTAGTCAGGAAAAACCCCAAAATTTCCCCATCTACTCAGTACACTCTAATATGGACTCATTCATCCTTTACAATCCAGAAACCAATCCTCCCAAAACTTTAGAAGTTTTAGCAGCAGAACCAAAAGAAATTAAAAAAGAAAAATCAAGTGTTTAGATCCAGGAAATATTAGATAACAAAGAAAAACCAGATGAGAATGAAAAACCAGATCCCATTGTTAAACAAATTCCTACCTCCCCTGACACCAATTATGAGCATGAAATTCTTTGGCATTTAGAATTTGATGGCTCAGTCAATAAACTAGGGGCAGGAGCAGGAGTTTGGGTGTACAATTTAGAAAACGATCATGCTAAAGGCCCTACCTACAGATTAAATTTTAAGTGCACCAATAATATGGCAAAGTATGAAGCTCTCTTGCTGGGTCTCAAACTTGTTAAAAGATTAGGAGCAATTAGAGTATCTGTCATAGGGGATTCTAAATTAATCATTAAACAGATCAAAGGAAAATATTTAACTAGAGATCCTAGATTAGGATATTACAGAGGAACAATTATAGATATTCTCAATCATTTTCTGGAAACTCAGCTTGCTACAATTCCTAGAAAACATAACTTGCAAGCCCACAGCCTGGCAATGTTTGCTAGCACCTGCAAAATACCTTTCGAACCTAATCATCAGTTTACTACTGAAATGAGGCACAGGCCAGCGATCCCTGATAATCTAAAGAAATAGCAAGTTTTTGATAGTGATGAGCAGATTAATAACTTTTTAACTCTAGATGAAGAGTTTTGTAACAGTCACATAGATGTTGATACAGTAGTTAATTCAAATCAGATAGATGAGGTAGAAACAAACATTTTGGAAGAAATTTCGGTAAATATGCTTCATCCCACAATATTCACACAAAAAAAAGTTCTAGATCTTAAACAAATGGACCTTGATGAGATAATTGAAGATGAAACAAAGGTCATTAAACTAAAGGACAATCATCTGCCTAAAGGATTAACTCCTCTAGAAATTCTATTTGATTCCAATGACATTCCCAAGAAACCTAAAATGGAACCATTAAAAGAAAATATTGAGGAATACAACTTAGGAACAAAGGACATTCCAAAGATGATAAAACTATCAAAATCCTTACCTCTCGATCAGAAGTTAAAGTATGTTGAACTTATGAGAGAATTCCAGGATGTATTTGCCTGGAGCTATGAAGATTTGAAGTCATATGACACCTCCATTATTCAACATACTATACCTCTGAAAGAAAATCAAAAGCCCTTTAAACAAAAACTTAGAAGAATCAACCCTGTATTATTACCATTGATTGAAAAAGAAATTAAACGTATGTATGAAGCAGGGATTATTGCCCCTATTAGATTTTCAGAGTGGGTGTCTAACTTAGTACCTACTAGGAAGAAAACTAGGGAAATAAGGCTATGTGTTGATTTGAGAAATGTGAATAAGGTTTCTTTGAAAGATAACTACCCTTTACCAAATATGGATCATATTTTGCAAAGGGTAGTGGGTTCTTCTAGAATTTCACTTTTAGATGGGTTTTCAAGATATAACCAGATCCTGGTTCATCCTGATGACCAAGAGAAAACTGCTTTTACAACACCATGGGGCACTTTTATGTACATCAAAATGCCATTTGGACTAAAAAACACAGGAGAAACTTTCCAAAGGGCAATGGACATTGCATTTGCCAAAGAAATTCATGATTTTCTTGTTATATATCTGGATGATCTAACTGTTTTTTCTAAATCAGATCAACAGCACCTAGACCATCTCATACAAGTCTTTCTGAAATGCAGAAAATATGGCATTTCTTTGAATCCAAAGAAGTCCTTGTTCGGTCTGGAGGAAGGTAAACTTTTAGGTCACATCATTTCTAAGGATGGAATTCGAATTGACCCTACCAGAATAGAAGTTATTCTACAGATACCTCATTCAAGAAGTATCAAAGAACTTCAAGCTTTCCTAGGGAAGATAAATTTTTGGAGAAGATTCATTTCTAACTTAGTAGAACTTATTAGATTACTAAATAACATACTTAAAAAGGATTCAAGTACGAAATGGATAGTAGAGGCCAAGAAATCATTTGAAGAAACCAAAATGGCCTTAACCAGAACACCGGTCCTCACCAATCCACAATTTGATAGGGACTTCATAATTTTTTCTTTCGCATCAGAACACACCATAGCAGCAATTTTATTACAACGGGATGATCAGAGATGTGAGAAAACTATAGCCTTTTTTAGTAAAGAACTCAGAGATGCATCATTAAAATACAAAATAATGGAGAAACAAGATTTTTCACTGGTTAAAGACATTAAGGACTTCAAATTTTATATATTATACTCTCATGTGATAGCCAATGTACCTAATGCAGTTGTTAAAGACATCATAACTCAAGATGGAATTGAGGGCAAAAGAGGTAAATGGTTGCTACCATCTTAGAGTATGATATAGAAATAAAACCTACAAAACTGATAAAAGGACAGGGATTGGCCAAACTCATGGCAGAAACTAATTGTCAAGCCCTGGACATAAATGAGCTCGATGACGAACAGGAGATGGCGACTCCACAAATCAGCCAAGACTTTTCGGAATCACCTTGGTATGCTGATATGATTTATATTTTACAAGACCTGCAGGCTCCTCCAGGGTTATCCAGAACAAAGAATAGGTTTTTAAAAATGAAAGCTTTAAAGTTTTGTATCTTAGATAATACTCTTTTTTGGAAATATCATGAAGGAATTTTATTGGATTGTTTATTAAAAGATGAAGCTGACAAATCTCTCCAAGAATTTCATGCAGGAGACTGTGATGGACACCTATTTTAGAAGTCAATTGCAGATAAAATCATAAGGGTTGGATTCTATTGGCCAACCTTGTTTGCAGATGTGAAGAAATTTGTAACTTCTTGCCATAAATGTCAAATCTTTAAAGGCAAGAGAAAGTTGTTATCTTTACCCTTGAAACCCATTTCCACATAGAAATATTTTCAACGATGGGGTCTTGACTTCATTGGAGATATCCATCCACCCTCTTTAGGCCAACTCAAATGTATACTCACTGCCACTGACTATTTTACCAAATGGATAGAGGCCATCCCCTCCAGATAGACCAATGAAATAGTGATCATAGGTTTCCTAGAGACCAATATATTGTTGCAGATTTCAAATCAAAGAAAATGATCAGTTTCTGCAACAAGTATCACATTACACTAAGCCATTCCACAGCCTATTACCCTCAAAGGAATGGACTGGCTGAATCATCCAACAAGAGTCTCATTAATATCATCAAAAAACTGTTGGAAGAAAACAAGAAGACTTGGCACAGGAAGCTGATAAATTCATTGTGGGTAGATAAGCTTACAACCAAAAACTCCATTGGGACCAGTCCTTATGAGTTAGTATATGGCATGGAGGCTATTTTTCCCTCATCAATAGGAGTTCCTGTTATGAAAATACTCCAAGAAGCTCAAGCGGAACCTAATGATATTCAAAGAAGGATAAACCATACCATCAATCTACAACCGACCAGAGAGGAGGTGTACCAAAGATTCCAAGTGTTGCAGGAGAAGCTTAAGAAGATATTTGACAAAAGAACCAAGGCAGAAGACTTATACTTGGAGATAAAGTGTTAAGATGGGATTCCAAGAGAGAGGATAAGGGTAAACATGGGAAGTTTGACTTCCTATGGAAAGGACCATACATCATCTATGCTTTCAAGGGAAACAATGCATATTTTCTCACAAACTTAGATGGTACAGAAGTTGAAGAAGGACCAGTCAATGGTTGGATGTTAATGCATTACTTTGATCCTACTTACTAATGTTATAACATTCTTAACATATACATACTATATCCTTTGTACTATCAAAGTTTTGATTGGACAGTAAGTCATTGAAGTTGAAACCTGAAGAGAAGGCCCTAAGCTTCATAAGCATCACTATCATACATACAATAAAGTAGCAAGCAAAGAAGATTGCAGAGTACAATCACAGTCATTCAGGGGCCTCTGATCTACTGTTATTGACTTTCCACCAGGAAAGGCCATCCCCAAATGGAGCCACTATTATGCCCCTGTACCAATAGGTGTCATATATCATGATTGATTTGATGAGTTATGTAATATGTTCATACCTTTACTTGTTGCAAAGGTTTTCCATATTTGTAAAAAATCAAAAAATTTAAAAAATGTAAAGAGGGTATACCCTAAAAGAAAAATCAAAGGGTAAAAAGAATAAAGAAAGGTAAAAAAATTAAAGAAAATGAACCCCAACAAAAAGAAAGACCAGGAAAGTGTGCAAGTCTAAATGCCACTACTTTTTCACTATTGTATAATAAACAATTGTGTGCAGCTTGTCACTTATGCCACAATTCATGAATAGTCAAACAGTTTAAACTTGGCTAGTTCATATTTCAATTTCATGTTGTAGAAATAGAGAATAAAGATCTGACCAAACAGTGTAATCTTGGCAAATAAGTAGATAGGTAGAGTGAAAAAAAGAGCTCAACAGTTTAATCTAAGCCCTTGGATGTAATAGTGTAGACTTAGATAGGTATTACCATGTAAAAGAAAAGAAATTTTGATGAGGGTTTTCCATTCTAAGTGAACCCTAATAAGAAGTAAAAATGCTAGGTTAAGTAGGTAGGGTAGGTAGTTGATGGTTGCAGAATAACATATGATGAATGATATGTCTAAATGTGCAAATATTTTTACTTTCATCAAAAGGAAAATGGCACATATCACATGAAAGGCACATCAAGCAAGCAAAGTCAAAATAATTAACTTCCCTACTCATTTCCCCTAAAATTTCACTAATTTCCCTTAAGTGCCAAGGTACCTATCAAATTTTAGGGGCTTAGAGCATTTCTCTAACTTTTGGAGGGACCGGACCCTCGGCCCAATAATTTATAATGCCTAAGTACTTAATACCATTCATTTATCATCACGCCCATTCATAAATCATTCATTCCCTTTATAAAGTTTTCCCTAAGTAAAATCCTATTTTACTTAGGGAAATTAAAATATTTTCCATTAAAACCTTCATTTCCCACTTAGCCTAGTATAAATATACACATGAGGATGTTTGAAACTTAGCGCTTTTTCCATTCAATGTCATATTAATTACTAACTTATATTATATAGTAAAACCCTTATAAAAATTTACCCATTCCCGTATTACTATAACTATATAAGAAACCCTGAAATCTTAATATCCCACCCCTTCCGTTAAAATATAACCATAAATAAATGGGAATTAATTCGTTAATCAGTAACTAATTAAGAACTCCGACCTCCTGCCACATTAAAAAAGGGATTAATTAACCCTCACGGTTAATTAATAACCTTCCCGACCAATCCCTTTGCTCCCGATGTGATTAAAAAATCTTTAATTACATCGAGCCCACCCTCATTAAACCCTTGTCACCTTGCCTTCTCGATAGTTGTCCGATCAAGCCTCCGAGATCTGATGACTATTGTGCATATAGCACGGCCCTCCACGACTGAACATTAGCATGCGATCGTGGAGCGGTTTTGTAAACAGTACTCGCGCCACGTGTCGCCCATCCTATGGAATTGCTCGCTCAAGCCCGAATACCAACCCCCCTCCATAAGCGGTGCGATGAAAACTGCTTACCGCTTCCCACTAAACGACAAAACATCATGTAATTTGCCTGTTGTCGCTGCCTATCCAAATCCCGAAACCTACCAAATTCTTGACCTTGTATAAAAAACAAAACAAATCATTTCGTCGTTTTATTCTGCAAACCTGTACATCCATGCAAATATAATGACGAGGTCAACTAGCTCGTACTCCCAACCACCAAGTTGCTTCAAAATTTGCAGTGGACACCGTTCAGAGTCATCCACTCACACCCAGTGTACCTGCATATCGTTGCACCTCCATAAAACAGGTATTTACCAATTTCCATCAAGAAAACCCTGCAAATACTTGTTTTCCCATGTAAATGATTGAAAAGGTCCAAAATTCACCTTAATTCTATTACTGCATTTGAAATTCAAGCTCCTAGACCTGCTATTTCATCAATTTCACTTAAAAAATCTTAGTTTCCCTTCTAAATCCACAAGAACTAGTATGGAAACTCTGGTAGCCCTAAATATTGCACCCATTGCCACCTCTCACCGTGATTTAGACTATCTGCCCCTGACAGATAAGGATTTACAAATAAAAGACCTAACCACTGATAAAGACCATTTGAAAGTGTTTTGCCAATGCTAAGATAATCACTTGAATGGCTATGATGCCATAGGACTGTGGGAATCCAATCTTCCAATGTATTTTCTCCCCTCTATGCATGTTTTCCCTAACATGATCCATCAATGCCATGCAAATTATGACCCTAACCATAGAGCAGTGATGTCTCCCAATCAAACAGCCATCTTCACAATAACTGTTGATTCAATCAATGAAATGCTGCAATTTCATCCCAGTCAAGCTCTCACCCCCACTTCCCTTGGAAATTTGCTTGAGAAATCAACCAAATTATCCCAATATGAGCTTAATCGCCTCTACCAAACTTTCATATCAAAGCAGCATCAACCTAAAGATCCCCCTCCTTATATGTCATCTTTCTTCACAGATACAGATAAAATCATAGTTGATATTGTTGGATACCTATACTAATAGGTTTCATATTTCATGATTGGCCAAGGAAAGTCCAAATATGCTCTGCTTTGGTATTACAAAGATCCCATATTTCCTAGAGAACAAGAGGTGTGTAATCTGTTTCAAATATTGAAGACCTTTATTTCAATTTTGTGGATGATTCAACAGTTTAAACTGGATCATGCCATGTGTTCAATTTTGAGTTATAGAATAGAGAAAGAAGTCTGTCCAAACTGTTTAATCTTGGCAGACAAGTAGTTTAGGTAGAGGAGTAAAGGTTCCCAACAGCTTAATCTGGGACCTTGGAAGAAATAAGGTTAGAAGTAGATAGAAAAGAATAAAGAAAAAGCCAAAGAAAAGAAAAGGCAAGTAAGGGTTTGCAAGTCCAAATGCACCCTCTAAGGAGAAACAAAAAATGCTAGGGAAATAGCTGGGTAGGCAGTTGTGGTTGCAGAAAGGGTATTTTCACCATTGCACATATGTCAAGAGGTGTTTTGCCAAGGCAAAAATCTATCAATAGACAAAGTGGTTAATTCCATCAAATTACAGCAAGGAGCATAACTAACCTCCCTCTTCCCCTCTATTCCATTACTAACACTCCCTTTCTTTAGCTGAGATTTATGAAGAGAGATCATGGTTTTATGATGGTTCTTGTTCTTTCAGAAGCCACATGTCCTGTCTAAGATCTTTTCATTTTGATCTACTCTCAAAACTAAATCAACTTTACATAAACTCAGTAAAATCCCCTTCATTTGCTCCTCTCATTCATATTAACCTCTAATTCTACTATATAGCTCCCTTATCTTACCCTTCCCCTAATAATACTAACACTATGGTGTACAAAGCCCCAAAATCTTATAAATACCCCTTCCTTTGGCATTATAGCCATATGTTCTTCAGAAGGGACCAAAATGACCTCTGGTCACTTTGGTGAACCTGTCCCACCCCACTCCCCCTTGCTACAAACCAACTCGCTCCTCAAACTACCCTTTGCATTGAATAAACCCTTATAAAACCTCTTATGCCTTTAAATCCTTTGCAAAAGTTACCAAAGTCAAAAACCCGCCTCTGGCGCATTTCCAAAGGTTAGCGCATTATTTGTTAAATGGAAAACATTCAAAAAACCAATGAAAAACCCATAAACCCAAAGTTTCCGCCGCGCATATAACCTAAGCAAGTTGCCGCACCGCCCACCGTCGGATCAAGTCTCTGAGATCCGACGATCCACAGCGATATCGGAGCTGCCCCTGTAGCCGTCCTTTACCGCCCGAGAAGGTGACGTTGCGTCACGTCAGGGCTTCTCCACGCGTCAAACGTTAAGGACTCTCGGAGCCGGGTCTGACAGTTCTGAGACCGTACCTAAACCGCCCCGAGAGACCGTAGCGGCTAGCCCTAACCGTAACCGCTACGGTCCTAACCGCCAACTGTTTTCCGCCAACGCATCGCCACGTCACGTTCGCTTGTACTCGCCCCTGCTATTCGTCCACCTGGCCGCTGACATGGCTGCCACCTCATCGCCCCCTTGGACCAATAGTCTACCGCCACGTCACCCGATGACGTCAGCTGACGTCACCTCACCTTGACCCGCCAATGACGTCATGCTGACGTCATCACTAAAAAGCGCCAAAATGGTAAAAAAGTCCATATTAACCCAAAAAAGCCGTGTTTTTCTCACTTTTCACTCCTGTCGCCACTGTTCTCTCTGCATGACCGTTTACGTTCGAATTTCCGCCAACCTGCTGAGTTAACCCGGGCGACCTCCTCAGCAGCAACCGTGCACGCCTGCGCAACCTCTGTTCGTCAATTAACAGGTATTTACCGTTGTTCTGCCCTCCATACGACTGTTATTGAAATTTAAGTTGCTCAGAAGGCTAAGGACACCTTACAAACTATATTTGCACCGCCCATTTCCCTCTGCACGTCCACAATTGTAACTGTGAAGTCTAAAAACACCAGCCAAGCCATAATACCTGTAATTTCACTCAAAAACAGCGTTCACTGCGTATTCCCGGCAAATTCCTTGTTGACCTCAATTCACCCGCTGAAAGAGGGCATAGTGACACCCACAGTAGCCTTGGCTCCTAGTATAAGCAGTATTTCAATTGCTGCTGTATAAACTCCTCCTCTGATACTTAAATTTCACGACTATTCTTACAAAAAGCACTTCTGTTCTGTGCTGGTGCTTTTACAAGCCACTTTATTACAATTGTTGAACTTCAAAGAATCATGGAGACTCCTATTGCTCTAAATATCAAGCCCCTCAATGCTCCTCACCAGGAATTAGCATGGAAAGCTCTGGGAGACATGGATTACCAAATGCTGGACTGGTTCCCTATGGGAACCAAATACAATATCCAGATGATGAATGAGTTAAAAGCCCAGCACCTGAGTGGGGCAGACATCTTGGGAATTTGGGACTCAAATTTGCCCATCTACAACCTTCCCCAAGTAAATCCTATGCCAGAACTGATCTACAGCTGCCAGGAATGCTATGACCCAAACCAAAGAGCTGTCATCAGCCCCACAGGCTCAATCCTGTTCCAGATTACCCCAGAGAGTATAAATGGAATGCTGCACTTCCAAACTGCCAAGCAATTGACCCCCATCTTTATGCAGAATTTGATAAACAAAGGGACCAAGCTGTCAAATGACCAAATCATTAAAATCAATTAGTTGTTTGTAAGACCAGGCTCTGAATCAGTCAGAACCCCTCCTATTGGGTATCACTACTTGAATGATTTGGGCAGGATGTTAGTGGATTTAATCAGTTATGTCCTAGGATTCAGGGGAATGGAGGATGTGGATGATAGCCTAATGGCAATGCTGTCTATATTCTCTCCTGGTAAGCCCCCAGCTGTACATTATGACTATGCAACCTACATTGCAGATAAAATCCATGAGCAGTTTATGAACTTGAAGAGGGAAAGACTATTCAGGTATACTTCATATATATACCATCTATTCTTGTTCTATCAGCCAGCCACCTTCTCTTTTCCTTTGAAGCAACTCAATGCCCAGGGAAATCCAAGATCAGTTGTGTTCTGGACTTCTGTTTTTCATCATACCTCTGTATCACCTTACACATACACTGAGTTTATTGACTTATTCATTTATCCAGTCATGACAGTATTGCATGGTACTCCTCCTCCTAGACTAACTGATGACATGAGAAGAATTCTCCATTTGAATAAGTCCTACAGCATTGGTAATTGGTACTTCTACCAAAACCACACAGTCATCAGGATATATGGCTGTGAGTTGACCCCTTTTAGGTTGCCAAGGTATGTCCCCATGAGGCTTTTTGCCTTGGAATATTTCAGACAGTTTGGGAACTCAGACTACCTGCATTTTCAGAGCAAGAACAAGAAGTCACAGCTAAAGGTGAGGAGCCAGCTGGGTTCTTTCCTATATAACAGAAAAGAGGAAGGGTGGAAGGAGGCAGACAGTATCCTGGAGGGCCTCAGACTGCAAACCAGCTTTGAATGGATACCCTATGACCCCAATCATTCTATCTCCCTCAGGAGGATTAGATACAAATTGGGTAGCTATGCACACAAGAGACAACCCGAGATTGAACAGTATGCCAATGCATCAAATTGGGAAGAGGGTACCCTAGAGGAGGAAATTACTAATGAAGAGTTACTTGAGAGAGAGGCTAGAAATATGCAAAAGGAAGCTGACTTGGAAACTTGTGGACATGTGCCCCTCTCCTACAAAAAGCAACTTGGAGCAGCTGCTACATCATCAACAGCACAGCAGCAAACTGCCGAGAAAGCACCACAGACAGCAAGCAAGGATAAAGGGAAGCAGGTGGAACAGCCACCTCCATTGACAGAAGAACAAGTGGATACATTGCTACAGCAGCAAGAAGAGATGGAGCAGCAGGAACTCGGGCAGCAACAGGAAGAGGAACAATTTAGTGAACAGCAGCCCTTGCAGCAAGAAAAAGTGATTGATGCTCCAAGCTCCACTGAGCAACAGGCTCAGACAATAGTGCCTCCTAGGGCAGAAACTACTGTTGATACCTCAGTCCTCCAAACCCCACAAAAGGAGGACTTAACCAGGAAAAGGGATAGAGAGACTCCCCTGACTTCATCCATCAATCGGGGAGAGAAAAGACAAAGACTAAATGACTCTCAAGAGGATGACATAGCAGTGAGGCAAGCAATGGGCATGGGCCCACCCAGTGGAGAAGTTTCAGCCAGTTCATTTCAGCATGAACACGATAGAGCCGTGGGAGGAGAGGTCAGCTCCTCCAGCCAGCACAGAGAAGGACAGTCAAGCATCAAACAGCAATTTATTGACATTAAGAGGAGGAGTGATCCTATTAAAGTACAGCTGTACAATCATTTGCTGAACCTGGCTCCTACCAATCAGCAAAGACTCATGTCTGCCTTTGATGTAAGTGAAGGCAAGATGATCATGAGTCACTTCATGCCCACAACGCTGCATCCTCAATCTACCTCGGATTACCTAAGAATCAACATGGAGGTTCTGGCCAAAGACATACACCCTATGGATAAGATTGAATTACATAAACAAACTGGTGAAATGGTGTATGCCTCCTTGGCAGATGAAACGTTGGAGAACTACAAATTGAAGAGCAGCCTTGATAACACAGCATCTCAGCTGGAATTGGAGAGAGCATCATCACAAGCCAAGGACAACAGGATCAAGTCCCTGGAAGAGGTAATTATAGAAATAGGACATGATCCTAAAGATGTTAAGGGTATCCAAGAACTCTTGAAGCTAAGGGATGCAGACTTGGCGGCCTTAAGAAAGAAAATCAAGCTTCCAGCTACCATCCATCCTCAAACCGATGAAGTTGCCCAGCAAAGGCAGGAAAAGGATGCTACAGATCTACTGATATCCCTGTACAAGGAGCTGGTTCGGACTCAAGACCAGCTAGGGCAATCAGAAGCTGCAAAGGCAGCATTACAGACAGCTATGAAACAAAAAGAAGAGGGCCAACCCTCCCAGCCTCCTCCTGTGATAATCAACCTTGAGGAAGTCCAGCCAACAACTACTCCTCCTCCTCAACAGACAGGGCCTACAGCACCATCTACAGCAACAACTACACCAACAACAGAGCCAACTCCTACTCTGGATATGCAGAAGCTGCAAGCTGAGATCCAAGTTCTTGAATCCCAAATGAAAGAGCTTGATGAAGTCAAAAGGTCTTTGACCAAGGTGAATGAAAAATTTGACAAAAGCAAGCAGAATGAGGCAGCAAAGGAAAGAGAGGTGAAAGCTCTAAAAAAGAGAATAGCTGAACTAGAAAAAGAGCTTGCACTAGAAAAAGTAACAGCAGAATTGAAAGCAGTCCTCTGGGGCAACATTGGTCGATCCATCACCAATCAGTGGCAGTATATTGAGACTATGGATGAGCAAATAGCACTCATCACGAAGGCAAACAGGGAGGTACAGAGAGCAAGAGCAAGCCTTGGCCACATGCCAGATGCTGCCAGCAGAATGATCAATATTTTGAATAACAAAACTAGCTCTCAACTAGCCACCATGGGAATTACTAACAGGACTGAAACAATTTCAGTAGTTAAAAGAGTCTTGACACTAAGAAGCCTAATTGGAACGCTGGAGAGGAGAACACAGGATATGCAGACCGAGATCAACAAATTCCTGGACAGATTTGTGGCATTACAAAACAGAGGCCTCCCCAGCATATTAAGCAGTGTAGGAAGGCTGCTTACTCTGGAAAATTACATCAAAAGGGTTGATACGCAGGCTGCAGCACAAATAGCAAAACAACCCAGTACCTCAGCTGAAACAGGGCCAGCAACAGGGCAGAATTTGTATGATAGGGTGGATAACCTGTTCTTTATTATGAATGAAATTGATCACCTGTTTGATACCCCACCAAATTTCTTTAAGTATACAGAGGCAGATGAAACTTTGGGGGCAATCATAAGACACCAATTGCCCACACAGGAAGAGTGGAGGAATTTGACACAGATAATTTTATCAGGCCAGAACCTGTAGCGCTAATTTTTTCCAGTATATGAGCAGTCATGCACAGGCAGAATTTTGATAGATAAAATCTACAAGGAAGAGACAGATGCTGAGCCAACTCAGCAGAGCTATTTACTCACCACAGCAGCAGTCACAATCACAGGTGACAAACCCAGAATACAGCGTACAAGCCATAAAGTCGGGTTCCCCAGCATTTAATCAAAGTATCTCAACCGACTCAGCAGATCCCAAAGGCCAAAATATCTTCTGACAGAACATTAAGACGCCTTTATCTTGTATTCAATGTGGTAATAAATTTCTGATAATAATATCTCAAAAGTTGGTGAGAATATTAAAGTCTGAGATAACTTACAACTCAGATATTTTGTAAACAATCGCAAGTATATATTCACCCCTCGCAGAAGCTGAAGGGGTTGTTGTTATTTTCATTTTGGGCATCTCATTTGCTGTAAAATTCTCAGAGAAATAATACAAAGGGTGAATGGAATTTCTGAAGCTTGGCGTACCTTGATGCATTGTGATGAATGGTGAATGTTGCAGGATTCCAGAGTGTTTCATAAAACAATAAGTCTTTCTTAAATCTCTGTGTTACATGTTTTTCGAGCCTTTTGTTCTCTTTCATTGTTTAAATGTTTTACACTTAATAGCAAAGTAGAAGAATAGTTACAGGATTTAATCACTGATTACCCTGAACTCAATCTGAGCTATTATCCATGTTTTCTTCAGATACAGTGAATGAAGTGTAATTCTTAATTGCTGCACTTTAAAACTATATCTTTTACAGTGATAGACATCCCCAGGATTCAAGTTTTGCTCCTGAGGCATCTATCTGTTTCTCATACCTAGTTTGGTGGAAATACTCGAATACTTTAGTGAAAATTCTTAATTGCTTTCACTGGTTTTTTCACCTGTTTGTGTTATAAATCAAAATTTGTTCTATGAAGTATCCAAATGGCCCTGTAAGTTGCACCAGTTCACCTCAAGGTTTCTAGACACCTATACAGCCATAGACTCCATTGCCCAATGATATTTGACTCTTTGAATACTACATCATAAGACCTAAAAGAAACTCTTCAACCAAAACATAAACAAAACCTGTGCATAATAGCTAGCCTAAAACCCTATCATAAACAGTTACAAATCATAAAGAGAGAGCCCTCTCTGATCACAGTTTGGCTAGAAACAGTGATCCAAAGATTGGTTAGTGGTTACCCCGGCCGTATTCCCTTGGGAGTCATAGGGAACAACCTGGGTGTTAACATAATTGGCGACTCCGCTGGGGAAGTTCTTAAAATTTTTCAATTACTATCTATCTCCCAAAGCTGCCATCAAGCCTGAAATTAGCCAAGAGGCCTTAGAACTGTTTCTGTAACACAGGGACAGCTTGAAGGAAGAGCTAGTTAGGGAATCTTAATCCTAGCTTTGGAAAATATATAGCCATTCCAAAATTTTCATCCAGTCCTTGAATATATAAACCTTGTATACAAGTTCTAAAGGAATAATTAGAAGCTGGCTCCCAAAAGAAACCCAAGGCACACTAGGGCAAACCCTGACCCTAATCAACCCATCATTGTTGATAATCCAAATATCATTCCAAAGAACATAAGGAGACAGCAAAAGCAGGAGAAGCCTGCTGATTCAGATATAAGTTCAGACCAACCTATCCTCATTCCAACTCCTTGCAAAGTCCTTTTCCGTTCCACACCTAATTCCCCTAGTTCATCATCAACCCCTCAAAGCCCTCCTCTTCCATCTTCACCATCTGCACATACTCTTTTAACCAGCCCCCCGCTTGTTACCCATCCTATTAACCCTGTTACACCTGTAATCCCAGCTGTCCCATTTGTTCCTATTAACCCCATAAACCCCATAAACATGGCTAACAGATATGCACCTCTGCAGATACCAGCCAATGCTCCAGCTCTACCCCAAGACTACCAAACCAAAATCTCATTTTTTGACTCCCATGGCCCTTTGACAGCTGTCCAGCATGCTAAGAAGATGCAAGACCACTTTGAGACCTATGAAATAGATGATGACAGTGTCAGGATGAGAATTTTTGTTCAAAGCTTAACTGGGGATGTCAGAACTTGGTTTAGATCCCTGAATGCAAATTCCATTGCAACCCCTGAGGTCCTGTACCAAGAGTTTACCAACAGATGGGAGAAAAAGAAAGATCCACTCCACATACTCGGTGAATATAACACTATTAAAAGAGGTCCCCAAGAAACAGTTTTGGAATATTGTGCTAGGTTTAACAATGTATATAATGCTATCCCCCAGAACTTAAGGCCCCCTCCTGATTTGGCCCTGTATAACTTCCCTGACGGTTTTGACTCTGATATGGCCTATCAGCTGAAAGAAAGAGATCCTCCAACCCTTGCAGAAGCTCAAAGAGTTGCAGTCACTGTAGAGGCTAACCTAATTGCCAAGAGAAACAGGGCAAAGCTGGAAAAGAAGGCTGGCTTCAGAGAAGAGCCCTCAGGTTTTGATCAGAAGCTGGATGCAATACTAAACAGCATGAAGAGATTGGGTGAAAGAGTGGAATCGGTTGAAAGAAAATCATCATGGGAAGCATCACAAAGCAACCCTCCTAGAAACCCAAATTTTAGGAGAAATCAGAACCCAAACATAGGAAAAACAAGTGCTGACCAGGATATTAGACCCCCTTTTCAAGAAAACTATGCAGAAACTTCCACAGACAATCAGCTCAATGAAGATCCTGAAATTAACTTAATGGGTCTGGATGGTAAAACCCATGTTTTCTTAACACAAGAAGACCATGAGGAGGATGAAAGCAAAACATTCCAAACTAAATCAGGAGAATCCTTTGACTTTAAACAAGGGTATGACACTGCTGTCTATGAAGTCCATAAACAATATAAACTAAGGAGTAGGACTGTAAATGTAAATCAGCCTGAAAAGGCAAAGGAGAAACAACAGTCCAAAGAAACCATGGTCACAGAACCTAATCACAACACAAACGTGCCTACAAAAGAAGTAGTGGTTGAGGAGGTTACTGAACTACTGTCCCCACTACAACAGCCCAAGGCAACCTCGTCCTCCCACCCAAATCCGAACATTACCCCTCAAGACATGAGTATGAGGGGCAGGTTTCGAAATCAAGATGAAATCCAACAAGAAGATTTAGGGAACAAAGAAAAGACTGCTATCCGTGACTCTAAAACCCAAGTTGACAAACCTTTTGACCTAGGTACAGAGATTGGCAAGTTAAAGATAGCAATCCCCCTCTCAGAGCTAGCCAAGCATGACATATACAAGCAGCAGATAAAGAACTCCCTTCAACTCACTAATAGCAAAGATGATGTAAATGTGCTAGATGACACTCCAGAATTACTGTTTGGCCCAGAGGTAGATGGAAAAACAGTAGTCACAGGGGTTTTACCTTTTTATGTCAGCTTGCATGTTCATGATAAAATACTGCACAATGCAATGTTTGACTCAGGTGCCTCTCACAACCTTATGCCAAAAGCAGTCATGGAAAGATTGAACTTGGATATAACAAGACCATACAAAGACCTGTTTTCTTTTGATTCCAGCCAAGTCAAATGTTTAGGCCTAATAAAAGATTTGTGTGTGTCTCTGGTTCAATATCCCAACAAGACTATTCTAATGGATGTTGTAGTTGCTGATATCCCACCCAAATATGGGATGCTGTTATCAAGATCATGGGGAGCCAAGCTCCAAGGCTCCCTGCAATTAGACATGTCATATGCAACTATTTCTGTCTTTGGGCAACCAAAAAGACTTTATAGGGAAACACTCATGAAGTATATGGTCAGCAGTGAAGAAAAGCCTCAAAATTTTCCAATATATGCTGTCCATTCGGACATAGACTCCTTCATCCTTTTCAATGATAGCGCAGACCTTTCAAACAATGAGATTAGGACCGAAACACTCATACAAGAACAAAACATTGATCAGACAAGTAGCACCTGCCAAACATCAATCAGCCCAACAATACACATTAACCCTCCTCTAGTCGTTAAAGATTGTCAAACAAATGATAAAGCTGTCCTAGAAAACAAATGGGGGAAGAAACCCCAACTCCTGCTCACATTGCCATCTCATGAACAGAACTTTAAATCTTCTGTTCAGCAAGATATCCTGTGGGTCCTAGAATTTGATGGGTCAGTCAACAAGTTAGGGGCAGGAGCTGGAGTGTGGATATATAACAAAGAGAAAGGCTATGCAGAAGGCAGGGCTTACAGATTGAATTTTAGGTGCACTAACAACATGGCAGAATATGAAGCTCTCTTGCTGGGCCTAAAGCTAGCAAAATCACTACAAGCTCCTAAACTCTCCATTATGGGAGACTCTGATCTAGTAATTCAACAAGTGAAAGGACATTTTGTCACCAATGACAAAAGATTGAGGTCCTACAGGTCTGCTGTAATTGAAATATTAGAAACCTTCTCTGAGTTTGTTATCACAAAAATTTCAAGGGGCCACAATCTCCATGCACACAGCTTGGCAACGTTTGCCAGCACCTTCAAATTCCCATTAGAACCCAATAATTGTTTCACAGCCGAGGTCAAATACAGACCCTCTATTCCAAACAATGTTAAAGAATGGCAAGTATTTGAGGATGACATGCAAATAAACAATTTCTTGACCTTGCAACAAGAGTTCATAGGATTAAATATTGATCTTGATGGAGCAAGTCAATCACAAATACTTGAGGAAGCAAGTCCATCACAAATACAGTTTCAACAGTCTGCTCACCCAATGTCACCTAGAACAGCAAAACAATTACTGAGTCCAACCATTTTCGACAATGAAAACATTCAGCAAATTCACCAAATTGACTGTGAAGAGGTGAGCAACGCTGAAGATGAAATCATACAACTCAAAGACAATTTCCTTCCAGCAGGCCTTACCCCACTAGAGGACATTTTTGACTCAAATGATGTCCCCAGGAAACCAAAGATGCAGCCATTAGATGCAGCAATTGAAGAATGCAACATTGGTACCACTGACAAGCCTAAAATAATAAAACTATCTGCTGCTTTGCCCCCTGATCAAAAACCCAAATATATTGACCTCTTTAAAGAGTTTCAAGATGTTTTTGCTTGGGGTTATGAGGATCTAAAGTCCTATGATACCTCTGTTATCCAGCATACCATTCCCCTCAAGCCTAATCAAAAACCATTCAAACAGAAATTGAGAAGAATCAATCCTGTGCTCCTTCCTTCCATTGAAAAAGAATTACATAAAATGTTCAAAGCTGGTATCATAGCACCAATCAGGTTCTCTGAGTGGATTTCAAATTTGGTCCCTACAAGAAAGAAAACTGGTGAGATTAGACTTTGTGTAGACTTAAGGAATTTGAATCAAGTATCACTCAAAGATAACTACCCTTTACCCAAAATGGATCATATTCTTCAAAGAGTAGTAGGGGCTTCAAGGATATCATTGCTTGATGGATTCTCAGGCTTTAACCAAATCCTAGTACACCCTGATGATCAAGACAAAACTGCATTTACAACCCCATGGGGAACTTTCAAGTATGTGAAAATGCCCTTTGGATTGAAAAACGCAGGGGCAACGTTTCAAAGAGCAATGGACATTGCTTTTGCAAAAGAAATTCATGACTTCTTGGTCATTTACCTAGATGATCTTACACCCTTTTCAAAATCTGACCAAGAACACTTGAAACATTTGAGACAGATTTTCATAACATGCAGGAAATATGGCATTTCCTTAAACCCCAAGAAGTCATTATTTGGCTTGGAAGAAGGGAAACTTTTAGGACACATTATTTCAAAAGATGGCATAAGAATTGATCCAGATAGGATACAAGCTATCCTACAAATGCCTCATCCAAGGAATGTCAAGGAATTGCAAGGATTCTTAGGGAAAATCAATTTTTTAAGAAGGTTTATCCCGAATTTAGCAGAATTAATCAGATTACTAAACAATATGCTAAAGAAAGATTCAAAGGTCAAATGGACTGTTGAAGCAAAACAAGCCTTTGAAAGCATAAAATTGGCCTTGACTCAAACCCCAGTGTTAACCAATCCACAGTTTGACAGAGACTTTATCATTTTCTCCTTTGCCTCCCAACATACTATTGCTGCTGTTTTATTACAGAAAGATGACCACGGGAGTGAGAAACCTATTGCTTTTTTCAGCAGAGCTCTCAGAGATGCCCCTCTAAAGTACCAAATTATGGAGAAACAAGCCTATGCTTTGATCAAAGCTATTAAAGACTTTAGGATTTACATCCTTTACTCCCATGTTGTGGCTTATGTACCAAGTCCTATTGTCAAAGACATTCTCACCCAAGAAAACTTAGAGGGCAGAAGAGGAAAATGGATTGCCAATATACTAGAATTTGACATTGAAATAAAACCTACAAAGCTGATAAAAGGGCAAGGTTTGGCCAAATTAATGACAGAAGCAAATTTCCAAGCCTTAGATATCAATCAACTGGACAGTGAAACAGAGCTGGCGACTCCAAAGATCAATGTAGCCTTTGAACAATCTCCCTGGTACTCTGATATCTGCTATGTGTTACAAAACCTGTGTGCTCCCCCAGGACTGTCCAGAACTAAGTGTAGGTTCCTAAAAATGAAAACATCTAGATTTTGTGTGATGGATGGAAATTTACTTTGGAAAAACCATGAAGGTATCTTGCTGCACTGTCTAATAGAGAATGAAACTAACAAAATCATGCAAGATTTCCATGCTGGAGATTGCGGTGGACATTTGTACTGGAAGTCCACTGTGGACAAGATATTGAGGGCTGGGTACTACTGGCCCATTATGTTCTCTGAGGTTAAGAAATTTACAGCCTCATGCCACAAATGCCAACTATTTGAAGGCAAAAGACAGTTGCTGCCACTTCCTTTGAAGCCCATTGCAACAGAGAGACCTTTTCAACAATGGGGCTTGGATTTCATTGGGGAAATTCATCCCTCATCTTCAGGGCAACACAGATGGATTTTAACAGCAACAGACTACTTCACCAAGTGGATTGAAGCTGCCCCATGCAGACAAGCAAATGATTCAGTAATTATTCAGTTTTTGGAAAACAATATACTGGCTAGATTTGGCTGTCCGGACAAGATAATAACAGACAACGCTGCTGCCTTCAGATCCAAGAAAATGGTGAACTTCTGCCATAAATTTCACATTACTTTGGGCCATTCTACGGCTTACTATCCTCAAGGAAATGGCCTTGCTGAATCATCAAACAAAAGTTTGATAAATATCATAAAGAAAGTGCTGGAAGAGAACAAAAAGAACTGGCATAAGAAACTAGTAAATGCTTTATGGGCAGACAGACTAACAACTAAAAGATCAATTGGGACCAGCCCATATGAGTTAGTCTATGGATTAGAGGCCAGATTTCCTTCATCACTAGGAGTGCCGGTTATGAAACTTCTGCAAGAAAGCCAAGCAGAGCCAAATGACATGCAAAGAAGGATTAACCAGATAATTTGTTTACAACAGACCAGAGAACAAGTTTTCAGCAGAGTACAGATACTACAAGAGAAACTGAAAAAGGCCTTTGATAGAAGAACCAAAGCAGAAGATTTCAATATAGGGGACAAAGTTTTAAAGTGGGATGCAAGAAGAGAAGAGAAAGGGAAACATGGAAAGTTTGACTCTTTATGGAAAGGACCATTTGCTGTCCAAGCAGTGCAAGGTAATAACACCTACTTCCTCAAAAGTTTGACTGAAACTGACTTGGATGAAGGTCCTGTCAATGGCAGGATGCTGAAGCACTACTTTGACTGTTCACTATGAGTGGAATCCAAGGATTCATTGTATATATGCAGATGTACATATTGTTTTCTGTTTTAGATTGTAAAAAGCAGTTTTCCCAAGTGATTCACCAACCAGCTAGAGGCAAGTAGAATCAGAGGTCTTCCAAGAAAAAAGCACACAATTTTGACACATTTTTGCAGCAAATTTCAAAGACTGGGATGGGCAGTCAAAGAACAAGGCAATCTGACCTGCTGTTCTTGGTCTTTCAGAAGAAAAACCATCCCCATGTGGAGCCACTGTTGGATACCTATACTAATAGGTTTCATATTTCATGATTGGCCAAGGAAAGTCCAAATATGCTCTGCTTTGGTATTACAAAGATCCCATATTTCCTAGAGAACAAGAGGTGTGTAATCTGTTTCAAATATTGAAGACCTTTATTTCAATTTTGTGGATGATTCAACAGTTTAAACTGGATCATGCCATGTTTCAATTTTGAGTTATAGAATAGAGAAAGAAGTCTGTCCAAACTGTTTAATCTTGGCAGACAAGTAGTTTAGGTAGAGGAGTAAAGGTTCCCAACAGCTTAATCTGGGACCTTGGAAGAAATAAGGTTAGAAGTAGATAGAAAAGAAAAAAGAAAAAGCCAAAGAAAAGAAAAGGCAAGTAAGGGTTTGCAAGTCCAAATGCACCCTCTAAGGAGAAACAAAAAATGCTAGGAAAATAGCTGGGTAGGCAGTTGTGGTTGCAGAAAGGGTATTTTCACCATTGCACATATGTCAAGAGGTGTTTTGCCAAGGCAAAAATCTATCAATAGACAAAGTGGTTAATTCCATCAAATTACAGCAAGGAGCATAACTAACCTCCCTCTTCCCCTCTATTCCATTACTAACACTCCCTTTCTTTAGCTGAGATTTATGAAGAGAGATCATGGTTTTATGATGGTTCTTGTTCTTTCAGAAGCCACATGTCCTGTCTAAGATCTTTTCATTTTGATCTACTCTCAAAACTAAATCAACTTTACATAAACTCAGTAAAATCCCCTTCATTTGCTCCTCTCATTCATATTAACCTCTAATTCTACTATATAGCTCCCTTATCTTACCCTTCCCCTAATAATACTAACACTATGGTGTATAAAGCCCCAAAATCTTATAAATACCCCTTCCTTTGGCATTATAGCCATATGTTCTTCAGAAGGGACCAAAATGACCTCTGGTCACTTTGGTGAACCTGTCCCACCCCACTCCCCCTTGCTACAAACCAACTCGCTCCTCAAACTACCCTTTGCATTGAATAAACCCTTATAAAACCTCTTATGCCTTTAAATCCTTTGCAAAAGTTACCAAAGTCAAAAACCCGCCTCTGGCGCATTTCCAAAGGTTAGCGCATTATTTGTTAAATGGAAAACATTCAAAAAACCAATGAAAAACCCATAAACCCAAAGTTTCCGCCGCGCATATAACCTAAGCAAGTTGCCGCTCCGCCCACCGTCGGATCAAGTCTCTGAGATCCGACGATCCACAGCGATATCGGAGCTGCCCTGTAGCCGTCCTTTACCGCCTGAGAAGGTGACGTTGCGTCACGTCAGGGCTTCTCCACGCGTCAAACGTTAAGGACTCTCGGAGCCAGGTCTGACAGTTCTGAGACCGTACCTAAACCGCCCCGAGAGACCGTAGCGGCTAGCCCTAACCGTAACCGCTACGGTCCTAACCGCCAACTGTTTTCCACCAACGCATCGCCACGTCACGTTCGCTTGTACTCGCCCCTGCTATTCGTCCACCTGGCCGCTGACATGGCTGCCACCTCATCGCCCCCTTGGACCAATAGTCTACCGCCACGTCACCCGATGACGTCAGCTGACGTCACCTCACCTTGACCCGCCAATGACGTCATGCTGACGTCATCACTAAAAAGCGCCAAAATGGTAAAAAAGTCCATATTAACCCAAAAAAGCCGTGTTTTTCTCACTTTTCACTCCTGTCGCCACTGTTCTCTCTGCATGACCGTTTACGTTCGAATTTCCGCCAACCTGCTGAGTTAACCCGGGCGACCTCCTCAGCAGCAACCGTGCACGCCTGCGCAACCTCTGTTCGTCAATTAACAGGTATTTACCGTTGTTCTGCCCTCCATACGACTGTTATTGAAATTTAAGTTGCTCAGAAGGCTAAGGACACCTTACAAACTATATTTGCACCGCCCATTTCCCTCTGCACGTCCACAATTGTAACTGTGAAGTCTAAAAACACCAGCCAAGCCATAATACCTGTAATTTCACTCAAAAACAGCGTTCACTGCGTATTCCCGGCAAATTCCTTGTTGACCTCAATTCACCCGCTGAAAGAGGGCATAGTGACACCCACAGTAGCCTTGGCTCCTAGTATAAGCAGTATTTCAATTGCTGCTGTATAAACTCCTCCTCTGATACTTAAATTTCACGACTATTCTTACAAAAAGCACTTCTGTTCTGTGCTGGTGCTTTTACAAGCCACTTTATTACAATTGTTGAACTTCAAAGAATCATGGAGACTCCTATTGCTCTAAATATCAAGCCCCTCAATGCTCCTCACCAGGAATTAGCATGGAAAGCTCTGGGAGACATGGATTACCAAATGCTGGACTGGTTCCCTATGGGAACCAAATACAATATCCAGATGATGAATGAGTTAAAAGCCCAGCACCTGAGTGGGGCAGACATCTTGGGAATTTGGGACTCAAATTTGCCCATCTACAACCTTCCCCAAGTAAATCCTATGCCAGAACTGATCTACAGCTGCCAGGAATGCTATGACCCAAACCAAAGAGCTGTCATCAGCCCCACAGGCTCAATCCTGTTCCAGATTACCCCAGAGAGTATAAATGGAATGTTGCACTTCCAAACTGCCAAGCAATTGACCCCCATCTTTATGCAGAATTTGATAAACAAAGGGACCAAGCTGTCAAATGACCAAATCATTAAAATCAATCAGTTGTTTGTAAGACCAGGCTCTGAATCAGTCAGAACCCCTCCTATTGGGTATCACTACTTGAATGATTTGGGCAGGATGTTAGTGGATTTAATCAGTTATGTCCTAGGATTCAGGGGAATGGAGGATGTGGATGATAGCCTAATGGCAATGCTGTCTATATTCTCTCCTGGTAAGCCCCCAGCTGTACATTATGACTATGCAACCTACATTGCAGATAAAATCCATGAGCAGTTTATGAACTTGAAGAGGGAAAGACTATTCAGGTATACTTCATATATATACCATCTATTCTTGTTCTATCAGCCAGCCACCTTCTCTTTTCCTTTGAAGCAACTCAATGCCCAGGGAAATCCAAGATCAGTTGTGTTCTGGACTTCTGTTTTTCATCATACCTCTGTATCACCTTACACATACACTGAGTTTATTGACTTATTCATTTATCCAGTCATGACAGTATTGCATGGTACTCCTCCTCCTAGACTAACTGATGACATGAGAAGAATTCTCCATTTGAATAAGTCCTACAGCATTGGTAATTGGTACTTCTACCAAAACCACACAGTCATCAGGATATATGGCTGTGAGTTGACCCCTTTTAGGTTGCCAAGGTATGTCCCCATGAGGCTTTTTGCCTTGGAATATTTCAGACAGTTTGGGAACTCAGACTACCTGCATTTTCAGAGCAAGAACAAGAAGTCACAGCTAAAGGTGAGGAGCCAGCTGGGTTCTTTCCTATATAACAGAAAAGAGGAAGGGTGGAAGGAGGCAGACAGTATCCTGGAGGGCCTCAGACTGCAAACCAGCTTTGAATGGATACCCTATGACCCCAATCATTCTATCTCCCTCAGGAGGATTAGATACAAATTGGGTAGCTATGCACACAAGAGACAACCCGAGATTGAACAGTATGCCAATGCATCAAATTGGGAAGAGGGTACCCTAGAGGAGGAAATTACTAATGAAGAGTTACTTGAGAGAGAGGCTAGAAATATGCAAAAGGAAGCTGACTTGGAAACTTGTGGACAGGTGCCCCTCTCCTACAAAAAGCAACTTGGAGCAGCTGCTACATCATCAACAGCACAGCAGCAAACTACCGAGAAAGCACCACAGACAGCAAGCAAGGATAAAGGGAAGCAGGTGGAACAGCCACCTCCATTGACAGAAGAACAAGTGGATACATTGCTACAGCAGCAAGAAGAGATGGAGCAGCAGGAACTCGGGCAGCAACAGGAAGAGGAACAATTTAGTGAACAGCAGCCCTTGCAGCAAGAAAAAGTGATTGATGCTCCAAGCTCCACTGAGCAACAGGCTCAGACAATAGTGCCTCCTAGGGCAGAAACTACTGTTGATACCTCAGTCCTCCAAACCCCACAAAAGGAGGACTTAACCAAGAAAAGGGATAGAGAGACTCCCCTGACTTCATCCATCAATCGGGGAGAGAAAAGACAAAGACTAAATGACTCTCAAGAGGATGACATAGCAGTGAGGCAAGCAATGGGCATGGGCCCACCCAGTGGAGAAGTTTCAGCCAGTTCATTTCAGCATGAACACGATAGAGCCGTGGGAGGAGAGGTCAGCTCCTCCAGCCAGCACAGAGAAGGACAGTCAAGCATCAAACAGCAATTTATTGACATTAAGAGGAGGAGTGATCCTATTAAAGTACAGCTGTACAATCATTTGCTGAACCTGGCTCCTACCAATCAGCAAAGACTCATGTCTGCCTTTGATGTAAGTGAAGGCAAGATGATCATGAGTCACTTCATGCCCACAACGCTGCATCCTCAATCTACCTCGGATTACCTAAGAATCAACATGGAGGTTCTGGCCAAAGACATACACCCTATGGATAAGATTGAATTACATAAACAAACTGATGAAATGGTGTATGCCTCCTTGGCAGATGAAACGTTGGAGAACTACAAATTGAAGAGCAGCCTTGATAACACAGCATCTCAGCTGGAATTGGAGAGAGCATCATCACAAGCCAAGGACAACAGGATCAAGTCCCTGGAAGAGGTAATTATAGAAATAGGACATGATCCTAAAGATGTTAAGGGTATCCAAGAACTCTTGAAGCTAAGGGATGCAGACTTGGCGGCCTTAAGAAAGAAAATCAAGCTTCCAGCTACCATCCATCCTCAAACCGATGAAGTTGCCCAGCAAAGGCAGGAAAAGGATGCTACAGATCTACTGATATCCCTGTACAAGGAGCTGGTTCGGACTCAAGACCAGCTAGGGCAATCAGAAGCTGCAAAGGCAGCATTACAGACAGCTATGAAACAAAAGGAAGAGGGCCAACCCTCCCAGCCTCCTCCTGTGATAATCAACCTTGAGGAAGTCCAGCCAACAACTACTCCTCCTCCTCAACAGACAGGGCCTACAGCACCATCTACAGCAACAACTACACCAACAACAGAGCCAACTCCTACTCTGGATATGCAGAAGCTGCAAGCTGAGATCCAAGTTCTTGAATCCCAAATGAAAGAGCTTGATGAAGTCAAAAGGTCTTTGACCAAGGTGAATGAAAAATTTGACAAAAGCAAGCAGAATGAGGCAGCAAAGGAAAGAGAGGTGAAATCTCTAAAAAAGAGAATAGCTGAACTAGAAAAAGAGCTTGCACTAGAAAAAGTAACAGCAGAATTGAAAGCAGTCCTCTGGGGCAACATTGGTCGATCCATCACCAATCAGTGGCAGTATATTGAGACTATGGATGAGCAAATAGCACTCATCACGAAGGCAAACAGGGAGGTACAGAGAGCAAGAGCAAGCCTTGGCCACATGCCAGATGCTGCCAGCAGAATGATCAATATTTTGAATAACAAAACTAGCTCTCAACTAGCCACCATGGGAATTACTAACAGGACTGAAACAATTTCAATAGTTAAAAGAGTCTTGACACTAAGAAGCCTAATTGGAACGCTGGAGAGGAGAACACAGGATATGCAGACCGAGATCAACAAATTCCTGGACAGATTTGTGGCATTACAAAACAGAGGCCTCCCCAGCATATTAAGCAGTGTAGGAAGGCTGCTTACTCTGGAAAATTACATCAAAAGGGTTGATACGCAGGCTGCAGCACAAATAGCAAAACAACCCAGTACCTCAGCTGAAACAGGGCCAGCAACAGGGCAGAATTTGTATGATAGGGTGGATAACCTGTTCTTTATTATGAATGAAATTGATCACCTGTTTGATACCCCACCAAATTTCTTTAAGTATACAGAGGCAGATGAAACTTTGGGGGCAATCATAAGACACCAATTGCCCACACAGGAAGAGTGGAGGAATTTGACACAGATAATTTTATCAGGCCAGAACCTGTAGCGCTAATTTTTTCCAGTATATGAGCAGTCATGCACAGGCAGAATTTTGATAGATAAAATATACAAGGAAGAGACGGATGCTGAGCCAACTCAGCAGAGCTATTTACTCACCACAGCAGCAGTCACAATCACAGGTGACAAACCCAGAATACAGCGTACAAGCCATAAAGTCGGGTTCCCCAGCATTTAATCAAAGTATCTCAACCGACTCAGCAGATCCCAAAGGCCAAAATATCTTCTGACAGAACATTAAGACGCCTTTATCTTGTATTCAATGCGGTAATAAATTTCTGATAATAATATCTCAAAAGTTGGTGAGAATATTAAAGTCTGAGATAACTTAGAACTCAGATATTTTGTAAACAATCGCAAGTATATATTCACCCCTCGCAGAAGCTGAAGGGGTTGTTGTTATTTTCATTTTGGGCATCTCATTTGCTGTAAAATTCTCAGAGAAATAATACAAAGGGTGAATGGAATTTCTGAAGCTTGGCGTACCTTGATGCATTGTGATGAATGGTGAATGTTGCAGGATTCCAGAGTGTTTCATAAAACAATAAGTCTTTCTTAAATCTCTGTGTTACATGTTTTTCGAGCCTTTTGTTCTCTTTCATTGTTTAAATGTTTTACACTTAATAGCAAAGTAGAAGAATAGTTACAGGATTTAATCACTGATTACCCTGAACTCAATCTGAGCTATTATCCATGTTTTCTTCAGATACAGTGAATGAAGTGTAATTCTTAATTGCTGCACTTTAAAACTATATCTTTTACAGTGATAGACATCCCCAGGATTCAAGTTTTGCTCCTGAGGCATCTATCTGTTTCTCATACCTAGTTTGGTGGAAATACTCGAATACTTTAGTGAAAATTCTTAATTGCTTTCACTGGTTTTTTCACCTGTTTGTGTTATAAATCAAAATTTGTTCTATGAAGTATCCAAATGGCCCTGTAAGTTGCACCAGTTCACCTCAAGGTTTCTAGACACCTATACAGCCATAGACTCCATTGCCCAATGATATTTGACTCTTTGAATACTACATCATAAGACCTAAAAGAAACTCTTCAACCAAAACATAAACAAAACCTGTGCATAATAGCTAGCCTAAAACCCTATCATAAACAGTTACAAATCATAAAGAGAGAGCCCTCTCTGATCACAGTTTGGCTAGAAACAGTGATCCAAAGATTGGTTAGTGGTTACCCCGGCCGTATTCCCTTGGGAGTCATAGGGAACAACCTGGGTGTTAACAGATATGATAGTTGCAGTCATGGGATTCAACACTAGTGAGTTTGTAGATGAATTGACCCTAGTGTTGATGTCTATCTTTACCCTTGGTCAACCCCCTGCTTCCAAGTATGATTATGCTTCATTTATTGCTGAGAAAATCCATGACCAGTTCATGAGACTAGAGAATGAAAAGGTTTTCAAGTATTCTACCTTCATATACCACCTCATCCTCTACCATCAGTCTGATAAGTTTCCATTTTCTGTCAAGAAACTTGATACAAAGGGTAATCCAAGGTTTGTCATCTTTTGGACTTCTATATTCCATGAATATTCTACTTGCCCTTATTCATATAATGAGTTTATTGATCAATTTGTCCACCCAGCAACCACCTTGCTGATAGGAAATCCTCCTCCTAGGATTAATGTTGAAATCAAAAATATCCTCCAGCTATCAAAACAATACAGGGTAGGTGACTGGTACTTATACAAGAATCACATAGAAATCAGGGTATATGGGTGTGAGCTTCCCCCATTTAAACTACCTAAATTTGTTCCAATGAGGTTGTTTGCATTGGAGTATTATAGACAAATGATACACTCAGATTTGATACACTTTCATAAGGCCAAGAAGAAAGCACAAGTGAGAATCAAAGATCATCTAGGCCCATTTGTCTGCAACAATAGGGAAGCATGGAAAGCAGCAGAGAAAATCCTAGAAGACCACATGAAATTAAACAAAAGTTTTTGTTGGACTCCATATGAGCCCCACAATTTCATATGTGATAGAAGAATGAAAAATAGAATATCCCCATATTTTCATCACATAATTCCAGAGATTGAACAATATGCTAGCATGGATGAGTGGAGGGAAGGGACCCTTGTAGAAATGGATACTGATCAGGTCAATGTAGAAAATGTCATGAAAGATCTAGAAAAGACACTTGACCTGGATTCTTTTGGACAAGTGAAATTTGAGACTTCTCACAAGTCAGCATTAGGGACTAGTGCCTCAACAGCTGATACCTCTCAAAATCATTCACAAGAGACTAGTGCACCACTTGCAAAGACATCACAGGGAAGAGGAAAAGAGACCAGCACTCAAGCAACAGAACAATCAAACATGTCAAAGCAGCCTAAAACCTCTCAAGAGTAGGCTCAAACATAGGCCCACCCAACTCAAGTCAACATGGGAGACCCCCCAATTTTGCAGACTCCTCTGAATGAGGAAAAGAGCTTAAAGAGAGACAGGGAAGTAGTTACACCTACCAGTGGTCCATCAGATCAGCCTGGTGTTAAGAGGCATAGGCTAAGTCCTCATTCAGAAGAGGAATTTTTTGAAGAAACAATAGAGAGTCAGAGAAAAGAAGGTGTAGATAGTCAGCATACTTTCCTAGCAGGTGGGACACCTTCTATCTCACAAATACCGGAGCTTGAAAGACAACAAAGTGCTGAAGTATCATCCTTCAAGTCTATAGGTAATAATAACCTAGACATTAAAGAAAAATTTAAATAAATAAAGGCCAAAAATGAACCACTAAGGATTCAAGTCTACAATCAGTTTTTAAAGATGGCTCCCACCAATTAGAATAGGTTGATGTCAACCTATGACATCAAGGAAGGAAAGATGCAAATGAGATTTTTCAAGCCCAAAGTACAACAGCCTCAGTCAATAGTAGATTACCTCAAGACTGATTTTGAGGTCATGGCCAAAGACATCCACCCCCTAGACCAGATTGAATTATATAAGTAAACAGGGGAGATGGTGTATTCAAAATTGACAACTAAAGCTATGATGGCCCAAAGACTGTAAAACTCATTAAACAATACCACTGCTCAACTACAGCTAGAAAGAGCCTCCTCACAGGCTAAGGAAAATCGAATTAAATCTTTAGAGGAGTTGGTTATTGGACTGGGCCATAACCCAAAGGATGTAAAGGCTGCAAAAGCCTTAATAAAAAATAAAGATGAAGAAATAGTTACCTTGAGAAAGTAGTTGAAGTTGCCTCCATCAAGGCATCCACAAACTGCTGAAGTTATCCAAAAGAAATCTGAAGAAGAGCTTATGGACATGGTCCTCAAGCTTAATGAACAGTTGAAAGAGACTGAACAAGAATTAGAAAAATCACTGAAAAGCAGGCAGGGAGAGTCGACCTCTTAGCCTCAAAATGTGATACCAGTGGTCTCCACAGCAGTCCCTTCAACACTTGCAACAGCTCTGCCTCCAAATGTCCCCTTGGTCACAACAGAGACAATTACAAGTACAAGCACAAGAACAGCACAGGCAGGAACTTCAAGTTTGAGTACAGAGGAGTTAATCAAGTCCATGGAGGAGATGAAACTCCAAGTCACTGAATTACAGAAGGTAAAGGAAATATTTGTTACCTTAGAACAAAAATATGATGTTTCAAAAATTAATTTTGCTGAAGAAGTAAGGAAGAATAAAGGCTTGGCTCAGCAAGTGAAAGCACTAGAGAAGGACCTCACCTTTGAAAATCCTTTAACAGACATTAGGAAAATTTTGTGGACCAACATCACTCAAACAATAAATGATGTTTGGCCATCCATACAAATAATTTTTGAACAGATTGAACTAGTGCAAGTTGCTTTCCAAGAGATTCAGAGAACAAAGGAAGAGCTAGGAGGAAAACCTGAGGAAGCTATCAGGCTAATAAACTTTTTGAATAGCAGAAATAAGTATCAGCTAGAGGAGCTAAACATTGAAGATAGAACTAGAGATATCCTAGAAGTTAAGAAGGTCCTAACCAGAAGATCTTTGATGCAGAACTTGGAAATAAAATGTCAAAACATGCAGGAGGATATAGATGATTTTATGGGAAAGTTTGGCATTTTATAAAGCAAAGGAATTCCCAATATTTTAGTTATTAATGATAAATTGATGAGGCATGAAGACTATATCCACAAATTGGATCAGTATGCAAATAATCAGTCCAGTTCATCAGCTAGTGGATCAACACCTAAGGCACTACCTACAAGCAGAGTTCTCTATGACAGTCTAGAGAACCTTTTCTATGTGGAACATGAGTTAAAACATTTGTTTCCAGTTCAGCCTAATTTTGTAAAATACACAGAAGCTGATGAAATCTTCAGAAAGCTTCAAAGGACTAGGATACCAAAGGAAGATTGGTGGACAGACATGACAGAAATTTTGTGATTTACCTTGGTAAAAAAGTAAATTTTTAGTATTTACCATAGTTCATTTTAGTAAAAGAAGGTGAATGGTGATCAAACAGGTAAAAATTATCAGAACAGGTCAAAAAGTGTCAGTAAGAAGATGAAAAGCCAACAGTCAGCACATAATTACGGTGAAAACAACAAGATGCTAAATCATAGGACCTGCCTCCAGCTCATTCACAAAAACAGGGACAACAAGCCATCAGTTTACTTTTAGCTTCTATCTTCGAGATCATCTGTCTCTACTTTCATGTAACATATAGTTAGCTTTCCTAGATTATATCTCTCTCAGTTATGAGATATTTTATTGTAAATTTTTGTATAAATACTCCCTCATTCGGAGTACTGAGGGTGGATTTTTAGACATTTCTATACACTGATTATTGTTGAATAAAATTTTATTGAACAACTCTTGCATGGTTGGCTGGATGAAGAAATAAAGCAAAGGATTTTTTACAAGATTCATGTGTCAAACATTGGAAAAATAAGTATTCTATATCTCATGTGTTATTGTTTTTTGGTTTAATATTCCATTTGTGCTCCATATCTGAATATTAAAACGAAAAAGTATATTTTAGAAAGTGCTTAATTGCAATCTCTCTTTAAAATCATTTTTATTCCAAATGTTTTCTTCTAAACTATCATAGGCAAGGAATTCTTAACTGCTCTTTGCTCCTTAGTTTACCATTGTGGTCATTTAATAAGAAATTCTTAATTGCTTTTTATTAGTGATCATTCACTTTCCCTCATCTTAAAACTTGTTGAAGGATTCTTAATTGTCTTTCTTCCCTTTTAAAACCATTCCACCCTTTCAAGTTACCATTTGTCACTGTTTAGCTATCTTACCCTGTGAAGCCCTCCTTTGTTGAAGCGTCCAAATCCAATTTAGCCATATGCGATTGACTCCATAGCCCAATGGCCTGAAATACTCTGTTCTATCCATCTGCTCCTGAATTCCACCACCAAACACAATCAAAACCCCCAAGCTTTCATAACTATCCTAATATCTTATAAAAAAAATCTAAATCTTAAAGAGAGAGCCCTCTATGAGTATAGATTGGCTAGATTTTGTACTTAAAAGTTGGTTTGTGGTTACCTCGGACCCCTTTCCTTCGTCCTACAACTTCAAGGAAAATTTGAGTGATAACACCTTCCATCTCGTATCATCTCTTATTTTGCATGAAGACAACTATTCAAATAAACTTTCTCATGAAATTTCTCTCATTCATACATCTCTACATTTGCAATCAGAAGAATCTTTCTACTTGAGTAATACGGTTGTCAAAATTGTAAAATTCGATCAAATCAATGATAGAGATGGTTTCCATTCGGTTAAGAGTGATCTCATTCAAATCACTGAAAGAAGTTATCCTCAGACCATGCATGACTTGGTTCAATATTTAAAATTTGATTTTACAATCCTTGAAATTTATGAGACTTGTCAGGGAGTTGAGGAGCTTCAACTTCCATTGATAGTTATGTGAGGATCTCACAACTCTGGTAAGATCCCCGAACTTAGTCAGGTCTAGTTTTATTCACAAAACTCTACTTTCTACAT
The DNA here is from genome assembly GCA_031772625.1 of Pinus tabuliformis. Classification (NCBI taxonomy): domain Eukaryota; kingdom Viridiplantae; phylum Streptophyta; class Pinopsida; order Pinales; family Pinaceae; genus Pinus; species Pinus tabuliformis. The sequence continues at coordinate 353,416,821 of CM062819.1, read as the reverse complement.
GATTTCACTCAATGTAAATTCCTTCTTGAAGTATGTATGGAATTGTGGATATAATATTTCAAACAGTCAAGATTCAGTTTCGGATCATATTCAAGCATATATTTCAGTTGATTTATCTCCATGAAAAAATCTTATTCTTAACTCATGTTTAGAGAATGAATCTCTCACAGAAGCATGGAACTATGATGTTGATTATTCTAAAGATTATCTTTGGCCAAAGGATTCATAATTGTCACATTATTTTTAGAACAATCGACTCTTGATCCTTCTTGTGAATATTCTGATGTTAATCCTTTTCTTCATTGCACCTAAAATCCTCTTGAGTGTCATTGAATGCATGAATTATTTGATGAATCAAATTACTCTTCACTCATTTTTCCCTCATTGGTTTCATGTCTTTGTTGTACTAACATTTCTTTTTACTTCTTTTGACAATTGTGATGCTAGTGCGGTGTGTAACCAGTTACCAGAAAATTGTTTGTTACACTTATCGTGTGAGGAAGATGATTCTATTATGAAAATCACTTGCGAAACCATTCTGTTAGGTTCCTATAGTAATAGGTGTCATAATTTATGATTGACTTAGTTTATCTCTGTAATATGTACATACCTTTGCTTTCTGCAAATGTTTTCCATATTAAAAAATTCAAAAAAATTAAAAAAAATATAAAGAGGGTATGCCTTAAAAGAAAAATCAAAGGGCAGAAAGAAGAGAAAAGGTCAAAAAAGATGAAAAGGAACCCCAAAAAATAAAAGACCATGAAAATGTGCAAGCCCAAATGCCACTACCATTTAATTTTATTCATAATAATGATTTTACTTTTATGCGTAATAATGATTGTGTGCAACTTGTTATTCATGCCACAATCCATGGTAATCAAACAGTTTAATCTTGGTCATTACATATTTTGAATTTCATGTTTATAGATAGAGAATCAAAATCTGACCAAACTGTTTAACCTTGGCAGATAATTAGATTAGGTAGAGTGAATAAAAGGAGCTCAACTGCTTGATCTGATCCCTTGGATGTAATAAGGTTAGAATTAGTTAGAATACCATTATAAAAGAAAAGAAAAGGTGTTGATAAGGGTTTGCCAGTTTAAGTGCACCCTAATAAAGAGAAGTAAAAATGGTAGGATTAGTAGGTGGGTAAGTAGTTGAATGGTTGCAGAATTGTGATGATTGATTAGATAAAATCATATTATTCACCTTCATCATCAAATTTCTAAGTATGGATGACAATTGAGCATTTATCAAAGTACACAAAGTCAATTGATTAACCTTCCTCATTCATTACATTTTTCACTTAACTAATTTCCAAGCAAAGTATTAAAGCACCTATGATCTTAAGTTAAAGGGTCTTAGAGAATTTCTCTGACTTCTGGAGGGACCGGACCCTCGGTCCAATAACTTGTAGGTCTTAAGTACTAAAACTCCCCTCATAAGCATTCACCCCCTCCATAATTCATTCATTTCACCTAAAAAATCCCTTTCCTAAGGTAAAAATCACCATTTGCCTAGGGAAATTAATTATCCCCATACAAAACTCCTTTTTTCACAAAAAGCCCACAAATAAGCATTTAGACTAAGTTATAATGTGTAAATGTGGATATATAAATGAACGTCAATACATTATACTTAGTGCAGTTGTCTTTCCGCCTCCATTTCATATTAACTTTAATTTCTGTTATATTTATTTAACTCCCAAAAAAAAACCCTTTCCCGTATATTTTATTAAAACCCATATGTTAATATCCCGCCCCTAGATTTGAAATATAGACCTTATTAATAAACCAACTAAGGGGATTAATTAGTTCGACCAGTGGCTAATTAATAACCATGACCCACCACTGAGTAAAAGAGATTAATTAATCAATCATTGATTAATTAATAATCTATCCCCGCCCATGAAATCACTCCTGGCATCATTAAACCTCCCTAATCCGCAATCAATTAATTCCTTCGTGCATTAAAACCCCGTCGGGCCCCTCCATTAAACCTCATGTCAAATCATTACCCCGATCACCGTGCGATCTAACCCCTTTTGATCCAACGGTCGACACTCATATCGGGTAGCCTCAGAAGGCCGACCTTCACCCACCCGATATGGGTGGTTTCACTATTCACCCCAATGCTACGTGGTGCCCAATGAATGGCATCGAGCGGACTTCCATTAAAACCACCCGCGCCTCATAAGTGGTGCGATGGCCCTTTAATACCGCTTCCCCGCCATTTCAATAAATCGCTTGTTCATTCATTTAATTGACTTTTGCGCCATATTTCAAAATTCTGCCCGTTAAACCTTATAACGTGAAAACCTGTGTTTTCGTGGTTTTCACCCATTCGACTGTGTAAACCTATGAAACCCTCCAGTGCCTCCTTGAACCTCTGCAACACAATTTCACCATCTATTTTTCGTACAAAACTCTATTGCGACCCCTTTCCGAGTCATCCCTATGACAGAAAGCCATCAAGCACCCTTCATGAGACCTGTGTTCTCTTAAATAATATTGAATTTTTCAGGTTATCAAACTAAGATCAGACCTTGGATAAAAAATTCTGATACTAGTCACAGAACTGGTTTATTCCAAGAATCAACAGAAAACCTCATTCAGAACTTGTGCACAGAGGATGAACACAATTGTACAAAGAAACAGAAAAGAAGACAACTACACAGAGCATTGACAGTCAGAACAAAGCAGCCGACAAAGAATACAGTTACAAGGCAGATGAATACAATAAGCATGGACTTAACCTATATCTACTACGTGACGCTGATATACACAAGAACAAAGAAATTACTGATTGAAATACACAGTAAACAGTAAAATATACAGTGAAGGTAAAAGGACACAGTAAATAACGGTCAAAGTGTATCAGGGTTAAAGAGTATGAGATTGAAGACCAAGTCAAATAAATCAGCTAGCATGAAGATAAACAGCAGGGAAGATAGTTACAAAGCATAGTATATAGATCCATGTCAAAGTGAAGACAGATGAAAAAACAGAACGGAAAAAGTAAAACAGTAAAAGTAAACTTGGATGCAGTAAGGGTTAAACAGAGATGAAAAGACTTTCACCAACAACAATGAAGTTTATCTAAATTAAAAGTGAAAAACATTTAAAATAAATTTAAGGTTAAAATATGAAATCAGAGCAAAAATGGTACATTCTTCAGAAATTTCCTGTTTAAGTCATAGTTTTGCAGAAACTATTGTGGCCAATCCAAGAAGTATTTTAAGAAACTGGAAGAGGTTTATGTTCCTAACAGGCCAATCTACAAAAAATTATCTCACATTTTACACAAGTATTACCAAAAGTGAGATAAGTTCATGTCTTCACAACCTATTTTTCAGTTTGTGCAAAGTCCTATTTTTGACATCTTTTTGCAGAGAATATTGTGAACAGCTGGAGCTGAATTTTAGGAAACTAAGAGAGTTTATCTCAAAACCATTCTTATCTACAGTAACCTCTTTCACTTTTTACATATATATCACAGATTGAGATATATTAGCATATCATTGGACCCTAGGTTTGCAGAATTTCTGGGGCAGAATGCACAAAGGAAGAAGGTAGTTAGTGACTTGGAAGCCTTGTCATCACTTAAGAGTTGCTATCAAATTTGAATTTCTCTTATTTTTCACCATAAATACATAAAAATAGTGCCAAATAGATTCATTAGTTTTCAGTGTCCGTTATTTAAGTTCTATTAATGTAAAACAGTTTGAGATATTTGTAAAACCAATCTTGATATTTCTTCAAGATATTTCAGTTTAGAATTAGTATAAATACTTCTTCATTTGAAGTATTTTGGGGGGATTAAAAAGCATTTTGGTAGAATTTTTGTTTTGAGCTAAAGGAGCTATTGTAATCAAGGCTGGGATTGGTTTACTAGATTAAATAAAGCTGAGGACATTTCACTCGATTCATGTGCATTGTGGGAAACAAATAAGTATCACTTCTCTGAGTTTGATTATTGTTTCCCCTTATGTTATGAATAACACAAGTGTTTCTTATAATTCTTAAAAGCAAACGAGGAATAATTTCATCGGAATTAGCTTAAGTGCTCTCTGTTTTAACTGTTTTCTTATTTAAATTTTTTCTACTAAATTGCTAATTTTTGGGAATTCTTAGTTGCTCTCTTACTTCTGTCATTCATTACCTCTATTGGCCCCTAGTACATGATTCTTAAGTGCCCTTGCTACTTGCCAAACCTCCCTTCTTCATCTTAACCCGTGTTAAAGATTATTCATTTCCTTTAGCCCTGGTTAATATTTCCATCCATTAAGACTTTCATATTTGTCCTTGTTGTGCTAGCTTTTCCTGTGAACTCTTACCTCGATGATTAATTAAATCCAGATAAATCTTTCCTACTTGACTCCATAGCCCAATGGCCTGAACGTTGGGTTGTGTTATATTCTTTCCACGTAGTTAATAGGGGGTTTGAAGGGCACCCGTAACCCCATATGTTAGGTTGGGCGGACCCACCTATGGTTTTGTGCATGATTTTCGCACATGTTTTTTGGACGCGATGGTTTTCGGTCCATGGTATTGGACGTGATGGTTTTCGGTCCATAGTATTGGATGCTTCGGCATGTATAAATATGTATTGTAACATTGAAAGGAACATAATGAAAAATCAAGCTGGTAGTCCCGGTTTTGGGATCCAGGGAAAAATCTTTGTGCATATGTGTTTTATGGGTTATGCTCTCGCATTGTTTATTTTCTTTGTTTAAGAATTCGTATGCAGGTAATTTATGTACAAGGTTAAAACCTACATTTGGTATCAGAGTTGTTTTGGCTTCAAGGGGACGCCTTTGTTGCTGAGGGGTTTCGCTCGGGCCTGTGGTAGACCCTGTTCAGTGGGAGATCTGTGAGATCGATTCTGGTGGTGAAAGCAGATGGCGAGCAGTGGAAATATAGAGATTGAGAAGTTTAATGGTCAGAATTTTGAGTTGTGGAAACTCAAGATGGAGGATTTGTTGGTGGATAAACATCAGTGGATCGCGGTAGATCCGGGTACTAAACCATCGGCAGTGACCGATGAAGAATGGAAGAAGTTGGATCGGAAGGCAAAGAGCACAATACGATTGTGTGTCTCGAATTCAGTATTGCTGAATGTATCAGGGGAAGCTACGGCAAAGGCTTTGTGGGTCAAGTTAGGGACTTTGTACCAATCTAAGTCTCTGGTGAATAAACTGTTCCTACGGAAAAAGCTGTATAACTTGAGGATGAAAGATGGAGACTCGGTGACAGAGCATCTGAATGTGTTTAATACTGTGGTAAGTCAGTTATTATCTGTTGATATGAAAATTTCAGATGAAGATAAGTGCATCAGTCTGTTGTGTTCTCTACCAGATTCGTGGGATAGTCTGGTTATTGCAATAGGTAGCAATGCAACTGCTTTGCAGTTTGATGAAATAGTCTCAGCCTTGCTGACGGAGGAGATGAGACGGAAAAATATGGACAACCAGAATGGTGATGCCTTGTCTGTACGAGGACGGTCCCAGAACAGAAACAAAAATAAGTCATCGAGTGGGAGATCTAAATCTAGAGGGAGATCTAAATCTCCAGGAAAACCTACAAAGGTGGTGTGCTGGAAATGCGGAAAGGAAGGGCACTTCAGAAGGGATTGTAAATCTAAAGCTCCTGATAAAGGAAAGGGATCTGATGATGCTCCTTCTGCAGAGGTGAAAACCACCTCAGATGAAGGTGGGGATGTGTACTTGGCTTCTTCAAGTACACATGTAGATCATGAGGCATGGTTGATTGACTCAGGTGCATCCTTTCACTTCACTCCCCATAGAGAGTGGTTCTGCGAGTATGAGAAATACGATGGTGGTGATGTCTTCTAAGGAGATGATAGGAAGGCTAGAATCATTGGTCGGGGAAAAGTAAAGTTGAAGTTGCAAGGTGGAAGGGTTCGAACACTTCCGGGTGTTCTACATATTCCTGCATTGGCCAGATTTCTGATTTATGTAAGCAAGTTGGATGATGCAGGTGTAAAGACGGTGTTCGAGAAAGATACCTGCAAGGTGGTTCGAGGAGCATTGATATTAATGCGGGGAGTTCGGATTGGAACTCTGTACAATCTACAAGGTAGCACTGTTGTTGATGGGTGCAATAGTTCTATGGTTCCTAAAAATGGAGTAGAGAATCTAGTGGTCTCTGGAGAGAAGACCATGTTGTGGCATCAAAGGCTTGGACATATTGGAGAGAAGGGCCTTCGAATACTTCATGGTAAAGGTATGGTAGAAGGTATGAATAATAGCTCTCTGGATTTTGATTTCTGTAAAAATTGTGTATATGGGAAGCAGAATCGGGTGAGTTTCCCCTCTGGTGGTAAGAGGACGAAAAAGATATTAGAGCTTGTGCACAATGATGTGTTTGGACCTGTGAAGGTTCCATCACTGTGTAATTCTTTGTACTATGTATCATTCATAGATGACTTCTCAAGCAATACATGGATATATTTTCTTAAGAAGAAACCTGAAGTCTTTGACAAGTTTAAAGAATTTAAGGCTCTGGTGGAAAATCAGACAGAGAAGAAGATAAAGGTGCTGAGGACAGATAATGGTGGAGAATTTTGCAGCAAGGAATTTGAAGAATTTTGTAAGAAGTGTGGTATAGCACGGCAGAAGACTACTCCATATACACCTTAGCAAAATGGAGTCGCAGAAAGAATGAACAAGACGTTGATGGAAAGGGAAAGAAGCATGCTCAGTGGTGCCGGGTTAGGACAGGAATTCTGGGCAGAGGCGGTGGATACTGCATGTTACCTGATCAACAGATCACCTTCATCAGCGTTGGAGGATAAGACTCCACAAGAAGTATGGACTGGTAAGAAACCCTCTCTTTCACATCTAAGGGTATTTGGATGTGATGCATATGTACATGTTCCAAAGGAGAAACGAACCAAGTTGGATAGTAAATCTGAAAAGTGCATCTTTATTGGGTATAAGGATGGTTTAAAGGGTTATAAGCTTTGGAACCCAGTCACATGGAAGGTTGAGTACAGCCGAGATGTGTTGTTCAGAGAGGTAAAAGATGTTATTCAACATGAAGTCCAACCAAAGGAACCTGAGAAGATAGAGTTTGAGCCAAAGGAGGAAGAATCAGACTCTGCAGCAGAGGAGGAATCAGAAGATGAAGAGCCACAAACTCCGGCTGTGAGAAGATCAGTTCGAGAAAGAAGGCAGCCAGAAAGGTATAGTCCATCTACTTTCAGTTCAAATTTTGCTTTGTCTGTTACTGATAATGATCCCAGAACTGCGAAGGATTCAGAGGATGGAAAACTCTGGAAAGAGGCCATGGTCGATGAAATGGCATATTTGCACAAAAATGAGGCTTGGGATCTGGTGGAGTTGCCGGCTGGAAGGAAACCCATTGGCAGCAAATGGGTGTTCAAGAAGAAGAAAAATGCAGAAGAAAAGGTGGAGAAATACAAAGCTCGGTTGGTAGCAAAAGGTTATTCCCAGGTGTCGGGAATTGATTTTGGTGATATTTTTTCTCCTGTTGCCAAGGTAACTTCTATTAGATTACTTTTATCTGTTGTTGCTGCTTTTGATTTTGAGGTAGAACAGATGGATGTGAAGACAGCATTTCTTCACGGGGATTTGGAAGAGGAAATCTACATGAAGCAACCTGAAGGCTTTGCAGTGAAGGGTAAGAAAGAACTGGTATGCAAGTTAAAGAAGTCTCTGTATGGGTTAAAACAGTCACCAAGGATGTGGTATCAGAAATTTGATACATTTATACGGGGACTTGGCTTCACAAGAAGCAAAGCAGATCATCGTGTGTATTTTAAATTAATTGGTGACCGTATTATTTATCTGGTCTTGTATGTGGATGATATGTTGCTGGTTTGAAATGACAAAGAAATTATCCAGGATTTGAAGACCCAATTGTCCTCCAAATTCGACATGAAAGATCTTGGTGCTGCAAACTATATTTTGGGCATGGAAATTAAAAGAGATCGGTCAAAGAGGAAGCTCTGGTTAAACCAGAGGAAGTATGTCGAGACAATACTCCAGAGGTTTAATATGCAGGATAGTAAACCAGTGAAGGTTCCTATTCCTGTAGGTGTGAGGTTATCTGTTGAACAGTGTCCCAAGACACAAGAAGAGGAAGAGGACATGTCCCGTGTTCCATATGCAAGTGCAGTGGGTAGCCTGATGTATGCAATGGTCTGTACTAGACCAGACATTGCACATGCAGTGGGAGTATTGAGCAGGTTTATGTCAAAACCTAGGAAGGAGCACTGGACAGCAGTGAAGCGGGTTTTCCGGTATTTGCATGGCACTAGTGATTATGGTTTGTTCTACCAAGGAAGACCAGGATTGGACAGAGTGTTGGATATTCATGGCTTTGTTGATGCAGACTGGGCTGGAGATCTGGATCAGAGAAGATCTACAAGTGGGTATGTGTTTAACCTATTTTGAGGTGCAGTCAGTTGGATGAGTAAGAAACAATCTGTAGTGGCACTATCAACTACAGAGGTAGAATACATGGCAGCCACTCATGCAAGCAAGGAAGTAGTTTGGTTGCAGAGATTGTGTTCAAGTATGGGGTTAGTACAGGGAGCTATAAGAATAGACTGTGACAGCCAAAGTGCAATTTTCTTGGCAAAGAACCCTGCTTATCATTCAAAGACAAAGCACATTGATGTTCAATATCACTTTGTGAGGGATATGATAGAAGACAGAAAGGTGTTGCTGGTAAAGGTGGACACTTTGAAGAATATTGCAGATGCATTGACAAAATCTGTGAGCTCTGAGAAGTTCTCTTGGTGTAGAGAAGCAATGGGAATCTCAGGGCTGAAAAAATGACTAAGCTCTCCTGTGGCCCCCTGTGGAAAGAAAACAACAAGTGGGAGATTGCTGGGTTGTGTTATATTCTTTCCACGTAGTTAATAGGGGGTTTGAAGGGCACCCGTAACCCCACTTTATGGGGTCCGGGGCAGCGCCCCAGAAAATTTTGGTTTTGGACCATATGTTAGGTTGGGCGGACCCACCTATGGTTTTGTGCATGATTTTCGCACATGTTTTTTGGACGCGATGGTTTTCGGTCCATGGTATTGGACGCGATGGTTTTCGGTCCATAGTATTGGATGCTTCGGCATGTATAAATATGTATTGTAACATTGAAAGGAACATAATGAAAAATCAAGCTGGTAGTCCCGGTTTTGGGATCCAGGGAAAAATCTTTGTGCATATGTGTTTTATGGGTTATGCTCTCGCATTGTTTATTTTCTTTGTTTAAGAATTCGTATGCAGGTAATTTCTGTACAGGGTTAAAACATACACTGAATACTTGCTTTTCCCATCTGTATTCTTAATTCCACCACCCAATCAAAACAAAACACCCCTGAACTTTCATAACTAGTCTAATATCCCATCAAGCAAAACTAAATTATAAAGAGAGAGCCCTCTTTGGACTTAGGTTGGCTAGAACCCGAGTCTAAAATATTGGCTTGTGGTTACCTCAGAAATTTCTTTCTTTAATCTTGAGAAAATTTTACCTCAGAAATTTCTTTCTTTAATCTTAAGAAAATTCTAAGTGATAACATAGTGACGACCATACCGGGGAGAACTAACATTTTCTTCAAAATTGTTTTACAGGTTTAGATATGATCTATGATGGTGGACAGTGATCAGACACACAAAGGTTAAAATGATCCACCTGGCGACTCCAAATCAATTCCACAATTAAGACTCCACTGGAGGAATGACCTGAAAGAACTATGTGAAAAGATCAGGATTTTAACTTGGATTGTTATCCAAGACATTATGTTCTTTCTCATTGATAAAGTTTTTCAATGTATATTGTATTTTAGAGAAGATTTTAGACTAAATTTTTATCATTTCCCTTTGAAAATTGTAGATATAAAGTATCCTTACACATTTGAGCAGCATTCTTCTAATTCTTATGAAGATCATTTTCTAATTGAGGATAATCAAAAAATTAAGACTAATCGTATGTATCCCTTTACATATTCTAGTACCTTGTAAAGTTCCTAATAGATATAAGCCCCTCGTTTTACCTGCTACACTCCATGCTTTCCCTAACGATTATCACAAGCACCTCCCTAGGTTTGATGGAGATATGGTATCACTGCCAAAAAACATATTCAAGATTTTGAGGATTATCTTAACTTATTTGAAGTAGATGAAGAGGATGTCAGTATTAGGATTTTTGCTCTTTTTGTGCAAGACAAAGTCAAGAGTAAGTTCAAAACCCTGCCTGAGGCAAACATCTCAAATTTCCAACAGTTTGTCAAAATTTTCCTTGATAGATGGATAGTCAAAGTCAATCTTCTTGTGATCATAGAAGAATATAATCAGTTAAAAAGACATCCAGATGAAACAATACAACAATTTTCAGACAGATTTAATCAAATATATTATTCAATGCCATCAAATATAAGACCTCCCCCTGGTTTAGCTCTTTTGCATTACCCAAGAGAATTTGATCCAGAGCTAGAATTTCATCTAAGAGAAAGAAACCCCTCAACACTAGAATAGATGCAGAACATGGCAATAGATGTAGAAGTTAGTTTGCAAATTAAAAGAGAAAAGTTGAAATCAGAAGTAGAGGTAAAACTCGACATTTTGGTAAAAAGAATACTAGAGAGGATACAAAAGGCCACCATGAAAGATGAACTTTTTTTTCAAAATCACCATGATACATTTGTTTCACAAAAAGAAGAGGTTGACAGCCATGAACAAATTCCTGTTAATTCCAACTACCATAAAACTAAAGATAGAGTTATATAACCATATGTGGAGAGGCAATCTGTTGATCTAATATGTACATTTGGTGCCATTACTTCTTATGATGATGTGCCTTAGCCTGGTCACTATAATAATGATTATGTTTCTCAAATCCAAATTAACCTTGTAGAGGAATCATAAGCTAATTTGAGGAATAAGGAAGTTCAAGTTCAGCAGCTTGAAAATAGTGATCAGCTTGTTCATTTTAGCTATGAGAATGAGGAGGAAAGTGTAGAAAATTTTGAAATCAATGAAGGAACTTTACCATTTTGTTTTGCTTCATTTCAGTTTATCAGAGATAACTTTCATGAAATTAGAAATCAAATGTCAACAAGTTTTGATATTAACCATCTAGAGGGCAATGAAATCCTTGTTCAAGACTTCTCATATCTAGATTTGCAGCCCCAAAATGTCATTGAATGTCAGGTTGTAGAAGAAGACTTGGAAGTTGGGACATATGATCAAATGATCCAAGATAATTCCCTAACAATATATTATGAAGCAATTCGGTTTTTTAAAGGAAATTTGCATAATCTATCTGTAAAAAGGATGAGAAGCTTTTAGAAAATCATGCAGTTTCATTGGAACCAATAGAAAATAGATGGCAACAGTCTCTTCAAGTCTTTCATGATCCAATAGCTTATGTGTTGGATGGAATTTGTAGTCAAAGTCCTTCTACATTAGCTAACTATGACTTTGAAAAAGGTATTGATACAGACTTGGCTAGGAAACTAGTTTTCTTGCCATTTTCAGAAGAAACATCATCACAAAGCTCATTTGAAAACATGCAGGGTGATAAAGATGAAGGTATTATTTCAGTTTCATGGCATGCAGGCCATACACAACAGATGTACAGTTGTTTGAATCAGTTCAAGAATAGTATATATGTTATGAAACCAGCTCACAAAAAGATAGAAAAGAGAGATCCACGCCTTAGAATTCAGCCTCTTCGAGGGGGCAACCTCCTTTACATTACATAAATGAACAATTCTTGGATGATACAAATGACAAAACCTCCTTTCTATATATAGGAGTCTAAGGAGTCACAATATAATCCAGCCGACCTAACAATAATAATATAAAGCCACAAAAATAACAATAGAGGGATTCTATGGGGCACAGAAATAACAATATGGGGGTAATAGGGGCACAACAATATAAATAAGGGGTATAACTACAATAGTAATGGGGTAATCACTAGTATTATAGGGACCCAACATGCCCCTCTCCTTCAAAAAAGTGTTGTCCTCAACGCTTGAGTAGTTCTGGATACTTCTGCATAAAATTCTCATCCTCCCATGTGGAATCTTCAGCGGATAAGTTCTTCCACTTGATAAGATACTCTGAAATTGATCGATTTCGTAGCTGTCGAGTTCTTGTTTCTGTGACTGCTTCCGGTTCCAATATAATTTTTCCTTCCTCGTCAAGTTCTGGCAATATTGTTTGAATTGGGAGCTTGTCACCTATAACCTTCTTTAAACATGAAACATGGAAAACTGGGTGCAATCGAGAAGCTGCAGGAAGCTCCAATTTGTATGCCATAGTACCAATCTTTTGCAACACCTTGTACGGACCATAATACTTTGGTGATAATTTATTATCCTTCTTAGCTTGCTTTAGGGACATTTGCTTATATGGTTGTAGCCGTAGGAATACCCAATCACCTACATCAAAACTTCTTTCACTGCGATGTTGATCTGCCTGTTGTTTCATTCTATTTTGTGCCAACACGAGGTTATCCTTTAAGAGTTGGAGGACTTGTTGTTGATGTTCGATGTGATGTTCCACTGCCTGAACCTTAGAATTTTCTCTTAAATATGATGTGATGGATGGTGGTTGATACCCATAAAGTGCCATAAATGGGGTCATTTTTGTTGCTGTATGGAAGGAAGTGTTATACCACCATTCAGCCAGAGGCAACCATTTGACCCATTGTGTCTGTTTATCAGATACAAAGCAACGAAGATATCCTTCCAAACATTTGTTTACTATCTCAGTTTGCCCATCAGATTGAGGATGATAAGATGAGCTATGAGCTAACTGAGTACCAAGACAAGAAAATAATTCTGTCCAAAAATTTCCAGTGAAAATGGGATCTCTGTCACTTACAATAATCTTTGGGTTTCCATGTAGCTTTTGAACTGTTTCCATAAATGCAGTAGAAACTGTACTGGCTTTAAATGGATGTGATAATGCACAAAAGTGTGCATACTTGGTAAGTCTGTCAACTACCACCATGATGACACTCTTTCCCTCAGACTTGGGTAAACCTGTGATAAAATCCATTGAAACCTCCTCCCAACGTTGGCTTGGAATGGATAAAGGTTGTAATAGACCCGGTGTCTTAATTGTTTCAACTTTATTTTGCTGGCAAACCAAACATTCCGCCACAAACTTTTGAATATCTGATTTAAGGCCATCCCAAAAAAATTCCTTCTTAACCCTGTGGTAAGTTTTTAAAAATCCTGAGTGCCCTCCTAAGGGAGAAGTGTGCAATTCCATAAGAATCTTTTGTTTTAGCTGGGAATTCTTACAGAGGTATAAGCGATCTTTGTACCATAACGAATCATTTTGCCAGCTAAATGTATCAGAAGTACTGGAATCTTGTTGTAGCTTTCGAATAAGTGCCCACACTTCTTCGTCATTCTTCCATTCCTCCCTTGCTTCGTTTATCCAATCTGGTTGGATAATAGAAATGGCACACAACAATGCTTCCACATCCTCATCCTTTCTTGAGAGTGCATCTGCCACCACATTTTGCTTCCCTTTTTTGTAGATGATTTCAAAGTCATAACCCAACATCTTTGTGACCCACTTTTGTTGCTCTTCAGAGGATAATCTTTGTTCTAAAAAGTATTTAAGGCTATCATGATCCGTTTTTACCTTGAAGTGTCTTCCCATTAGGTAGGGTCGCCATTTCTTAAGTGCATGGAGTATTGCCAACATTTCCTTCTCATAAATAGCTTTGCTTAAAAACTTTCCCTTGATTGGACGACTTTCAAAAGCAATGGGTCTTTCATCTTGCATTAGAACAGCACCAATTCCATTTCCTGAAGCATCACATTCCACAATAAAGGTTTTTGTGAAGTCCGGTGTAGCTAAGACCGGTGCTTGGCACATTGCCTCTTTAAGATGTTCAAAGGCCTTTGTTGCTTCCGGAGTCCATGAAAATGAATCTTTCTTCAATAATGTTGTTAGAGGTGCTGCTATTCTCCCATAATTCTTAACAAACTTGCGATAATACCCTGTCAACCCAAGAAATCCTCGCAGATGCTTTATGGATGTGGGGATTTTCCATTCCTTAATGGCTTTAATTTTGCTAGGGTCTACCTTAACTCCTTCATGAGATACAATATGACCCAAATATTCCACCTCCTGGACTCCAAAGAAACATTTGGATCTTTTTGCATATAATTGTTTCTCCTCCAATAGTTGTAGCACCCTGTCAACATGTTCAACATGATCCTTCCAAGACTTGCTGTAGATTAGTATATCATCAAAAAATACTAACACAAATTTTCTAAGGAATGGTTTGAAAATTGAATTCATCAAACCTTGAAATGTTGAAGGTGCATTGGTAAGGCCAAAAGGCATGACCAAAAATTCATAATGACCCTCATGAGTTCTAAATGCCGTTTTCGGAATGTCTTCAATCTTCATTCTGATTTGATGATATCCCGAACGAAGATCCAACTTGGTGAAGTAAATTGATCCATGCAATTCATCCAGTAATTCATCAATAACAGGAATGGGGAACTTATCTTTAATAGTGAGCTTGTTGAGCTCCCTATAATCCGGACACATGCGCCATGATCCATCCTTCTTGTGCACCAATACTACTGGAGCTGAGAAAGAACTTTGACTCGGTTGAATTATACCAGCCTCTAGCATTTCTGCAACCATACGTTCAATTTCACTTTTTTGGACATAGGGATATCTGTACGGCCTGATGTTTGGAGGAACACTTCCTGGAATCAGATGAATAGCATGATCATGATCACGCATAGGTGGGAGACCTTTGGGAGTCTCAAATACCTTGGAATGATTGTCCAGGACTTTTTGGAGATCTGGAGAAATAGATGATTCCAATGTGGAAACATCTAGCGAACATAATTGTGCAATTACACCTCTTTGCTCCTTTTTTAGAAGCTTTGTCATGCCATTAGAGCTGATTATCTTTCCTGGTTTCCCTGCAATACCCCTTAATTCAACTTCCTTTCCTTCCACAGAAAATTTCATGAAAAGTTCTTGAAAATTAAAAGCTATTGTACCCAAGGATTGTAGCCATTGGACTCCTAGTACAACATCAGCACCTCCCATTGGAATGGAAAGCATTGGGCTAGTCAATACATATTCTCCCATGGATAGCTTGATATTATGGCACTTTCCAGAACAATTTATTGTTCCTCCATTTGCAATCATCACTTGACACTCTGGTGCTGGATATAGGAAGCAATTCAATTCTTTTGCTACCCTACAATGAATAAAATTGTGGGTGCTTCCTGAATCAATCAACACTATTACCTTTTTCTTCTTGATTTGTCCTTCTATCTTGATGGTTTGAGGAGTGGTAATTCCCGCCAATGCATTACAAGATATGGTCGGATTTATTTGTTCTTCATCTAGGCTTTGTTCCTGGAATATATCCTCTTCTTTTGACCTTTCTTGCTCCTTTTCTTCTTCCTCTTCACAATCTATGTAGAATAATTTCTTCTCAGCACACTTATGACCTTTTGTGTATTTGCTATCACAATTGTAACAAAGCCCTTTTGCTCTTTTTTCTTCCAATTGTTGTGGTGTCAACCTTGTAGGTTGTGGAAGACTATGGGCAACAACACTTCCGTCTTTATAGTTGTGAATGGTATGCTTCCTAGTTGCCATAATTTTGCTTTCCATTTTTCTTGCTAACCTGAATGCCTTCTCTAATGAATCAGGTTCCCAAAGGCGCACATCATGTTGGATATTATCCTTTAAAGACCCTATGAACACATCAATCCTATGCTCCTCTGGAATATCTTTTACCCTTATGTTCAATTTTTGGAACTCCTCAATGTGCTCCATTATTGAACCCTTTTGTTTGAGACTTATCAATTGGCTAAAAAAAGTGTTGCTTTTTGTATCCTCATAATGTGCTATCAATTCTTCCGTAAAAATTGCCCAAGTGATAAATTGTTTACGAGAACAAAGCCATTGATACCATACAAACTGATTTGGTTCCAAATATAAAGTTGCCATACGTACCTTTTGTGTGTTTTGCACATTATTGAGATCGAAGAATTGCTCCATCTGTAATATCCATGTGGCGGGATCCTTGCCATCAAACTTCCTCATATCGATTTTTGGAACATGGTGAGTCTTCGATCCAACATTAGAGTCTATGGAATCATGATTAACATTTCTTTTGTTCTCATCATGAGTTTCCTTTACTACCTTTTCACCATTAGTGACCCTTTCTTGTAGCAACTTCTTCAATTCATCCATCTTATCATCCATGCCATCAAATTTAGCGTCAATCTTAGCTTCCATGCCATCCATCTTAGCTTCCATTCCTTTTATCTTAGATTCCACGCCATTTACCTTAGATTCCATGCCACTTATCTTAGCTTCTGTTAGCTTTTGTGAGCGTGACATTTGTTGCACTTGTTCTTGTAATTTTGATATATCATGTAGCATTTCTTCCTCTTCTTCATGAGTCATGCTAGAGCTTTCAGGTTCCTTACTAGGTGTTTGCATTTTCTTTCCTCGGGGCATCAGTTACCGATAATAATGTTTTACTATGCCCTTTGAATTCCGTTAAACCAAGCTTACACAAAAATTAAAAAAAAACTACACACCTTTTTTCACTTTATAGAAGCCTGATATTGAATCTGATGTATCTCTGTAATTTCGGATCATCCAATTCTGAAATTTCTACCTGTAGTAGCCTTCTGCGTCCTCTTTCCAATGCCACAAGTCTGAGCCAAATTGGATTCTCCAAGGAAGAGTTATGTGAAATCTCCCACAGTGACTTGCTTTTAGACTGGTTCAGTAGAGCGAACTTGTACGACGTTCCACGAGTCACTGTTTCAACCTTTGAATCTGAAACACACGCACAAGAAACTACAGTCCGTCCTCTTTCTGTACCTTTTTACGAAATTTCAATCCGATCCTCAGAGAGAGAGTTATGACGATTTTCCCGAGGTCACCTGTTTTGAATGTAATTCAGGAGTCTGCAAAAAGACCAACTTCCTCAGATCATATCTCCGAAAATATCGCGAGAAAAGCTCTGAAATTCAGACCCAAGGTTCAGCTCCAATTCTTCTCAAATGGGTTTTTTTTGCGACTTCTGAAACGTCACAGAAAAAAGTTATAGCGAAAATTCCACGATGACCTGTTTGGAGCAGCGAAACCCTAGAATCCAAAGCTCTGATACCAAATGTTATGAAACCAGCTCACAAAAAGATAGAAAAGAGAGATCCACGCCTTAGAATTCAGCCTCTTCGAGGGGGCAACCTCCTTTACATTACATAAATGAACAATTCTTGGATGATACAAATGACAAAACCTCCTTTCTATATATAGGAGTCTAGGGAGTCACAATATAATCCAGCCGACCTAACAATAATAATATAAAGCCACAAAAATAACAATAGAGGGATTCTATGGGGCACAGAAATAACAATATGGGGGTAATAGGGGCACAACAATATAAATAAGGGGTATAACTACAATAGTAATGGGGTAATCACTAGTATTATAGGGACCCAACAATATATATATTTTACAAGATCCTTTTGTACAGTTTCTATATTCAACAAAGGAAATCAGGAATTTCCTTATCTTCTCAAAGGTTAACAAAGTTATATTTGATTTCGGGATCTCAATTTTAACCACCAACAAGCACAAGCAACAAAAGTCACCAATGTGTATGATGCTTAAGTGGTTGTTTCATTTTACCTAACCAGCAACCAAAAAGTTGATTAGAGTAAGTAGGTAGAATTTCAGTTTGAACAAATTCAGTTTTCAGCGACAAGTTTATGTTAGATCAGATTTCAGTTTGCAGAAAGGGTGTATTTTTAGTTCAAAATTTTTAGTCACCAAGATTATACAACAGAGCATACACATGTGTGGGATTGGCCCAATGGATCAGGCTACTAGTCAATGATGTTCTTGACATTTCACAAGGAAATGTCATCCCCAAGTGAAGCCAATGTTAGGTTCCTAAACTAATTGGTGTCATAATTTATGATTGACTTAGTTTATCTTTGTAATATGTACATACCTTTGATTTCTACAAATGTTTTCCATATTCAAAAATTCAAAAAAAAAAAAAAATGTAAAGAGGGTATGCCCTAAAAAAAAATGAAAGGGCAAAAAGAAGGGAAAAGGTCAAAAATATGAAAATAAACCCCAAAAAAGAAAAGACCATGAAAGTGTGCAAGCCCAAATGCCACTACCATTTACTTTTATGCATAATAATGATTTTACTTTTATGCATAATAATGATTGTGTGCAACTTGTTATTCATGCCACAATCCATGGTAATCAAACAGTTTAATCTTGGTTATTCCATATTTTGAATTTCATGTTTATAGATAGAGAATGAAAATCTAACCAAAGTGTTTAACCTTGGCCGATAATTAGATTAGGTAGAAAAGGAGCTCAACTGCTTAATCTAAGCCCTTGGATGTAATAAGGTTAGACTTAGTTAGAATACTATTGTAAAAGAAAAGAAAAGGTGTTGATAAGGGTTTTCCAGTTTAAGTGCACCCTAATAAAGAGAGTAAAAATGGTAGGATGAGTAGGTGGGTAAGTAGTTGAATGGCTGCAAAATTGTGATGATTGATTAGATAAGATCATATTATTCACCTTCATCATCAAATTTCTAAGTATGGATGACAATTGAGAATTTATCAAAGTACACAAAGTCAATTGATTAACCTTCCTCATTCATTACATTGTTCACTTAACTAATTTCCAAGCAAAGTCTTAAAGCACCTAAAATCTTAAGTTAAAGGGGCTCAGAGCATTTCTCTGACTTTTGGAGGGACCAGACCCTTGACCCAATAACTTATAGGTCTTAAGTACTAAAATTCCCCTCATAAGCATTCACCCCCTCCATAATTCATTCATTTCACCTAAAAAATCCCTTTCCTAAGGTAAAAATCACCATTTGCCTAGGGAAAGTAATTATCCCCATACAAAACTCCTTTTTTCACAAAAAACCCACAAAAAAGCATTTAGCCTAAGTTATAATGTGTAAATGTGGATATATAAATGAATGTCAATACATTATACTTAGCGCAGTTGTCTTTCCGCCTCCATTTCATATTAACTTTAATTTCTGTTATATTTATTTAACTCCCCAAAAGAAACCTTTTCCCGTATATTTTATTAAAACCCATATGATAATATCCTACCCCTAGGTTTGAAATATAAACCTTATTAATAAACCAACTAAGTGGATTAATTAGGTCGATTAGCAGCTAATTAATAACCATGACCCACCTCCGAGTAAAAGAAATTAATTAATCAATCAATGATTAATTAATAATCTATCCCCGCCAATGAAATCACTCCCAACGTCATTAAACCTCCCTAATCCGCAATTAATTAATCCCTCTGCGCATTAAAACCCCATCGTGCCCCTCCATTAAACCTCATATCAAATCATTACCCTGATCACCGTGTGATCTGACCCCTTTTGATTCAATGGTCGACGCTCATATCGAGTGGCCTCTGAAGGCCGACCTTTAACCACTTTATATGGGTGGTTTCCCCGCCATTTCGATAAACTGCTTGTTTGTTCATTTAATTGACTTTCGCACCATATTTCAAAATTCTGCCTGTTAAACTTTATAACGTGAAAACCTGTGTTTTCATTGTTTTCACCCGTTCGACTGTGTAAACCTATGAAACCCTCCAGCACCTCCCTAAACCTCTGCAACACGATTTCACCATCTGTTTTCCATCCAAAACTCTATTGCGATCACTTTCTCAATCATCCTTGTGCCAGAAAGCGATCAAGCACCCTTCATGAAGACCTGTGTTATCTTAAATAATATTGAATTTTTTCAGGTTATCAAACTAAGATCGAATCTTGGATAAACAGTTTTGATACTAGTCACAGAACTGGTTTATTCCAAGAATCAACAGAAAACCTTATTCAGAACTTGTGCATAGAGGATGAACACAATTGTACAAGGAAACAAAAAAGAAGACAAATACATAGAACATTGACAGTCATAACAGAGCAACCAAACAGAGAATATAGTTACAAGGCAGATGAATACAATAAGCATGGACTTAACCTATATCCACAACCTGATGTTGATATACACAAGAACAAAAGAAATTATTGATTGAATACACAATAAATAGTAAAATATACAGTGAAAGTAAAAGGATACAGTAAATAACGGTCAAAGTGTAACAGGTTTAAAGAGTATCAGATTGAATACCAAGTCAAGTAAACTAACTAGCATGAAGATAAACACTAGGGAAGACAGTTACAAAGCATAGCATACAAATTCATGTCAAAGTGAAGACAAATGAAAAACAGAACGGTAAAATTAAAACAGTAAAAGTAAACTTGGATGCAGTAAAGGTTAAACAGAGATGAAAAGACTTTCATCAAAAACATTGAAGTTTATCCAAAGTAAAAGTGAAAAACATTTAAAGTAAATTTAAGGTTAAAAGATGAAATCAGAGCAGAAATGGTACATTCTTCATAAATTTCCTGTTTAAGTCATAGTTTTGCAGAAACTATTGTGGCCAATCAAAGAATTATTTTAAGACACTGGAAGAGGTTTTTGTTCCTAACAGGCCAATATACAAAAATGTATCTCACTTTTTACTTAGGTATTACCGAAAGTGAGATAAGTGCATGTCTTCACAGCCTATTTTTCCGTTTGTGCAAAGTCCTGTTTTTGACATCTTTTTGCAGAGAATATTGTGAATAGCTGGAGCTGAATTTTGGGAAACTTAGAGAGGCTTATCTCAAAACCATTCTTATCTACAATAACCTCTTTCACTTTTTACATTTCTATCTCGTATTGAGATATACCAGCGTATCATTGGACCCTAAGTTTGCAGAATTTCTAGGGCAGAATGCACAAAGGAAGGAGGCAGATAGTGACTTGGAAGCCTCATCATCACTTAAGAATTGCTATAAAATTCGAATTTCTCTTATTTGTCACCATAAATCCATAAAAATAGTGCCAAATAGATTCATTATTTTTCAGTTTCCTTTATTTAAGTTCTATTAATGTAAAACAGTTTGAGATATTTGTAAAACCAATCTTGATATTTCTTCAAGATATTTTAGTTTCGAATTAGTATAAATACTTCCTCATTTGAATTATTTTGGGGGGATTAAAAATAATTTCAGTAGAATTTTTGTTTTGAGCTAAAGGAGCTATTGTAATCAAGGCTGGGACTGGTTTATTGGATTAAATAAAGTTGAGGACATTTCACTCGATTCATGTGCACTGTGGGAAACAAACAAGTATCACTTATCTAAGTTTGATTATTGTTTTCCCTTATGCTATGAAATATCACATGTGTTTCTTATAATTATTAAAATCAAACGAGGAATAATATCATCAGAATTAGCTTAAGTGCTCTTTGTTTTAACTGTTTTCTTATTTAAATGTTTTCTACTAAATTGCTTAAGTTTGGGAATTCTTAGTTGCTCTCTTACTTCTGTAATTCATTACCTCTATTGGCCCCTAGTACAGGTTTCTTAAGTGCCCTTGCTATTTTCCAAACCTCCCTTCTTCATCTTAACCCCTATTAAATATTCTTCATTGCCTTTGGCCCTGGTTAAGATTTCCATCCATTAAGACTTTCAAATTTGTCCTTACTGTGCTAGCTTGCCTTGTGAACTCTTACCTCAATGATTAATCAAATCCTGATAAACCTTTCCTACTTGACTCCATATCCCAATGGCCTAAATACTTGCTCTGCCCATCTGTCTTCTTAATTCCACCACCCAATCAAAACAAAACACCCCTGAACTTTCATAACTAGCCTAATATCCCATCAAAAAAAGCTAAATTATAAAGAGAGAGCCCTCTCTAGACTTAGGTTGGCTAGAACCTGAGTCTAAAAGATTGGTTTGTGGTTACCTTGGAAATTTCTTTCTTTAACCTTGAGAAAATTCCGAGTGATAACACATTCAAATCGATTTATCTTTGGTAATTACAAATTGGGAAATTGATGCTTTAATCAACCCATTTGATCATGATTCTATCTTTGATAATTGTCATTCAACTTACTATTTTCCCATCAACACATCCAATGCCAGTTGCTTTACACCCTTTGATTTGTATGCTTTAACATCTTACTATTCAGGTACTTGGCAAGTTGTTGATGTACTTCCTCACTCGTTGATGGTTATGTCAAATCCTCACTGTCTTGACATGCCTATTGAATACGATCAAATCTATTTTCCCTTGCAATATTCTCATTGTAATCTCGTGCCTCCAATTCGACATTCATATTTTCAAATATTTCAAGGTTTTCAAGAGGGTTGTCACGAATTTTACGACCTAATCATTGAATGGTTGGAGCAATCCTACCTGGAAATCTCTGTCGCAAATAACAAGTTTTGATATTTCCACGTCCTTGATAAGTATTTCAGTGTGATTGAAGAGACATTCACAAGAAGCTTTTGAGGTTTATTGAATGATGGTTCCCATAAAAAAGTTAAGAATGTGAACTGGTTAAAAGTAGTGATTATGACACATTTTTCTGCTGACAGGAAAGATCTTCAATTTTTTGTGCAAGTCATTCAAGCTCTTATCTTTTTTATTGCACACTATTTTATATATGTTTTAACGGCTTGTATCTTTGTGAATGTAGGTCGAGAGTAGCTACGATGGTTTCATTGGAAATTTCATTACACTTGACCCCGACCTTCTAGCTACTGAGGTTAGAAGTAGGTTTAGTCTCATGTTAGTTTTCCCTCTCTTACACTCATCCCACACTTTTTCTCTTTAGTATTGCTTGTCTTTTCTTACTTTTGTCTTGCATTATGCTTTGTTTTATCCTGTTTTTTCTTATGCTTTGATTTTGGGTTTCTTGTTGTGTCTTGTCTCTTTTCTGTTTATTGAATAAAACTTTGCATGAATATGCTCCGTTGGCTCAAAATGAAAGATTCTCCATTGGAAAAACTTGAAAAGGAAAATCATGATGAAAAACAACACTTGTTTAATTTGTTTCCTCTTCTCTATCTTGGGTTTACATGTCTTTAAAGTCAATGATGTGTGAATGAAAAATATGATTCATTCCAGATGGAAAGCCTTTGGTCAAACTACAAAGCCTATATCTTTATTAGGACCTTCATTCTTGACTCAATCTTGTATTGAATGGTGTTTTGACCTGTCGACTCAACCCAAGTAGAGAAGGGGTAGGAGAAAAACTTTAAAACAAGCATAAAACTTCAGTTATCTTTAAAATCCCTTAAACAATGAACAACCTCTTTTTCTCTCAATAAGTTGGGATCCCTCTTCTACCCTGGTAAATATATAAGTGCCTAAGCATAGTTCTATAAATAAAATGAATAAAGTTTTAAATAAGAGAAAGTATTCCTACATCGAGAGGTGAAACAAGCAACTTTGTTGGGGTACTATCCAAGCCTATTGGCAGTGAAGCAATGCTTGTGTTCTCTTGAGGTGACTCTATCGGGGTACTATTCAAGCTCACTAGTAGCAAAGAAACACCAGAGAATGTGCTTAAAAGATCGATATACTTACTATCCTTCTCCCCTATCAAAGTATTTGGGCCATGAATAGTCTTATATTGATGTTTTTTAAGCCAAGTAAAGTATAAAGGGGATTATATCTTTAACCAAGATTAGTGCAAATTTGGGGTAATCTATATGGCGAACCAATACTTCCTAAAGGACTGAGACCTTACACTTAACAACGAAACCTAAATAGAGAAGCTACAGTTCTACCATTGTGTCACCAAGTATTGCCACCATGACAAATACCCTCCAAAAATTTTCCTATACTGAATTTTGGAGCCTACTGTGGATCTTGTGATTTGTTGTTCCATGGTAACTTCTTGATTAGTCAGGATCACTTGCTCACACATGCTCAATTTGCAACAATTTCATGAGCGCATTATTCTACGCAAGATTGAACAAGCATAGCACAGTCCATCAACATAGTGTTTGTGCAATGTTCAACCCATGTCAACAGTCAGTGCACACGGTTATTGACCGTTCCTCAATTTTGGTTGTGTGTGTACTTCTATTTTGGTGAGTTTTTTAAATCGTCGCTTTTGCGCACCTTTGCTTTCATAAGTGTTGACTCTCAATTTTGCTTACTTTCACTTTAATTAGTGTTTTTTTCATGTTATCTTTCTTATGGCATGTTTCACTTTCACTATCGTTCACATACCGCAAGTCTCACTCCCCCTTTCCTCTTCATATAGTAAATGTTGTCTTTTGGTGGTTTCAAGAGGTTATGTTCATGTAAATGATTTTATATTACCATGTAAACATATGTCGTACTTATTTACAAAGTTTTAAGCACTATTGCACAAGTGTCATCACGATCGTTGCAAAGTGTATCTTTAGTGTCACACTTATCGTAAGTTATCACAAAGGTTTCCACAACTAAGGGAAGTATGTGTTCATGTGTTCCAGATGATCTATTTGTGTCATCAAGTATTCTAAGTGTTTGATCACAATCAAATCTTATCACTATTCACATTAGCTTCACTCATCCCACATTTAGCCAAATTTCAGAAAATTTCCCAGTAACTTAGCCTCATCATGGCTTCCTGGATGTGCATTGTATAGTCCCAAACCTCAAGTTGTGCCCTTGAATCTTGACATTATGAAATGCACAGTTCCTTCCTTCCAGGATTCTGCACTATGCAGTTTCAGTACTCAAGCCCAAGCCTTGGCCTCCAAAATTGTGCAATTCTACCCTCCAACCTGGGCCTAACTGTGCACTATGCAGTCCCTAAGCTCAAGCTCAAACCCTGAGTGTAGAAATTCTGCAAATTCTCTACAAATATAGCTCTAAGACCATGTAGAAAATCTAACTATAGATTAACCCGATAATGCAATATAACCAAAGAAAAATATTATAATCTACTTCTACTATCAATTTGCGGAAGCTTAAAGATTGAGCTGAATCAGAGCTGAACACATATAACCAGAAAAAGAAGAATCAATCATTCAAGACACATGAAAATACATTGGGGAAAACCTCAGCTAAAAGCCCCACTATCTGTATTGTAATACAAGGTGGAAATACATAAGAATTATACAAAGCCTTAGCTCTAACAGCTAGCCAACTCTCAGTACAATCCTCATGGGTGCTCACAGGCAAACCTAGCTTCTCACAGGCCTTCTCCTCTGCCCTCCAATCTCCTGTTTCCTTGCGTTGTTTCTCCTGGGTGATCCTCCTATTACCAAGTGGAAAACTCTTAACCAAGTGGAACACTGATCCCTCACACTGATCTCACACCCTGTCAGAACTGCGCAATCCACAAGGAACCTTACTTTGACTACATGCATGATTTTCCTTTATAGGAAATCACATGGAACTGATAGTACATTGTCCTTGACATTTAGCTGAACTAGTTATTTCTCATAATAGACATGCATGAGTTTCTGATGAGGGAATCTTCAGTTATCTGGAGTACACTAGTTGAGTTCATGCATGCATCAACTGACTGATAACTCACAATTAGATCCTCAAACAGTTTGGAACTAATTTAACTGGACTTAACTCAGTAAGATGAGCTAACTAATTACAGCTCAGCTATAACTCAATCTTATCTCCTTAATTAAGGGATAATCTCCTTAATTTAAGGGATAACTCTTGCATGACTTCAGAAAGACTTCTAACTTGAATTTCTCCAACTAATTAACCCATAATTAATTAATTAATTATTTCCAAGCATCTGGTGAGACTAAATTCAATTTTAATTCACAATTTTAATTCAAGGACAAATTAAAATTGGAATATTCTGGATTCTATTTTTATCATTTCTTGTTGCTATTTTCAACATTGAGCTCTTAAATTGTGTAATCTCTAGGTCTGATCTGCCTCCCAGAACTTTGCAGTTGACTGAAACAATACAAAACCTTGTATCATGGCTCACTAAGCCTCAAAATTGTGTAATCTTCTTGACTAGTCTAGCCTGAACTATGCATTGCGCCATATCAAGGCTCGGGCCTTAGCCTTGAACTCTTGAATTGCGCAGTTGCACAATCTCCTGGGCTCCTCTTCCTTCCGGAACTATGCAGTGGGAAAAATCAGTGCTCAAGCCGTCAGCCTGGTTCCCTCAGCTCCGAAACTACGCAATCATTCTATTCAGCCCAAACCTGAATTGTGCATTACGTAGTCTCAAGGCTCAAGCATGACCCTTGACTGCCTGAGATACACAATTGCATAGTCACTAAGCCTATCCCTCATCCTGACACCCAGTTCTAGCTCAGTTAGTGGATCATCATGCAACATCTTATACTAGGGGTTTATCAGAATGATTTTGTCTTGTCATGAGTGGATTGCAGATGTAGATACTCTATCATGCTATGGAAATATGATGAAGAAGGAGATGGAGAAGGGGGACATGCTAGAAAATAGCTAAGGAGTTGAGGAGATAATATGATCATCGTGAAAGAAGACGTAGGAACAATAAACTATAACAGAAAATCGAAGATCAAGACCACATTGAAGACTCCTTATCTTCAAGTCATAAGGAGGAGGAAGAAGAAGAACAAATCATATCTTTCATTGAAGTTAAGAAGAAAGAAGTAGCAAGAAGGACAACTTGACACTACCACACCATAATGTAGTCCATGTCATAAGTGTCATGTCATGTCTTGTCACAAGTCATCACGTGCCACATCATTTTTGGATTACATAAATTCAATATTGGAAAATGTAATGTAAAGTGGAAGTCCAAGAGTCATCCATGTAATATGAAAAGTCATGTGGGAGTCGAAAGGTCATATATAAGTCAAAAAATCATGAGGGTAGTCCAAGAGTCATAAGCGAGGTGAATGATCACCTCATTTGTTATTTATACACCCTCATTGTACATGTAAAGGAATTTTCACCTTGGATCCTCCTATCAGGAATTAGAGAGGAAGATAGTTGTTTTGGAGGAGCAAGTGACTGCTTTAAATATCCACTATTGGGGATAATGGTGTCCGTTGTCTTGATGTATCTTGGAAATTTTACTTAATTCAGAAGCTCATTGAGCCAACACACTTTCATGTATATGTCATGAATATTGTAAGACTATTCTTTGAATGTTTGTGATGTATGTTGTCTTCATATGTACTGATGAAATTGAACTATTTCAGTGGCTTTGGTACTTATGGTTTTGAAGGTGTGTTTTATTTCCTTTAACAATAATTTCTTCCTTGTGAACTATTTTGTTAGAAAATTATATATTATGGAGCAATGGAACACATAAAATATTGCAGAAATATAAACACAGAAAACGCACAAAACAAGAGAGACACAGATATACGTGGTTCACCCAGTTTGGGCTACGTCCACCCCGAACAGCCAGTCCTTCCTTTCTATTATCCAGCAAAATGAAGAGATACAACCTACAGCAAAACCGCTGTAATATCCTCTGTTTTCTCTCACAGTCTCACCTCTATGTTTCTCGCTCACCGAATACACATCTATCTCACAGCCTCAAATACAATGCCCTCATATAAAGAGAGGGGTTGCCTTCTAGGGCAAAAAACCCTAAAATAAACATAAGTTCTACCGTCAGATCATCCGCCTAATGAACGGCCCAGGTTGACTAGAAATTACTATACTTTTACAAGGCAATTTTACAGCTTTTTTTTAGCTTCGGGGGGGCTCCCAAAAGTCGCTGCCGCCCCCCCCTGGACCCCCCACAGCAGCGATTATTTTACGGGCGGCGTTGCCACCCCATTTTGAACTGGGGTCCAATATGCTGGTACTATAGAAGATAATCAGGCTCCACACCCAACAATCTCCCACTTGGAGACTGATTGTAGCAACTCCACCGCTGCTCCATTTGCTGGACAATGACTCCTCTTTGGACCTGGCTGTTTCTCATCTTCATCGTCATCCTTGAAGACCAACTAAAACTGAGCATATTCTCAGTTTCTCCCTGGTTACAACTTTTGTTAGCATATCTGCAGGGTTCTGGCTAGTGTGTATCTTTTCCAGCTTCAACTCTCCATCTTCCAACACTGATCGTATGAAATGGTACTTGAGCTGTATGTGTTTTGTCCTGGAATGAAATGCTGAGTTCTTTGCAAGATGAATGGCACTTTGACTATCACTGTATAACGTGCCCATATCATGCTCCTTACCCAATTCACCCATAAACCTTTGTAACCAAATCATTTCTTTACTAGCCTCTGTAGCAGCAACATACTCTGCTTCTGTTGTTGAAAGTGCAACAACACTTTGGATTTTTGAAACCCAACTGACAGTTGTTCCTCCGATAGTAAATACATATCCTGTAGTGCTCCTCCTATTATCTCTGTCACCTGCCATATCTACATCAACATATCCTTGTAGGGATATGTTTGAACCACCAAAGCATAATGCCTGATTTGTGGTACCTCTCAAATATCTGAGAATCCATTTCACTGCCATCCAATGTTCCTTTCCTGGATTGTTCATGTACCTGCTTACAACTCCCACTGCATGTGCAATATCAGGCCTTGTGCAGACCATTGCATACATTAAACTTCCAACTGCTGATGCATATGGAACTTTAGACATATAATCCATGTCTTCTTGGGTCTTTGGGCACATTTCTTTGCTAAGTTTGAAATGGCTAGCAAAAGGTGTACTAACTAGTTTTGCATTTTGCATGTTAAATCTTTTCAACACCTTTTGTATGTACTCATTCTGAGACAATGTTAATTTTCTATTTTTCCTGTCTCTAGTTATTCTCATACCAAGGATTTGTTTTGCAGCACCCAAATCCTTCATTGCAAATGAATTTGCCAATTTTCTTTTGAGCACATTTATTTCCTGCATGTTAGATCCTGCAACAAGCATGTCATCTACATACAATAACAATATAATATAGCTGCCATCATTTTGCTTTTTCAGATAAACACAATGATCAGAGTCACATCTAGTATAACCTTGTTCAGACATAAACTTGTCAAATTTTAGATACCACTGCCTTGGAGCCTGTTTTAAACCATACAAGCTCTTCTTCAACCTGCACACAAGTTTCTCCTTCCCTTTCACCTCATATCCTTGTGGCTGCTGCATATATATCTCTTCCTCCAAATCCCCATGGAGAAATGTTGTCTTTACATCTAACTGCTCAAGATGCAAATCTTCAGCTGCTACAAGACTTAAAATAGTTCTGATTGAAGTCATTTTAACAACAGGAGAAAATATTTCATCAAAATCAATACCTTTCTTCTGTGCAAACCCCTTCACCACAAGTCTAGCTTTATACCTCTGCTTTCCTCCATCTTCTTCCTTCAGCCTGTAAACCCATTTATTCTTCAATGTAGTTTTTCCTGCAGGCAACCTGACTAAATCCCAAGTCTGGTTATGCATTAAGGAGTCCATCTCTTCTTCCATGGCTACCTCCCACTTCTTCTTGCTTTCAACCTGCATTGCTTCTTCATAACATTCAGGTTCACCGGAATCAGTCAACAATAAATAATATAATGAAGGAGAGTATCGTTCAGGAGGTCTACTTGTCCTGGTAGATCTTCTAACACCACTTTCAGGTGTTTGGGGTGCCTGTTGTTGTTGTGATGGTTGCTGTTGTTGTGGTTGTTGATTATTATTATTTTCAGGCACCTTTACTTTTTCAGTAATTTCATCAAGAACTGCGTATTCCTTGTTTTCTTTTTCTAGTTTCTTTTCCTGCAACTGATTCTTATACAAGACATTTTCATTGAATATTACATCTCTGCTCCTAATGATTTTGTGATTTTCATAATCATATAAGCGATAACCAAAATCATTAACACCATATCCAATAAAGGTACATTTCTTTGACTTTGCCTCAAGCTTTGTTCTATTTTCTTTATCAATATGGACAAAGGCCTCACAACCAAAAGGTTTTAAAATAGAGTAGTTTACCTTTTTCCCTGTCCATGCTTCCTCTGGAACACCACCATCCAAGGAACTTGAAGGTCCTCTGTTTATTAAATAAACAGCAGTATCTACAGCATCTGCCCAAAATTGTAAAGGCAATCCTGCATGCAATCTCATGCACCTTGCACGCTCCATGATTGTTCTGTTCATCCTTTCTGACACACCATTTTCTTGTGGTGTTCTTGGAACTGTCTTCTCTCTGCGAATTCCATGCTCTGAACAGTACCTATCAAACTCTTTGCTGCAATATTCACCTCCATTGTCTGATCTAAGACATTTCAATTTATTTCCTGTCTCAATCTCAACCAAAGATTTCCATTTCTTGAAAGTATCAAATACATCAGATTTATTCTTAATACAATAAATCCAAGTTTTTCTAGTTTCATCATCAATAAAGGTAACATAATAACGAGAGCCACCGAGAGATGATACCTGAGCAGGTCCCCATACGTCTGTATGCACAAGCTCTAATTTTTCATTCTTCTTTTCTTTCCCAACTCTGAGAAATATGACTCTCTTCTGTTTTCCATAAATGCAGTTCTCACAGAAATCCAAATCAACATTCTTCAAACCTGGCAACAAATTCCTTGAGTGAAGAATCTTCATCCCTTTTTCACTCATGTGTCCGAGCCTATGATGCCATAATGTTGCATCTGCTCCTTTGGAAGTCAAAGTATTGACAGAGTTAGAAATACCATTGCATAAATACAATGTACCAACCTTTTCACCTTTTGCTATTACCAGGGCTCCTTTTGTGACCTTCCAAGCTTTATCTGTGAAAGTTGTCACACAGCCTTCACTGCCTAACTACCCTGTTGAAATCAGATTTTTTCTTTAGATCTGGAACATGCCTTACCTCCTTTAGTAGCCATTGGTTTCCATTCTGCTGTTTTACAAGAACCTTACCCATTCCAACAATTTTACAGGGTTTGTCATCACCCAGACGAACTTGTCCAAAATCTCCTTGAACATAGTCATAAAATTATTTCTTATCAGGTGTGGCATGGAATGAGGCCCCTGAATCTGCCACCCAGGAATCAGTAATATTTTCGAAAGAAAGAATCAAAGCATCTTGTAACACCTCACCTGTCACATTTGCTTCATGATTGTTTTCTTGTTGTGCATCTCCTTCTTTTCCCTTCCGAGATCTACAGTCTTTCTTTAGGTGTCCTTTCTTTCCACATTTCCAGCACACTATCCCCGATCTGGACTTGGATCTGCCTTTCCTTGATTTACTGCGATATCCTGAGCTCTTTCCTCTTTCCATTTTTCTTCCTCTAGACTCTACACTCAAAGCATTTCCCGATGTCTCACCGGAGCTTTTCCGTCGCATTTCCTCGCTAAGGATAGCACCGACAACATCATCAAACTTTAAAGTACTAGATCCAGAAACGGAGTTACTAATGGCCATTACCAAACCATTCCAACTTTCTGGTAATGAGCACAAGAATAACAGAGCTCTAACTTCATCATCAAAGTTTACCCCTACAGAACTTAACTGACTTGTAACTGTATTAAAATCATTTAAATGGTTTGCAACAGATCCACCTTCCGACATATTCATATTAAATAACCGTTTCATAAGAAATACCTTGTTTGAGGCCGAGGGTTTTTCATATAGTTTCGACAACGTCTGCATCAAACCCTCTGTTGTGGTTTCCTTCGAAATGTTGAAGGCGACTGACGCAGCAAGGCACAACCGTATTGTTCCGAGTGCCTTTCTATCGAGAAGGTTCCATTCTTCGTCTTTCATACCCGTCGGCATCTTTGTTTTTCCGCCCAATGGTAGGTATAGATCTTTCTGATACAGATAATCTTCCATCTTCATCTTCCACAGCGAGAAGTTTTGGCCGTTAAATTTCTTGACCCTAAACTTACCATCTTCCGCCATTACTCCCACTCAAACCAGGAACCCTTCATTCCTGCAAGTTTATCAGCCAAATAGACCTTTGGCTCTGATACCAGTTGTTAGAAAATTATATATTACGGAGCAATGGATCACATAAAATATTGCAGAAATATAAACACAGAAAACGCACAAAAAAAGAGAGACACAGATATACGTGGTTCACCCAGTTTTGGCTACGTCCACCCCGAACAGCCAGTCCTTCCTTTCTATTATCCAGCAAAATGAAGAGATACAACCTACAGCAAAACCGCTGTAATATCCTCTGTTTTCTCTCACAGTCTCACCTCTATGTTTCTCACTCACCGAATACACATCTATCTCACAGCCTCAAATACAATGCCCTCATATAAAGAGAGGGGTTGCCTTCTAGGGCAAAAAACCCTAAACTAAACATAAGTTCTACCGTCAGATCATCCGCCTAATGAACGGCCCAGATTGACTAGAAATTACTATACTTTTACAAGGCAATTTTACAGCTGTTTTTAGCTTCGGGGGCGCTGCCCTCGAAACCCCCCGCCAGGGGGGGGCGACCCCCTACGGCAGCGATTATTTTACGGGCGGTGTTGCCGCCCCATTTTGAACTGGGGTCCAATATGCCGGTACTATAGAAGATAATCAGGCTCCACACCAAACATATTTCACTGGTTGATCAAGGATTCATTCTTATGTATGTGCTCTTGTGCCTTTTCTAGATTAGTACTATTAATTGTCTTTAAAGGGCCCACTTTTCTCTCCCCTTTCGGTAGAAGGACCTTGATACTTTCTGCAGCTCAACATTTCAAAAGGCATACTAACTTGTTGATCTAAATATACCTTTGTATTACTCTTTTGTGCTAAACTTTGTAGCCAAGGAAAATATATAAGGGTACATGGCAGTTAGGTTGATATTCCAAATGGGGCTTCTAGTCCAAACGGTGTGAGATCTAATTGGAAATTCACATCGGTGAGACCCCCTTGGTTGATATATTTCCAGCACCGTCAATAGGTCCCCTATCCACATGAGCCACCATGCTATTGTTGTATGGAATCCCCATACCAAGTGGTCTCACAAACCACTACCATGTTCCGTGTCAGGATTGTTCCAACTGAACATCTTCTCCACATCATGCGTACACGTCATATGTGTCCCATAGGAATTTTTCCACTTTAGATTAGATCTTGGATCCCACCAAGGTTGAAAATATCTATGTAAGGAAATGATTTATCATTTACAGATGGAGAGGGATCTCTATTGTTCTCTCCATCAATAGTGCCAACACTCCCAACTTATCAAAACTCCTCATCACATCTTCGTGGTGCGACGACAATATTAGCTATAGGTGACAAGAAGTTTCTTGTCTCGTGTCCTCTATCAACAATGCCACTTTCCACCAACCCTCTGTCACCATTCTTGACATGACCTGACAATAATATTTTAAGTATATTAATGGGCAGTTCTTCCTTGAAAATTCATCAAGGTCCTTTCAACCTAAGCACTAGCCAAATCTTTGTGAACCTAGACTTGAAGTCTTAAGGACTTGAATGACTTTACATGGCAATGCTCGACACTTGTAATGCAAATTTAGTATTGGATTGCAGCTAACATGAATAACATGACCCACACGGTCCTTATCAGACCATAAATAATATTTGAACAACAGGGCACATAAGCTCTAAGGCATGGAGACTTATTCTCCATTGTAGCATACAACCCATGGGTTTTCCACACACCATGATGACTCAAAAATATTTATCAAGCATGCATTTACAACATCATACACATGTCTCCAACAACCTTTACACGAAATATGATGTAAATATTGCACAAGCACAGATAATTGTTCATGTCAACAATCAAGCATAAACATAATAATAACTTGTCATTCAAGAATATTTCAGTGACACAAGGATCCACAAGTCCCTTACACCCATGATAGTAATTTACAACCATCACAATACAACATGCAGGAATACACATCCTCAGTAATAGTACTGATACACCTATTATTAGGTAATGACATTTAACATTATTCACATTAAATCAACATGGATAGGATTCAAGTAAGCAATTTGTCTTAATATCTAGTTGAATAGCAATTGAGGAAGGTACTTCCACTCTCCACCCAACCATAGGCCAACTGCACTACAACCTTTCTTGCAGCTGACCACCCCTAACCCAGATTCAAAGTTTGAGGAGTAAGTGCTCAAAGGAATTAAAACCAATTCCAATAAGTTGATCACACAAGACTCTAGAGACCAGCCTGTCTCCACCCACCTTATCCAGGATTATATCCTCTAGTGTCTCCACCTATTCACCCAGGAATATAGAGCACATTAATGCCCATCTGCTAATCCCACATATATCATAAACACACAGAGATTTTCCTCTGCAAACCAAGGATCTAGAGCACACATTGTTCCACCTTCTCCACCTCGCAAGACTCTATAAGGCACAACATCTCCTCCTAATTTCTTTCTACAACCACACTTCCCAGTGTGCTCCTTCTCTAGCACCAATTATTGTTCCAAAATTCTCCTTTTATTCTGCAATTTCACTTATGGATCCCTATATTCCTAACCTAACATACAACACCCACAACACACTACCTGTGTCTGTGAACCTTACCAGTGTTGACCAAACTCTTTTCCTCACATGCAGATTGCTCTTTGCATAACATAGTGTTGTTTATACAAGCTCTTCCCATGATGATCTCTCCTCTTCCTTTTCTTGTCATCCCTATTTTCCACCCCACTAACCCACTCATGTCCTTTACAAATCGCACAATGCAATCCACAAGGAAATACAAATAGGGTATGGGCTTGTCCTCCATTCATTAAGCCCATACTCCACTTCCCTTTCTACCATGCAAGTCATTAAAACCCAGTTATAAATCAAGTGGCCATTAAATGAACAACCTTTACTTCATTGTGTTTATATTTTCACAACATTTAAATGAAATACAATTCATAATGATGATTAGAAGAGGGATAACAAAAGGATTGTCACATTAACAATGGTCTATGATGATGGTTAGTAATTAGGTCAACAGGTGATCCAAACTTATGCAAGAATGTAGCAGAATATAGATATAAACATAAACATACAGATGCAACAAAAAAATCGTCATTTCATTGATATCAAAGAACTAAAACATGCTTACATACATGCTCAAAATAAATTAGCTCGAGTGATGGTAGCTTATCTTTGAGAAGAGATGTGGTGGCCACATCCCTCTAAATTGTGTTACAATGAGACTCAAGGGAATTTATATTATTGAATAACAAAGGGAAAGCTTAAAAACAAAAACCCTAACCCTAGGAGATGGAATGCCAAGAGTTTGTGGGCCTTGTTAGGGTTAGTTGGGCAGGCAACTTCCCGGGGTCGTAACTTGGTCATATGATATTTATTTGGTGCATATGATACCTTAGTAGAAAGGTCTCTCCAAGTACTACAAGATTTGTGGAAGAATGAGCCTGTTTCTGACCTCAACAAAATGTCATATATGGGGTCAAAATATCTTTGGAATTTCAAGCCAACAAACAATGGAATGTTGAGTTTGAATACGTTGTCCCCTACAACCTTAGTGATGGTGTAAGGCCCATATCAGAGTGGGAAAATCTTGCGGTGGGACTCAACGAGGCGCTCCTTCTACAAATGTAACCAAACTTTGTCGCACACCTAGAACTTGTGTGGCAGCCAACGTTGATCATGACGTTATTTGTACTTAGCATTTTATCTGTCCAATATGTCATGGACCTGCTGGTGGATGTGCCGGATGTGCTCAATGAAGTTGTTAGCCCTGTCAGCTTTGATTAGACATGAGTCGAATCTTCCTGAGTAGATGCAAATGGTATGGCAACATCAATGGGACATAATGGTTGGAATTCCAATCCCACCTGAAAGGGGTTGTGGTCAATTAAGCTATGGAGAGCCATGTTCTAGCTGTGTTGGACACAGGGGAGGCTCTCATCCCCTGTGCATGGGTCCTTCGAGTTGTACATGTGCAGGATGTGAATGATCAACTTGTTGATGACCTATGTTTGGAAATCATTTTGGGGATTGAAGGGTGTGGACATAGTGAGTTTGGTATCCAACAACGACCAAAGGCTTGACCAAAATTCACTTAGGAACTGACTATCCCGATATGAGATAATGGACTGTGGGATCAAAAAATGTACCCATACTCGTTCAAAGAAGAGTTTGGTAGTGGATTCTATTGTGATACTATTCTTGCAGGCTACTAGAATGACCATATTAGAGAATCTATCGATGACCTCAAAAACACATTCATTTCCATCCTTTGTAGAAGGAAGGTCTGACATGTAATCCATGGAGATGGATTCCCAAGGTCGGCCAGGATCTGTCAGAGGAGTATACAGACATTGCTTCTTGATTTTTGGTTTGGAAATGGTGCAGGAAATGTAGGATCTGATGTACTTCCCAACATACTGTCAAAGGTTTGACCAATAAAAATAATTATACAACATTGCCACTATCGTTTCTACCTGAAAATTTCCAGTGAACCGACTATAGTACGCTTCCTATATCATGTTGTCACGCTCGCTTGAAGGAACACAGAGGTGTCCCAGAAAACATAAAAATGAGTCCTAGAGGTGAAATTATTGAACTTTCTTACCTTCTAGAATCATTTGGTATGTGG
Source organism: Pinus tabuliformis (assembly GCA_031772625.1). Taxonomy (NCBI): domain Eukaryota; kingdom Viridiplantae; phylum Streptophyta; class Pinopsida; order Pinales; family Pinaceae; genus Pinus; species Pinus tabuliformis. Next base: position 353,380,419 of record CM062819.1, on the reverse strand, counting down.
TGTCGAATTCTGGATCACTCTTATAAAGATGTAGCCATCCCAAAGTATCGTGTCCATAAGAGTTTAGCATAGTGGTCAGCGCTATAACAGGCGGTTAGCTTAGGCCATCTACAACATTATTGGTTCTTCCTTTCTTGAACTTAATTTTTAAATGGAACTATTGTGGATATGTGGACCATTTCTTATGGCGTTCGTTTTTCAACTTTCCTTTTGTTTGTATAAACTACAAGGGTTGATGGTTTGTGTGGATGATTTTTTCCTTCCCCAATGCTTCCATTGTCGGTAGGCCTACATAATGGAATACATCTCCTTTTCATAGGTGGGATACTTTTGGATTGTATCTAAAAAGTGTCACACTGTGATATGCCATTAGATGCCCCTGCTAGGTAAGAATTACACAAACAATATATTTTGAGGCATCTGTCTCAATTTCAAATGGTTGTTGCAAGTCTAGTAATGTGAGCCTGGTGTATAGAAGAGGTGATACTTCAACTAAGAAAATGCACTCTTTTGGGATTTAAACCAAAAGAAAGTTGTTTTCGCTTTGACCTTGGACACTTGAGTCAAAGGCCAAGTGATATGGAGAATCCCGACATGAACCTGTGATATAAATTGGCAAGACACAGAAAGCTGCAGAGCTTTGTCAGAGTGGTTGGGGCTAGCCAATCCTGAAGATCTTGTATCTTGCCTAGGTCCCCATGCACACCCTACTCATCAATGATGTACCCCAGATATTGAACCTAGGTCATACCAAAAGTCTATTTCTCCAAATTGGCACACAATTTGTGTTGTCGCAGGGTTTGGAGGACCTGTCAAATATGGTATATGTGCTCTTCCTAACTCTGGTTGAAGATCAGGATTTCGTCTAGGTAAACTACTAAGATGAGTTGGTGAAGGGCCACAAGATCTCATCCATCAACCACATGAATGTTGTATGGGCATTCATCAACTTGAAAGGCATGACCAACCATTCGAAAATTCCCTCCTTAGATTTGAAGGCAATCTTCCACACATCAAAGGGTTCAATCAATACTTGGTGATAATTGGACTTCAAGTAGATCTTTCTAAAATATTTGGCCCCCTTGAGCTGGTCTAGAAGGTCATCAATCAGCAAGATTGGATGCCTATTCCAGATAGTGATCTTATTCAGTGTCTAATATTCAATATAGAGCCTCTAGGTTCTGTCCTTCTTCTGTACCAACATGATCGGGCTCCCACATGGTGATGAACTTGGTTTGATGCGCCCTTTCTGAAAAAACTCCTAAATTTTGCTCCTAATCCCATCATTCTCTAGAACTGAGTGTCAATAGATTGGTCCATTGGTTAGTGGCATACCTGAGGTCAAATCGATGGAGTTCTTGACCTGACAATGTAGAGGTACCCCAGTCGATGAGGTGAAGATGTCCTTGTACTCCTCCATGACCTTCTCCATCTGTTGCTACCATGTAGAGGATCCTTGTTTAGAGGTCATGGATGTTGCCACAATCTTCCTATTGTTATGTGGGAAAACCATAAGGAAGACAAATTTCCCAATATATGAAATGATCATACTGCATTGTTTAGTAAAGATGAAAGAAAGAGTGGTAGGCAGTGCTACCTCTGGCATACTATACAATTTTTGACCCAAATTAATAATAACAGAACGAGGTCTAGATTCATAAATAACATGATTCGTCCATAGGTATTACTTACCTAATAACACATCACATACTTCCATAGGGGAAACATCACACAATACCTCATCTACAAAGGGCTTGATGCTATAAGGAAGGAGACATTGTTGGATAACACAAAGATCTTGCCTTTGGTGGAGCCACCTGATGGTGTATGGTTGTGGCTGTGTCGTTGTTTAGAAGCTTCAATCTCCTAACAGCCTCGGTTGTTATCAAGTTATTTTGGCTCCTGTTGTCAACGATGAACTGCACTGGCAAAACCTTTACCCACATCTACGAGTGGAAGAAGCGCTCCCCCTTCTTTGAATCTTCATTTTCTGCCTTTTGGAGCTTGGTGGTGGCTACCATCACATTGGGTTTAACAACAATTCTCTTCCTTCCCTCTTCAAGTTCTGGCTCAAATTTAGAGCATGCATCTGTCTTTGAGTCTTTTAGCTCGGCCACTAAATCTTGCTTCGTGCAACATTCATGTGTGTTGTGAGTGGGATTTTTATGGAACTCACACCACTTGTCTTTGTCTTTCTTCACTTTCCCATTATTCTTGGCTTATGGATTTGAGGAGTTGTCTTGGGGGATCACAGTCAAACTCTACCATTTTCTTTGTGGCTTGGGGGTGCCTTTGACCTTCTTTGGGTTAGAATATCCAAGTCTCGCTTCTTCTGCTTAAATTTCTACTCAATCTTGGCAGCATATCGGTACGCTGAACCAAGCACGGAGATGTCCAAGAACTCTATTTCCTCTGGAATGTATTTGTACAAATCACTGTAGTAATTGAGCACCATATGTTTCTCAAAATATTTGATATCCAATTTTGTGGTTAGGGTATGGAAAAGATTAATTAGCTCATGCAAATCTTGATTCCTCTGCTACTGAAATGTAGCCCATTGTATGTACTTGTCCTCATAACTCCTCACGGGGTAATATTGTTCCTTGATGGCTTCTCAAAAATAATTCCAAGTGGGTGTAGCTGAAAATAGTGAGGGTTCTCTCTCGTCCCTATATTCACAGTAGGTTTCCCACCAGTCCTTGACATAAGGGGAAACTTTGAAAAGTACAAAAGTAATATTTTCTCTATTGGAAAAATTATGAACCGAAAAATATCCTTCCAACAAATTTAACCATCTATCTATGACACCTGCATCTATATGGCCTTCAAACATGTCAATGTCAAAGTTGACTTGTACCTTGAAGCAAGTGGCACCTGTTATATAGTACTTTATCACACCTCCTACACTTCCCTGTGAGATACCATGAAGTGCCCGAAACATGAAAATTATCCAGTGTACTCATTCATATATGCAGCTTAGATCCTTCCTAAGACATTGATTGAAAAATGCCTTGAGCTTCCCGGAAGGAAATAACTCTTAAACCCTAATTTGAGAATCATCGCTCCGCAATGGTCGCGTGTTGTATTATACTCAAACCACGATGGCATCACTCTATTTACTTGTATACCCATGATGATCCCAAAAAGGAAATTTTCCCAAAGAGGATGAGAAGCTTCATGATCTAGAAGCTTCCAGAGCGGTGAGCTAGAGGTTGCTCGACGTAGATGAGGTTGAGTTCTCCCAACTTGGTCTCTTGGTATTATCCCTATGAGCTACTTCCTTGAGATGAGGGTCTAATTCTGTCTTTGGAGAGATCCTAACTCCCTTTTCCTACCTATATATTCATATTTCCCATTCCTACATGGTCGGTCTGTTGGTCTATGTCTATTTTCACCCTTATTCTAAGATTGTGCCTATATGCTAATCATTTGGCTTGGACAAGGAGTGCTTGGAGATCTTATCTTATACTTGGATATTCATTCCAGGATAGCCTATTGACATCAAGGCTTGGTTGTATGCTTCCTCCTTTATTCTATTAATATACAATTGTTGGTTCATTTTTCCCTAAATGTGTATGCTCGTGTATCATTTAGCTTAATGCTCCTTGATATGTTAAGTAGATTACTTTTGAATATGCTATTTGTATTTGCATGATTTGTTGTGTCTTGATCTCTTGTGCAGGTGCATAAATGTCGAGATCAGAAAGAATGAACTCGTGATGCAAGTGATTCAAGGTCTTCAACAAAGGGGATCGAGATAGCAACAGAACGAGGTAGGCCATCTTCTTCGTCTCTCATTTCAATTGTAACTTAGAAAAGTGTCTAGTAGATTGTCACTTAGGTTTCTAGTCCCACTCATTGGGATATAGGTATCATCTTTATCCATAGAAAGGATTTACCTAGACAACAAAATGGCAACTCCGCTAGGGAAGCTATTACCCTTTCCATCCATTCCTTCAATCAGATCCTGTGACTGGTTTGACCAAATGTCAATTTTCTAGCTTGTTTTCTTTCTTGTAACTATTTTCACTTGCTCTTTTTTTCTTAAGGACATCGATTTTTTTCTAATCTTGAAGATTTTTATTTTTTCTTCATTTTTCTCACCCATCATGGTTTTCTTCCTAATAGTCGTGATGACATCACAGATGTTTTAATTACAATTGTGATTATCGATGCTTTGCCTTTAATTGGCACGATGATCCCAGAGCATAAGAGAAAATAAGGTTTTTCTTCTTGTTTTTAGTCTTTGTGTCTTCTATCAGTGATTTTCCAGAGTGTCTATGGTGTTTTTGATTGATTGTCTCAATTAATTTGTAAAATTTGTCTCATTGGCTTTGAAGTGAAATTTGATTGAGTTTTAGGGTTTCTAGTCAATTGGTCATCACTTGCTGCTTGTTGGTGTAGTTGAGATGCTTGTTTTGTTGATTGATTGAGTGTTTTTTTTTTATGTGGAAATCATTTAAAAACATTGCTTTGCATTTGTTTTAGCTTGTATTTCGAAATTTACTTTTCGTGAAAATGTGTTAGATTAGTTGCATTGAAAAGTTATTTTTTGAGATTCGTCATTGAAAATACGTCACATTTTTTAGTGATTGAAAGATAAAGACTATATTAGGTGTATCAAATCATTCAAAAGGTAAAGAAAAGCATAATTCATATAATTTCATCTTTGTAAAGTAAAACCATTTTTCCTTCGAAAAAGTTTCATTTAGGATAGTTAGATATCAAAATCATTTTTATTTCTGGCATTGTGTTTGGAAGACGAAAGTAAAAGAAATTTTCATTGAGTTGAGTTGATTGCATTTTCCTTTGCTCATTACATTGATTGAATCAAATTGAAAAGAAAAATCAGTATTTCATCTTAATGAAGGAAAGATTTTTGTTTCTTATAGGATCACATCTTGACATGGCATTTAGTGAAATGAAATATTAGATTTCATTTTCACATTTTTCATAGTGAAAGTTACTAGAAGGAATTTTGCATGTTGTGTTTTGTTTGATGCATTATTGATTGAAATTTCTTCCCTTGATTAGTCTAGCTTTCATTGAAACGAAAGTTTTCCTTTTCTCATATAGTTTCATCATAGGTGTTTAGGTGACATTGTTTTGAGCCGAAAGCTCAAACATAATTGAATATAAACGTTTAAAATCTATCAATTAATCTAAGGAGAATTTGAAACATTAACGCTCATACTTAGTGGTCTATGCTATAGACATGTTTTGGCTTCTATAAAACTCAGCAACTTTCATTTGCAATACTCTTGCATTAGACAGCGGTAGCATGGACTTGTGCTCCCCAGACTATCGAGTATATAGAGGGAGACCCTCATAGGTTGCAAACCTTTATCCATAGGAAGCTGAGTCTGCCACCCTATAAATGTGATATACCGAAAAAAACATCTGGGGAGATTTCCTGCACATACATCAAGTCCTTGGTAAATTTATTTGCTAAGGTGTATATTGCAGATCACAGTTACTTGGTAATCCCTTTTGCCTAGAGTATCCTAATTAGTCATTTCGATCTTTTCTGTCTCCTTAAACTTGAAAAGATCATCGAGTACTTATCCATTCAAGCTTGCTAAGCCAATGAAAGAGACTAGAGTCACCTTTTCATCCTTTTCTCGACTCTTAAAACATGAAAAGGCGAAGTTTTTGTTTCAAATTCTAAAATTAATTGACCGCAGAACAACATCCTTCCTATGGAAATACTCCTTGGTAGATCTTAGGTTGATACCAATGGCAACATTTCCTGAGTCTACCAGTCAAGGAAACCCCTCTGATGGGAATCCTAGTCCTTTCCTTCTTTTGTAAATGTTGGTGCTCCCTATATGGCGAAGTTGTCCCTTCCTGGATTGACCATTTGTATATCAGTTTGGTTGTTTTCGACCTCGGTCGTTCCGAGTGTCCAAAATGATTTTCAACTAAGTTCTCCTCCACCTGAACAACATCAACCTCATGTTGATCGTAAAGTTGACCCCTTGCCTTCTTCTCCTATTTCTTCACCCCGTTCTTCCTCTTTGCCTGGTGAAGTCTTGATTCTAGTAATTACGAAGCTAAGAAGAAGAAGAAGAGGTCGAGAACGAAGAAGCAAAATAGGCAAGGGGGCAACCAAGCAGTCATTGCTATGGATGCAACTGACGTAGAAAAATATTCCAACCAGCCCCGGAAAGTAAAATTCCCTTGCATATTATGTAAGGGTTACCACCTTCTTCGAGATTTTCCTGGTATTCCCAAACTCTTAGAAGTGTGGTCCACAAGTTCACATCGACCTTTGTCATCATCCTTTGGTGATCATGTTAGCGATAAACCTTCAACTAGTAATAATAAAGCTCATGGGAAAAAGGGAAAAGTCAAAATTCCCTGTAAGTTGTGTGAAGGTAATCATCCCCTTCACCTTTGTCCTTTGATGGATGAAGCTTCCAAAGAGTTGGAAAACCGTACAACTTCTCAACCTCGTCTTCTGACTAGGTATGAAGCTTTCCCCTGATCCTTCACTAGTTGATCTAGTGATTGATCAAAAGTCATCTTTGATCAACCTCACTCTCTCTAAAAGTGGGTCTCATGAGTCTATTATCAACCAACCATTGGTTGAGAAAACAGTAGAATTGACTCCACCTTCAGTTAATCGTACCTTTCAGGTAGAGAGTGAACCTCATACTGCTCAGGTTCTTCTAGTTTCTTTAGTTTAGAATGAACTGGAGGGAAATCCTCCTATTCCTGAGGTGCATGAAAGCATTTCTTCTATTCCCATAGAGAAAAAGAACAACTCTCACGTTCCTACGACACCCCCTCAAAGTAGTTTAGTCACTTCTTTTGATTGGAGTCGACTGGAAGGATATCATATATCATTTTTGGGATTCAACTGTGTTAAGTAAGTCATTCACGTATGACCATTTCCATGACTACCTCATGATCTTTGAATAGTTCACTTAAAACTCATTGCATCGGGTGATGCTCACAGGGGTTAAGAAGTGGGATTGAAACTAGTGAAATGAATCACATAGCGTCAATCATCACTTCCAGGGCTTGCACTCGGTAACCAAGACTTCCCGGGAGGTCACCCATCCCAGATTGCCTCTGGCTCAAGTGCGCTTAACTATGGAGTTTTCCCCACAATCAAGCCCACTTAGCTTGCTACCCCATTTGCAAAACCTTAGCAATTATTGTGCCTCATGAACCATTCAAGAAGAGATCCCTTCACTCTTTTTGAATTTAAGTATTAGGGGGTTTACCCAATCCATTATATTAGATATCATTTTTGGGATTCAACTGCGTTAAGTAAGTTATTCATGTATGACCATTTCCATGAGAGGTAGTCGTAACTAACTAATTTTTCATGATTTTTGAATAGTTCACTTAGCACTCATTGCATCGGGTGATGCTCACAAGGGTGAAGAAGTGGGATTGAAACTAGTGAAATGAATCACATAGCGTTAATCATCACTTTCGGGGCTTGCACCCGATAACCAGGACTTTTCGGGAGGTCACCCATCCCATATCGCCTTTGGCTCAAGTGCGCTTAACTATGGAGTTTTTCCCCACAATCAAGCCCACTTAGCTTGCTACACCATTTGCAAAACCTTAGCAAATATTTTGCCTCATGAGCCATTCAAGAAGAGATCCCTTCACTCTTTTTGAATTTAAGTATTAGGGGGTTCACACAGTGCATTAGATTAGATATCATTTTTTGGATTCAACTACATTAAGTAAGTCATTCACGTAAAGATATTGCCTTCCGTCTTATGCGCCTTTCCAGATTACAGTACAGGCTTACCATATGGCCGTACCTAGCATAGTCATAGACAAGGGTGCATCTGTTAGCATCTTTTCCTCAACTTCTTGGCAAGATTTAGGTTCTCCTCAGCTTGTCCCCATCACCCAGAATCTATTAGCTTTTAACAGAGGAACCAATCTGTTATAGACATTTTTGTGCCTTACAGCATTGAGCATGAAATGTCCATAATCCAAGGGATCCAAAGTCCCTAAAAGAGTTGTTCCTGCCCCTAAAGGAACAAGGTCAACCAATGACAGCTTCTCCCAGAAGTTCCCCACCAAAAAAAACTCAAAAACAGTCAATTCAGGATCAATTCAGAAGCTCTTCTAGCTACCTGCGTTGCAGTGCACCCCAGTACACTAGCTGGGTGCGTTGCAACGCACCTAAAAGCACTACCAGGGTGCGCTGAGCGGGAAATGACAAATGGCAAGCTCATTCAACGAGGTGGAAAGACCCTGGAAGCTTCCAGAATCTTCTCCAATGACACTTGCCTCAATGAATTCGACTAGTGATGAGTAAGAGGCTCTCAGCCTCCAAGTGGAAGCAAGAACTGACAGAGAGAAGCCACAAGTCAAAACATAAGCTGACTCATCCTCTCTACTTACATCTATATATGGATCTCTCACCCAGAGGTCCAGGAGGCTGGAATTTTGTACTTTGCAGAGAATCGTTGTTGGTTTGAGATTGAGATTAGTACATTGGGTGATTTATGCTTTGTTGGAGGAGAGGAAGGGATTCCTTTGCTGGAAGGTAGATGTTGGATTGGGACTCACTTGGTTGTATCTCCTCTTGGACTTTCTTATCATATCAATAAAGCTATTTGAGTTTCTCGTATATGCTTGTATATCAATGATGTTTTGTTATATTTGCATATTTAGTTTATATCTGATCCTAAACTAGTTATGAATGTAAATCTATGTCTTTTGTAGTTTTCCTCTCTTGTGATCTTGCAGGAACTTGATGAAGCTGGACCAGCGAAGGAGAAGGCAGTGGGAAACAAGCAAAAGAGGAGAGTGATTGGATCGACAAGCTAGCGAAAGACATAGGTTAGTTACATCCTTCTTCTCCATTTACATTTCATAAAGAAGAATACTCAGATAGTTTTCCTTGTTTGTTGCTAAGGCACTATCACACCTTAGAGTGGGATAGGGGCATTCCAAATTGGATACTTTTCCCAACAACAAATTGGCGACTCTGCTGGGGAAAGTATCTTGTTAGTTTATTTGTGTTTCTATTGTTGTTCATCTCATAAACTCAAGAGTGCCGAATCGAACTGCATTTGCCATTTACAAATGCAAAGTAGAGATCTGCTACTCTAGTCCATTCGTTGGGCCTGTTTATGATCTGAACACCTGATCCACAAGTGCTCTAACAGCCCTTTGTGATAGATCTTAGTCCTCCTTTAAATCATCCCTCTAATTGTACCTAATTGATAGCTTTTATCCGGCCAAAAACCGTAGATTAAACTGCAAACCGTGACCCAGAACCCAGAAACAATTCTCGTTTCTGCTTCAGCGCAGACTCTGTGAAGAGGTTCGGCATTTCAATGCAGGTCCCGTGAAGGCTACCTGCATTGAAGTTCAGTTTCTCTGTGCTGAGGGTGCGCTGATCAGCCTTTGCCTTGTGCAGCTGTGGTTCCCTGCTTCCTTTTGCTCAGTTTTATCTATGTTTTTTGCAGCCTGTTATCAGTGTGTGTACCTATCTGAAACCCATTTTCTTTGCCTCAATTCCGCCTCAGTTGTATAAAGAAACTGTATTTGTTCTTTGTGTATTTGTTACATCATTTGCAGTTTCCCATTACAAAAGTAAACTAATCATACTGTCGCCCTTAGATCTAGACCTGTCGTAAGTGTTGTTTTGATCTTAGGAGTGAGTTTGTTTGCTGTTCACAGTTGATTAAGCTTTTACTTTTGTCGTTTGGTTTGAATTTATGCATTTCTAGTGTCGAAACAAGTAAATCATAAAGTGTCGTAATCGTCTTTTTGATTTCGAAAAAGGAGCTTGTTTATGTTTTTCACTTGAAATCGAATTCAAATTTGTACAACAACTTTCTTTTTAGGCATCAATATTAAGAAAGTGAAAACAAATACATGCATATGTGCATTTGCATTTTGACAGTTTGTATGTTGATTTAGGGAAAAGTGCATTACTGTGTGCTCTATGCTCTTTGAGAAAAGATGGTGTCTTTCTTTTCCCCTTGTAGCTAGGATTTTCATTGTTGAAAAGATATAAAAGCTTGCTTATCATCTTTAGACTGCATTTAGGAATTGTATCATACATCTCGTGGTGATCCAAAAAGGCAAACTTCTAAGAAAGATCAACCTAAAATAAATTGAATGAACTTAACAACGCTTTGTAACTTAACGCACAACATAGAGGTCTAGGCTAGAGACGTGTTCTGGCGTCGTAAAACCTGGTCACTGGTCGCCTCACTGATGGTTGGGTGATTCCTCCTGAGAGACGATAAGTGCCAGTACGGATTGTGCTCCCACGTACCGTCGAGTATATATTGGGAGACTCCTATAGGCATAAAACCTTTATCCATAGGAAGTCGTGTCGACCGCCCTACTGATCGCAATGCACTGAACACAGCATTCGGGAAGATTGACCGCCCGTACCTTAAAAAGTATTCTGCGATTTTGCGAAAAGTTTGGCACACCCTCTACCTAGAACTCCAGAGCAGTCCCTTTCGTTCCTTTTCATACTCCTTAACAGAAAAGGTCCATCTGAGCACTTGTCACTTTAGGTTCATTAAAAATCGAAGGAGACTAGAGTCATCTTTAGCTTTTTCTCGACTCTTTAAAATTGAAAAAGCAAGTTGTGTCTAAAGCGTCTAAAAATTCATTTAATTCGGAAACACACTTTCCCCTTTTGTATTTTGGTTGATCGAGTAATCCGCAATCATGGAAGGAAGTCAATTGAAACCTCGTCGTTCGCGGAGGCTTACAAGTCAACTGTCTTTGTCTCCGGAATCGAAAACAGTATGGACAAAGCGAACTCGTTTAACCGGTTCGAAATCTCCAATTAAAGTTAGAACAAGTGTTCCAACAACATCCGAGATTCCGGTTACTCCAAACATTTCTGGAAACCCTGCCCCTACAGAAGAAGTTCAACAGCCACAGAGGGACAGTGATACTGATCCTAGTCTGAGAGCAAACACTTGTGTGACTGAACCAGTTCCATCAGCAATCGGTTCGGAGAGTCTTGCTCCTCAAACATCTGTCGCTGTCGATTCAAACCCTTCTTCGGCACCAAAAATATTTTACGGACCTGACGGCCTTCCCCTTCCACCTGGTTTGATTGCGATAGAGGAAATTGTAGAAGATCCGCAAGCAAGTACTCCAACACATTTTGGAGTCGGGGTCACTCTATTTCCTTCGACATCAGAAGTTAGTCTACCACCAGTGGAAGTTCCTGTAGAATCGCTAGGTAATCTTTTGGATAGACTCAAAATGTCTGAACAACCATCAACATCTAGGACTGTGTCGAATGACATAGCGACAGCAGAACTCCCTGCCGTCACTCCGACAATGTTTGCCGGCGTACCATCTGTCCCGACTAGCTCACAACTGCTAGAAGGAGTCCATCCAGGGACTATTTCGACAGTGTGGTCCGTTCCTGTTTGTTCCTCTGTAATAATAACCGGCAACTCTTATGTTGAGACTCGACAAATTGATCCATTTGGAGGTCAATTTGGGCAATCCAGTCCCCAAGGGCAGACGATCCCCTTGAGTTCCGGGTTACCACCGTATGGGGGGCAGTATGCCCTTTCATTACCCCCTCCGGGAGGATATCCATACGGGAATTCTCAACAATATTCAGGTTATACTAGAGTTACGACAAGTGGTTGGGTACCTATACTACCCCAACAACCAAGAGTTGTGTATTCTATGCAACAATGTGTACCTATGTCGAACATCCCGACAACACCAGCTATTGTAACCGTGTCACAAGTTCAAACGATGCATGTTGTATGTCAACCTCAGATTTCTCAGGTTGTAATGCAACAGCCCCTTGACCCTGTGACTCAACCACAATCGCCAACTGGTGGGGCGACACAGGTCCAAATGGGTACAATTACCCCACACCTTGGCCCAATGGTTAGTATAGCACAACAGAACATGGCTTCACAACTGTGGCTGGTGCAATACCAACAACCACAATTCCAACAAGTGTACCAAAGTTCTGAGCAGCAGATCTTTGCGAACAGTGGACAACCGTACATTCAAAATGGTCAAAATCAGCCACTTTACGGTGGTCATGTCCACCAACCGTATCAGTCATACCAGCATCAACTACATTATGCTGGTATGCAAAGGCCGACTGCTCAGGCAATTCCATCGTATCCTGGGTATGCTTCACCTAACCTGAATCAACAGTTACCATTCGTGGAAACTTTAGAGTTACCTGATTTACACCGGTTAACAAACGATCCAATTGCTTACGCCCCTTGGTGGCCAGCGATTCCTCACAAACTTCCTTCAGATATTCCTAAATTTAATGGAAATCCAGGTGAGGACCCATCGAATCACGTGATGACATTTCATCTATGGTGTTCATCAAACACCCTAAACGATGATTCGATAAGGCTTCGCCTTTTTCAGAGGACGTTAACGGGTCCAGCGGCAAAATGGTATATTGAATTGCCTAGAGCTTCATTCGACAATTTCAGCACCTTAGCCACGACTTTCTTAACCCATTTTCAATTACCGATAAGGTATGAAACGGGAACGGAAATCTTAACCAACTTCAAACAGACAACGGCCACTCACATATCTGATCATATACATGAGTGGCGGCGTCGTCGTAGGATGGTAAAAACGTACGTTCCCGATCAGCTATTAGCTGAATGGTTTATCAAGTCGTTACTTCCTGCTATAACGGAAGATGTGGCAAAGGGGGGAGTTGTAACGGAAGAGCAAGTTATCGCTCGTGCGCAATATCTAGACTTGGTCTATACTCAGTCTGGCACGCTCTACGACAAAATACCTGATGCCCCTAGACCGGAATTCTCAATTCCTCCTCCTCCTAAATCAAACAATGACTCTCACGCCGGCGATGGCGTGATTGGCACGACAAACGCGAAATCGACAAAGGCTGCCTCCAAGAAAGCCCGTAAGATTTCAGATCAAAATGCAAAAGACGAAATTCTTGCTTTGGAAGTAAATGCCGTATCAGCAGATAAGGGCAAAGAAACCAAACAACCAGGAAGCAAGAAGAAACAAAGCAAAGGGAAGAAGAAGAAACAGGGTGAGTCATCTCCTGAAAAAACTTCTTCAAACCCTCTTGGAAATAGGAAACCACCCCCCTCAGGGTGTCAGATATGTGATGAGGATCATTGGACCTCACAATGTCCATACAAAGCTGAGCTTAAAAGATACTTTAAAAGTTCGCAAACCTCAGCTATGTTAACTGACCCGTTTCCAAATCCAGGCACAAATCTGGTTGATAGTGGAAATGCTTCCCCGTCACAAGTGCTAATGTTGTCGATTTCCAAGCAACAAAATGATGCTTTGATTTCGACAAGGAACAAAGATTACGGGAATCCGCAGCTGTCGAACGACAAAGGTAAAGATCAACCAAGTAGTTCGACAACAACTTCGACAGAAGTTGTACCACCCATCATTCCTGAATTAACAATAAAACCGCCAAAGGGAGTAGTACACAAGTCGACATTTAATCCTCGTGCCAGAGCAGCGCAGCATTATAACATAGTGGAAGATTTGGCCCAATCGCCATCCGCTATGTCGACTCTTGAAGTACTACAAAATTGTCCATCCCAAAGGCAGGCTTTGTTATCAGGCATTGGTGGGGTTGATCCTAGGGATTCCAATCTTGTATCCTTTGACCACAAAGGATATGATCCTCAGTTACCAGCTCAACTAGCTTTCCTTGTTCAAGTGAAAGCCCTCAACAAAACTGTTCATCGAACAATTACTGATGAGGGGGCATCTACATGCATTATGTCGATGAGTTGCTGGAAAACTTTAGGATCTCCAACCTTGTCGCGATCTTTGACGACATTAAAAGCATTCGACGGAAGGACATATACCCCATATGGTATCCTAAATAACTTGAAAGTTGAACTAGGGGGAAAAACAGTAGAAATAGATGTTGAAGTCATCGATGGGAATCTTGATTACAATATCCTGCTAGGAAGACCGTGGATATATGCCATGGAAGCTGTGGTGTCAACCTATTTTAGAAAGATCGCATTCCCCTTTCAAGGGGGGATTACGATCGTCGACCAACAAAACTTCCTCCCCAATGGTTCACAAGTTACAGGAAGCATTCCCATGATCCATGGAAGCCCCCATTCGCTTCAGAATATCGGAGTAGGCCTACTGAAAGATCCTATATTAATGGGAACTTACGCTCTTCCACCTCCAATTGATTTGGCGGAAGTAGCGTCGATAGGTATCTGCAATATGATATCTTCCACGAAGATCTCAGAAGACGATATCAACATGGATCATGCAATGGTTTGCCCCCAAGCCCAATAGAAGTATTGTAGCAATCAATGTTTCTAGCATGGGAGGCAAACCCAAATCAATGCTCATCAAGAGTTTGGGTAGATAGGTCTAGAGAATATGGTACCCCTTTAGATCCTTGGTCGAGAGTACATGCAACCGACGAAGGAATTGTACAATCAATGTTGATTGAAGGGGCACCATGGAATGATTGCCACCATCGTTCCCTTCTTCCAGAATATGAAGAAGATACTCAAGATGACCTTTATCACCCTTCAGTCTTTGAATTCCTATCAAATACTGTAAATACAGTGGATTCCAAGCGAAACTTATCCAATATTGAAGAGACTATAGCCATAAATATCTCGACTAAAACAAATGTTGTAGAGAATATTTATGTCGGCAAAGGTTGTTCTCCTTCAGAACTGGAAATATATAACGCTCTTTTTCGTGAGTTTAGAGATGTCTTTGCTTGGTCATATGATGAAATTCCAGGCATTGACTCGAGTATCGTTGAACACGAAATTAAGATGTATCCAGATGTCAAACCGGTAAGACAACGGCTCAGGGAGGTGCACCCCAAGAAAGTCGATGCCATTAAGGCAGAAGTTGAAAAACTTCTCCATGCTGGTTTCATCTACCCGGTTCCTCTAACCGATTGGGTATTGAATATTGTCCCTGTTATGAAGAAACAAGGGACAATTAGAGTGTGTGTCGATTATAGGGATGTAAACCAAGCTTGTCCAAAAGACAACTACCCTACACCCTTCATCGACCAGATAATTGATGAATGCGCCGGATGTGAAATCTTTTCATTCATGGATGGATTTTCCGTGTATAATCAAATAAATATCCGCCCACAGGACCAGTCAAAGACTGCATTCATTTGTCCGTGGGGCACATTCGCATATCGAAAATTACCCTTTGGTTTAAAGAACGCAGGGGCGACGTTTCAGAGGGCAATGAATTATGCCTTCCATGACATCAAGAACATCGTTCAACCATACCTCGACGACCTTCTGGCTCATTTGCGAAAGCAGACTGATCATCCGCAGCATTTAAGAGCGATATTTCTACGTTGTCGACACTACAAGATACGACTCAATCCGCAAAAATGTGTATTTTGCGTCAGTTCTGATCGTTTACTTGGCTTTGTAGTCTCCAAGGATGGGATTCGTCTCGACCCTTGCAAGGTCCAGGCAATCATCAATTTGCCTCCACCTTCGAATTTGCTTCAGATTCAGAAACTCCAAGGGAAAGCAAACTTTCTGAGGAGGTTCATTCCAAATTACACCGAACTTGCTAAAGGTTATACACGTCTTTTCAAAAAGGAGGTACCCTTCGTCTGGGATCAGGTTGCGCAAGCTTCCTTTGATGCTTTAAAGGATTCCTTAATAAAAGCATCATTAATGTACGCACCCGATTATCAAAGAGACTTTAACCTGTATCTGGCTGCAGCAGATACAACCATCGCAATGGTTTTAGTTCAAGAAGTCGATGGAATTAAACACCCTATATATTATTTAAGTAGAAACTTAAATGATACAGAAAGCAAATATTCTTATGTTGAAAAACTAGCGCTTGCAGCTGTTCAAGCAATACAAAGATTTCGACACTATGTCCTCTTTCGGAAAACCACCATTCTGTCAGATTGCAACCCCATGACTTATATATTGTCGCGACAGTTGCTGGGGGGAAAATATTCAAAATGGATAACAATCCTTCAAGAGTTTGATCTGGAATTTGTAAAATCCAAATCAAAGAAAGCTCTAGTTTTCGCAGAATTATTGTGCGATCTCCCATCGTCGTCCAACGATGAAACATCCGAAGAATCAATCGTGGATGAGAATTTGTTTCTAATATCTACAAGCAATGAGTGGTATGGAGATATAATAATTTATCTCCAGACCCAAAAATTCAGGCCAAATACCTCTCACTCTGAACAAAAACGTATACGATACCAAGAAAAAGACTACATGATCGTCGGTGATACGCTTTACCGTCGTGGTATCGATACAGTTCTGAGAAGGTGCCTCACCCATGAGGAGGCCGAAAAAGCCCTGAATGAGTGTCATTCAGGCGCATGTGGGGGGGCATCAATCTGGATATGCTACAGCACAAAAAATCTTACGAACAGGATACTTCTGGCCAACCATGTTCAAAGATTGCATAACCGCAGTTAGAAGTTGCCATGCTTGTCAAATTTTTATAGCAAAACCAGAAGACCACCTGCACCTTTACGGCCAATAGTTGCTGTTGGGCCTTTCGCCAAATGGGGCATCGATTTCATGACATGTAACCCCACCACGACCGGGGGCATGGGTATATTATAGTCATCGTTGACTATTTTACCAAATGGGTCGAGGCGATGCCTACATTAGATAACACTGGTGAAACAGCTGCCCTTTTCTTTTTCAATCATGTAGTCGCCAGATTCGGCGTACCACAGGCTATAGTTACGGATCATGGATCGCATTTTCGCAATCACATGATGGTTGAATTAGCTGCCAAGCTAGGGCTATCTCACAACAGCTCTACCCCATATTATCCGCAAGCCAACGGACAAGTTGAAGCAATCAATAAGGTCCTGAAGCGTATGTTGCAAAGGATGATCGGAGTTCACAAAAGAAAGTGGCACCTAATCCTGTACTCATCCTTGTGGGCTTACCAAACATCGGTAAGGAATGTGACCGGGTTCACACCTTTCCAACTGGTATATGGCCTGGAAGCAGTCTCGCCAGTCCAATGCGAAATCTCATCTCTTAAACTCGCAATCGATCTCCTCCCCGGAACTTCAGAAGAAGAGGCCCGTTTCTTGGAATTAATCCAATTGGATGAAACCCGTCGTGATGCCGCTTTGGCTAACGAAGCCCATAAGAAACGAGTCAAGGCGCAGTTCGACAAAAATGTCAAACCCCGTGTCTTCTCAGAAGGTGACTTGGTCTTGCTTTACGACCAAGAATCCGATAAATTGGGAGCAGGTAAATTTAATTCTTTATGGATGGGCCCCTATATTGTTAAACGAGTGTTAGCAAAAGGAGCATACGAGTTAATGGATTATGACGGAATTCCACTGGCGCAACCTCGTAATGGGTTGTACCTCAAGCGTTACTATGCTTAAATAGTAACCAATATGCTTTTGTTGTATTTTGTTTTCGCTAAAGTGGTCGTTTTGGTCGAGTAATCCACCTTTTTACATTTATTGCAGATGTCGAACCTTTAGGAGACATGTGTTGGATATGCCGACGGAGCGAGTCGTAGTTCGCGAACCTATCCTCTGCAGCCTGGGCCATTTTTTATCCAAGCGGCGAGTTAGTAAGTTTCAGAGGTGTATGTATTGGTCAATCAACAAATAACATCGCTGAGTATAGCGCGTTGATAGAACTGCTCTCTGATGCCATCACCCATGGTATACGCCGACTAATCGTCAGGCTAGACTCACAACTCGTAATACTACAACTCAATGGTATATATTCCGTCCGCAACCCAGCTATTTATCGCATGTTCTTAAGGGTTAAGATTTTGGAAAGACAATTTGATTTGATTCAATACCAACATATTTCCAGAAACTTAAACACATTAACCGACTCATTAGCAAACTATGTGTTAGATAGACATTTGCGACATTTATAAAAAGAAACACATCATCAATGTTTTACATGTGGATAATTCAACCAGAATAAAACACCGAAAATCAAAATATATATAAGTTGTTTATGGTTTACATATAATGTTCTGTAACCAAGACAAAATCGGTCACATGACCCAAAAACTCAAAATGCTAGGGGGCACCCTAGTCTAGTGATGCTCATGATAGCACGTCACAGCCTGTGCGATCATGCGTAAGAGACGAGTCCATCGTCTAGGCACACCAGTAGTATGCCGCTGCAACTGTAAAGGTAACTCGTCGATCCTCACATCTGGAATACCGAGAGTAAGGCTCTCAACCTGCTCCTGCACAGCTGTGAGGGTCTCGACCACATCAAGGTCACGAAGGATAACCCTCCCGGCAGCCTCTCCTGCTGGGGCAGCGGCTGGCACTCTCAGGCGAACTACTGGACGAACAGGACCAACATCTGCATGCACACATGAGTTTGATTAAAGTCTTGATAGAATAAAGCACAAGGACATTATGAATAAAAACAGTAAACAGTGATATGGTCGAAGATTTTACCAATAGCGCCCCACTGCTCGCCGTCCGGCAGTACTAAATCTGGATCACCCCGGAAGTCCATGCCAACATATGGATACTCAGAATAGACCATCTCCTGACGCTCAAACCACCTGAAGAAGGTATCAGAAAAAGAAATCTGAGATTGACCAGCATGCCTAGACATGTGGTCAACCCATCTCTGCATGCGTGGTTCAGTAGGAGAAGGCAAGTCGAGTGCAATGTACTGTGGCTGCATCAGTGGTATCTTCTCCAAGGCAAAGGCAGTCAAAATAGAACCAAACCCAAAGTTCTTCAACCTCCTGTCCTTTACCTTGGTCAACTGACTTTTCATCTGAAGAAGTACTGCATCACACCAGTTGAATATTTTCGGTTGGAGGCACTCCAAGGCATGCTGCATATAGGATCTGTTGGCTACATGAAGAGACGCACTACCGGCCATCCTACCAATAGTGTACAGGATAGACCTAAGGGACCTGTCAGCAACCTCACGGATAATGATCTTGCCGTCTTTACTCGACTGAGATCCTTCCCTGCAATACTGGTGGACATAATCTCTCACAGAGTCACTCCCTCGGGCCGAACCTGACAAAGAGATGGGGGCAC
Organism: Pinus tabuliformis; assembly: GCA_031772625.1. Lineage (NCBI taxonomy): Eukaryota > Viridiplantae > Streptophyta > Pinopsida > Pinales > Pinaceae > Pinus > Pinus tabuliformis. The sequence goes on along the minus strand of CM062819.1, from coordinate 353,361,398 downwards.
CCCGCCTCGACAAGCCAGTCAAGAAGTAAATGTCTATTGCGGTCAAGGGGATAGATTTGCCCCTGATCTAGAAAACTTGGTTGATAGGATCCCAAGCATCGAGCAAATACTGCAGTAGGTTGATCTATTGTCTCATGCTAGAGATGCGGAAGAACTTCAGCAGACCACAGTTCCGCAGCGCGTTCACCGTAACCGGATCATGTAGGGCAATCATGTCCTCTTCTTCATGTTCTCGTTCTCGCCATGTAAGGGTCATTTTGCTCCAATATCTCTGAAAAACAAACATGAGATGAGTTAGATCCTGGTTTTGATGAGAAACAGGCAAAAAATTTCATCAAAAACTGTGCAACAAAATCCTTTTCTGCGCCCAGCGCACCTGCATAGTGTTCCACCTGCGTTGAAGGTCAAACTTCCTTCATGCTGCTTGACATTCAGCGCAGGTTTCGAGTGCACAAGGTGCGCTGATGGTAGAGCGACCCCATCAAACCCCAGGGGCTCAGAAAAACATGAAATCAAGCACAGAATGCAAAAAGGAAACCATGAAATGAAAGAGCTCAGGTTTAGCTCCTACCTGGTCCAGACGGTGCCAATAATCGTCAACAGAATCTCCCGAAATCAGCTGATGAAAATCAAGGGGGAAGAGGCACCTCCAAAGCTCCAACAAACAAAGTTCAAATGAAATGGTAAAATGAGAGGTAAAAACACTTTTTAATTGCTTTTTACATAGTTCAAAGTGAAATATTAGGGTTTTAATCTCATTTTCAAGCAAATGTTATTCATTTCTAACTAGTTTGATGCAGCAATTGAGGGTACAGTACTATATTTGAAAAGAGCAAAGCTAGTTATGGTAAAAAATCAAAATTAGACCATGTTATCGAGCAGTTTTAGCACATAGTTCATGCTCGTTAAAAAATAAACATAAGAACGAGCAAGTGTTTCAATCCGCATTTAAGCTCGTTAAAAAATGAACTATCTTCCGGTAAATAACCACCGTGAATGTAAATTTATCAGCCATTAAAGCCTTGGTTGTGTTTGCACCGTCACCTCCACTTTTCCATTGGCCGATCATTCACCTCATTTTATTGTTTACCCATTTTGAGGAACAGCTGCGAAGAGTGATTTCACTAGCCATCCTTGTAATACTGCCGTGATTGGAAAATTCCAAACCTTACCTGGAATCGGCTGCTACCCGTTTTATCACTCGTTCCTCAAAAGGCGAGTCTTCTTTAAGCTCTTTTCATCTGACTCGTAAAATATGAAAAGATTGCCGAGTTTTGGCCTTCCAGCTCGTTAAAGCGACCAGAAGTGCTATCCCTCCTCTAGATTTTAATCTTTTTGGACCTGAGGGATTATTGCACAAAAAGGTTGAGCGCTTGTTTTGTTCGGCTCGTTAAAACTATTGAAATTTCATCCCTTCTGTATTGTTTTATACTTTTTCGGACTTAAGGGATTAGATGACGAAAAAGGAACTTTGGAGTTATCTTTACGTACCTTTTCAGACTCTCTAAAAATGAAAAGGACCGAGTTATCTTTGTCGTTAGACTCGTTAAAAAACATTAATAGCGACAAACTTGTCTTTAGACGAGAACGAGTTTCACTATCGCTAGGCTCGTTAAAACATAGCGATGGGTTTGCCCGAAGGGAAAATTATAGAACAAGCATATGTTATCCTCCTCAAGCTTGACAAAAATAAAGAGGTACTGGTCAGAAATGACTGGGGAAAATTGGGAAGAAACTCAAAGAACTTTTATTGGTAGCAAGTCGCTCTTGAACATGACACTTCCACTCCGTGCCTGAGTCGGGTTGGGTTGTTTCATTCACCGGTCACATCGCCATGGTCTCACCATACCATCCACCTTTGGGGTAAATGCTACCGATCCATCACACAAGTGTCGCCGATGTGTTCAAGAGAAGTCATCCAGAGAAGTCAACCGTGTCCCATCCACTACCATACATTATCCTTCATCCTTTCATGACCGCCACCCTGAACCATATATCATCAGATCGTTTTCACCTCCATCAAAATCATTTGCTCCGTTCCGTGTCACTGATGTGGGATACATTAAGGCCCTCCTTTGACAGATCGCTTCTTGTCGACATCAACTCATTATCCAAGAAGTTGATCTAGGAACACCCCCTTCAGTACTTTGAAGCTTGCATGCCTTAATGGCAAGTTTCTCACTTCCGGCGACAGGTATACATCAATGACCTTCGACCGAAAGATTTTGCGTGGTGTTCGACGCCAAGTCCTTTATTCACACCACATGAATTGTACTGCAGTACCTTGAGGGTCATTATCATTATCGGTGATTCCTCTCGCGCTTGTTAACAGTTTACATCATTGACTGGTAATCAAGCGATGTCTTTCCATGTTCGACTTCAGAACATTTCTCACATGGATCGACTTGTACTTAGAGTGAAGATCGGACGAGACTGAAGACCCTGAATCTAGTTTCATCCATCCGGGCTGCGATATATATTCAGGAAAAATAAAGACATTGACATGTACAGCATTGCAGCACAGATAATCATCCTACCAAAAGGATGATGATTTCATCAAAATCATCAGTCTACCATCAGACGATTGTCTGTTCTATGTACAGAAAAATGAATTTATAAAGCTAAGCATGGGAATGCCCGCCTCAGCTAGATCATGAAAGCAGTATGAAAAATAATGTATTGTATTGTATCTTATTACAGGTCTCCTCCCAACATTGGAAGAACTTCGGATCCTCCTAATAAAGCATTTCACCCGATAAACGGCCTCATACTTTAGGGGGCAACTGTTATAGATATTTTTGTGCCTTACAGCATTGAGCATGAAATGTCCATAATCCAAGGGATCCAAAGTCCCTAAAAGAGTTTTTCCTGCCCCTAAAGGAACAAGGTCAACCAATGACAGCTTCTCCCAGAAGTTCTCCACCAAAAACCACTCAGAAACAGTCAATTCAGGATCAATTCAGAGGCTCCACTAGCTGCCTGCTTTGAAATGCAGAGGCTACACTGGCTAGGTGCATTGCAACGCAGGTGGATGCACTACCAGGGTGCGCTGAGCGGGAAATGACAAATGGCAAGCTCATTCAACGAGGTGGAAAGACCATGGAAGCTTCCAGAAGCTTCTCCAATGACACTTGCCTCAATGAATTCGACTAGTGATGAGTAAGAGGCTCTCAACCTCCAAGTGGAAGCAAGAACTGACAGAGAGAAGCCACAAGTCAAAACATAAGCTGACTCATCCTCTCTGCTTACATCTATATATGGATCTCTCACCCTGAGGTTCAGGAGGCTGGAATTTTGTACTTTGCAGAGAATTGTTGTTGGTTTGAGATTGAGATTAGTACATTGGGTGATTTATGCTTTGTTGGAGGAGAGGAAGGGATTCCTTTGCTGGGAGGTAGATGCTGGATCGGGACTCACTTGGTTGTATCTCCTCTTGAACTTTATTATCATATCAATAAAGCTATTTGAGTTTCTCCTATATGCTTGTATATCAATGATGCTTTGTTATATTTGCATATTTAGTTTATACCTGATCCTAAACTAGTTATGAATGTAAATCCATGTCTTTTGTGTAGTTTTTCTCTCTTGTGATCTTGCAGGAACTTGGTGAAGCTGGACCAGTGAAAGAGCAGGAAGCGGGAAGCGAACAAAAGAGAGAGTGATTGGATCGACAAACTAGTGGAAGACACGGGTTAGTTACATCCTTCTTTCTCTATTTACATGTCATAAAGAAGAATACTCAGATAGTTTTCCTTGTTTGTTGCTAAGGCACTATCACACCTTAGAGTGGGATAGGGGCATTCCGAATTGGATACTTTTCCCAACAACAGTTCCACACTTTCTCTTACTCTTACCTGCGGGCCCGCACTTTAAGTAAATAATACCTGCGTACTTGTACGCTCTGTCTGTAAAGGGGTGTGTGTGTACCCCTGTAAAAGTCAAAAGGCGCAAGTTTTACTTCAAAAAACTTATTTGTGGTCAATTCTAGAGCATTCTAGAAGATGGTTTGACGTGGATTGAGCGCCTCTAGATGGTTCATGCATCCCAATGAAAGAGGAACTTATCCCATGAAGAGGGGAGCTATCCCTTTGAAAGAGGGGCTTATCCCATTGATGGTGGACCTGTTTAACTTCCTCCAAAGCATTATAAATACAGGCATTGGGCCAGAGGGAGGGGAGGTTGAAAGCTGAACATTCCTAAGGGCAGATGCTGCTGAAATTAGGACTCCCTTATAGAGCTTGAGAGGAGAGATCCCATTCCTTTCTTAGCTTCATTTGGAAGTGGGTGAGCTGATCAAAGTAGAGGAGAACTCTTGCTGGACCCTGGGAGGGACCTGCACATCACCAAGGCACTGGTTGTAAGGTTTCTCTTGTTTCCAATTAATACAATTAAGTTCATTTTTCTCAACAAGTTGTTATATATAATTTGTTTCATAAACCCCTTGGTCTTTATGATGAATATGTTTTATTATATGAGTTATCCAGGTGCTATGAAATCGTTTTCTTGTTAGTGAATGCAGGCTTCAAGGAGAAGGAGCTCATCTGGATCGAAGAGGCTTGGCTGCTACAAACAGCGTTGGACTAGAGGTAAGCCTTAAACACCTGGTTGCTTTTATTTTAAATGCATATTTAGGGAAAGATAGTGCTTGATTGTTTTGTTTGTCACTAGAAAAGCCTTGTTTTCTAGGGAGGTCGGATGGGTTAATTATGTGGCAACTGGTCCCATGTTTTCAGTTACCGATGTAAGTGAGCCTCTCACTGTATGCTCATCGTCCTTTGATTTAGATCCAGTAATTAACATGGAAAAATCTATGGGATTATTTGAACGCGATGTTCTTATACCTTTTGAGTCCCTTGACATGTGTTCCTTCCAGAGAACTATTCTTCCTTCTGATGAAGACCTCTTGGAAGCCATGATCAAGGTGTGTCCATTGACATGTCTCTCTTCCAGTTGGAAGCCATGATCAGTGAAAGCGAGGATAGTTTGGTTCCTGTGTCAACCTTGTTAAAAAATGAAACAGGCTGTCATGAGGATAGTTCTTTTCCTGTGTCAACCTCATTAAAAAATGAATCAGTTGGTATGAGGATAGTTCCTTGTCTTGTGTCAAGCTCGTTAAAAATGAATCAAGGTTTTTAGAGCATAGTTACTTGTCTTGCGTCAAGCTCGTTAAAAAATGAATCAAGGTTTTTAGGGTAGAGTTTTTTGTTAGGTAGATTGTAGAGAGTAGTTATGAGCATAGTTCCTTGTCTTGTGTCAAGCTCATTAAAAAATGAAACAAGGACTCTGGAGCATAGTTCCTTCTCTTATGTCAAGCTCGTTAAAAAATGAAACAATGTGTCTTGAGCATAGTTCCTTGTCTTGTGTCAAGCTCTTTAAAAAATGAAACAAGGGTAGGTTATATAAGTAGATTGTAAAGAGTAGAAGCGAGGATAGTTTTGTTCCTGTATCAACCTCGTTAAAAAATGAGTCAGGGTTTTAGAGGATAGTTCTTGTTACTGAGTCAACCTCATTAAAAAATGAATCAGGTAGATTGTAGGTTATATAGGTAGATTGTAGAGAGTAGTTATGAGCATAGTTCCTTATCTTGTGTCAAGCTCGTTTAAAAAATGAAACAAGGGTTTTGAGGATAGTTCTTTTCCTGTGTCAACCTCACTAAAAAATGAAACAACTCCCACTAGTCTTTCTAATATTTCGAAAGTAAACCTTCATTTCATCCACCTGGTTGAATGCAATGAAGCTTGGGGGGCATGTACCTTGATTTTCATCATTATGCTGGGGGCATGCGAACTTATAACAAGCATAGTTTTTCGTTTCAAGCTTGCGTAAACATGAAACCGAATCCGAGCATAGTTCTTTTCCTGTGTCAAGCTCGTTAAAAAATGAAACAAATCCTCCTCTAATTGAGTCGAGAGTTTGATTAGATCTCATGAATTTTAAGTTGTATATTTAGGTTAGTTTTTGCATAATTTTCTTACAGTTTTAGGTCGAGTCTTTCAAATGATCTCGTAAATGAACCTTCATTCCATCCAGCTTGTACTTAGTTGAATGAAATGAAGCTGGGGGGCATGCGCTCTAGCAGTTACGCTTAGGGGGCATCAAGCACAGTTTTCTCTCTGTTTCAAGCTTGTGTAAAAATGAAACTACTTTGAAGCATAGTTTTTCTCTGTTTCAAGCTTTTGTAAAAATGAAACCTATCTCGAGTCAATTTCAGTTATTTTCAAGACTCGTTAAACTCATGAAAATCCCGAGATTATTTTGCTATCTTTCATTCTCGTAAAACAAATGAAAATGCCGAGTTCTTTCCATCTTTTCCTGCTCATAAATTAAATTGAAAGTCGGCCATATGAGTACATTTTTATCATTTTTTCGAACTCATTAAAACTTACGAAAAAATGAAAACCATGAGTACATTTTTATCATTTTTTCGAACTCGTTAAAACTTACGAAAAAGTGAAACCTTAGAGTCATCTTTAAGCCCTTTTCTGACTCCTAAAACATGAAAAGACTGCCGAGCGCTTCTTTTACACTCGTGAAAACGGAATTAAAAGACGGTCCACTTACAGCTCTTTTCCGACAGTAAAAAACATGAAAAGATTGCCGGATTTTTGTCGTTTCAAATTCGATATTGGTTATAAAACGACGTGTCATTGATCGCTTTTTTACTTTGTCGTGTTAGTGACACTAATAATGAAAAGTACTCCTTGGTCGTAAAAGATCAGGCGGTTCTCTCAAGGCTTTTGTAAAAATGAAACCTATCTCGAGTCAATTTCAGTTATTTTCAAGACTCGTTAAACTCATGAAAATCCCGAGATTATTTTGCTATCTTTCATTCTCGTAAAAAAAATGAAAATGCTGAGTTCTTTCCGTCTTTTCCTGCTCGTAAATTAAATTGAAAGTCGGCCATATGAGTACATTTTTATCATTTTTTCAAACTCATTAAAACTTACGAAAAAGTGAAAACCATGAGTACATTTTTATCATTTTTTCGAACTCGTTAAAACTTACGAAAAAGGGAAACCTTAGAGTCATCTTTAAGCCCTTTTCTGACTCCTAAAACATGAAAAGATTGCCGAGCGTTTCTTTTACACTCGTTAAAATGGAATTAAGAGACGGTCCACTTACAGCCCTTTTCTGACCGTAAAAACATGAAAAGATTGCCGGATTTTTGTCATTTCAAATTCGATATTGGAAATAAAACGACGTGTCCTTGATCGCTTTCTACTTTTCAGGTCAGAGACACTAATCATGAAAGTACTCCTTGGTCGTAAAGATCAAGCGGTTCTCTCAAGTATTATTTTATACTTTCTCGGGCTTGGGAGACACAAATTTACTAAAAAGGTCAACCCTGGAGTCTTCTTAAGTTTTTCAGACTCTCTAAAATTGAAAAACGCCGAGTTTCTCCTATACTGGACTTGTTAAGATTTCACAGTAAAGGACCTGTTCGATTACAAACAGGAACGGACCACTCCTTCTTAGGGTTCGAATCTAAACTAAGTTGGACCCATCCGAAGGATGAGCTTATAATCAAGCAAATGTTATCCTCCTCAAGCTTGTAAAAAATAAAGAGGTACTTGCCAGAAATGGTGGGGGAAAAGAGAGAAAAATGAGCCTATTTGTTATCCTTTGTCTCAGAAAAACTTTATCACCACTCTTGAACACGACACTTTTCATTCACCTGGGTTGGGGAAATCCTTTGCCTAACAGTTGATCAAACCACATTGAAAGTCTTCAACCGGTTTCTGGGTATCAACTTTGGGTCAATTGTCACCAAGCCATCTGTTGTGTCATTATGTGTTCAAGAGGTCACTGCAAATAAACCATTCATTTGAAAAATATATTTCATTCATCTTGACCATCCCTGAGTCAGTCCGTATAGCTACATTTCTTCAACTTGATCTATGGTTTCGTGTTGTGGGCTTGCCTGCGACGGATCGCTTTCTATCGACATCAGCACATTATCTAGAAATATGATCTAGAAATCGTCAGTACCTTGGGATCTGCCATCCAGGCTGCGAGGAGTTTTGTATTCATTATATAGTAGACTAATTATAAACAGATGGATGTGTCCATACTGTGTCTACATGTGTCTATGATTATGATGTATTGCAAAATCATTCCTATATCAGAGCAGTAGTTAGTTTGTTAGTTAAGTTTTTGATCTGAGTATGGGAATGCCTACCTCAGCGATGATATGATGTCATATATGTATTTTGTGTTGAATATTTGCAGGTTCCAACTGGGCTCTCCACAAGATAATCCTCGAAATGATAAAGTGCTTCACCCTTCCTAGATGATATAAAACCCTAATCTACTACAGACCTCGCACTTTAGGGGGAAATCTGTTACACTAAAATTTGTCACCATGACTATTTACAGTCAGTATGGCTCCATCAATAACCATGTTGTCTTCCTTGGCAAGTCTTATACCTCTGCCCCTCATGTCAAACTCCAAAAAAGAGAGAAAGCCTTTAAAAATCAATATAACTCTGGTTATGCACTTTCTCCTACTTTTACCTGCATGCCCGCACCTTAAGTACATAATACCTGCGTACTTGTACGCTCTGTCCGTAAAGGGGTGGGTGCGTACCCCTATAAAAGTCAAAAGGCGCAAGTTTTACTTCAAAAAAGTTACTTGTGGTCGATTCTAGAGCATTCTAGAAGATGGTTTGACGTGGATTGAGCACCTCCAGATGGTTCATGCATCCCAATGAAAGAGGAACTTATCCCATGAAGAGGGGAGATATCCCTTTGAAAGAGGGGCTTATCCCATTGATGGTGGACCTATTTAACTTCCTCCAAAGCATTATAAATACAAGCATTGGGACAGAGGGAGGGGAGGTTGAAAGATGAACATTCCTAAGGGTAGATGCTGCTGAAATTAGGACTCCCTTATAGAGCTTGAGAGGAGAGATCCCAATCCTTTCTTAGCTTCATTTGGAAGTGGGTGAGCTGATCAAAGTAGAGGAGAACTCTTGCTGGACCCTGGGAGGGACCTGCACAACACCAAGGCACTGGTTGTAAGGTTTCTTTTGTTTCCAATTAATATAATTAAGTTCATTTTTCTCAACAAGTTGTTATATATAATTTGTTTCATAAACTCCTTGGTCTTTATGATGAATATGTTTTATTATATGAGTTATTCAGGTGCTATGTAATCGTTTTCTTGTTAGTGAATGCAGGCTTCAAGGAGAAGGAGCTCATCTGGATCAAAGAGGCTTGGCTACTACAAACAGCGTTGGACTAAAGGTAAGCCTTAAGCACCTGGTTGCTTTTATTTTAATGCATATTTAGGGAAATATAGTGCTTGATTGTTTTGTTTGTCACTAGAAAAGCCTTGTTTTCTAGGGAGGTCGGTTTTGTCCGCAAAATTGACTCTTTCCGCATGATGGACACTACCAGTTGAGGTATCCTTGAGTTGGTGGGTGGTCGATGGGATAGGATCCTTGAGACTCACTTGAGAGTCTGAGTTTCTAGTTTGTCTTGATGCCTCTAGGAAGATAAACAAAGAGGGCAGATAAGGGCAGGCTAAGATAAGAAGAGATGGCACAGCTTGGCGAAGATAAGAAGAGAGGGCACAGAAGAGAGGGCACACATCTTATCTGGCTAAGATAAGAAGAGAGGGAATAGCTTAGCGAAGATAAGAAGAGAGGGCACAGAAGACAGGGCACACATAAGTACAGATAAGTACTCCTGTATAATTCTTGTTGACATTTTTCCTCCCAAGATAAATGTTTTCTGTAAAGTAATATACTATGTTTCTGTGGAATGACAGAGGTTTGTTTAACTACTATGAATGATATTTATATGACAATGGTCTGATTAAATGGTTGTGAGTATCATGCATATTATAAGAATGTGTTATTTTCATTACAGACTCTAATTATGAAGTGAAATTACTGATAATTGTTATAATACTTAAAACTTACATGGACTAGATTAGTTTCTCAGCCATCTGGGTGGTTACCAGCAACTAGAGCAAGTTTGAGTCATTTTTAAGGAATTCGAAGAGGTATGATAAGATTTAAACAAGTTATCTGGAACCCCAAAATTAAAAAGTCAAAGCAAGTATCGAACTAGTATATCTTTAGAAGAAAATGGAACTGTCGGATTTAACTATGCATAACAGTGTCACACTACAAACTTAGAAGAACTTTGTGTAAAAGTAATTGGCCGAAGAGCGCACAGTGTAATAATAATTTAAGAAGCAAACATTGTAATAATAATAAGAAAAGCAATAGTAATCCAACCACAATGTTATAACAAATTAGTTTCTCAGCCATCTGGGTGGTTACCAGCCGGCAGCAACTAGAGCAATTTTGAATCATTTTTAACGAATTTGAAGAGGTACGATAAGCCCTAAACAAGTTGTCTGGAACCCCAAAATTAAAAGGTTAAAGCAAGTATCAAACTAGTATATCTTTAGAAGAAAATGGAACTGTAGGATTTAACTATGCATAACAGTGTCACACTACAAACTTAGAAGAAAATTGGGTAAAAGTTGTTGGAATGATAATTTAAACTGCCGTGGAGCGACAGCGACCGTAGCATTCTGTTTCCAGAAAACCTCCATTTGAGTTCCCTGCGATGCGATCAAGTCGCAGATCGCATATCGCACATTTCCTTGTCAACCTTCACTGCGTCCCTTCGATTGTCTGCGATTGCGATTTCGCGATGCGATCTGATCGCATATCGCAAATCGCATGATTCAACGGTTATGGAAGCGGCGACACATCTTTTCTCTTCCGCTGATGCGATGGTGCAATGTTGTGATGGGCCATGCATTAAATTCCAATAAGATATTTTCAGCCGTGTAATTAATGATATTTACCGCGGTTAGTAAATGTAGGTGAAATTTTTAATTTTATTATTTTCTATTTTATGGATGTATGGGCACAAGTAAAACGTATGTAAGATATTTTTGTGTTGTTCATTATATATGGAAAAATGCAAGCGCAGACACAGCAGGGAGTAGAATTAAAAGAGAGAGTTTTGTAATTTCTGAAATGCACAGTAGTGCTGAGATAGTGAAATTAGTTTCTGGAACTGAAGCGTTGCTGTTGTAATCCCTCTAAAGAGGAAGACTATTTTGTAACAGTTTTTTTTTTGTGTTATGATTAAGATCCTGTATTAAAAAAAAACATAGCGTTGTTCTCTGTGTAATTTCTTTTGTGTTTGAAATCAACAGAAATTTCCAACATGGTATCAGAGCTGGTCTAGGCACTTAGTGAGTCAAAAAAACAGAGTTTGTTTTTTCACTGTAGGAGCTGTAAGAAGCTTATTGAGCAGATTTTCTCCAGCAGAGAAAGTTTTTTGCTTTTTTTTTACTTATACAGGTTAAGATGGCAGATGCTAGAACTGGTTTGAAAAATTCCCAACTGCCACAGTTTAATGGGAAAAATCACAGTTATTGGTCCATAACAATGAAAGCATTGTTTGCTTCTCAAGGAATATGGGAGCTGGTTGAAACTGGCTATGCTGAACCTGCAGATGCAACAACATTGGCTGCTTTGACAGTAGTAGAAAGAGACCAGTTGAAGAGCGACAGGAAGAAGGATGTCAAAGCCTCTTTTTTCTCTTCCAATCAGTACATGAAAGTGTTTTTCCACGGATTGCGGGAGCAACAAAATCCAAGTATGCATGGGATATTCTCAAAACTGCCTATCAAGGCATGGAGAAGGTGAAGACTGCAAAGTTGCAGATGTTAAGGAGAGACTTTGAAACACTCAGCATGAAGGAATCTGATACAATGGATTCATTCTTCACTTAGGTTATTGGGTTGATAACCCAGATAAGATCTCATGGTGAGATTCTTGAAGAAAGAAGGATTGTAGAGAAGATCTTGAGAAGTTCACCCTCAAGGTTTGAAGCTATTGTGGTAGCAATAGAAGAAACAAAGGATCTCTCAAAATTCACAGTAGATGAACTGAGTGCTTCTCTTATGTCTCATGAACACAGACTGAGTAGAGGAACAGATTCCTCTTTTGAGAAAGCATTCAAGATTCAGATTTCTTTTGGCCAAGGAAAAGGTTGAGGCAGAAAAAATAACATAGGTCGTGGAAGAAGCTAAAACAAAGGCAGAAATAATCCTGCAAGCAAAAGTGGAAGGAGCTGCAATCAGAACCAAGCTGAAGGTTCAAACAAACAGCAAGCTCATGGATAGAGGTATGACAAATCCCAAGTCCAATGTCATTATTGTAAGAAATATGGGCACTACGCCAATGAATGTAGAAAAAAACAAAATGACATGAATAGTAAGCAGAATGCTAATTTTGCAAATGATGAAGATAAGAATCCAAAGATTGTGTTGTTAACATGTAACATTGCACAAGACAAACAAGAAGATTTTTGGTTCTTAGACTCAGGTTGTAGTAATCACATGACTGGAAATATTGCAATGTTTGCCAATCTGGATGAAAATGTGAAATCTGAGGTAACAACAGGAACTGATAGTAAGATATATGTCAAGGGTAAGGGCAGAGTCAGTATCCAAGCAAGAAATGGAGAACAGATGATTGTGCCAGAGGTATACTATGTACCTGGTCTGAAATGTAATCTTTTGAGCATTGGACAGCTCATTAACAAAGGTTACAATGTGTTCTTCAAAGATGATATGTGTACAATTAGAGACATACCTCCAAGTAAGAAGATCATTGCACAGGTGCAGATGACCAGCAATAGAATGTTTCCTCTCAAACTCAGGGCAGATTTGAAGGAAGGAAGAACTATTGCAGCTGTAACACAAGAAGTCTTTCAGGAACAAGTGAAAGATGAGAATTGGTTGTGGCACTTGAGATTTGGACATCTCAATTTCGAAGGCTTGAATCTGTTGCACAAAAAGGGAATGGTAAAGGGATTGCCATTGATAGAGAAACGGAGAGCCTTTGTGAAGGCTGCATCTTGGGCAAGCAACACAAAGAAAGCTTTCCAGCAGGAAAGAGTATAAGGGCAAAAGCACCCTTGGAAATTGTTCACTCCGATGTGTGTGGACCGATGCAAATACCATCATTTGCCGGAAATAAATATGTTTTAACTTTCATTGATGATTACACCAGAAAGACATGGGTGTATATGCTAAAACAGAAGAGTGAATTGTTTGAGAAATTCCACCACTTCAAAACTCTTGTAGAGAAGCAGTGTGGGCATTATATCAAAGTTCTCAGAACCGATAGAGGAGGAGAGTACATCTCCAAAGACTTTCTGCATTTTTGCAGAGAGAATGGCATACAAAAGTAGTTCACTGCGAGGTATACACCTCAGCAAAACAGTGTTGTCGAAAGGAAGAATAGGACTATTCTTGACATGGTCAGAAGTATGCTGAAGGAAAAACACTTGTCGCATGAGTATTGGCCAGAAGCTGTCACTTGTGCAGTTTACATCTTGAATAGATGCCCAACTAAAGCCGACATGAACAAAATACCAGAAGAAGCATGGAGTGGTCAAAAGCAAACTGTCACTCACATGAGAGTATTCGGTTGTGTAGCATATGCACATGTACTAGATCAGCTAAGTAAGAAGCTTGACAGTAAGGGGGAGAAGTGTGTCTTTACTGGCTATTGTGATGAGTCAAAAGCATACAAACTCTATAATCCATCCACCAAGAAATTGATAGTAAGCAGAGATGTGCAGTTCATTGAAGATGAAGCTAGGGATGGAAGCTTAGAGAAGACAGTGAATGTGAAGACAATTGTGTCTCACGAAGAAGAAGAGTAAGGAACAATAGAAAATAATCCTTCCTTGGTGGCTCCTCCTCCACCACAACAAGTACAACAAACCACACCACAAGCTAGAATTCAAACAGAATTGAGAAGTCAAGGAAGTGCTTCTCAAAGCACACCACAGGGATCAGAAATACCCTTAAGTTCGGATGGAACTCCAAGCACACCAAGAAGACCAAGATTCAGAAATCTGAATGAGATTTATGAACAAGGAGAGGTAAGTAACAATACCGGTCTGAATTCATTATTCGCTTTATGTTGTCATGTTGATGACCCAGTTCATTTTAAAGATGTTGTAAATGAAGATAAATGGATTGAAGCAATGAATGAAGAAATTGGTGCAATTGAGAAGAGTAAAACATGGGAGTTAGTGGACCTCCCTGAAGGCAAAGATGCCATTGGAGTTAAGTGGGTCTATAAGACCAAAAGTAATGCTAAAGGAAAGATTGACAGGCACAAAGCAAGACTTGTTGTGAAAGGCTACAAGCAGCAACAAGGCAAAGACTATGATGAAACCTTTGCACCAGTAGCAAGGATGGAAACAGTCAGAACAATGTTGTCTATTGCGGCACAACACAAATGGAAGATTTATCAAATGGATGTTAAATCTGAATTCCTGAATGGAATGTTAAAAGAAGAGGTTTATGTTGAACAACCTCCAGGCTATGAAGTTGAAGGCCAAGAGCATAAAGTCTGCAAACTAAAGAAGGCTCTTTATGGGCTAAAGCAAGCTCCAAGAGCATGGTACAGCAGAATAGATGCTTATCTGATTGAGAATGGGTTTGATAAGTGTGATGGTGAACCCACACTCTACATAAAGGAGAATGACGGTAAGATTCTTATTGTTGTTTTATATGTAGATGATTTGATTTTTACTAGAAATGATGCTTCTCTCATTATTGATTTTAAAGAAGTCATGAAAAGTGAATTTGAAATGACTGACTTGGGCTTCTTAAGATATTTTCTTGGAATTGAAGTAGACCAAAGTGAAAGTGGTGTTTTCATTTCTCAATTTAAATATGTAGAAGCAGTGTTGAAGAGATTTAACATGCAGAACAACAAGGCAGTTGTGACTCCAACTGTAATGGGGTTGAAATTAACCAAAGAAGACAGCAACAAGGATTTTGATCCAAAATTGTACAAGAGCATAGTTGGCAGCCTTATGTACTTGACTGCAACTAGGACGGACATTATGCACGCTGTGAGTTTAATCTCCAGATTTATGGAAAGACCAAAAGAGACTCATTGGCAGGTAGCCAAGAGGATTCTAAGGTATGTGAATGGAACGAAAGGGTTTGGTATTTTATGCTCCTCTTCTGAAAGTTTCATGTTGACAGGTTACACTGACAATGATTGGGCTGGAAGTGTTGATGATAGGAAAAGCACATCGAGGTATGTGTTTCATATGGGATTAGGAGCCATCTCATGGGCTTCCAAGAAGCAACCAGTTGTGTCTTTGTCAACAGCAGAGACAGAGTATGTGGCAGCAACAGTGATCAGGTGCTCATGTCCTAAGTGTAAGAAAATGCTCAAAATTTAAAGTGCTTAGACCTAGTTCAAAGTTGAATGACTAGAAAGTGCTCATCTTCCCAATTTCAGTGCCGCAAACGGTTCGAAAAACGGTCGCCGTATGAGGAAGTTATGGCAAAAAGAAGAATTTGTCCATAACATTAGAAATTTTAATTTTTCAAAAAAATAAAAAATGAATATTCCGCCTGGCACGAAATCTGAGGCAACCACCAAACATTAAATGTAACTGCATTTAATTTGGCGGAATTTTGGCAGGAGTGCCAAATTTTGCGGACCCGCCATAATTGGCGGAGCTATCTGGAGTTAACTAAAGTTAGCTGAAGTTTTTCTAGGGAAAAACTAGAGAAACTTTAAATGGCCATAATTTTGGCTAGGAAAGTTGGTTTTGGACGATTTTTTTTTTTTTTTTGGGTATTTTCGACCTTATGAAGCCATTGGTGCAGGTCTAACAGCTATCTAAGGTCATTTGCAAAGGTTTTTGAGCCGTGAAAGTTCCAGGAGCCACTAGGGCCAAATAAGTTTGGGAGCTGCATTGGGAATTGTGCAACCAGTGAATGTGGAACGAAGGTCATTCCTAAAGTTTTCCAGCCTTATGAATCCATTTCTGCAGCTTGTTTTTTCTTTTGAGGCATTCTTTTTACTATTTATCTTCAGGGAAGCTTTCAGGGCCACCAGGGCCATTTCAGTGATTGAGCTGTTTGGGGACTATGTTCATCCGTGTTTGGTGATTCAAAAGCCTATGTCTGCTATTTTCGACCTTCTGAGTCTAATGGAAAAGGTTTCAGAACCAATTGATGTCATCTTCACCTCGAAATTCTCCATGCAAGTTTAAAGGGCCACTAGGGCCAATTGGGGAAAGTACTGTATAAGGTACAAAATTCACTGTTTAGTGTTTGGAAAAGAGCATGTTTGGCTAATTCCTATCTTCTGATTCTGTATTTACAGTCAGATCTATCCTTTGAGACACCCATATTCTTGTATTAGCCTTTGTAGCAATTTTAATACAAGAGGACAAGCCTAGTTGGAGAGGTTTGGTCCAGCAGATGTAGCCCAGAGGGGGGGGGGTGAACTGCTTTATCATTTTGATGTCTTTATTTGCTACAGATGATATGCTAAACAAAACTGATATAAAGTATTAAACAACAAATAAATATAACTTGCATACACACATAATCACCTGTTCAACTGCAGAAAGTTACTTGTCTTATTCCGCAAGACCTTAAACTTCAAGTATGTGTATGTCAAAGACTTCTAAGTGTTTACTTTGTTATTTCTTTAGGTAGAGCTTGTAGAGGGCCAGGTAGCCTCTGGAACTCATCCTCGTTTTAGAGGTGACATGTCCGGTGAATGCCCCTACAGTTTATCTCTGTATAAGAAATAAGAAGTTTATACATTTTTAGAGGTCATTTGGAGTGTTTAGCTCACAGTTGAAATTATTGGAAATGGATACCTTGCACCCTTAAACAAGTACATTCCATTTTCAGATCAGATGGTATCAGAGCACTAGGTTTTCTTGACTGACATCACTAGCTTGATTCTGTAGCTTGAAAGGAGTCTTAAGCAGTGTTGAAGATTGACTGCTTTACTACTTGTTTTGTGAGTTTGCTGAAGCTCTTTTGTTCATTTTTACAATGACAACTTCCATAAGTGAGTTCTCAAAATCGTCCTCCTTCACAAGATTCTTTGATGAAGGCTTGAAGCAAGAATTTTTCATCATGATGAATATGGTGAGAGAAATGTATGAGGATGAAAGAAAGAGCTCTAGACTTCAAGACTAGTTGAATTCCATGAGGGAAGAGAATCAGTTGCTTTCTAACCAATTGCAGGAAATGGAAGGCCAAATTCATATTGCAAACATGAAGTTGGAAAGGATGCATGAGTTGGAGACACAACTCCTTGTTGCCAAAGAAGCCCTAGCCAAGTATCAGCTTGAAGAAGAGGTAAACAATTCTAGTTTGTCTTCAAATTCTGGTAAGAATGTTTATGTTGGTTCTTTTGAGAAACATACCAGAGGCATAGGGTCCAAGTTGATGTCCAAAATGGGATATGAAGGAAAAAGATTGGGCAAACATGCACAAGGTATAGTTGAGCCAATAATGGTTGAGGTAAGGCCTAAGAATTTGGGTTTTGGCTATGTACAATCTTATGGAGAAAGTTCCAAAGCAGCCATGAAGGCAATTGAAATAGTTCCTAGAAGGAGTTTCATTTCAGGTTCTCTATCTCAAGGTTGTAAAGGTTGTATCCTTGAGGAATGCAATAGTTTGAAACATGCATTGTAGGAAGAAGATGTGCATAAGCATGCACTTGAACAAGAAAGTGGTAAAATCTCTAAAACCATTGAAGGGATTGATGGTGTTCCAAAAGGAGCTTCTTCTTCATTTGATTCATCTCCTCATGAAGGTAATGAAGGTGAAAGGGAAAGGTATAAATCTGATTTCAATCATATTTCCTTTGATCCTGTAAAGCATGGAAAATTTCCACACAAGCATTGGAAAAGAATTGCATGTTCTTTTTGTGGTTTGGTTAACCATAGTGTTTCTAGATGTTGGAAAAGAATGGCAACATACAGGAAACTTTTGAAGGAAAGGAGGCAAGAAGCCAAAGTTCCAATGAACAATGCAAATCATGCTATCAAGAAGATGAACATGTGTTGCACTTATTTCCATAAGCAAGGACATACTGTTGAAAGGTGTTGGAATCTGAATCCAACAATGCTTCCACGAAAATTGAAGAAATGGGAGAAAGAGTATAGCAAGAATAGGAAGGAAGTTTCCATCATTGATATGTGTCATGATGATACACATGTTGATATTGATGTGCAGTTAAAGGAAGCGCCTTTGAAATGGATTGGTAAGAAATGGTTAGAATTCTTATCCAATTAAAGTTGCATGTCTTTTGATTGAATGCATTTCTTTGTTACGAGAATGCAAGTTGCAGGATGGAAAAGCTGAGTATGAGACTCACTCTATTGCAGCGAAAGTTATATTCATTTCAGCTTTGAAAGTACATGTACATGTGATCGAGGATCTTGCACTTATGATTGTACTTAATAGAAAGTTGAAAGATAAACTGCATGCATGAGAATGATATGCATGAGCACAGGGATCATGATGATTTCCTTGTATTTTAAACATGTATGTGTGATTAACTTGAAAGGGTTGATTACTTTGTTTTTAACCATGCATGTAATGTAATATTGACTTGGAAAAAGTTAATTTGATCTCCAAGATTGTAAAGAGGAGAAATGATGAGGTGTTTCATCTTTGTAAAAGCCTTTTCATTTGGGAGGCAGCTCTTCTGCTGGAGCGGAGGTGCCATGGATGGGCATCATGACAGTTGGCAAGCCCACATGTTCAGGGGAATATTTCAGCTCATATATCGGAAAGTTTCATTGCTAGTTTCTGCAAACTTTCAATTTGTCTGGCGAACAAGCTTGGTCAGGATTCGACGAGTACTTGGTTTATGCAGCAACATTCGCCATGATGACAGTTGATAAGGCAGGAAATTTTGGCATCAGTATGCTCTTTTGGCTGAATGGAAGAGGATATTTTTGTTCCTCAAGTGTTGTACAATTCAGTTCAGAGATACAGTGAGCTTTTGGGGACCAAAAGCCTTCTCATTTGGGAGGTGTGATCAGGTACTCATGTCCTAAGTGTCGGAAAATGCTCAAAAATTAAAGTGCTTAGAACTGGTTCAAATTAGAATGACTAGAAATTGCTCATCTTCCCAATTCCGGTACCGCAAATGGTTCAAAAAACGGTCGCCGTATGAGGAAGTTATGGCAAAAAGAAGAATTTGTCCATAACATTAGAAATTTTAGTTTTTCAAAAAAAATTAAAAAAGGAATATTCCGCCTGGCACGAAATCCGAGGCAAACACCAAACATTAATTAAGTTGGCAAAATTTTGGCAAGAGCGCCAAATTTGGCGGACCCGCCATAATTGGCAGAGCTATCTGGAGTTAACTAAAGTTAGATGGAGTTTTTCTAGGGAAAAACTGGAGAAACTTTAAATGGCCATAACTTTGGCTAGGAAAGTCGGTTTTGGACGATTGTTTTTTTTTTTTTGGGTATTTTTGACCTTCTGAAGCCATTGGTGTGGGTCTTACAGCCATCTGAGGTCATTTACAGAGGTTTTGGAGCTGTGAAAGTTCCAGGAGCCACTAGGGCCAAATCAGTTTGGGCGCTGCATTGGGAATTGTGCAACCAGTGAATGTGGAACGAAGGTCATTCCTGAAGTTTTCCAGCATTCTGAATCCATTTCTGCAGCTCATTTTTCCTTTTGAGGCATTCTTTTCACTGTTTAGCTTCAGGGAAGCTTTCAGGGCCACGAGGGCCATTTCAGTGATTGAGCTGTTTGGGGGCTATGTTCATCCGTTTTTGGTGATTCAAAAGCCTATGTCTGCTATTTTCGACCTTCTGAGTCTAATGGAAGAGGTTTCAGAACCAATTGAGGTCATATTCACCTCGAAATTCTCCATGCAAGTTTAAAGGGCCACTAGGGCCAATTGGGGAAAGTACTGTATAAGGTACAAAATTCACTGTTTAGTGTTTGGAAAAGAGCATGTTTGGCTAATTCCTATCTTCTGATTCTTTATTTACAGTCAGATCTGTCTTTTGAGACACCCATATTCTTGTATTAGCCTTTGTAGCAATTTTAATACAAGAGGACAAGCCTAGTTGGAGAGGTTTGGTCCAGCAGATGTAGCCTTGAGGGGGGGGTGAACAGCTTTATCATTTTGATGTCATTATTTGCTACAGATGATATGCTAAACAAAACTGATATAAATTATTAAACAACAAATAAATATAACTTGCATACACACATAATCACCTGTTCAACTACAGAAAGTTACTTGTCTTATTCCGCAAGACCTTAAACTTCAAGTATGTGTATGTCAATGACTTCTAAGTGTTTACTTTGTTATTTCTTTAGGCAGAGCCTGTAGAGGGCCAGGTAGCCTCTGGAACTCATCCTATTTTTAGAGGTGACATGTCCGGTGAATGCCCCTACAGTCTATCTCTGTATAAGAAATAAGAAGTTTATACATTTTTAGAGGTCATTTGGAGTGTCTAGCTCACAGTTGAAATTATTGGAAATGGATACCTTGCACCCTTAAACAAGTACATTCCATTTTCAGATCAAACAGCAGCAGCATGCCAAGCAGTGTGGTTGAAAATATTTCTCAGAGATTTATGTCATGAACAAGAAAAGGGCACAACCATTTACTATGACAATAGCTCTACAATAGCATTGTCTAAAAACTCTCTTTTTCATAAAAGGACAAAGCACATAGACACCAAATTTCACTTCATACGTGAATTGGTTAACAATGGTGAGATTGTTTTGTAGCACTTCAGAATAGAGGATCAGTTAGCTGACATCTTGACAAAACCATTGGGAAAGAAAAGCTTCGATCATTTCAGGAAATGTCTGTGTATGCAAAAAAACTCAGCAGTTGAAATTAAAGGGGAGTGTTGGAATGATAATTTAAACTACCATGGAGCGACAGCGACCGGAGCGTTTTGTTTCCAGAAAACCTCCATTTGAGTTCCCTATGATGCGATCAAGTCGCAGATCGCATATCGCACATTTCCTTGTCAACCTTCACTGCGTCCCTTCGATTGTCTGCGATTGTGATTTCGCGATGCGATCTGATCGCATATAGAAAATCGCATGATTCAACAGTTATGGAAGCGGCGGCACATCTTTTCTCTTCCGCCGATGCGATGGTGTGATGTTGTGATGGGCCACGCATTAAATTCAGATAAGATATTTTCAGCCGTGTAATTAATGATATTTACTGCGGTTGGTAAATGTAGGTGAAATTTTTAATTTTATTATTTTCTATTTTACGGAGTATGGGCACAAGCAAAACGTATGTAAGATATTTTTGTATTGTTCATTATATATAAAAATATGCAAGGGCAAACAACAGAGAGTAGAATTAAAAGAGAGAGTTTTGTAATTTTTGAAACGCACAGCAGTGCTGAGATAGCGAAACTAGTTTCTGGAACTGAATCGTTCCTGTTGTAATCCCTCTGAAAAGGAAGACTATTTTGTGGCAGTTTTTTTTTGTGTTATGATTAAGATCCTGTATTAAAAAAGCATAGCGTTGTTCTCTGTGAAATTTCTTTTGTGTTTGAAATCAACAAAAATTTCCAACAAAAGTAATTGGCCGAAGAGTGCACAGTATAATAATAATAAGAAAAGCAATAGTAATCCAACCACAATGTTATAACAAAATACTATTAGATGGCTCGACATCCAGTATTAGTTTTGGTCCCTAAAACAAATCCCTTTAGGACAAGACAAACCTGGGAGGGTCCATCATATATGTTCTTGAGTAAGCATTGAAACAAATTACGAAGGACAGTAAAAAATAACTATTGACAAGTAGAATAACCCTCAGAAGAACTAATACCCGACATGCATACTTGCTAATAATGTACAACTCCATTTATACATTATGATCCATGTTATATTGTCGAGATAAGCACCCATACAACAGTACCATTTTCCCAAGAAAACTAGATTGATAGAATTACAGTACACTATAACTTTAACTAGCATGCCAAAATTTGTATAACTCAGCAGATTTGAAGAAAACCAAATTTGTCTAAAAATGGAGGTCGCTGAGTAAAACAAAAACCTTAGGTGCAGGGCTAATATGCATAATAATTTAGTTCATTGAATAAGGACTGAAATTTACGATTGCTTCCCTAAGAGGTTGTGATAGAAGCAGGCTGCAACCAGGACTGAGAAATTTTCGAACAATACCATGCAAATAACCCTCATGGGGAATCATAAGTACCATATTTTGTAAAACTAAATATATACATATCATTTTACATTGTGATAACAGTTCAAAAAAAATGCATAGGTCTTGTGCCCAGAAAGTATACATCTTTATAGATATCTGAATCAGGATTATGGATAAGATTTAATAGTGGTAAGATTCCAGTGTGGAACAAAAAAACATTGTTATTCATAATTTCACTGGCCACTAGGCATGGAAATAGAAATCCTAGCTGAGATGCAATGGGAACTGAAACCATTAGAGGTTTTGGTCAATAAATAGTAACATGCAATATACATTCAAAGGTTATGAAAGAACTTGGGTATGAAGGATAGCTTTGAGTGGACAGATCATACCTAAAAAGTGAGTAGTGATTGAGTTGAAAACCAAACTTAGAAAATACATAACATAATACATTATGCAATGAAATTAGTATTACCTATAGAACCGAAAGAAAGGCTTTTTGTGGCTATTTGTGCAACTACAATTACAATATTTCAGAAAACAGAGTTGGGGTCCCTTGCTGAAAGAAAAAAAATCTGCCGATAATTGACTGACAACCTAAAACCCACCTTTTGAGGAGATATGCCTCTTTTTTCCACTAAAGCCATTTTTGCAACCCTATAGAAAATGTGGAAGAGTAGATTCAACGAAGAATTCGCATATCATAGGGATGGACGAGAAGCTCAAATTAGGGAGAAAAGAACTATACCTGAGATCCAACAAAGGCATAATCATAGAACCCGTTCCCAACCGGTGATTGTACAAATAAACATGAAGACAAGGAGAGCGGCGAGGGTAGTTACCATCATAACTTCCCGAACCAGATCAACTGACCAAAATGAAAACCTAATTTATGATACCGTAGATGATTACACATCATTGCAGTACCTTCTAATTTAATGACAAGTCCAGGAATTTTGAACAATTCCATCGAACGGACGTTGATCATAAGGTAAGGATTAGTGAATATCAATTATTAATCTAACATGTGTTTTGAAGAATAACAAGGCATGGGTGATTTACATAAATATAAATTCAAAAACCTTAAGTTATCCTAGGAAAAATCCTCAACTAAGATGAACCCATTATTATCACTGTCTTAGGTGAATAAACCATGGAATGCAATTAAAATGTTATAACTTGGATGATTAAACCATGCACTTAAATAACAAGGGAAGAAAAAGAAAAAAAATTGTGGTAGCATATTAGATTCCATAGTTTGATAGCAATATTGTTGTGAGAAACTCACTTGAGGGAAATTTCTTTTTATTTTTGGGTGATATATCTTTATGGTTAAAAGGGGGTGTTACATATCCGTTTTCATTCTAATTGATCTACCATTCATGGAACCATGAATAAAGAATTTGATGGAGTATTTAAAATTAAAGAAAAAAACGCTTTAATAAATATAAATTTTTCAAACTAAACAACTCATATTTACCATTTTAATAATTTTGAGAAAACAATAGACCACCGAGTGAAGGAAACCCTCATAGTCATGGTAGTATGAGGAAAACACTAGGTAGAATTTGGTGTGGAAAAGTGAGTTGTCATGGATGTAGGACATATTTGATGTGTGTTAGAGGGGAGTCAGGTGTCCTGTGCAGAGGAAACTATTGCAACAGATTGAAGTGACCCTATTATTGTATTGACTCTTAACATGCTTCCTGCAAGTTTCATTCACCATAGGACCATATCTATTATTACATGTAATATAATATTATACAATGCATGAATATTAAGTTTCAAAATTATGGATATTAATATTATATTATATAATAGAGAGAGAGAGAGAGGGTTGGAGGGGGAGAGAGAGGTAGGGAAGAAGAAATATATAGAGAGAGACAGAGGGAGTGACAAGGAAGAGGTAGAGAGAGAGGAGAGTGAGAGGGAGAGAAGGGGAAGAGAGAAAGAGGGAGAGGGAGAGGGAGAGAGAGAGAGAGAGATAGATATATATGGAGAGAGTGTGTGTATGTTTGGAGGGTGAGATAGAGAGACAAAGAAGGAGAGACGAAGGGAAATACAGATATAGATGGAGGGGGGAGAGAGAGAAGAAGAGACAGGCAAAGAGAGGGAGGGAGGGTCAAAGACATAGATATATATGGAGAGAGAGTATGTGTGCATTTGGGGGGGTGATATAAAGAGTCAAATAAGAACAGATGGAGGTAGATATAGATATAGGCGGGGAGGATAGGGAAGAAGAGACAGAACGGGAGAGAGAGGGAGAGAAGGTGAATAGAGAGAAGGAGAGAGAGAGGGAGAGAAATTGAAGAGAGAGAGAGACTAGGGGAAGAGAGAGATAGACAGATGGGAAGGAAGAGGGATTGAGAGATATATAGATAGATATGGAGAGAGAATATGTATGTGTAGGGGTGAGATAGAGAGACAAACAAGGAGATGTGAAAGGAGATACAAAAATATAGATGGAGGGGGGATAGAGGGAAGAAGAGAGAGATAAAGAGAGGGAGGGAGGGAGAGATAGAGAAATATGGGAGAGAGAGCATTTTTGTTTGAGGGGTGAGATAGAGAGTCAAAGAATAATAGATGGAGAGATATATTGATATAGATGGTAGGAGAAGAGAGAGCAAAGAAGAGAGAAACAAAGGGAGGGAGGTATACAAACTCTTTCATGTTACGTATATTTTACTTTTTCACTAAAATAGATGCATTGATTTCAGTGGATATGTTGGTTCCTAACCATATTTGATTGATTGCACATGATGAATTTATTTCAATGTAGTTGTGGATTTCTAATCCTATTTGAATGCTTGCACTAGATGAATTTATTTCAGTGTGGATGTTGATTTCTAATCCTATTTGATTTCTTACGCTATATGAATTGATTTCTAATCCTATTCGGCTACTTGCATTAGAGGGAAAGAGACAGAATTTGGTTTATGAATATTTTGGTTTTTCATTGAAATAGATGCATTGATTTCAGTGTAGATGTTAATTCCTAATCTTGTTTGATTGATTGCAGAGGATGCATTGATTTTAGTATAGTTGTTGATTCTTAATCTTATTTGATTGTTTGCACTAGATGCATTGATTTCATTGTAGTTATTGATTTCTAATCCTGTTTTATTTCTTGCACTAGATGCATTGATTTTAGTGTAGATGTTGATTTATAATCATATTTGATTGCTTTCACTACATGCACTGGTTTCAGTGTAGATGTTGGTTTATAATTCTATTTGATTATTTTCACTAGATGCATTGATTTCAATGTAGTTCTTGAGTTCTAATCCTATTTGACTCCTTGCACTAGATGCATTGATTTCGGTCTAGATGTTGAGTTCTAAACCTATTTGATTTCTTGCACTAGATGCATTGATTTCAATGTAGATGTTGATTTACGATTTGATGTAACTAGATGTATGGTGTACATTAATTTAAAAGTAATTAGATTAATAGTGCGTATTGATTTCAGTGTAAGCACACAAAAATTATTGACAATGTGCATTGATTTCTGTGTTACAGTAATTAAAAAAAAAGACTCAAATTTTCATCTTAAATCAAATGTTCACTTACTTGAAATGTTTGCTACTTGAGATTGTAAACTATTTCTAATTGAATACATTCTTATTTTCCCATTTTCCATCATTCAACATTGTTAGTCACTTTGCATTCAAATGAAGTAATAGAAAACAAATACAGTTGAAAATTACTTTGGGTTTAACACTCCATAAGTCACAATGATTGACTTTGGAGAAATCTAATATTAATATTGAGGATAAAGAGAGAGAATGTATGATGTTTACTACAATATCTCAAGTTAAATATTTGAATGGTATACAATTTTAACTGCCCTTTTCATATGATCGATATGAAAAGATGGAAAAACTAACAAGTGTGTCAATAAGAACAGTAGAAGAAATTATTTTTAGATTGATCACAATGAATGCCATTTGTAATTGACTACATTCTAATTATTCACATTCTCTATCATTCAACACTGCTACATTGTCACTTTGCATTCAAAAAAATTATTTCATAATTTTTCATCATTCAAGTTATTAACGATGTCTATCATCTCAACAAATTGAGGTAACTAAGAAAATTTAAAATTAAAATAAAATTACCAGATTAATTTTAGAAATATTTAGCATATTTAAAATGATATAAATAATTAGATGTTCAGCAAATTTGGTGTGATCGTGCACAATTGAAACAAGGCTAGATTCATCTTAACCTGTCATCTATCAAGCATCAAGAGGGATCAAATCTATCAAGGTGATACAAACGTTTCCTCAAGTTTTACACTCAAAAAATAGGTTTTCACTATGAGAGATTTGATCGCTCTTATCTCTTGATAGATTCGGGGTTTCGATGGATCTAGGTCAGTTTATTTCCACCCCTAGTATGGTGATATGACATAATAATTATAACACATCAAAATATTCCAAGACAATATAATTTTGGGATGGAAAAAAATTCCTAAATGTAATTCGACTTCACACACAATGCATAAAGTGACCTTCACATCACCTTCACATTTATCATGCATATTCAAATTCTAGTACAACTTCACACACAATAAGGTTCACACTACCTTCACATGCAAAGGACTCATTTAACTCCGTCTTATACCTAATTATAAACACCCCCCTCTCCCTATATCTATATTTTAGTGTCATATTAAAAACACTCTTTAACCCCTATATACCTAATTATAAACCCCCCTCCAATATCTATATTATACTCTTATATTAAAAATACCCTTCGCACCCTATATAATAGGCAATACATCACTCCCATTTTTAGAATTTAAACCCCTAATATAAAGTCACTTGACATAATGTTGCCTACTTAGTAAACCCTATGAGAGGGGACCAGTTAATGCAAATTAATTTAAATTGTACTTTATGAAAAACATGGGATTACAAGCTTGCAGGGCTTTCTCAAAATCTTTCTTTATAAATAATAAAAAATAATAATATAGTTTTAATATCATTACTATGCCAGATACCAAATTGGTGTATAAGAACTGTTGATTTGTGAAAGAAGAGATGCACCTCCATATAACAATTTGATTGCATACTCTACCCTCTCTAACTTTAAACCTATAACCTTTTAAAATAACTTAATATAAAGAAATGGAAATAAAAATTATATAAATAATAAACAAGAAAAAAAATGCTATCAAATCGAGTATCTATGTTTTCACACCTACTCACCATGTTATATGTAAATTTTTGGATATCAGCTCTATGCAAAATTTTTGGTTGTCCAATGTTTTAGGTGGACTCGTCACCCATCATCAGCAACATAAATAACCATAGTGGATTGGGAAAGAGTGTCAAGGGGGTTATAAAGAATGTTAGAGGTTTCTATATTCAAGCTTCTGTGATCCATAATGAATTAAGCAAAGTCTTTCGTTAGAAATCACATAAGAGAAATTTTTGGCTGGCGTGTTTCAAACCAACAAGTGTGGTTCATCATGAAGACCAGATGAAGAGGCAGACCATGGCAAAGGCTTAAATAGAGAGCAATGTAGAGACATAATTTCAAGTAACGGCTATATTTGAACAATAATATTTAAATTATGATATTAATTTATTAATATATTAAAAACAAATATTATTAAGTAACGACTAGTTTTCGAAGAATAATATTTAAATAATGATATTTGTTTATTAATTTATTAGAATATTAATAGGTAACGGCTATATTAAATTGCTAGTTTTTGAAAAATAATATTTAAATAACGATATTATTTTATTAATTTATTAAAAAATATTAATAAGTAATTGCTATATTAAAGAGCTAGTTTTTGAAAAATTAAATTAATTTATTTAAATCAAATATTACTAGTTTTTGAAAATAATATTTAAATTATGATATTAGTCTATTAATTTATTAAAAACAAATATTAATAAGTAACCACTATATTAAATAGCTAGTTTTCGAAAAACAATATTTAAATTAATTTATTAAAAAAAAATGTCAAACTCTAAACAAGGAGGGAAGACGAAAATTATAAAAACGACTCAAGACTCTAATAGAAATGCGTCAGCCAAAAATTTCTCTTATGTGATTTCCACCGAAAGACTTTGCTTAATTTTAGAGGTGTTGACTTGATATCAACGTTCAAAAGAATTAAAATTAAAAATCAAAAGATAGAAGTTTTGACGTAGATATTTTTTTGTAAATCATGTTTTTCATTCACACGAAAATATTAAACAACGTAAACTTTGAAATGGGAACTATAAACTTAAAAGGAGAACTCTAGACAAAAACCCCAAAAAAACATGAAAAATCAACTGGAAAATGAAAAGTCTTGATTCTAGAATAAAGCTTTTTATTTTCTAGGATAAACTTTCAACATGTTTTAAAACTGGCAGTGAAAAGCATTCTTTTTGTGCAAAAAGCACAGTAAAAATGAAAAGTGTTGAAGTGTTGATGTTGAAATAACGTCTCTTTTTTTTTTTTAATTTTCAACATTGTGAAATAATGGCGTAAAATATTTTATTATGACTCGAGAAAAACATTAAAATTTCAAACGAATAATGAAAACATATATTTAAAAATAAAAACAACAATAAAAAAACAAACAAACAAACAAAAACAAAAAAGTTAAAAATAAATAAATAAATAAAAATATATATTAAAAAAACATAAAATTAAAAACAAAAAAAAATAAAAAATCAAACATAAAAATATAAAAAAAATGATAACAAAATTAATCTAAAAAATACAACAAAAAATCAATCATATAAATATTAAAAAAGAAAAACAAAATTAACCTATAAAAGATAAAAATATAAAGAATAAATAATAGCAAAAACATTTTTTCAAAAAGCATGATGAAAGAAAAAAAAAATAATGAAAGAAACAAAATAAAATTCAAATTAAAAAAAAAATGATAATTATTATAAAAACAAATTAAAAAAGAAAATTGTGCTCTTGAGGCCCTTGGATTGAGCCTGCCCAAGGGCCCGAGGAGACACGGCCCTAAGCGGGTGGAGCTGCGTGCAGCTTCGCCCACCCAGGGTCGCGGCCCCTCAAGCCCATAGGAGGGCTCTATTTGATTAAGAGAATCGGACAAAGCCCACCCAGGGGCCCAAGGGCCCTCGACCTTGGGCGGGCAGAGCCGCAGCATGCATTTTCGTCCACCCAGGGCTAATGGCCCTTGGGCCCCTAGGTAGGCTCGCCAGTTCTCATAATCGGAGAGCCCACCCAAGGCGTGAGGGCCCTCGACCCTAGGCGAGTGAAGCTACTACGAGCAGCTTCACCCGCCCAGGTCTAAGGGCCCTCGGGCGCCTAAGTGGGCTCGTTGATTCGAAGAATTAGCGAGCCTGCCCATGGCCGCGGCTCCTCGGGCCCCTAGGTAGGCTCATTCCAATTCTAAAAATCAAATTGAGCCCGCTCAAAAAGAAAGGCCCAAAGGCATAATTTTTTTTTTAAATCTTACATAGCAATTTATTAATTTAAAATATCTTTTATATTAATTTTTTTTAAATACACATCAAAAAATATAAACAAAATCTTATTTCTTTAACCAAAAAAAATTAACAAAATACCACATATGCAACTTAAAAATGCTTCTTTAATTTCATGCTATGAATACTTTTAATTTTTTTTTGAATTAGCTCGTGTGTTTAATCCCTTTAATTTTTAAACAACTCACGTCATGATATCATCTACATCAACCATTTTAAAATGTTTTCTTTAAGAATGCTTCCTTTTATATACATATATATCAATATATATATTTTTTAGGTTGTAGTTCACGGACACCTTGGTCAACGAGTGGGTCCACAGAAATATCTGAGCTAATCGACCTGAAGGGAATCTAGCCCCGCTGCCCACTAGCAAGGCCTAACCCCAAGGGCTTCGGGGAGATTGGACCCTGTGACCTCCTGATGGCGAGGCACTGATTTTGACCAACTGAGCTAACCCTTGGGGCTACATATATATTAATATTATTGTTTAGAAATATATATATATATATATATATATATATATATATATATATATATATATATATATATATTGCTTTCTTGTTTATTTCCTTTGATTAATCAAAGGCTCAAAATGTATACTTAAGTAAAGTATGGATTTTTATTAATTATGTAATAGTTACATTAAGAGTTTAAATTTTTCAAAAATTAAAATATATATATATATTAAAATTTATTTTTAATATATTAATTTTATTTTTTTTCAACTAGTTTGTGTGTTTATTTCTTTTATTTTTTATACAACTCACATCATGATATCATTATGATATCATCGACATCAACAATTTAAGAATGTTTTCTTTTACTACCCAGTAAGGCGTTCTCTACATCCCTAAATGCCATCTTGCACCGTCGAGATCTGTTGTTAGACGATTAAAGCATTCTTAGCCATCAGATGATGTCATAATCATCTCTCTGACTTGATGGATGATCTTCCCTGATGAACCATCTCGCAATTAATCAATAGGCATGGTATACTTGCTATCAAACTACTTTTAACTCTTTCTACTTTAATTGTTTCTTTCCTTCTCAAAATGCTAATGCAATCAAAATTCATCCTGTAAGTCTTGCAACTCCCATGGATTTACTATTTTCTGTATTTGTCCACTGACACGTTTGCTTCATTTTGTCCATTGAAATATATTCTGCATAAACAATTTTAGTTCATTCAATATATCCTCTGCTTATATAATAAATACTTGATGGTCAAGACATAAGGATAATTGATTATTTCAACGTAATTACAGGGACTAGCACTAGAGGATTGAAACATAAATCAGTGTGACTAAATGGGTATCTTCTTGTATTACAGGATGGCATCACGGTGTTAGCTCCCATAACGGCCGTCGATTATTTGGAAACTGTCTGCCGCCTAGTTAGCTCCCTTTATGATCGTCGATTAAGGAAACTGTCTGCGCTGATTACTTTCTTGTTGGGAGCTCCTGGAGTGGTCCATTACTCCCTCTGCAGTTCTCTACCATGCTCTGTGGAACACTTGACACATAGCCAACAAAAGCTTGATGAAGCTTGGCTATAAATACTTCTGTTTGGTCCCCAAGCTCACCACTCAACCCCTTCAGCCTTACACCATCAAATTAGAGTGAGCAGAGCTTGGAAGTGCCACATGGATGAGAGATTTTGGGTGAATTTTTTTTTTTGGTAAATCTAAGGGCGGCGTTTGCAAAGCTGTGTTTGGGATTTTGTGGTCTGAATTACAGTGAAGGAGAGCCATGGAATTAGTCCACGCCTTAATGGGTGTTATAAGTTTGAGATATCAGCCTCCATTTATTTGTAGTAGGTGCCCAAATCGAAGATTTTAGTATTTCCTTGATTAACTACAAAATTGGGTGCTTTTTCGGCAGAAATTATGTGCCATAAAGCAGATCTTTTAGCATAAATTCTGTCAATCTATAACTGCTTCAGCTTAGGATTGAATTGCAACTCATGGGCTACGTGGATTACTGGTTTTGATTGAGCCAACGCCATCGTAAACACATCAGAAAACAAAAAAAGGGAAGTGGACTGCCTCAAGCATAGCAGAAAGTTTGGTATTGGAGTGTGAGTAGCATCAATGGCCGAAGGTATGATTTATTGGGTATTAAAGTTTTTTCGATTTTTTTAAGTGTTTTTTTCTGCATTATAGAATCGCTATTATGCTTACATTTAGTATTAGAGCCATTTTTATCTTTGCCTTAGTGTTTATAAACATGCTCTGTTTGGCTAAATGCCATATTTTGAGAATTTTCTGAATTAAGGCATTTATTTGGAAATATGTCTAATTTTTGCTCAATTTTTATGCTTATAATATTTATTTGGTTTAATTATATGCAATTTGGATCATTGTTGTGAAAATTTATTAATATGCTCATATTTGATTTGCATGAATTGATTATTTCTGCTCTAATTAAAACATGCTATTGTGGATGAGTATACGAGACCCATTGTTGAATGTTATGCATGAATATTATAGTTTTATTTATGCAAATTATCATTGTTCTCATATCAAGCTAATTTTATGCATGAAAGAAATAAAAGAAATAATGTCTAGTGATCCATATAATTTTTAATTGATTAGAGAATAGCCACAACATCTCTAATTATATATATATATATATATATATATATATATATATATATTATGATTGATTGGGATCACATAAAGAATATTTAGACATTAATTGTACTAGATATAATAATTTTTTTCCGACGGGAATTTTTATTATATTTATATATAATTAATTAGGATAAAATATCCAATTATTCATAAGTTACGCACAGGAATTATGAATTAATAGTTTTATCATAAAGTTCAAATATAAGATAGAATTTATATCAAATTATAATCATAATATACCTGTTGGTAAGGTAAATCCCCTCTGCGGACAGAGGCGATCCCACTAGCCTATCACAGAACTAGCCACAAACAAACCACGCTGCTACGCAAGTTCCTAGTTATGCATCAAAGGTGAATCAAGAAGACTAACCTGGAGTCCAACGCTATGATTGAAGCAGAGTTGATATCCTCGCTCCCTTGCTCCAACAGATCATAAACGAACACCTGCACATGCAAAGGAAGAGACAGATACCAACATGGAAACTACCAAGGCACAACTATATTTCAGTCAGAAAGGAAATAAATCAACATATCACCATGACAGATAATGAGATTGGAACTATAATAGCAGTCGCTCATCAATTAATAAACAGGAAAAGTTACAACCATTG
Source organism: Pinus tabuliformis (assembly GCA_031772625.1). Lineage (NCBI taxonomy): Eukaryota > Viridiplantae > Streptophyta > Pinopsida > Pinales > Pinaceae > Pinus > Pinus tabuliformis. The sequence continues at coordinate 353,328,664 of CM062819.1, read as the reverse complement.
TTCTGACGTCGACCCTTCTCCTGGATGGGCGAATAACTATATGTGTCTTGACATGCATCTCCTCTCCGGCAGCATAACCTCTCTAGCACTCACTAGCATTCCTCCAAGAACTCAACATCTAACACTCCATGACCAATAATCATCACTACTATAGCTCAATCACCAAATCACTAGCATAACACTAACACCAACACTCTAGCTTGTCCAATGCATAATGACAAGCTTATATAGATGGAGAAGGGAGGAGGATGCAATGAACCTGGACACCTTTCGCGGATTAGCAAAAGCCATAAAGATGGATAAAGCTCGACAAAAGACTGATTTTATATCCTCAGAAAAGCTCCATGTAATGAAGGAAACAACAGTTGGACGTGCATTAAGGCAAAAAGCACGACTAAATTTGGTTGGCGCGACTGTTGCTCTAAGACAGAGCGCCAATGGTCGCGCCCTCTTTTGAGGATCTCCATCATTGGCGCGGGTAGGATATTGTGGACTTGCGCCAATGGAAAAAGAGCACTTTTTAGGGACGATCTGTAGAAGGTGTCTTCAGGGAACATGGAGTACATACTCAGGGGAACATAATGCAAGTGTTTTTAGACTTTGTCACTTCTTATAATTCCCGGGATGGGTCCTCCAAGGTACGACAAGAGGAGTAACAGGGATGGTGACAAATTACTGTATAACAGATGCCCCCTAAAGCATGAAGCCCGAGAGGTGGAGAGGGGTGAAATGCTTTACAAGAACACACACATAAGAGCACACAAGAGCACATATAGTTACTGCCGCCGAGGAGCTGTATTAAGAGACATGACTGATAGTTCAATTACATGATGTACATGGTATGGTCGCAGCCATCCATAAGAGAGTACATAAATAATCTGGATCCATTGTATGGACGCAGCCATCTGGTTAGGATCAATGATTTGACTCAGGTATGGTCGCAGCCATCCAGTGAATGAGTCAAGTATCAAGAATCACGCCTGGATTACAATAGACACAATCCAGGGTCTTGCGCTCCATCTCGACCCGAACAAGAGTACAAGTCCAAGCATGTGAATATATGAGATGAAGTCGAACATGCATGAACATCGCCTGATTACCAGTCAATAATGGAAACTGTTAACAGACACGAGAGGTACCACCAATAATGACAATGGCCCTCAAGGTACTATAGGTACAATCTACGGTGTGTGAATCAATGATCTGAAGTCGAACACCCGTAGAATCATTCGATCGGAGGCCAATGATGAAAACCTCACGTCGAACACGAAGAACCTGCCATTGAGGCATGCAGGCTCCAAGGCACCGAAAAGGAGTCTCTAGATCAATTCCCTGGATAATGAGTTGAAGTCGACAGGGAGTGACCTTGATCGAAGGTGGGCCATAATGTTTCCCACATCATCGACACGAGACAGAGAGATGAAGTTGTGAATCAAGATTGTGTGAACTATCAGAAGGAGGTTGTTTTTTCAGAGGTCAACTTCTCTTGAACATATCGGCGGCACATTAACGGAATTGGAAGTATTTGACATCAATGTATCAAAGGTCATTATGACGAGGCAATGAGTGAATGAGAGGTCAAATAGGGTACCCAAATCCATGGAAGCAAGTGAAAGATATGAGATGAAATTTGCACCCAAAACCCTCCAACAGTAAACTCACAAGCTAAAAAGTGAAAAGTAATTTTATTTTTTACTATTTCACTATTTATAACTTCTTTTGGCTTAAAAAACACATTAGGGACTTTTTAGGGACGATCTGCAGAAGGTGTCTTCAGGGAACATGGAGTACATACTCAGGGGAACATAATGCAAGTGTTTTTAGACTTTGTCACTTCTTATAACTCCCGGGATGGGTCCTCCAAGGTACGACAAGAGGAGTAACAGGGATGGTGACAAATTACTGTGTAACAATACCCTTTAGGATTATGAATTAAATGAATAATTTGATAAATTCTATCATAAAGAATAATTGAATTTGCTTGAATTGAAAATTTAGTCCACAGACAATTTTTATGTCATTAGATTCAATTTTAAGCATGATTTACATTGGTAAAGCATGAAATTTTATTTAGGCCTCAAACTTAACATAAGCATGTGATCTTTAATTTTATGCAGTTGTAAAATATGCAAATTTCTCTGAATTCATTGTGATATCCCTGAACTTAAGGGAGATAACTATAAGGTCTGGAAGGAGAGAGTTCTCCTTCATTTTGGGTGGATGGACATATACTATGCTATTAGGAAATATGAACCACCGACACTCACTGATACCAGCACTGCAGCGGACATCACGGTTTATGAATGATGGAAGCGATCTAATCGCCTAAGCATGATGTTCATTAAGACTAAAATTTCAACTGGTATTCGTGGTTTCATTGATCAGCATGAAAAGGTCCGAGACTTGCTGAAAGCCATTGATGATCAATTCATCCTTCAGACAAGGCACTAGAAAGCACCCTAATCATGAAGTTTTCATCCCTAAGGCTCACCAGTGTGAAAGGTGTACGCGAGCACATCATGCAAATGAGGGACACTATGGCTCAATTGAAGAAACTCAAGGTTGAAATATCAGAGTCCTTCCTGGTGCACTACATCCTAAACAACCTTCCGCACCAATACAGACCCTTCAAAATCTCATACAACACACATAAGGATAAATGGTCAATTAATGAACTCATGACCATGTGTGTTCAAGAGGAAGGGAGACTGGTGATGGCACTGGGAGAAAGTGCAATGCTGGCAATGCATGGAAAGGGAAAATCTCAATCCAATCAAAAAGTTAAAGGTAAAGTACCTCTCCAAGCTGATATCAAGAAGGATTCCAAGTGTTTCTTCTGTAAAAAGAAGGGACACATGAAGAAGGAATGCGTCAAATTTCAGAAATGGCTTGCGGAAAAAGGTAATCCAATCTCATTTGTTTGTTATGAATCTGTTGTGGTAAAAACACAAAACCCCCATTATTGATGTGTCCGCTTCGAATAATGGAGACCCTTTCTATAAAAATTTGGGCTAGGCACCTTTTTGATTTTTATTTTTTGATTGCCCTACGCTTTCGTTAATTTTTAGTTTTCTTTGGATTCTTGTTTTGATTGCTTTGTTAGAATCGATTTTTTATAAGCTTAACATTGACGCTTGTTTCACCTCATTTGGTCAACTGGTTTGAAAATGGCACTCCTTTGAAATCTCATCATTTATCTAGCCTGGGTTAAAAAAGCATAAAATGTACAATATCGCATTTTGTAATAAATTTGTCCAATAACGCATTCAGTTTAAATATTAACTCGTAGAGGATTTTACTAACATTTTTCATTATGTAGCCAAATAATTAAGCATCGGGACTTAAGGAATTCACTCCAATTTTCTAATCAAATCTTAGTCTCGAAAAACCGAACATTCAAGTGGCTGTAGTTTATTTTTATTATTTTTCATTTATTTTTAGCTATAGTTTAGAAACTTATGTTCATAAAAATAAAACAAAAAAACAAAAAAATTAAGTTTAAAATTAAATTTTAAATTAATTAAATTAATTAATATATTATATAATTAAATTAAAATTTAAAACAAAACAAAAAAATATAAATATAAAAAATAATTGCATCGGGAATTCTATTTCGCAACCAATTTCAAAGAGCCCCGATAAACTCATTTAATCACCCCGATGCGATATATCGCATCGGCATTTCGCATCATTTTAAATAAGAGGCCCCGACACCTCCATACCCCGATCACCGATTACACAAAGGTATTTTTATATATCGCATCGGGCATAAACGTGATATCGCATCGGGCTTTAAAACATTACATTTCTTAAAGACGTCGATATCTCTTTCTCCCCGAAATGCCGATAAGCGATAAAGCATAAAGCCTGGGGATTAAAGCCAAAGCGTGTTTTTAAAGTTTTGTATTAATTTTGAAGGTTTTTAAACCCACTCATACGTATGAGTGAAATGGAGTGAATAAGAGTGAGGTTAGTATATTAGTTATGGTAATATGTTAGTTTTAGTGTTTTATATAGGTAAGAAGTAGTGTAGTTTAACGTATATTAATATTAGTATATTATATATATTACATTATATTAATTAATTAATAATATGTAATATATTATATTAGTTAAATTAATATATATTATTTAATTAATAGTTTAGATTAATTAATTTATAACATTTAATTAATTAATTTAATTTAGACTTAAATATTATTTAGAATTAGTTTTTATTTAGATTTAATTTATTTATAAATAGTTAATTAGATATTCGTTAGTTAGTTTAATGATTAGCAATTAAATTAGAATTAATTAAGGACTAATTCAGGATTAGATTTTTAATTCAAATTCTGATTTTTAGCCCAGCAACAGAATTTCCAGATTTATATCAGATTTGACCCATCAACTTTGGAAGCTCATAAATTGAGTTCTACTTGGCCAAATGAGGCCCAGGACGGCTCATTGGAAAGAGAAAATCAAGGAGAACATTTTGAAGGAGGTTTCACCAACAGATTTGATCACTTATTGGGCCAAAAATCAGGCAGAAGATCAGGCTCCGAATTTTGAAAACAAAATCAATTTTCTGAGTTATTGTTTTGAATTTCATTTGTCCAAAGCCTCTTCTAATTGCAGATCCATTGGTCAATGATATCATTTACCAATCGAACCATTCCAAGCATCGATACAAAGTTTATATTTTGTTTTCAGTTATTTATTTAAATAAAATTTGATTTAAATGCCAGCAATGCCATGATTGATTTTGTTGTTGCATTTTAATTTATTTTGATTTCTTTTGCAGGAAAACAGTGGGAAGAATATGGAGAAAAAGATCTCAATCAATGAGAAGGCTCCAGCAATTGAAGATCAGGAATTTTGAGCAAATAGAATTGGATTTGGCAGATTTCTCTTCACCAAACTTTCCTCTCAAGAATTCCTTCACAGACAGTATAAATAACAGATTGCAAACTGGAATAGGGGCTGCTCTCCTCTGCACTTTTAAAGCTTCTAAAAGCACTATTGTAATTGGAATTTAGAGTTGTAGGAGAGAGGAGTGAAAAATCTCAGATCTGGGGATGATTGAGGATTTTCCCTTTGTATATTGAATTATGCATGAAGAACAAAGCTTGCACTATTGTGGCTCTAGTTTTGAAGGCAGAAGTTCAAGCAATGTAAAGGGCTATTGGAGACCAAGGACAGAGAAATGGATGCAATAAATTGGTATTTCTAATACTACTGTTTCAAATATCAGTTTTAATTTTATGGTGATATGAATGTGTCATTTTATTCATGTTTGTGCACTATTGTCAATATGGGTAATTTGTCTCAATCTTGTTATTATGTATCTCTGTTCTTATGGATTAATTTCTGATTTCTGAGTAACTATTTACTCAGAAATCTGCCTTATTAAAACTGATTTATTGAGTGGTAATATGTTGTGAACTATTTCCACATATTACTGTTTAATTATTAGATTTATTGATTTAATAATCAATATCATTTTGAGAACTACTTCCTGAATGTTGTTGATTTATTATTTCAGTTTTAAGGTCTCAATAGAATGTGTTTTGGTAACCATAATATCAGTTAATTGAACTACTTCATTAACTTGATATTCATTATAAACAAGACATGTTTAAATCCTAATATTTTAATTATCTTGCTCTTAGTTGGGTTAGATCTATATCTGCCTAATTAAGATAGGATTTAGATTAGTTTATTTTGCTTGCATCATAGAATAAACTTGCATTTAGAGTAAATTATACACTCTGTTAAGTCCTCTCCTCAAAGAGGCAAAACTTTAGTTATGGCTTGGCTGAGCCCAAATCAGCTTAAGGGTCATTCTCTTGCCTGATCAGCAAGGAGAAGTGATCTGATGTCCCTATCTATTGGTAGTTAAAGATACATTATAAACCAATAGCAATAGGGAGAAGGTAACTGGACCTAGATGAACAGTCGGAGCCACCACACCAAACGGAAAAGGAGCTGCTTTTAAGGTCCGGACCGGGTGGTTATCCCCCAATGTTGTTGCAGCGATTTTCGAGGCCTCAACAAAATGGCGCTAGAAGGAGGGCCTGAGATTATTTTTCTATTGGAGTCTTTTCAATTTTAATATTTTATTTATTATGGCTCCTCTTAAACTTCCAATTTGGAGTTGTATCCATGGACGTGCATCTTCCAATACTCCACCCGAAGTGGTAAGACTCTTGTCTCAGGTAAAATTCAATGGTAAGAGGAATTCTTCTGCTTTTAACCATGTCTTTCAATTTATTCAAAATGTTTCAAAATATGATTTTCAAGGAATTGATGAAGGCATTTTATGCAGAATTTTTACTCTCACATTTGCGGCAAAAGCCAGAAACTGGTGCAAAACTCTTCCAGTTGCCTCAATCCATAGCTGGGATCAATTTGTTACAATTTTCATTTGTAAATTTGACGGCTACGATTATGAACAGGTATGTCAAGAAATTGAATATCTACGAAGGTTTAAAAATGAATCTGTTAATGATTTTCATATTCGATTTCACTTGAATTGTTTAAGATTTAGCAACGAAGATAAACCTACGGAAGAAGAATCATTAGATTGGTTTAAATATATTAGTTCTCTTCCAACCATTCCCAATCCATATGAAATTGATTCAAGCTTTGTTCCATCCCCTTCCAATACAAATGAGAATCCCAATTTGGATGTGCAAATAAATGGTGATGAAGTGGTTTTACAAAGCTTGGAAAGTATTTCTAATCAAATGCAAGAAGACAACAACAAAAATTTTGGAGAAAAAGCCGCCTTGAAATCTGAAAGCTACTTCGAAGTAAATTCAGAAAATCAAATCGCAAATCAGCAAGTACAAGCAGCAATCAAAGTAACTAAAATGCAAACTGCTGTACAAATTTCTGAATTTCTCCGTGATGAGCAAATGCAAAAATCAGAGAATCAAAGCAGCGTTCTTCAAGAAAGCATATGCACGCAAAGGAATGATCTGCAATCTGAAATTTACAATGAGCATAACACACAAGAGCTCTCAAACAGAGACAGTTTTAAATACATTGTTTCAGGTTCACATTTTTCCCTTTATCCTGATATTTTTAATGATGATAATTTTTTCCCTCTTGGTATTAATGGTATTTTCGAAATTAAAGAGGATGATTTAAATGAATTGCCATTAAATTTTTATCAAGATAAAGAAATAATAATCGATCATTCTTTTGCCATTAATGAACATGAAATGCTTGATCCTCCTTGTTTGGATATATTGGATGAGATTGAAGAGAATTCTAGAGAGTCTTGTGAGGTCATTTATGATGATTACTCTGATATTGAGGATGTTGATTTCAATTTTTCTCAAGAGAATCCTCATGATAAAATTCAAATAACATCTGAGAATGAGGAACGCTTCAATTTAGAAATTATCCCAACTAATCCTCATTTTAGAGCAGCAAATTATCTTCATGATTTCACCATTCAAGAAAACATTCCAATTTATGATTCATATGAGGATCAAACTCCCATTCCTATTCATAATCATAATTCGTTTTCTATTTCACAAGTTGGAATTCAAAATTATTCAAATTCCATAATTCTGGCCATTCCTTGTGAAAATGAAATCATTTCAAAACGATCCCAAATGTGCTGTAACATTAGTTGTACAAATAATGATTTCATTTTAGTTTTTCTTTCACAGCTATTTTGTTTAAACTTAGATTTATTTTCTGATTTTATTTTGCAAAATTTTCACACTCTTCGCTGGCATATTGAGCGCCTTACTATCAAACACTCAATCGATGCATTGCCCAATTGGGAAATTCAAGTTTCATATTATAATCATCAGCATCAAAAGATATTAATATTCCAATTTAAATCAATGTTACTGTTTCATCAGAAGCTTCTATTTTTTCAAAGGCAATATCAACAAGAGAGTGTATTTTTGCAATTTGGCCAGCTATTCAATTTAATTAATAATTTTCCATGTCATTTGACAAACTTCCATTCATTTTTCATTGACTCATTTGAAGATTATTTGGAAGTTTTTCCTTCAAGGAAAATTGTCAATAATTTAACATTTGTACATAATACTAACAATTCTTTCCAGGCCTTTGAATTTCAAAACTCATATCCACAATTCGGCCTGTTATCTCTTTCCTTGAACATTTCCCCATCCTTAATGGAAATCCATCCAGATTTTTGCGATCCAATTGGTATCGAATTGGAAAGGAAATTTCATGAGAAAGAGATTTTAATTAAGTTGCTAACAAAAACTGTACATTCTGATTTCATATTTATTTTCCTTAGTTTAGTCAAATCTGTATTTTTATTATTAACATTTGAACTGTACATAAACGCGGGAATAAAAATGAGAAAATGGCTACATTGGAAATATGACTATACCTAGTCATTTTCATGTACATGGTTAGAATAGGAGTAGAATTAATTTAGTTAGTTTGTTTTATGTAGTTAATTTATTTTCAACAGCTCTGTAGATTAAAAATAAAACAAAGCAATCAGCCATTCTCATGCATGTTCACTGAAACATTTTTCCCTATCAGAAAATTTTAATTATTGTTTTCCTTTTTCTAATTTCTTACAACAATACCTCTACTCTGCCTATTCTGAATAATCTCTTGATTAAATTGAGGTTGCACTTGGCATCGATTGGCTCAAAGCCACTTTTCTTTATTTCAAAATTTCCTTCTAAGATTTTCTTTTGAAATTTTTATGGTAAGGATTTGAGGATATAAAAGCTTCACGATCCCATTATCCCATGAGATGTCTGATTGACTATGATAAGCCTAATTATAATTCAATCATTATTAGTCAATCTAACCTGTCACGGTAATCATATGAAGTTCATATTATATTCCTCGGAATTTGCCAAAAGCTGATCTTAAGGATGCCCATTTTGCCAAGTGCACACATTTAAATCTGTTTTGACATTTTTCTACAATTAGTGGCTTAATCTCATTCTAATCTTTAGTTTATTATCTGATGCTGTAAAAACGCATCATGTCTATTTACTAAAGGCATTATTAAAAAGTCACTATAACAATACAGATTTTTCTCAAGATTAATTCGGAATGGGTAGAGGTAATAAATTGTTACTTCACTTCGAAAGGGAAGCATAGTTTCATATTTATTTCTGATAAATTTTATATTTCCTGAACATGAATAAACAAATTTTGTTTAGGCTGATTGCACACTTAGATTTAGAATAAATAATGAGATGATTTGAAACGAAGGGAAAATTTGATAAACCGAAGGAAGAATTTGAAGATTCATAAGGTAAAATTTGCAGACAATTTCCTTCCAGGTATGCATTTGCAAGCTCGTTCTCATCTCTTATTAGTTTCTCTTTTCCTTAGTTTATTTTTGATTTATGTTCTGTTTTATTTGCAGGTTTTTATTTCTTTTCAAGACTTGAAGTAAGCAGCGAACTCATTTCAAATTTGCAAACAGGTTCAGGGAAATTTAATTCTGATTTATTAGAATTCAAGCATTTTTGTAGCTTTGCTTCACTTAGAAAACCCAATTGAAATTTCAAGGAATATCATAAGACCATTCGCATCATAAGATTTCATCGGAAGTAGCTCTTAGCATTTCTTCGCTCATCAAAGACCTCCGATGTATTATCTTACTCATATGCCATATTGCATTTCGCATATCGGAGCTTTCCAAGTGAAGTATACTTCCATGAACATGAATCGCCGATCTTCGATAATCGAGTTTACTGATATTGCGATAAACACATAATTCCAGACCCGATATGAAATTCAAAGCAAATTCATAAAAAATATCGCGTCTGTTCAATCGCAATAATGGTAGGAGTATAACTTTAAAGGAGGCCGATGTTTCGGATCCGATATGTTATCAAATTTTCAACATAAAATTATCGGGTCCACTCTTCACCACATATCGGCATATTAAGAATTGTTAAATCATGCGCATAACATTGCCGATCGCGATCGCCGATTAGCCACGCCATTCATCGCATATCGGCATCGCAACAATCATATTGTGTTACATCGGGTGCTTAAGATTGCCGATCGCCGATTTACGTCATCCATCGCATCGCCGATAGTGCAATCATATTCATCACATTTTTATGCTCATGTCACTTCTCTGAATCTACGATGTGCGTTTTGCGATACGGGTAGCACAATAAATTTGCCAATGCAATCTTCGATGCGATAGCTTCCAATGCATGCCTTTGAGCCATTAACATTTAATCGATAAATGGCATAGCAATAAAGGTGAAGTTCTGCAGATTAAATTTGAAGCATGGTGAAGAAACATGTTATGTGAATCATCCGATACGACATTGTGTTATTTTAAAAGCGAGCTTGGGTAACCACTATGGTAAGAAAGCAGTTAATGACCAATTTGCAGCATATTCAAATTATTTCAATTTCTCATACATTTTAGTTTAAATATATAATTCCATAATTAAAAATGGAATTCAAGACCTCTCTATCTTCATATTTAAAATTTTATTATAGTAGATTTGGTCTTGATTCCGAACTATTTACAAAATCATGGAATTTATATGAAACTTGTGATATTTTGAGAAACAGTCATTGCTGCAAATTCTCATTCTCATTTTTGATGCATTTGCTTTAATTTCAACTCCCTTGAACACTAGGCATTTCATTTTTACGTTTTACTGCTTGCTTTAGTGTAAATAAAATAAATAATGATTTTGGGTTACAAGATTTTGGTTAGTGTGACTTCTTCATGTTTTTAATGTTAATTAAAATAAGAAGTCAGTTAGTTTGGAGAAATTGACACCTTTCAGGTAAGATCAAAAACAATTATCCAATGGTAAGATTCATGTGCCCACTTTCATTAATTCTCATTTCATCACGCTAGTTTCAATTTTTGTTTTTAAATTATGCTGATATAAAACTCTGTTTTGCAGCTCTTCACAAAAATTTTCAATCTTCTGCCGAATCATATTTTCAAAGTCCATACTCTTCTCCTGGCTTTATTTCAATAAGCAGCGATAATCTTCATCGAAACAGCTACACCAGGAAGTTTCTGAACCTTTAATCTGTTTCTTCAAGCATTCCTTTTTAGAAAATGATTAAGATAATGCTTGGAAACAAGAAGATTCATATCAAACAGAAATTATTCATTGTGGCTGAATTTTACGATCACTGTTATCTAAAAGCCTAAAGCATTCACAACTCTGCAAGGTATGTTTTTCTAACTCTCAACATAAGAAGGAATGATTACATGCTTATTTTCTTTTTCTTCATATTGTTGAGGCATTGGTATAAACATTCTTGTTTGAGTTTATCATGCGAAACTTGGATTTTCCTTCCCATTTTTAGGGATTTCTTTGTTTTTTATTTTTATTGCTGATTTCTTTTCTCACTTTAGCATAAGACTTCTTTTCTTTTGGATTTCAGTTTTGATTTTGGTGATTTTGCCGTGATTTATATGGAAGGTCTTCTGGTTACCTAACAACGTTCAGGATACGTGGAGAAAAATTGTTAATAGTCACCTATTAGCTTTTTCTTAAATCTCTTAATGAAGTTTGATTTTCTTATTATAAAGGTAGACATACTTAAGGAAGAGATTACCAATCAAGAGAAGTTGGCAAAGTATCATAAAATCTGAAAATTTCTTTTTCATCAAATTGTAATCATTTTGAGATTTCAAAATTTTATTAAGATCTTTCAGAATTCTATTATCAGTCAAGAAAAGTTATTTTTAACCAAGTAAAGACACTTTACAGCAAAGCACCTTTAACTCTGAAATTGTCATTCTTAACTCTTAAGGAGTCAATGATTCTCCCTGTCTCAAAAAGTCTTATTTTTCTAGAGTATAATCCAGAAATATATTTAAACTTAAAAGATAAGAGGTCTCATCGTGAGCCTGCTTACCATGATCATAGGGGAAAATAGGCTGACATTACCAACACTGCTAAACAAACCAGGGTAATGGCTTATGATTGCAAAACAATTATAAGACAAGGGGTCTCATCACGAGCCAGCTTGTTCAGTCCAATTTTAACCAGTGAATGGCATTGTCAACTATCTGGCTACCATACTAGGACAATGGCTTTTAAGATTTAATAAAAAAAAAGAAAAAGTAATACATATATAAATGGATTTATCTCTAGGTCAATAATTCTTGAAAAGATGGGATTCTGAATCATTGATGATTGAAAAAGTAACCCTGCCGAGACTATAGATGTTTGCGGGCAGCAGTGGCCCTACTTGTGACAAATGAGTATATTCTAAAAGCTAAGTTGTAAAGTGACCCCTGCTTTATCTCTACAACTAATTAAGGACTGATGTAGAGTTTTGAAATATTTTAATTTATGAGAAATTTGAAGAAAAATTACAGTTAGATGATTCTTACTTTTAGTCAGACTAATGAACCTAGTCAAGCATTTCACGCAATATTTTCTCTTCTTTAATTATTTTTACTTTAATTTTAGGAAAATCTCATTCATATCAAGCAGAGATAACTGGTTCTTCTCCCGCGTGTCGCCAATTGTTGTGGTAAAAACACAACACCCCCATTATTGATGCGTCCGCTTCGAATAATGGAGACCCTTTCTATAAAAATTTGGGCTAGGCACCTTTTTGATTTTTATTTTTTGATTGCCCTACGCTTTCGTTAATTTTTAGTTTTCTTTGGATTCTTGTTTTGATTGCTTTGTTAGAATCGATTTTTTATAAGCTTAACATTGACGCTTGTTTCACCTCATTTGGTCAACTGGTTTGAAAATGGCACTCCTTTGAAATCTCATCATTTATCTAGCCTGGGTTAAAAAAGCATAAAATGTACAATATCGCATTTTGTAAATAAATTTATCCAATAATGCATTCAGTTTAAATATTAACTCGTAGAGGATTTTACTAACATTTTTCATTATGCAGCCAAATAATTAAGCATCGGGACTTAAGGAATTCACTCCAATTTTCTAATCAAATCTTAGTCTCGAAAAACCAAACATTCAAGTGGCTGTAGTTTATTTTTATTATTTTTCATTTATTTTTAGCTATAGTTTAGAAACTTATGTTCATAAAAATAAAACAAAAAAATAAAAAAATTAAGTTTAAAATTAAATTTTAAATTAATTAATATATTATATAATTAATTTAATTAAATTAAAATTTAAAACAAAAAAAAAATAAAAATATAAAAAATAATTGCATCGGGAATTCTATTTCGCAACCAATTTCAAAGAGCCCCGATAAACTCATTTAATCACCCCGATGCGATATATCGCATCGGCATTTCGCATCATTTTAAATAAGAAGCCCCGACACCTCCATACCCCGATCACCGATTACACAAAGGTATTTTTATATATCGCATCGGGCATAAACGTGATATCGCATCGGGTTTTAAAACATTACATTTCTTAAAGACGTCGATATCTCTTTCTCCCCGAAATGCCGATAAGCGATAAATCATAAAGCCTGGGGATTAAAGCCAAAGCGTGTTTTTAAAGTTTTGTATTAATTTTGAAGGTTTTTAAACCCACTCATACGTATGAGTGAAATGGAGTGAATAAGAGTGAGGTTAGTATATTAGTTATGGTAATATGTTAGTTTTAGTGTTTTATATAGGTAAGAAGTAGTGTAGTTTAACGTATATTAATATTAGTATATTATATATATTACATTATATTAATTAATTAATAATATGTAATATATTATATTAGTTAAATTAATATATATTATTTAATTAATAATTCAGATTAATTAATTTATAACATTTAATTAATTAATTTAATTTAGATTTAAATATTATTTAGAATTAGTTTTTAATTAGATTTAATTTATTTATAAATAGTTAATTAGATATTCGTTAGTTAGTTTATGATTAGCAATTAAATTAGAATTAATTAAGGACTAATTTAGGATTAGATTTTTAATTCAAATTCTGATTTTTAGCCCAGCAACAGAATTTCCAGATTTATATCAGATTTGACCCATCAACTTTGGAAGCTCATAAATTGAGTTCTACTTGGCCAAATGAGGCCCAGGACGGCTCATTGGAAAGAGAAAATCAAGGAGAACATTTTGAAGGAGGTTTTACCAACAGATTGGATCATTTATTGGGCCAAAAATCAGGCAGAAGATCAGGCTCCGAATTTTGAAAACAAAATCAATTTTCTGAGTTATTGTTTTGAATTTCATTTGTCCAAAGCCTCTTCTAATTGCAGATCCATTGGTCAATGATATCATTTACCAATCGAACCATTCCAAGCATCGATACAAAGTTTATATTTTGTTTTCAGTTATTTATTTAAATAAAATTTGATTGGATTTGATTTAAATGCCAGCAATGCCATGATTGATTTTGTTGTTGCATTTTAATTTATTTTGATTTCTTTTGCAGGAAAACAGTGGGAAGAATATGGAGAAAAAGATCTCAATCAATGAGAAGGCTCCAGCAATTGAAGATCAGGAATTTTGAGCAAATAGAATTGGATTTGGCAGATTTCTCTTCACCAAACATTCCTCTCAAGAATTCCTTCACAGACAGTATAAATAACAGATTGCAAACTGGAATAGGGGCTGCTCTCCTCTGCACTTTTAGAGCTTCTAAAAGCACTATTGTAATTGGAATTTAGAGTTGTAGGAGAGAGGAGTGAAAAATCTCAGATCTGGGGATGATTGAGGATTTTCCCTTTGTATATTGAATTATGCATGAAGAACAAAGCTTGCACTGTTGTGGCTCTAGTTTTGAAGGCAGAAGTTCAAGCAATGTAAAGGGCTATTGGAGACCAAGGACAGAGAAATGGATGCAATAAATTGGTATTTCTAATACTACTGTTTCAAATATCAGTTTTAATTTTATGGTGATATGAATGTGTCATTTTATTCATGTTTGTGCACTATTGTCAATATGGGTAATTTGTCTCAATCTTGTTATTATGTATCTCTGTTCTTACGGATTAATTTCTGATTTCTGAGTAACTATTTACTCAGAAATTTGCCTTATTAAAACTGATTTATTGAGTGGTAATATGTTGTGAACTATTTCCACATATTACTGTTTAATTATTAGATTTATTGATTTAATAATCAATATCATTTTGAGAACTACTTCCTGAATGTTGTTGATTTATTATTTCAGTTTTAAGGTCTCAATAGAATGTGTTTTGGTAACCATAATATCAGTTAATTGAACTACTTCATTAACTTGATATTCATTATAAACAAGACATGTTTAAATCCTAATATTTTAATTATCTTGCTCTTAGTTGGGTTAGATCTATATCTGCCTAATTAAGATAGGATTTAGATTAGTTTCTTTTGCTTGCATCATAGAATAAACTTGCATTTAGAGTAAATTATACACTCTGTTAAGTCCTCTCCTCAAAGAGGCAAAACTTTAGTTATGGCTTGGCTGAGCCCAAATCAGCTTAAGGGTCATTCTCTTGCCTGATCAGCAAGGAGAAGTGATCTGATGTCCCTGTCTATTGGTAGTTAAAGATACATTATAAACCAATAGCAATAGGGAGAAGGTAACTGGACCTAGATGAACAGTCGGAGCCACCACACCAAACGGAAAAGGAGCTGCTTTTAAGGTCAGGACCGGGTGGTTATCCCCCAATGTTTTTGTAGCGATT
Source organism: Pinus tabuliformis (assembly GCA_031772625.1). Taxonomy (NCBI): domain Eukaryota; kingdom Viridiplantae; phylum Streptophyta; class Pinopsida; order Pinales; family Pinaceae; genus Pinus; species Pinus tabuliformis. The sequence continues at coordinate 353,313,089 of CM062819.1, read as the reverse complement.
TTCGAGGCCTCAACAGAATCTAATATGCTTAATGTCAATATTAACACCTGGTGGATTGATTCTAGATCAACAATTCACATTTCGAATTCCTTGCAGGTTTTGAAAAACCTAGGGAAGCTAATGGGAAGTGAGCAAAGCATCTTATCAAGAAACAAGATGGGCTCGCATGTGGAAGATATAGGAACATGCTATTTAACTTTAAGTAGTGGCTTTGTTTTAGAATTAGAAAAGACCTTTTATGTTCCAAGTTTTTCTAGAAACTTGATTTCAGTTTCAAGGCTTGTACATTTTGGATATTCCTTTAACTTTTCAGAAACATATTTTAGTTTATTTTATAAATCTGATTGTGTTGGGAATGGTATTTTGTCTAATGGTCTTTACTGCATTAATTAACAAAACAATGTCACTTATGATTCAATGCATGTTCACACTAGCACTAAAAGATGTGTTGTTAATGAAGATTCCTCTAAATTATGGCACCAGAGATTAGGTCATATCTCCATAGAAAGAATTAAAAGATTGGTAAATGAAGGGGTACTTAATATTCTGGATTTTACTGATTTTGAGACTTGTGTGGACTGCATAAATGGAAAGCAGACCAACAAGTCAAAGAAAGGTGAAAATAGGAGTTCAGACATAGTAGAGATCATACATACTGATATATGTAGTCCAGACATGGACTCACATGGTCAGAGATACTTCATCTCTTTTATAGATGATTACTCATGATATATGTATCTCTACATGCTTCATAAAAAGAACAAAGCATTAGATGCCGTTAAGATCTTTAAGGCTGAAGTAGAGAAACAATGTGGCAAGAAAATTAATATCGTGAGATCAAATAGAGGTGGATAATATTATGGTAGATACACAGAAGATGGACAAGCACTTCGGCCATTCGCAAAATTTCTTCAAGAGCATGGGATTGTTTCCCAATACACCATGCTGGTTCACCCGACCAGAACAGTGTAGAGAAAAGAAGAAACCAAACATTATTGGACATGGTGCAGAGTATGCTTAGCAGCTCCAATCTTCCTAAATCCTTGTGGACTAAAGCACTTAAGACGACAATGTATATATTAAACAAAGTTCCAACCAAGGTTGTTCCTAAAACGCCATTTGAATTATGGAAAGGTTGGAAACTGAGTTTGCAACATATGCGCATTTGGGATGCCCGTTTGATGTAAGAATTTATAATCCGCAAGAGAAGAAGCTAGACCCAAGGACCATTAGTAGGTATTTTATTGGATATGTTGAAAGGTCTAAAGGTTACAGATTTTATAATCCATCTCACAGCACTAGGATTATGGAATCAAGAAATGCAAAGTTTCTTGAAAATGACTTGATCAGTGGGAGCGATCAAACCAGAAACATAGTTTCTTAGAAGGATCATTCAGAATCTCAACCTTCCACCTCAAGTGATAGATTGGTTATTGTTCATAGCACCCCTCAAATATAAACAAGTGTTGAACAACCAATTGTTGAAGTTCCACAAGCTGTTGACGACATTCTAGTAGATCAGGTAGTTCAAGAGTTGCCAATAACTTTTGAACAATGAGTTGAAGCACATACTTCTCAGGAAGATGATGGTACAACATTAAGAAGATCTACTAGACCAAAGAGATCAGCAATTCCTGATGATTATGTTGTGTATCTGCAGGAATCTGACTACAACATTGGAGCCAAAAATGATCCCAAGTCTTTTTCACAAGCCATGAGTTACAAAGAATCGGAATTATGGTACGATGCCATGAAGGAAGAGATGAATTATAAATAGTAATGAAGTCTGGGATCTTGTTGAGTTACCTAATGGTGCAAAATCCATTGGATGTAAATGGGTCTTTAAGACAAAGAAAGACTCATTGGGAAACATTGAAAGATACAAAGGCAAGACTTGTTGCTGAGGGATTCACTCAGAAAGAAGGAATCGACTACACGGAGACTTTCTCTCCTGTATCTAAGAAAGATTCCTTGCGCATTATTATGGCATTAGAAGCCCATTTTGACTTGGAGTTGCAACAAATGGATGTGAAAACGGAATTTCTCAATGGAGATCTAGAGGAGGAGGCTTACATGAAACAACCTAAAGGATTCCCCTCTAGTGATGGTGAGAAATTGGTTTTCAAGCTCAAGAAATCGTTATACAGTTTAAAACAAGCATCACGCCAATGGTATTTGAAATTCCATAATGTAATTTCTTCTTTCAGTTTTCTAGAAAAAATTATGGATCAATGTATATACCTGAAAGTCAGTGGGAGTAAAATCTATTTTCTTGTTTTATATGTGGATGACATTTTGCTAGCAACTAATGATAAGGGTTTGTTGCATGAGGTGAAACAATTCCTCTCTAAAAATTTCAATATGAAGGATATGGGTGAGGCATCTTATGTCATTGGCATTAAGATCCATAGAGACAGATTCCGAGGCATCTTGGGTCTGTCTCAGGAAACCTATATTAATAAAATTTTAGAGAGATTTCGGATGAACGATTGTTCACCAAGTGTAGCTCCCATTGTGAAGGGTGATAGGTTCAATTTGAACCAATGCCCGAAGAACGACTTTGAAAGGGGACAAATGAAGAACATTCCATATGCTTATGTTGTCGGAAGCCTAATGTATGCTCAGGTTTGCACAAGACCTGACATTGCATTTGTTGTGGGAATGTTGGGACGATATCAGAGTAATTCAGGTTTAGACCACTGGAGAGTTGCAAAGAAAGTAATGAGGTACCTTCAAGGAACCAAAAACTACATGCTTATGTATAGACGGACGGACAATTTGGAAGTAATTGGCTACTTAGATTCTAACTTTGTTGGATGTGTTGATTCACGCAAATCAACATCAGGATACATTTTTATGATGGCCAGTGGAGCTGTATCATGGAGGAGTGCCAAGCAAACCTTGATTGCCACTTCCACTATGGAAGCTTAGTTCGTCTCCTATTTTGAGGCTACTTTACTTGGTGTATGGCTTAAGATTTTCATTTCTAGGCTTAGAATTATGGATTCTATCTCTAAGACATTGAGAATGTATTGTGACAATTCAACTGTTATTTTTATGGCTAAAAACAACAAAAGTGGGAGTTGAAATAAACACATCGACATTAAGTATTTAGCTATAAGAGAACGTGTTAAAGAAAAGAAAGTGGTCATTTAGCACGTCAGCACTGAGTTGATGATCGTTGATCCTTTGACTAAGGGCATGCCACCGTTGAAATTCAAGGATCATGTAATAAATATGGGACTTGGTTCCATTATGTAGTTTCTCATTGTATGGACAATGTTATTTTAATGAAATTCTTAATTATTTTGGTGTTTTCTCATATTTATGTGCACCTTAATTTGATTTAAGAGAATTCATCTCTGTAGGACCAAGAATAAACATAAGGTTTATTCATTAAGAAATTGTTTCCACATAAATTATAATAAGAATAAATACATAGTAATACATGGAAGATAATACTCGTCATTAGAGGACTTGTCGCCATGATTCATGTATCTATTACTTAATACATATTATCAATGGGTTTTAATATGAGACATTAAGATTGGAAGTATGTACCAAGTGGGAGAATATTAGCTCCCATAACGGCCGCCAATTATTTGGAAACTGTCTGCCACTGAGTTAGCTCCCTTTACGGCCGCCAATTACGAAACCGTTTGTGTTGATTACTTTCTTGTTGGGGGCTCCTGGAGTGGTCCATTACTCCCTCTGCATTTCTCTACCATGTTCTGTGGAACAATTGACACATAGCCAACAAAAGCTTGATGGAAGCTTGGCTATAAATACTTTTGTTTGGTCCCCTAAGCTCACCACTCAACCCCTTCAGCCTTACACCATCAAATTAGAGTAAGCAGAGCTTGGAAGTGCCACACGGATGAGAGATTTTGGGTGAATTTTTTATTTTATTTTTGTAAATATAAGGGTGGTGTTTGCAAAGCTATGTTTGGGATTCCGTGGTCTAAATTACAATGAAGGAGAGCCACGGAATTAGTCCACGCCTTAATGGGCATTATAAGTTTGAGATCTCAGCCTCCATTTCTTTGCAATAGGTACCCAGATTGAAGGTTTTAGTATTTTCCTGAATAACTGCAAAATTGGGTGCTTTTTCGGCAAAAATTATGTGCCATAAAGCAGATCTTTTAGCGTAAATTTTGCCAATTTGTACTGCTTCAGCAAGACTGAATTGCAGCTCGTGGGCTATGTGGACTACCAGTTTTGATTGAGCCAACGTCGTCGTAAACACATCAGAAAACAAAAAAAGGGAAGTGGACTGCCTCAAGCATAGCAGAAAGTCTGGTATTGAAGTGTGAGTAGCATCAATGGCTGGAGGTATGATTTATTAGGTATTAAAGTTTTTTCAATTCTTTTAAGTGCTTTTTTTTTGCATTATAGAATCATTATTATGCTTACACACGGAGCCCAGAAATATATTCAAGAATTGAACTTCAGTCATAGGACTCCAGTTGTTGAATGTCTTTTCATTTTGCCATCATTCATTCAGGTAGGACGGAGCCTCGAAATCATGTTATAATTTTTTTATACGACATATTTTGATTTTTAGACCGGTCATTTAGTAAAAATAATATTTTAATATCAACAATAAGTTTTGAATTTTAAAATTTTTTTAAAAAATATTTATAATAATTATTTTTATTTTTATTATAATTTATTATTTTAATTAAGAGTTAAAGTTTGTCATTATTAAAGTTGGCCTCATCATTAATATTTTTAGGTTGAAATGATCATTAATATTTTTTAAATATAGTTTAAAAATTGGTATTAATAAAGTTGATTTTCATTTAAAAAAAAATTATTATTAGTTAAATGTTTATTTATAAATATTTTTCATGGGTAATTTTTCTCATATTTTGGGGAAAATATTTAACATAATTTAATTTAATTAATAATCAGGACAATAATTATTGGTGAGTATTCGCTAGTAATGCAAAAGCAGTTGAATAATTAATATCAGGTATTTCTAACATTTCTATTTACATTGTGAATAATTACTAATCATAAGGGGATTTTTGTTTCATAATATCAGTATAATCTTTTTATAGTTAGGTTTTTTTATGAGGATAAGGGGATTTGTAATTTTATATTGTTTATTTTTTTTAAATGTAAAAATCAATTTAGTGATTTAAAAATCTTAAAAATTTAATAATATAATGTTTAGTTTAATAAAGTGAATTTTTTTTAATATAAAATTTGGTCATATTATACCTAATGAAATTATTAAGTTTTGTAATTTAACATATATTTTTAAATATAAAATTAAATTTAGTTGATAGAAATGCTTCTTACAAATAGATTTAGTTGTTTGAAATGTTTTTTATTTGGTTCAATTTGTCACAAATGCATGTGTAGTTGCGTAACTAGTTACTGTGAAGTATTGGTTATGGTTATAAATAATTATTTTATTAACTCCAAGTTAGTTAATGAACTTTAATGGAAATATCATTATAAAGTCTTAGTTAATGACATTTAATGGAAATATCATTATAAAGTCGGGTTGATTAAAAATATATCTGATTTTCCATCCTTTAAGACATTAATTCTTTGATAAATTAGAAGATCTCTATTGCATTAAAAATTATTTCTTATAATTTATTGGTTTTATGTTTTAATCCACCCATAATTATTAAATTTTTAATTTAACTTAATTTAATTTGTTTAAATAATATATATATATATATATATATATATATATATATATATATATATATATATATATATATATATATATATATATATATATATATATACTGGAACAGTTATGGGATTTCATTAACTGATTAGCTGAGAGCCACAAATTCGATTACATAAGGAAAGGTAGATTTCTGCATGCCATTTTAGCAAGAGGAATATAATGCCTACTCTCATCAGGCTCTTCTTTTTACATTTAATATAGTGTACTTTTGTTGCTGATTTCCCGAGCTGAAAAATACAAACAAACTGATGCAAAAGGATGCAATAGAACATGACTCTTTAGGGGATTGGACCCTAAAGGATTTTCTTATCTCTGAGAATAGAACCGGCAACTAAATGGACTGCCTTGTTTGCCTCGATATCTGCTTCTTTATTATTTGTTCTCAAAACATGAAAATATTTCAGTTTCAGGGACTTTGCCATGCCTTTGATCCTTGAAATTATCCTTGCTGGCTACAGGTCCGCTGGATTAGAGTTAGTCACCACTGCTTGGATGATAACCTGGGAATCCCCAAAGACATTTGCCTCCTTGTAGCCCAGCTCTTTGAGGAGTTTGATTCCTTGGAAAAGGGCCACCGCTTTAGCTTGAATGCTTGAGGAATGGCCTAATCCCCAAGAAAATCTGTGTGAAGTTGTTTCATTTGGGCTTATGATGAGTCCTCCAGCTCCAACAATACCTGGATTCCCTTTGGCTGCCCCAACAAAGAAGAGAGAGGGAAGAGTTTGTTTGGACATCCAGTTTTGGAAATCTACTTCATTTTTCTTGACTTTCCATTCTTTGCGAGATGGAGGAGGGTTGATCGATTTTGGAAATTTGAAATTGAGGGTAGTTCCCAGATCTATGTCTTGCTGGCTTAGATTTGAATCATCTCCTTTGTCTTCTAGCCACTCAAAAAGCTGACTTTTAACTGAGTTGACAACTATTCTGAAGTCCTATTCCTTATTTTAGAATATCCTTCTGTTCCTTTCCAGCCAGACTTGCCAGCTGATGAATTTTGGCAGAGCACTCCATGCTGTCCTGATTGTTTTATTTTTTGGAAATGATCCTGGATATTTGGCCATCCAGCTCACAAATAGATCTGAAATTGAGGAGGGGAAGGTGAATTTATGCTTCCAGGAAACAAGAAGCTCCTGCCATATGGAAGCCGTGAAATTTCACTCGATCATGAGGTGGAAGGCCGATTCTGAGTTTTCCTTGCAAAGAGTGCATCTAGACGGCATAAAGATGCCCCTTTTCTAAAGCTTGTCTTCAGTTAGAATTTTCTGATGGCAGAGAAGCCAGCAGAAGTGGTCGACTTTAGGAATTGAAGGTATTTTCCAAATGCCAACCCAGGGGGTAGGATTGGGAGGCACGTGAGGCCTCTCTAGACATTTAGCATAGCCCTGGGCTACCATGTAACCTGTCTGATTTGAGCCCCAGCCTCTAACGTCTTGCCTATGTGCATGAATTGGAGCCAGCTCATGCAATTGTGTGGTGAATGTTACCAGATCTGGTCATAAGGCAGGCGAAACTGGGAGCTGTTTCCAACCCGTCCAAACATCACCCTTCCAAATTGAGAGATCCCACAATGTGTTGATGCTAGCCTCTGACATCCAGCGCTGCAATTCTGTCATGCCTCTCAATTCTGCCAACGGGGGTCTATTCAGGATATTGTCGTTCCAGAGATGGATGCGTCTTCCATCGCCTGGAATCCAGAAGGAATGGTTCCTTCTCAACGAGCCAGTTCTGCTAATGAACCTGCTGAAAGGAGTTTTGAAATGATTCTTGGGCTGATCTAGGCATCTAAGTCTCGGTCCTCTGAAGTACTTCCTCCACAAAGAAACTTGCACCCAACCTGGATTTGGAGCTATGATTTTCCAAACCAATTTGGCTCCCATGGCTAAGTTTTGAACGCTGAGATCTTTAAAGTTCAGTCCTCCCTCCTGAGTTGGTCTGGTGACTATTTCCCAATTGAATAGAGAAATTCTCTTCTCATTTTGTTGCCTCCTTTTCAGAAATAATTTCTGATTAGTTCCTCCATCTTTTTTATGATTCCCACAGGCGCCAATAAAACCGAGAATTTGAATAACGGAAGGCTGTTGAGCACAACTTTAATGAGCACTGATTTTCCAACTATGTTGAGCCAAGAGGATCCCCAGGCTTGCATTTTTGCTTTGAATTTGTCTAATTGGGGATACCAATCTTTACTCAAGGCCCTCTTGTGGAAGATGGGCAGTCCCAGATATTTAAATAATGACCAACAAGTTGAGGCTGCAAATTTGAGGCATCTAACAATGGTGCTTGCAATTGAAGTGAGAATATTCCAACAGTAGATATGGAATTTGCCATTGTTTAATACACTACCCGAGACCTTACAATAATCTTCCAGAACTTCTTTGAATTTGATTGCTGAATGAGGAGATGCAGCCCCCAACAGTAATGTATCATCCGCGAAGAGCGTGATTGATGCTTTTTACCCCTCTTGCAATGCTCAGGCCAGCAATGTCATGATTTTGCTTCTTTTTTTGGAGATAAAAGATGAGAACAAAAGCCTGTAGGACAAATAGTAGGGGTGAAATGGGGCACCCCTGCCTCAGCCCTCTAGTGGATTTGAAAAACTCAGCATCCCTTCCGTTCACCAGGGGGGCAATCCAAGGCTATGAAATGTAGGCTCTAATCCACTTGATGAAATTTTGCCCGAATCCCAGTTTTTGCAACACCTCAAACAAAAAACTATGTCTAACACAATCAAAAGCATTTGCTAGATCTAATTTAATAACCATACCTTTTTCCTTTCGGTGTCGACTGGAATGAATCGCCTCTTGAACCAGAACAAAATTGTCCACCAGCTACCTGCCATGAATAAATCCACCTTGGTTGTCTGGGATGATTTTGGGAAGGATTCTTTTCAAACTGTTAGCTATCACTTTGTACCCAATATTGCATAAGGAAATTGGGCGAAATCTACTGAAACAGTTTGCTCCTTTCTCTTTGGGAATGAGGGCAAGAAAGGCTGAATTTGTGTAGCCTCCAATCGTCTGACAGTCCTGGGATTTCTAAATCATTTTGAAGAACTCCTTCTCAACAATCTGCCAACATGTATGGAGAAATCTAGGCGTAAAACCGTCCGGTCCTAGAGCTTTATTGGGATCCATTGCGAAAAGTGCCTCCTTAACTTCCTTCTGCGTTATTTTGCCTTCAAGTGCCTGGTTCATTTTGGAGGAGATAAGGCTAGGGACAGCGTCCAGTAGAGTAACGTTTAGATCAATTCCTAAATCTTCTCTATATAGTTGCTCCAAGTGCTCTGAAGTTGCCTTTTTTATGCCGGCAAAGTCTTTCAACACGCAGTTGTCTTCTTTTATTTCAGTGATGGAGTTGTGGCCTTTCCTGGCTTGGGCTTGTTTATGGAAAAAGGAGGAGTTTTTGTCTCTAGATTTGAGCCAAAGGCTCCTGGACTTGAGCCTCCAATATTCTTCTTCTGCCAAACAAACCTTGTGGAAACTTTGTTGGAGCTTGGCCTCCTTTTCCAACTCATCTTTAGTGATATCCGTTGTTTCAAGATGGAGATGCTGAATTTCTAGAGCACTTTGTATTTTTTTCCTTTCTGCAGCAGGATTGGGTAGGGTCTTAGCCCAATTTTTCAGCATGCCTTTAACCCTTCTGAGTTTTACCTCCCAAACGAAAAAGGAGTATCCCTTGACTGGCTCTTTCCAGTAGTCTCTGACCTTTTCCATAAAGTTTGTCTCTATGATCCAGAGAAAGCTGAATCTGAAAGGTATGGGCCCCAGGTCCTTGGGGTCAGCAGCTCTAGACTGATGGGCTTGTGATTTGAAATGTTGTTGTGAAGAATGCACATTTTAGCTTCTAATCCAAGAAGTAGGAAGGAGATTTGGACCAAAAATATGTCAAGTCTTGTCGCTATGTAACCCGGGACAACTCTCTTATTTGACCAAGTGAAGTTACCAGTAGTCGGCTTAATGTCTATTAGATCCAAATCTTGAATGAGGTCTTCCGCTAATTATCTTGTTGCATGCCTGACGATGTTGGCTCCTCTTTTTTCTTACGAGAGGAGGGTGAGGTTGAGGTCTCTGGCTATGATAGTATTCTCCAGTATCTCTAGATCTGCCAAGTCTTTGATGGAGTCCCAGCATAATTTTTTCTCACCTGCATTGTTAGGAGCATATATATTAAACAGGAAAATAATTTCTTTAGATTCTAAGTGCTGCATTTTTAAAAACATCCAATGAGTGTTCAGGTGTTCAGAGATTAATGAGAACTTATTAGGATTCCAGAGTGACCCAAGTGCTCCCGATGCTCCAAGGGCCGAGATTGCTTGCGCTCTGTCTTTCTTCCAAAATTTTTTGCTTGCCTAGAGGAAGGCTGAATCCTCCAATTTAGTCTCCTTGATGAGAAGGATGTTCGGGGCTTCCAGTCTTATTAAGCTGTTCATTGCTTCTTCCTTGGCTTTGGTGCCCATTCCCCTACAGTTCCAGGAGACTATTTTCATCATTTATTTTTGGTGTGATGAGCTCCTTTGGAGCTCTGGGTTTGGATCTTCTTCATCTTCGGGGTTTTTGCTAGGAGTTTCTCTAGCGTTGGTTGGCTGCCCTGAAGTTTGTCCTTATAAGTTTCATGGTCTCTTTTTTCCTTCGCTGACATGCGTCCTCTTGTAAATCTTCTAGGGGTAGACTGGGATTCACCTATTTCCCCTTCTTCCTCTAATTCCTCGAACTCTTGGGTTACCTCTTCTTCTTCTAATATCGTCCCTTTGGATCTCTTTGGTACGCTTTTGGAGGGGAGGCTTCGAGTGGAGGGATCTCCTTGGGGAATTCTGTTTCCTGTGTGTTCACAATTTCAGATCCAAGGATCTCAAATTTGTTTCCTTGACTTTCCATGGATGGTTTCTGAACAGGGCCTCCTTGGGGGGCTTTCGCATTTGTGTTTGCATTCTTCTTGTGTGAAGTTTTGGGATTCTTTACCTGATTCCACCCTTCTTCCTTCCCTTTTTCTTCCACCCCTTTGGACGGGCAATGTCTGGCAAAGTGTCCATAGACATGGCACTTCCGGCATTTGAACGACAGTTGTTCATAGTCCAATTTCTGTACATGAGTCCATGGACCTACAACTATTTTGATGGCTTCTAGTAGTCTGATCTCTAGATCTACCTCCACACAAATTCTGGCACAATCGTAATGATCTTTTTTGTTGGCCTTATCTATGAATTTCCCAAGAGAGTTTCCTATATGTTTCAATGAGTCCCAGTTCCAGAAGTGGACGGGAAGATTAGGGAGTCTTACCCATACTAGGACCGTTGTGGGAACATCCATTGCCGGATCGAAGTCTGGCATCCATTTATTTAAATACAGACCTTGAGGGCCCATGAAGTAGGGGTGTTGGTCAGGTAAATCCCCTCTGCGGAAAGAGGCGATCCCACTAGCCTATAACAGAACTAGCCACAATCAAACCACGCTGCTACGCAAGTTCCTAGTTATGCATCAAAGGTGAATCAAGAAGACCAACCTGGAGTCCAACGCTACGATTGAAGCAGAGTTGATATCCCCGCTCCCTCGCTCCAACAGATCATAAACGAACACCTGCACATGCAAAGGAAGAGACAGATACCAACATAAAAACTACCAAGGCACAACTATATTTCAGTCAGAAAGGAAATAAATCAACACATCACCATGATAGATAATGAGATTGGAACTATAATAGCAGTCGCTCATCAATTAATAATAAACAGGAAAAGTTACAACCATTGTTCTGACGTCGAACCTTCTCCTGGCTGGGCGAGTAACTATATGTGTCTTGCAATGCATCTCCTCTCCGGCAGCATAACCTCTCTAGCACTCACTAGCATTCCTCCAAGAACTCAAGAACTCAACATCTAACACTCCATGACTAACGATTATCACTACTATCACTAGCTTGTCCAATGCATAATGACAAGCTTATATAGATGAAGAAGGGAGGAGGATACGATGAACCGGGACACCTTTTGTGGATTAACATTATCCCCAAAAGCCATTAAAGATGGATATAGGATAGAGCTCGACATAAAGCTGATTTTTTATCCTCAGAAAAGCTCCATGTAATGAAGGAAACAACAGTCGGACGTGCGTTAAGGCAAAAAGCATGACCAAACTTGGTTGGCGCGACTGCTGCTCTAAGACAGAGCGCCAATGGTCGTGCCCTCTTTTGAGGATCTCCATGATTGGCGCGGGTAAGATACTGTGGACTTGCGCCAATGGAAAAAGAGCACTTTTTAGGGATAATCTGCAGGAGGTGTCTTCAGGGAACATGAAGTACATACTCAGGGGAACATAATGCAAGTGTTTTTAGACTTTGTCACTTCTTATAACTCCCGGGATGAGTCCTCTAAGGTACGACAAGAGGAGTAACAGGGATGGTGAAAAATTACTGTGTAACAGATGCCCCCTAAAGCATGAAGTCCGACAGGTGGAGAGGGGTGAAATGCTTTACAAGAACACACATAAGAACACATATAGTTACTGCCGCCGAGGATCTGTATTAAGAGACATGACTGATAGTTCAATTACATGATGTAAGTGGTATGGTCGCAGCCATGCATAAGAGAGTACATAAATAATCTCTATCCATAGTATGGACGCAGCCATCTGGTTAGGATCAATGAATTGACTCAGGTATGGTCGCAGCCATCCAGTGAATGAGTCAAGTATCAAGAATCACGCCTGGATTACAACAGACACAATCCAGGGTCTTGCGCTCCATCCTGCCCCGAACAAGAGTACAAGTTCAAGCATGTGAATATATGAGCTGAAGTCGAACATGCATGAACTTCATCTAATTACCAGTCAATAGTGGAAACTGTTAACAGACGCGAGAGGTACCACCAATAATGACAATGGCCCTCAAGGTACTATAGGTACAATCTATGGCGCGTGAATCAATGATCTGAAGTCGAACACCCGTAGAATCATTCGATCGGAGGCCAATGATGAAAACCTCACGTCGAACACGAAGAACCTGCCATTGAGGCATGCAGGCTCTAAGGCACTGGAAAGGAGTCTCTAGATCAACTTCCTGGATAATGAGTTGAAGTCGATAGGAAGTGACCTTGATCGAAGGTGGGCCATAATGTTTCCCACATCATCAACACGAGACAGAGAGATAATGTTGTGAATCAAGATTGTGCGAACTATCAGAGGGAGGTCGTTTCTTTGCAGAGGTCAACTTATCTTGAACATATCGGCGGCACATTAACAGAATTGGCAGTATTTGACATCAATGTATCAAAGGTCATGATGACGAGGCAATGAGTGGATGAGAGGTCAAATAGGGTACCCAAGTCCATGGAAGCAAGTGAAAGATATGAGATGAAATATCCCCACCCCGGACACGAAAACAAAAAGTGCCATGTTCAAGAGCGACATACTGCCGTTACGGTAATAATTATGGTTGAAAAATTTTCTTTTCCCCCCCGCCATTTCTGGCGAGTACCCCAGTTATTTTTAACAAGCTTGATGGGGATAGCATATGCTTGTGTTGTGACAAAATCTGATGTCATTAAGTTTTAACGAGTCTGACAAAGGAATAACTTGGCGTCTTTTCATGTTTAGAGAGTTTGAAAAGACAGCAGAAAAGGAAACTCCAGGGATGTCCTTTTTCGTAAAGTTGTGTCCCTCGGGCCCGAAAAAGTATAAAATAATACCCGAAAGAACCGCCCGATCATTACGATCGAGGAGTACTTTTCATAATTAGTGATTTCGACCCAAAAAAGTAAAAAAGCGGTCAAAACCACGTCGCTTCGTAACCATTAACAAGTTTGAAACGACAAAAACCCGGTGATCTTTTTATGTTTTAACGGTCGACAAAAAGAACTTAAAACGACCACCCCTTATTACCATTTAACGAGTCAAGAGGAGTGACTCGGCAATCTTTTCCTCTTTAAATGGTCAGAAAAGAGCTGAAAGCGGACATTCATTTTTATTTTCTTTAACGAGTCAAAAAGGAAAAATACTCGGCAATCTTTTCATATTTTATGAGTCAGAAAAGAGCGTAAACGCGACTCGTCCTGAAGGAACGAGTGGTATAAGTGTTGTTGGGAAAAGTATCCAATATGGAATGACCCTATCCCACTCCAAGGGTGATAGTACCTCAGCAACAATCAAAGCAAAGCTATTCGAGATTACTTCTTTATGAGATGTAAGAGAGGGGAGAAAAATATCCACTAACCGTTGTCTTCCGCTAATGATTGATCCAATCTTCTCTCTTTGCTGCTTGCTTCCATCTCCTTGCTCTTTCACTGGCCCAGCTACACCAAGATCCTGCAAAATAACAAGAGAGGGAAACTACAAGAAGCATACATTCATAACTGATTCAAGGATTAGAATAAATCAAATACACAAGTATAGCAATACACCATTGAGACACATGCATATAGAAGAACCTCAAATGCTTTATTAATGGAAGAAGTAAAGTTCTGAGAGCATTACAACCATAAGAGGCCCAATCCAGCAACACCTCCCAGCAGCAAGAAATCTCCTCTTCACCTCCTTCAAGCAAAGCACCCAATAGTTCTATACTCAAACCAACAGCACTTCCTTACATTCACAAGATTCCAGCCTCCTTAGACCTCATGAGAGAGCTCTATATATAGGAGTTTTGGAGAAAGGATGAGTCAGCTTGAGGCTGGCATGAAGCTGACTAGTGTCCTCTCCCACTTTAGTTATTCTTCAGTTCTTGAGTCCACTTGGAGTTTCTTGCTTCCACTTGGAGATCTAGATCCTCTTACTCATCACAAGGCGAATTCCCTGATCCAAGTGTCATTTTGGAAGCTTCCTGGGCATTTGACACCTTGAGGAATGACTGTGCCACTTGGCCAATCTCGCCCAGCGCAGGTAGCCTTCATTACTGTTGACATTCAGCGCAGGTACAGAGTGGAGCAGTTGACATTCAGCGCAGATGCTCAGTGGAGCAGTTGACATGATCCAGAATTAGCTTGCTTTTGAGTGTTTTCAGGTGGAGAACTGATATTTAGTGTTGTGGTTTGCTGACCTTGTTCCTGTAGGGGTAGGAACAACATGTTTAGGGACTTTGGATCCCTTAGATTATTGACATTTCATGCTTCATGCTGTAAGGCACAAAAATTTCTATAACAATTGCCCCCTAAAGTATGAGGTCGTTTATCGGGGGAAATGCTTTATCAGGAGGATCCGAAGTTCATTCAATCGCTGAGAGGTGACCTGTAATAAAATACAATACAATACATTATTTTTCATTCTGCTTTCATGATCTAGCTAAGGCGGGCATTCCCATGCTCAGCTTTATAAATTCATTTTGGTACATATAACAGACGATCGTCTGATGGTAGACTGATAATTCTCTGCTGAAATTATCATCCTTTGAGTAGGATGATCATCTGCTGCAATGATGTACATATCAAATGTCTTTATATTTCCTGAATATATATCGCAACCCGGATGGATGAAACTAGATCCGGGGTCTTCAAACTCGTTCGATCTTCACTCTAAGTACAAGTCGATCCATGTGATAATTGCGCTGAAGTCGAACATGGAAAGACATCGCTTGATTACCGGTCAATAATGTAAACCGTTAACAAGCGCGAGAGGAATCACCGATAATGATAATGACCCTCAAGGTACTGCAGTACAATTCACGTGGTGTGAATAAAGGACTTGGCGTCGAACACCACGCAAAATCTTCTGGTCGAAGGTCATTGATGTATACCTGTCGCCGAAAGTGAGAAACTTGCCATTGAGGCATGCAAGCTTCAAAGTACTGAGGGGGTTGTTCCTAGATCAACTTCTTGGATAATGAGCTGAAGTCGACAAGAAGCGATCCGTCAAAGGAGGGCCTTAATGAATCCCACATCAGTGACACGGAACGGAGCTAATGATTTTAGTGGAGGTGAAAACAATCTGTGAGATATGATTCAGGGTGGCGATCATGGGTGGATGAAGAATAATGTATGGCAGTGGATGGGACACGGTTGACTCTTTCTAAACAACATCTCTTGAACATATAACAGCATTGATGTGATGGATCGGTAGCATTACCCCAAATGTGGATGGTTTGGCGAAGACCATGGTGATGAGACCGGTGAATGAAACAACCCAACCCAATGTGATACGGAGGACAAAGTGTCATGTTCAAGAGCGACTTGCTACCATTAAAGCTTTGAGGTTCTCCCAATTTTTCCCCAGTCATTTCTGACCAGTACCTCTTTATTTTTGTCAAGCTTGAGGAGGATAACATATGCTTGTTCTATAACCTGCCCTTCGGGCAAGCCCATCGCTATGTTTTAACGAGCCTAGCGATAGGGAAACTCGTTCTCGTCTAAAGACAAGTTTGTCGCTATTTAATCATTTTAATGAGTCTAACGACAAGGAAAACTCGGTCCTTTTAATTTTTAGAGAGTCTGAAAAGGTACAGAAAGTTAACTCCAAAATTCCTTTTTCGTCATCTAATCCCTTAAGTCCGAAAAAGTATAAAACGATACAGAAGGGATGAGTTTTCGATAACTTTAACGAGCCGAATAAAACAAGCGCTCGACCTTTTTGTGCAATAATCCCTCAGGTCCAAAAAGATTCAAATCTAGAGGAGGGATAGCTCTTCCGGTCATTTTAACGAGCTCGAAGGCCAAAACTCGGCAAACTTTTCATATTTTACGAGTCAGGAGAAAAGAGCTCAAAGAAGACTCGTCTTTTGAGGAACGAGTGATAAATAGGGATAGCAGCAGATTCCAGGTACAGGTTGGAATTTTCCAATCACGGCAGTGTCACAAGGATGGCTAGGTGAAATCACTCTTCGCAGCTGTTCCTCAAAATAGGTAAACAATCATATGGGGGTGAACGATCGGCCAAATGAAATGGAGGTGGCAGGTGCAAAACACGACCAAGGCTCTTTATGGCTGATAAATTTACGGTCACAATGGTTATTTACCGGTACTGGGTTCATTTTTTAACGAGCTTGAATGCGCCAAAACACTGCTCAATCTTATGTTTATTTTTTAACGAGCATGAACTATGTGCTAAAACTGCTCAGATCTCGCTTTTCTATTTTTTAACGAGCATAAATTCCGCGGTAAAACTGCTCGATATACCAGTCATAAGATAAGAATGTCTCCTGTGAGATAGCTATTTTTTATGGAGCTTTATCTCACGAAGCTATGCTCCTCATATCCTTTCTTTGTGCAAGTTTGGAGACGGCTAATCCTACGAGTTTAAAGGGTTAGACCTACAGGTTTAAAGGGAGGACCTAAAAATTTAAAAAATAAATAGTCACCCCTTGCTTGCACTCCAAAAGGTTGCATGCCCCCAGGTATAAAACAGAGTTTCAAGGTTACCCCTACTTCTTTCCGCCAAAACTTTCGTTTCACCGAGAGAGGCATACCTCTTTCTGGTTACCCAAAGATTGTTTTGTTAACACCATCAAACGAAAACATTTCCTCGGCACTGTCTACCGAAGTAGACAATGGTGAATGACCTTTGTCAAACAAGTAACCTTATCAAAAGAATCCTATTCCAGAACAACCCCTCTTCCTTCTTTCGGACGGGGTACGGACTAGTCATATTCTTTCGTGGAAATTCTACCCTATACCCAAGGTTTCCTCTGCCCGAAGCAGACCAGGATGCATGCCCCCTGGGTTCCAGTCCCATCTTTCCGAATCACTCGCACTCATCGGGAAGGAGGACTGGGGGTGGAGACATTTCTTGAGTGAATAGACCATTGAGGGTTGGTATGTGACTATTTGCGATGCGTGATCCCGGAAATGAAAGTTGGTCTACGAGCTTGACCATTCTTCCTTCATGTGGAAAACACATTACTCTAAAGAGTGAGGAGACTATAGCTCCCATGCAATATATATAGTCTCGTCCAAGGAGTAGGTTATAATCCAAGGGTCCTTGAACGACCATCACGTTCATTTGAACGGTCTTCCCTTTCAATGTAACAGGCACATTGGGGAGGATCCCTAATGGTCGACTGGTTCCTTTATCAAAACCCGAGAGATTTCTTATCTCAGGCAAAAGCTTCGGGGAACCCAGTGCTTTCCAAGCAATAGAGGAAAGGATACTCACAGATGCCCCTTCATCAATGATAGTTCTAGCCATTACCATTCTATAAATTTGGACGATGATTCTGAATGGTATACTGGCTGGTAACCGGGGTCTGCCTAGTTGGTTCCAATCAAAGGATACAACCAGGTTGCTTGGTGGTGGGACCGAATACACGGCCGGATATGACCCTGATGATGTTCCTTCCTGTGATAAAGGAATGGGCACATTGCCCTGATTCTCATCAGAGTCGGTGTTGATGAAAAGAATCTGGATGGTGTCATCCTTATTCTCTTCAGTGAGGGTGTCATTTGAAGATGAATCTTCAGTGACGATGTCATTTGAAGATGAAACCTCTGAAGGCGGAACCGGGTCAACTGCCGTTTCGACCTTTAGACTTTCGTCTGGTCTGGATTCAGTAGGTTCATTTTCAATGACTGACTCTTCAGCTGACCACTTGAGCGGGCCAGCTGTATTTTCAACCAACGAAGGACTTGGCACGAGTTTTTTGTATCCAGGAGGAAGTCTCAACGGTGAAACCGGGCGATCTTCCAAAACTCTCTTCGCTTCGTCTAAGAAGGGACAACGGTGGATGGCGTGATCGCCTTTACACAGTCTGCAGGGGGATCTTGCTCCCCCTCTTTGTCTCGAAACTTCACTTTCGCTGATTGACGGTAAGCAATCAACATGGCTATCAGAGGTTGATGCTCCCGAATTGTGCAACCGAGGGGACCAGTCCCTTAGTATCCGGGGAATACAGGGACAATCTCTATGGAAGTGGTCTCCTCTACATATGACACATGGCGATTTAGGCCCGGTCTGTGCTGTGTGTGGATTTTTGTCAGATGTCTTTTGCTTGCCCCCAGGCCCCTTAGTCTCCTTCTTCTTCTTCTTCTTCTTCTTCTTCTCCTTCTTCTCCATGGGAGCTTGGCTTTTGCCGGCTCTACCTTGCGAAGAAGAAGGATTGGAGGAAGAGTTATAGGAAGTAGAAGGCTAGTGGGCAGCTCTAGACTCATCTAACTGTTGACTCGACTGCTCAGAAACCATGGTGTTCTGAACTACATTGGTTGAGAATAGCCAAATTGGCAGGCCAATTGTCAGTCCTGGAAGCGACAATGTAGCCATGTGGGGCGCACCAACTTCTCCCCAAGAGGAGAAAGGACTAGGATTTCCATCCTGTGGAATTCCTTGGTTGGGGCGTTCCATGTTCTCAACCTAAAGATCAACGCGGGAATAGGAGGTGATTATGTTCCGTTTAAAATAAATTTTATAACGACGCTTTAGACACAACTTGATTTTTCACTTTTTAAGAGTCGAGAAAAAGCTAAAGATGACTCTAGTATCCTTCGATGTTTTAACGAGCCCGAAGTGACAAATGCTCGGATGGACTTTTTCAGTTATAGAGTTTGAAAAAGGCCAAAAGAAACTGCTCTGGAGTTCTAGGCAGGGGGTGTGCCAAACTTTTCGCAAAACCACAGAATATGTTTTACGGTACGAGTGGTCGATCTTCGTGAATGTTGTGTTCACTACATTGCGATCAGTAGGGCGGTCGACACGGTTTCCTATGGATAAAGGCTTTGTTCCTATAGGGGTCTCCCAATATATACGCGACGGTACGTGGGAGCACAAGTCCGTATTGATACTTATCGCTTCACCGTGGAGGAATCACCCAACCACTCAACGCTAAGATATCACGTTTAACGACGCCGGAACACGTCTCTAGCTTAGACCTCTATGTGTTTGCGTTATGTTTCAATGCGTTGTTATGTAAATTCAATTTATTTTAAGGTTGATCTTGTTTAGCAGTTTGCCTTTATGGATCACCACGAGATGTATGATAACACTCCTAAATGCAGTCTAAGATGATAAGCAAGCTTTTCAATCTTTCAACTTTGAAAATCTTAACTACTGAGGGAAAAGAAAGACAACATCTTTTCACACAGATCATAGAGCACACACTAATGCACTTTTTCTTAAATCGACATGCAAACTGTCATAATGCACATGCACAATGCAGGTATTTCTTTTCTCTTTCTTAATGTTGGCGTAATACAAAAAGAAAGCTGTTGTATAACTTTGAATTCAATTTCAAGTGAAAGCAAACAAGTTTGTCCAAAATCAAAAGACACCTTAAGATTTACTTGTTTCGACACTAGAAACATATAAATTCAAACCATATGACGAAAGCAAAAGCTCAATCAGCTATGAACAGCAAACAAACTAACTCTTAAGATCAAAACGACACTTTATCACAGGTCTAGATCTAAGAGGCCATAGCAAGACTAGTTCACTTTCGTTATGGGAAACTGCAAATGATGTAAGAAATACACAAAGAACAAATACAGTTTCTTTATACAACCGAGGCGGAATAGTGGCAAGGAAAGTTGGTTTCAGATAGGTACATTGACTGGTAACAGGCAGCAAAACAAGGGTGAAAATAGGGCAAGAAACAGCAGGAAACCCCAGTAGCTCAAGGCAAGACTGGTTCAGCGCAGGTAGCCCCTTCGAGAACTACGCTGAAATGCAAACAACCTTCACACAGCCTGCACTGAAGAACGAAACTTTCGTTTCTCTTGGTTTCCGAGTCACAGATTGCTCAAAAATTCACATTTTTTGGCCAAATCAGAAGCTATCAGTCAAGTACACACTAAGGGATGAAAAGGAGGATGAAAAGCTATCACTAAGAGCTTATTAGAGTCCTTGTGGGTCAGCTCTTCAAATCATAAACTTGCCCAGAAACTGAGCTAGAGTAGCTGCCCTCTACTTTGCATTCGAAAGATCCAAATGCAATTCGATTCGGTACTCCCTGTGTTTATGAAATGAATAGCAAAAACACAAACAACCAACAAGATACAATCCCCAGCGGAGTCGCCAATTTGTTGTTGGGAAAAGTATCCAATACGGAATGACCCTATCCCACTCTAAGGGTGATAGTACCTCAGCAACAATCAAAGCAAAGCTATTCGAGATTACTTCTTTATGAGATGTAAGAGAGGGGAGGAAAAGATCCACTAACCGTTGTCTTCCGCTAATGATTGATCCAATCTTCTCTCTTTGTTGCTTGCTTCCAGCTCCTTGCTCTTTCACTGGCCCAGCTACACCAAGATCCTGCAAAATAACAAGAGAGGGAAACTACAAGAAGCATACATTCATAACTAATTCAAGGATTAGAATAAATCGAATACATAAGTATAGCAATACACCATTGAGACACATGCATATAGAAGAACCTCAAATGCTTTATTAATGGAAGAAGTAAAGTTCTGAGAGCGTTACAACCATAAGAGGCCCAATCCAGCAACACCTCCCAGCAGCAAGAAATCTCCTCTTCACCTCCTTCAATCAAATCACCCAATAATTCTATACTCAAACCAACAGCACTTCCTTACATTCACAAGATTCCAGCCTCCTTAGACCTCATGAGAGAGCTCTATATATAGGAGTTTTGGAGAAAGGATGAGTCAGCTTGAGGCTGGCATGAAGCTGACTAGTGTCCTCTCCCACTTTAGTTATTCTTCAGTTCTTGAGTCCACTTGGAGTTTCTTGCTTCCACTTGGAGATCTAGATCCTCTTACTCATCACAAGGCGAATTCCCTGATCCAAGTGTCATTTTGGAAGCTTCCTGGGCATTTGACACCTTGAGGAATGACTGTGCCACTTGGCCAATCTCGCCCAACGCAGGTAGCCTTCATTACTGTTGACATTCAGCGCAGGTACAGAGTGGAGCAGTTGACATTCAGCGCAGATGCTCAGTGGAGCAGTTGACATGATCCAGAATTAGCTTGCTTTTGAGTGTTTTCAGGTGGAGAACTGATATTTAGTGCTGTGGTTTGCTGACCTTGTTCCTCTAGGGGTAGGAACAACATGTTTAGGGACTTTGGATCCCTTAGATTATTGACATTTCACGCTTCATGCTGTAAGGCACAAAAATGTCTATAATAATAAGGGATAGCAACTGGTTCCGGTAACGGTGGAACTTACTCGAAACATGTAAAGGTTAAGAGGCTGGTTAATAAAACCACTCATCGTTGCAGTTCCTCAGGAAAGGAAAAAAAACCAAGTGAAAGGATATGATCGGCCAAAAAGATGGTGGCGATGGAATGAAACAACCAAGGCTCATCTAGCAGAATTTAGCGAATAAAAGGCAATCACGGGATGTAAATGGGTTCATTTTTACACAAGCTTGAACCATGGAGAACTTTGCTTGTAAAAAAAAAATTTGTTTCATGCCCCCAGCATGATCATACAAATCGAGGTACATGCCCCCCAAGCTTCATGACATTCAAGGAGTGGATGGTATGAAGGTTTACTTGGAAAGACTCGATTTTGAAGGAGGATGCATGCCCCCCGGGCTTCAGTCACGCACCCGGGTGAGCGGCCGTCATCAGAATGACGGGGTGGGTGCTGGGGTATTTCCTGTGGAAATAAGACCATTTAGGAATGGTAGATGACTATATGTGAAGTGTGAACCGGGGAAGGAAAGTTGGTCTATGACTTTGATCATTCTTCCTTCATGCGGAAAACACATCACTCTGAAGAGTGAGGACACAATAGCAAATATGCGATAAATATAGTCTCGTCCAAGGAGTAAATTGTAATCTAACGGACCTTGGACTACCATGACACCCATTTGAATAGTCTTCCCTTCTAATGTAATAGGTACATTGGGAAGAATTCCTAAAGGTCGAGTGGTTTCTCGATGGAAACCTGTAAGGTTTCTCATCTCAGGCAGAAGCAGTGGGGAACCAAGTGCTTCCCAAGCTGTTGAAGAAAGGATACTCACAGGAGATCCCTCATCAATAATTGTACCGGCCATAACCATGCGGTATACTTGGACTATAATTCGAAATGGTATGGAGGCTGGTAACCGAGGATTCACTAGTTGATCCCAATTAAAGGAAACAACTAGGTTGCTTAGAGGTGGGACTGGATAGACAGCTGGATATGATTCTGATGGACTTTCTTCCTGGTGCGAAGGAATGAGAGGGATGCTCACTTGATCATCTACGTTAATAAATAGAATTTGGGCGGTGGGATCTTCATTCTTTGCAGTGATAACATCATCTGAGGAGGTAACTTCTGAAGGCAAAACCGGGTCACTTGTAATCTGGACCGTTTGACTTTTGTCTGGTTTGGATTCAGGTGTAAGATCATCTAAGGCTGGAATTTCTGAAAGAAAAACCGGGTCACTTGTAATCTGGACCTCTTGACTTTGGTCTGGTTTGGATTCAGGTGTAAGATCATCTAAAGATGGAACCTCTGTAGGCAAAACCGGGTCACTTGTAATCTGGACCTTTTGAAAGACCGGGTCAACTGTAATCTGTAACTGTGGACTTTCGTTTGGTTTGGACTCAGATGGTTCATCTTTGATGATAGAGTGGTGTGTGGATGATGAATATAAATCAACACTCGTTCCGACCAGGGACTGGTCTGGAACAGGCGGAGCACAGGTAGGTTCAGGAAGAGAGGTCTGGACCAAAGAGGAATCATGTTTGATCACTTGGTTAGTGGAGAGATGATCTGCAGCTGCAAAAAGACGCTGATATCCAGCGGGTAGTTTGGGTAAGGGAGCTGACAGACTTGCCAAAAGATGGGAGGCTTCATCCATAAGTGGACAAAGGCGAAGGAGATGATTACCTTCACAAAGTCGACAAGGGAAACGAACCTTCCCTTTTCTCTTACCAACTGACAAGGTATCGTCGATTGGCGACGACAAGGAGCGAGTCGGGTCACGGGACCATATATCGAGGATCCTGGGAATACCAGGACAATCAGAAAGAAAGTGGTCCCCCTTGCATAATCGACAAGGAGACTTAGCCTTCCGCGGAGGAGCAGAAGGGGATTCCACTTCAGATATTTTCGTGGTAGATGTGACCTTTCCCTTAGGAGACTTCTTCTTGTTGGTCTTCTTCTTCTTTTTCTTAGCCACCTGGTTAGTGAAATCCACGGTTTCACCAGGCGAAATAGAAGATGAGGACGCAGCAATGGGCGAAGAAGGGAAGGGGTCCACCTTAGAATCAACATGGTGTTGTTCAGGTGGAGGAGGTGGTGGCAGAACAGGAGTCACCACACTTGAGACCATTGAGTTTGAAAACAACCACACGGGTAAACCAATGGTCAACCCAGGCAAAGACAATGTTGCGATATACTGAACACCGACATTTCCAACAGAAGGAAATGGACGAGGGTTCCCATCAAGAGGAACACCTTGGCCGATGGGCACTGGGAAGGCTGCCATTGAACGAGAAATAATCCTACTCAAGCTAACGCAAACAAAATCTAATTGGGTAGATGTTATCATGGCCAATAAATTTTAAGACATTGAACTTAACCTTTTCATTTTTTAAGAGTCGAGAAAAGGATAAAAGATGACTCTAGTCTCCTTCGAATATTTAATGAGCACGAAGTGACAAGACGCTCACAGGAACCTTTTCGTTTAGGGAGTCCGAAAAGGATCAAAAGTGACTGCTCTGGAATTCTAGGTAGACGGTGTGCCAAACTTTTCACAAAACCACAGAATACTTTTTAGGGTACGGGTGGTCAATCTTCGTGAATGCTGTGTTCACTGCATTGCGAATCGTAGGGCGGCTGACACGGCTTCCTATGGATAAAGGCTTTATTCCTATAGGGGTCTCCCAATATATACTCGACGGTACGTGGGAGCACAGTCCGTATTGGCACCTATCGTTTCACCGTGGAGGAATCACCCAACCACTCGACGATAAACTACCAGGTTTAAAGACGCCGGAACACGTCTCTAACCTAGACCTCTAGAGTATTTTCGTTATGTTCCAATGCATTGTTATGTTCATTGAGTTCATTTTAAAGTTTATCTTCGATTATGTTTCAGTTTTTGGTCCTACCGTATGTGATATCTCAAAAACTTCTTAGATGCAAACTATATGCCAAAATTAAATCATTTGATTCGATGAATTCTATCTACAGGAGGGTTGAGATTTTTACACAAACGAAGTGATCACTCAACAATCAACAAAGATCCTAATGCAGCTAATAACAAGAAATGAAATTTTTTCTTTTTCTTTTTAATAGCAACAAATAACAATAAATGCTAACTAATATGATGCAAAATATTTTTTTGTTTTTCTTTCCTTTAAGATGGCATGATGCATGTAAACAAATTTTAAGAGATATGCACAATCCAAGTTCACTCAATGAAATAGAACCAATTCTGAAACACCAAAATGAACCATGCAAGCAAGGAAAAACACAAAAGACTTTCACTGAACCATGTAATCTAAGTTCGAATGAAATCGAGTGAAATCCAAAGAGGCTAGAAGTGAAGCACTCAGAGTATAGAAGATCAAGCTTTAACAAATCACTGGATAAGTGCAGAACACAACCAACAAGCTGACTGGATAATCAAGAGACCGAAACTTCCCACAGAAGGCTAGACATGCAAAGTCACTAGATGTCCTAGGGCTGAGTCGAAAATCAATAGAAATGAGCAAACAGCTGAGGGATAAAGGCTAAGACCAGTCAAGCAGAGGTTCAACACAGTTCCAGAGGCTGAAAGAGATATAAAAAGAGATTGAAAGAGCTTTCCACCCACGCACAGGCAAAATTTACAGAGCTGGCGCGACTGTCAGCCTGCAACTTGCGCTACCACAGGATTGGCGCGAGTTGCTTTTGAGCAACATGCGCCAACTGGCATGACTGTCAGAGAAATAACCGCGCCAATTAAGCTTGCCAACTAGAAAAATAAATGATACGACCTCAGGTCGGGTTGACAGTGCTCAGATGGGTCAAACAGTAAAGAATAAACTCAAAACTGACTCAGGAAGCTCATTCACTCAAGCAAGCAGAAGAAAATTAACATGCAAGACAAAAATCAACTAGCTCCTCCCCAGCGGAGTCGCCAAATTGTTGGTCAGGTAAATCCCCTCTGCGGACAGAGGCGATCCCACTAGCCTATAACAGAACTAGCCACAATCAAACCACGCTGCTACGCAAGTTCCTAGTTATGCATCAAAGGTGAATCAAGAAGACCAACCTGGAGTCCAACGCTATGATTGAAGCAGAGTTGATATCCCCGCTCCCTCGCTCCAACAGATCATAAACGAACACCTGCACATGCAAAGGAAGAGACAGATACCAACATAAAAACTACCAAGGCACAACTATATTTCAGTCAGAAAGGAAATAAATCAACACATCACCATGATAGATAATGAGATTGGAACTATAATAGTAGTCGCTCATCAATTAATAATAAACAAGAAAAGTTACAACCATTGTTCTGACGTCGACCCTTCTCCTGGCTGGGCGAGTAACTATATGTGTCTTGCAATGCATCTCCTCTCCGGCAGCATAACCTCTCTAGCACTCACTAGCATTCCTCCAAAAACTCAAGAACTCAACATCTAACACTCCATGACTAACGATTATTGCTACTATCACTAGCTTGTCCAATGCATAATGACAAGCTTATATAGATGAAGAAGGTAGGAGGATACGATGAACCGGGACACCTTTTGTGGATTAACATTATCCCCAAAAGCCATTAAAGATGGAGATAGGATAGAGCTCGACATAAAGCTGATTTTTTATCCTCAGAAAAGCTCCATGTAATGAAGGAAACAATAGTCGGACGTGCGTTAAGGCAAAAAGCATGACCAAACTTGGTTGGCGCGACTGCTGCTCTAAGACAGAGCGCCAATGGTCGCGCCCTCTTTTGAGGATCTCCATGATTGACGCGGGTAAGATACTGTGGACTTGCGCCAATGGAAAAAGAGCACTTTTCAAGGATAATATGCAGGAGGTGTCTTCAGGGAACATGAAGTACATACTCAGGGGAACATAATGCAAGTGTTTTTAGACTTTGTCACTTCTTATAACTCCCGGGATAAGTCCTCCAAGGTACGACAAGAGGAGTAACAGGGATGGTGACAAATTACTATGTAACAAGGGGCCATTCCTGAAAATGAGATCTTTGTCCTCTTTTGCAGAAAATTCAAATAAGAAATATCCTCTTTCAAGGAAGTAAGAGGTTAACTTGTTTTTTATCAGAGGAGCCCAGTTCCTGGCGACCCAGTTCTCAGTTGATTTCAGGGAAGGTCGTAGTCCTGTAAACTGACCGACCAGAGCATGATCTGCCAGAGACAAGGCTACCTAAATCAGACCTTCAGGTGAAAGGGCGATCTTGGGGATATCTTCAAGTTTTTTCACAAACTTAGTAGCTTCCACGCATTTCTTCTTTGGCAGAGAGGCCAGCAAGGTTTTGAAGGCCTCAGCGGCGAAAGGCGGAGGAGGGGAGGAAGACCCCTGAGGGGGAGTCAACTCCTCCATGAAGAGCAGCAGGTCCAGTCAGCCCGGCCGCAGTTTGAAGCAAAGCCCCCGGCGGACACGTCCGCAAGGATCGAGACGCACAGAGGGCGGGCGCGCTCGCAGATTCAGAACACGCGAAAAGCGGATCTCGTAGGTTGCAGAGTGGGAGCTGAGGTTAAGGTGCAATGGTATTTAAAAAAAAATGAATAAAAAATAAAAAATCGTTTAAATAATAAAATACTAAACAATAAATTATATTATATTATATTACAATATAAATATTATTATATTAGTTTTGTTTCCTATTATGAGTATAAGAGAATTTGTAAATGAATTTAGTGATTTAAAAATCTTTAAAATTTAATAATATAAAGGTGCAGTTTAATAAAGTGAATTTTAAAGTTGATCATCATTAATATTTTTAGGTATGGTTTAAAATTTGGTATTAATAAAGGTGTAGTTTGATAAAGTGAATTTTTATTTTTATTTTTTTCCATAAAATTTGGTGATATTATTCCTAAGGAAATTGTTAAGTTTTGTAATTTAACATATATTTTTAAATATAAAATTAAATTTAGTTGTTAGAAATGTCTTTTAAAATAGATTCAGCTGTTTGAAATGTTTTTTTTTTGTTCAAATTGTCACAAATGCATGTGTAGTTGTGTTTTTTTTGGTTCAAATTGTCACAAATGCATGTGTAGTTGTGTAACTTACTGTGAAGTGTTGGTGATGGTTAGAAATAACTATCTTATTAACTCCAAGTTAGTTAATGATATTTAATGGAAAGATCATTATAAAATATTAGTTAATGGCCTTTAATGGAAATATTATTATAAAATCTTAGTTAATGACCTTTAATGGAAAGGTCATTATATTCTATTCTATTATATTATATTATATTATATGATATGATATTACAATATATTAATATTATTATATTAGTTTTGTTTCATAATATGAGTATAAGAGAATTTGTAATTTTATATTGTTTCTTTTTTTAAATGTAATGTTTTTTTAAATGTAAAAATGAATTTAGTGATTTAAAAATTTAATAATATAAAAGTGTAGTTTAATAAAATGAATGTTATTTTTTCCATAAAATTGGGTGATATTATTCCTAATGAAATTGTTAAGTTTTGTAATTTAACATATATTTTTAAATATAAAATTAAATTTAGTTGTTAGAAATATTTCTTAAAAATAGGTTTAGTTCTTTGAAATGTTTTTTATTTGGTTCAATTTGTCACAAATGCATTTGTAGTTGTGTAACTTACAGTGAAGTGTTGATTATGGTTAGAAATAACTATCTTATTAACTCCAAGTTAGTTAATGATCGTAAATGGAAAGATCATTATAAAGTCTTAGTTAATGACTTTTAATGGAAATATCATTATAAAGTCAGGTCCATTAAATAGGTATCCAATTTTCCATCCTTTAGGTAAATAATTCTTTGATAAATTAGAAGATCTCTCTATTGGATTAAAAATTATTTCTTATAATTTATGAAGATATCTGATTTTACATCCTTTAGGACATTAATTCTTTGATAAATTAGAATATCTATCTATTGGATTAAATATCATTTCTTATACTTTATTAATTTTATGTTTTAATCCATTATTAATTATTTAATTTTTTATTTTATTTTAATTTAATTTGTTTAAATAATAAAATATTAATATTATTATCTTAGTTTCGATTTCATAATATGAGTATAAGAGAATTTGTCATTTTATATTTTTATTTTTTTTAAATGTAACGTTTTTTTTTTTTTAATGTAAAAATGAATTTAGCAATTTAAAAATCTTAAAAAGTTAATAATACAAAGGTGTAGTTTAATAAAGTGAATTTTTAGGTTGATCATCATTAATATTTTTAGGTATGTTTTAAAAATTGGTATTAATAAAGGTGTAGTTTAATAAAGTAAATTTTTATTTTTTTTCCATGAAATTGGGTGATATTATTCCTGATGAAATTGTTAAGTTTTGTAATTTAACATATATTTTTAAATATAAAATTAAATTTAGTTGTTAGAAATGTTTCTTAAAAATAGATTTAGTTTTTTGAAATTTTTTTAATTTGGTTTCAATTGTCACAAATTCATGTGGTTGTGTAACTTACCGTGAAGTGTTGGTTATGGTTAGAAATAACTACCTTATTAACTTCAAGTTAGTTAATGACCTTTAATGGAAAGATCATCATAAAGTCCGGACGATTAAAAAGGTATCTGATTTTCCATCCTTTAGGACATTAATTCTTTGATAAATTAGAAGATCTCTATTGGATTAAAACTTATTTCTTATAATTTATTAGTTTTATGTTTTAATCCACTCATAATGATTAAATTTTTAATTTATTTTATTTAATTTGTTTAAATAATAAATTATTAAAGAGTAAATTATATTATATTATTACAATATATTAATATTATTATATTAGTTTTGTTTGATAATATGAGTATAAGAGAATTTTTAATTTTATATTGTTTATTTTTTTAATGTAATGCTTTTTTTTAATGTAAAATGAATTTAGTGATTTAAAAATCTTTAAAATTTAATAATATAAAGGTGTAGTTTAATAAAGTTAATTTTTAGGTTGATCATCATTAATATTTTTATGTATGGTTTAAAAATTGGTATTAATAAAGGTGTAGTTTAATAAAGTGGATTTTTATTTTTTCCATAAAATTTGGTGATATTATTCCTAATGAAAATGTTAAGTTGTGTAATTTAACATATATTATTAAATATAAAATTAAATTTAGTTGTTAGAAATGTTTCTTAAAAATAGATTTAGTTGTTTGAAATGTTTTTTATTTGGTTCAAATTGGCACAAATGCATGTATAGTTGTGTAACTTACTGTGAACTATTGCTATGGTTAGAAATAACTATCTTATTAACTCCAAGTTAGTTAATGACCTTTAATGGAAAGATCATTATAAAGTCTTCATCAATGACGTTTAATGGAAAGATCAATATAAAGTTGGGTCGATTAAAAAGGTGTCCAGTTTTCCATCCTTTAAGACATTAATTCTTTGATAAATTAGACGATCTCTCTATTGGATTAAAAATCATTTCTTATAATTTATTAGTTTTATGTTTTAATCCACTTATAATTATTAAATCTTTAATTTAATTTAATTTAATTTGTTTAAATAATAAATATTATTTAAACAAATTAAATTAAATAATATTTATTATTTAATTTAAAATTGGTTTTCTATTTTTTAGATGCTTCACTCACAATGTCATCATGTGACGGTGGTCAACATTCTATGGGTGGTCATCAATCTCAGGGTGGTCAACATTCTCAGGGTGGTCATCAATCTCAGGGTGGTCAACATCATTTAGGTAAATTATACATGTCTATATTGCATACATGTATGAATACATTTGTTTGCATGTTTTTATATTTATGTAATTTTATATATTGATCCAAAGGGTGAAAATGTTGGTCCAAGTAGAAATAAGTGAATTCATACATAATAAATATTATTATGTGTTTAAATAATAAATATTTATTATTTAAACAATAATAAATATTATTGTTTAAATAATAATATTTATTATTTAAACAAATTAATAATAGGTCGCGTAATAATCATATTACGCGACCTATTATTAATTTGTCGCATAATATGATTTACGCGACAAATTACGCGTAATATGATTTACGCGTAATTTGTCGCGTAAATCATATTACGCGACAAATTAATAATAGGTCGCGTAATATGATTATTACGCGACCTATTATTAATTTGTTTAAATAATAAATATTAAACAGAAAATTATATTATATTATATTATATATATTACAACAATATTAGTTTAGTTTAGTTTCATAATATTAGTATAAGGGAATGTGTAATTTTATATTGTTTATTTTTTTTAAATGTAAAAATGAATTTAGTGATTTAAAAATGTTAAAATTTTAATAAAATAAATGTGTAGTTTAATAAAGTGAATTTTTAGGTTGATTATCTGTGATATCCCCTATAAATGTGAATATTTCTCTTATTTACTGCATATTAAAACAAACTGGAAACTGATTTAAGTTTTTAATAAATAGAATTTTTGTTTTAAATTATTAAAAGAAATGCAGTACTGGAATTTTGGCAAGAAAGTGATTTAATATAATTTCATGAGAAGACATGTGTTAAAGGGTGATGGAAGTAATTCTCAAGAAATAGTTAGGGCTGGGTAGTTACCCAACCTTAACTACTCCTAAGAAAGGTTTTATCCCAAAAGATCAAGAGGATGAGGGGATCTGAAATTAGGGGAAGGAGAAACACTTAAGGTAGAAAAGAAAAGAACTGCAATGTAAGGATAGGTAGGAACTGTTGTAGTTAAGACTAGTCAAGACCAGATAACTACTATGGATCAAGATCAAGATCGAAAATTCTTGAAAATAAGACCCAAAAACGGGCAGGAGACAGATAACTACTATGGATCAAGATCAAGATCGAAAATTCTTGAAAATAAGACCCAAAAACGGGCAGGAGACAGAGGTGCTGTAGCGCAAGTCTCAAGGTTGGGAGGCAAGTCGAGTTTAAAAATTCTATTCGGTTCAAATAGCCAGATAAGTACAAATCTAGAAAGATTATTTTGTTTAGTTGATAATGGAGCTATTTAAGTTCCAATATTAGAATTAGTATAGCTACTTTATATCTGGTTAAGTACATGTATATAAATATATTTATGCTTTAAATATATGTATATGTAAATACTAGCGAAAGAAAATCTGAAGGTAACTCTATTACATTTGAATACAGGATAAGATAACCAATACTGAGTATAATAAATTAGAAAAGAACGACAATGAAGCTAGATATTATTCCTTTAGGTAGAAAGTAAAACCTCCATCTGAGAAGCATGAAACAGAAATAAAATTACAACATACATTAACAAAATTAAGGAATTCTCTCTGAGAACCTAACAAATAAATACATATCTTTATAAAAGAAAAAAGAACACAACTCTATTATTCCTTAAATCAAAAAAATAGGCCTTACTAGAAAAATAATTAGACTATCTTCTTGAAGATTTAATATAACAATTAGAAAATGCATAAAGATCTTTCAGAAAATCCACCTATTAATACTTCAGCAGAAGAAAGGAAGTAATAACCCTTGGAAAAATCTAGAGAGGAACACAGTAGAAAATTTCCACAAAATGCATAAGGAAAATTCTTGTACAATATTCACAGTATAATGTTTGCAAATATCAAAATGCACAGTCAGATTTCCGCGAGGATTCCTCGCCTTCACCAAAAAATAATACAGTAACAGTAATATCAGAAGTTTTCTCTCAACATGATACATATGCAAAATGTCGGCATAGCCGAAACCCCAGTCGATAGACCCCAAACTTTGCAGTGGTCGAATAAGTATAGTAGACCTTAGGTTATATAATTACATAAAAACAACTATAATTGGACAAAGATTTCTGAATTTCTAAGGCCTAACCCTAACCAGTTAAAGCACTATCTTTGGATAGACTAAGAGACCCAGAACCTCATCAAATGAAAGTTTACATAATTCAAAAAAAAATTGAATCAAAGCCTATAGGAGAATTTCAACTCCACGAAAATAGCGTAGACCAAAGAAATAAAAGACAGGTCCAAGACTTATGACAAATACGAAGCCTCAAACCCTAGAACCATTTTCACTGTATCTCATACCTGTTTAAAGTTGATGGATGGACCTGGATAAGTGACAGCTGAAGAGAAACCACCAGGATCAAATCTTGTGAAACCTGGTAGAGCATTGCAAACGTAAGGGATTCATAAACATAATGAGAAGCAGACACCGAAAAAAAAAAAAAAAAAAAAACTAATTTGTAGTCACTTACCTAGGCAGTTGCTGAATACCTCTGCCTTGTTGAGAAGCTTCCTCGACATACCCAGTCTAGTGTTTATAGCCATGATCGAAATTGATGGCCAGCAGAGACAGTAAGATATGGCAAGGCCACACTAGAAATAACAAGCTCTCTGAAATTTAACAGATGCGAAGGGGCTAAGCATTACTCACTATGAAACTCTCTGTTGGAATCTAGAGGTGAACCCCTCCACAGCAAAAATGCCAATAGAAAAACCCCAATCCGAACCTGGCTACGGCTTAAATACTTTCGACTCAGCCTCCACCATCAGATGATCAGCTGCAAGGAAATCCCTCGATGGGGCACGGTCAACCATGCAGTTGGAGGCTAGGTGTAGATCATAACAAAGACTCGCGAAGGAGTGGCTTCGCTTCCCTAGGAAGGTGGCCAGACCCCATTAAAGACTACCATAAAGTAGGCGATACCAGTTGCATCTTACACATTGTAAAAATATTTGTATTTGTGTACAGAATGACTAAGGTAAGGGTTTATGAAATAGATTAAATGATTTTGCGATGGCAACCAATATGTAATGTCTATATTAAATATATGCTACATTCACCCCTCATAATTATAAGAAATGTAACAATACATAACTGCATGTGGTAAGACTATCAAACTAAATCCAATTGATATAATTGTCGATAGTAGCTATTTTCAAGTAAAGGTTTAAAACTTTGAGTGTGTGTGTGTATTTATTCCTTTCATATGGATATGTGCCATCTGGTATCAGAGCGGCTCAAGTTGCTAAACTGAGACCTATGGAATCAAGGAAATAACAGATTTTGTGATATGCACGTAGGAAGCAGGAACACCCAGTATGAGGAGAATAGGTAACCCACCACTCAGATCCTCAATAGGGACATGAGCCACACCATTTCAGGAGGGAAATCCTGAAGTGTGGGTATAGCTGGGTGAGGAGCCACAGAACACCGCACAGATATTAGGGAGACAGAATTGGAATGGATGAACAAAGTATCACCTGGGAAAAATTCTAGATATATTTTAAAGAAAAATACCTAACAGAAAGATTCTATGATGAAAAATCTAAAGAATTTCATGATCTTTGGCTAGGAAAAATGTCCATGGACGAATTCATAACAAAGTTCACATCATTACTTCGATACGTGCCTTACATACGTGAAGAGAAAGCAAAGGTACAACGATTCATCAACAACTTACCTCTATTCATGAAGGAACGACTAGAATTTGACAACCCAAAGACCATGGATGAGGTGATCCGCAAGGCACGAATTTTCTATCAGCAAAATAGGCCAAAAGGAGACATGAGAAAGAAATGGAATGATAAGAAAGGAAATAAATTTGTTCCCAATCAAAAAGGAAATAAAGGTTCTGGTAGCAAAGGAGTGTATAAAGGACAAACCAACATGAATTTTAATAAAAATCAGCACAGATTTAAAGTACCAGGCGAAGCTGGAACTAACAAACAACCAAGCAGAACTGGAGTGGAATTAGCTACCAGGCCCCCTGTACAGTGTTGGGGATGTGGAGGCCCACATTATATCAAGAACTACCCACAACATAGGGGAGCTGACCAGATCTCTCAGTTACAAGAAGCCTCTACAGTGGGAGAGATAGCAAGGAGTCTCCCCAAAATTAATACCGCCCTAGAAGATCATCAAGTAGAATTTCATGTAGAATTTCCCACTGTAGATCACCAGATAATGTAATATACTAAAGAAAAATACTTGAACTACTTCTACAAACAAACTTGCGGAATCTTAGTTGATTTTGAGCAAGATCAAATAGAACACATATAACAGAGGATGAGAAATCAATCACACATGAACATAGAAGAATACTCTGGGGAAAGCCTCAGCTAAAAACCCTGATATTTGTATTATCATACAAGTGGAAATATGTCCAGATTACACAAAGCTTTAGCTCACAATCTATCCAACTCTCAGTACAATCCCTCAATGTTGCTCATAGATTGAATAGACACAACATATGCCTTCCTCCAATCCTCCAAGCCTCCTATTTCCTTGCGCAGTTTCTCCTGGGTCCTTTGGCTACCACCTCTGTGAATTAACCTCTCATGCAACTCACCAAACTCGGAAGTAATTGCACAATCTCCAAGGAATGAATTCCTTCTGCATGCAAGAGATATCCTCAATGGAATATTCCTGCAACTGATAGTACACTGTCCCATCATCTGATCTCAACCGTGTCTCTGACTGAACTGACATGTATGAGTTATTTATGAGAGAGTATTCAGTTATATGAAGTACAGTAGTTACATGCATGCATGCATTAACTAACTGAACTCACAATTAGTTCCACAAAATGTTGGAACTAATCTAACTGGACTTAACTTAGTTAACTGAGCTAACTAATTAGAACTCAAAGTACAACTCGTCTTGATCTCCTTAATCAAGGGATAACTTAATCAAAGGGAAAATTGTTGCATGTCTTCACATTGACTTCATGTTTGATTTTCTCCAACTAATTAACTCAAGATGAATTAATTAATTATTTTTCAAATAGCTGCTAAGATCAAATTCGAATTTCAGTTCAGGGACTAACTAAAATTAGAATGTACCCCGAAATGCTATTTATAGCAATGCTATTTTTAGCACTTCTATATTTATCATTTCTTGTTGCTATTTTCAACACCCCCTCTCAACAAGAAAGGGATTATCTGTCACCCCAATCATGTCTTTGTGGAACTCGAACTTGCATCTTGACAATGCCTTAGTCAAAATATCTACATCCTATTCCTCGGTCAAAACATACAACAACAACATGATCCTCTTCACCACACAGTATTGAAGATGATGATACTGGATATCGATGTGCTTGGACCTATCTAATACAACTCTGATTATTGCAATAGATCACAGTTGGATCCATCCTCTGACCAAACAATCCAACTAGAATTTTCCGCATCCAAATGGCCTCACATGTTGCCTGACTGGCAGCCATGTATTTAGCCTCTGCTGAGCTAAGTGCAACTGACCTTTGTTTCCTATTGTACCAAGAAACTGCAGCTGAACCAAGGTTGAAAATTCCTCCTGAAGTGTTCTTCCAAACTAATGGACTCCTTGCCCAATCTACATCTATGAAGCCCTGAAGCTTCACTCCCTCTATCCATCTATACCACAATCCATACTTAGATGTGCCTCTAAGGTATCTCATCACATGCTTCGTTTCCTTCCAAAACAACTTGGTAGGTTGAACCATAGCTTGACTCAACTAGTTCACCGCAAAGCACAAATCTGCTCGTGTGTTCACTAGATACATCAATGAACCCACAAGCTGCTGATAAACAGTAGCAACTACTACCTCACCTGAAGTAGCATCCTCCTTCCTCCAGTTACCAGCTAAAGGAGTCTCATGGACTTGCACTTCTCCATGTGGAATCACCTGATTATCTCATTGGCATACTTGCCTTGAGACACAAACACTTCCCCATCCTTCTACCACACTTCCATTCCTAGAAAGTAGTGCATAAGACCCATGTCTTTCATCTCAAACTCTCTTGCAAGGTCCTTCGTGCAAGACTTGATCAACTGATCATCACCTATCAATATCAGATCATCAACATAAAGAACAATTATCAATGGCTTACCTTCTACAATGATGTGGTAAAGGTTTGCATCTACTTCACTCTTTGTGAAGCCCAACTCGGTGAAATAGCTGTCGACCCTGGTGTACCAAGCATGAGGTGCTTCCAGCCCGTACAAAGCTCTCTTGAGTCAGCACACGTGCAACTCACGATCAAAGGCCTCAAATCCTTCCGGCTGCTCTATGTACACCTCTTCCTCATAATTGCCGTTGAGGAAAGCAGTCTTCACATCCATCTGATGGATCTTCCAACCCATCTGAGCTGATAATGCCAAAATCGAACTGATAGATGAGTACCTTGCTAAAGGAGCAAAAGTCTCATCGTAGTCGATCCCCTCAACCTGTGAGAAACCACGGGAAACAAGCCTTGCCTTATGTTTCTCAACGCTACCATCAACTGCTTACTTTACCTTGTAAAGCCATCGGGAACTCACTACTGACTTGTCCTCCAGTCTTGGGACAGCATCCCAAACACTGTTCCAAGCTATGGAGTCGTACTCCTCCACCATAGCATCAACCCAGAATGGTTGTTGCACTGCTTCCTTGAAGGAAGGTGGTTCGGTATCTACACACTCCCCAACCAAGGCCATGTAACTAGTGTACCGCTCGGGTGATCTCCTATGTCTGCGTTGAGAGGATGGTTGTCCCACATTCTCTTTTGCATCCATCACCAATCTATCATCTTCCCTTGAGCATTTTCGCCCATCTCTGGAAGACTCTGCATGAGTGGATGTCTCCACTCCTAGATCCTTTGCATGTGACTGCTCCACATCAGTCTGAGGCTCCTTCTCCTTAGGAACCAAAAGTTTATCCTCTGCATGTAGCTTGAGCTCCCTCTCAAGTGATACTCGCATGGCTTTTTACTCGTTGAACTTCAGATCTCTGCAAACCATTGTCCTCTGACTGGTAGGCAAGAACACCCAATAGTTATGGGGTGTCTTAGTGTACCCCACAAGTATCCCCAACTCAGCTATTGGATCTATCTTTTTCCAGGCATCTTTGGTCACATGGAAATAAACCGATGATCCAAAGATCCTGAAGTGACTCACATATGATCTCTTCCCAGAAAAGGCCTCCACTGGTGTCTTCATTCCCAGTATACAATGCGGGCTTCTATTCTGCAAGTATACTGTTGTGTTGCATGCCTCAACCCACAAATAAAATGGTAGGCTTTGGTCATGCAACATCGCTTGAGCTACTCCCATAATCGATCTGTTCTTCCTTTCGACCACCCCATTCTATTGTGGGTTATGAGGTGTCATAAGCTCCCGTTTAATTCCTTTTGCCACACAGAAGTCCTTAAACTGTTGGGAGACATACTCTCCACCATTGTCACCATGCAAGGCCCTTATTTTCTTTCCAGATTCTTTCTCTGCCAAGGCTTTGAACTCACAAAACCTTGAGAAGGTTTGATCCTTCTTCTACATAAAGTAGATCCAACATCGATGAGAAAAATCATCAATAAAAATAACATAGTACCTTTGTTTAGTGGTGGAGGTTGTAGAGAATGGTCCACACACATCTGTATGAACTCACCCAGGATTGCTCCAACTCTACTATCTTGATCCTGAAAGGAAGATTTCGCATACTTACCCAAGGTACAACCTTTGCATGTATCCACTTGCTCCAGTTTTCCCTTGGGAAGTCCGATAGAAATATATTTCATGATCTCCAAGGCTCCATGGTGCAAGTGGCCCAATCTTCTATGCCATATCTCGCCAACATATTGGCTTTGTACCAACTCTTCTTTGGAACTCAATGCAGCACAGTCATCTACCTCCAGCTTGTAGAGATTCTTTACTCGAATCCCAATCCTCTTGGTCTATCCAGTGCTGATATGCCTCAGGAATGCCTTTCCTTTACTAAAGACTACATCATAGCCTTTATCTTCCATCATAGCGACGAACACAAGATTCTTCTTCAAACCAAGCACATACTTTATATCAATCAGGGTGAGAGGAGCTCCATGCTCCCTCTGAAACACAACCATACCTTCACCTGAAACACGGTACTTTCCATCATCCCGCATCTCGATCCGCGTCTAGATGTCCTTCTCCTCCAAGGTACCAAAAAGATTCTTGTCGTCGGTCATGTGGAATGAAGCTCCACTATCCAGGTACCAAACATATCCCACCATCGATGAAACCACGCATGCGATGAGGGTGAAATCCAATTCGAACTATGAGGCCAGTGCCTCACCATCTCATCCCTTCGAGGATACCTTCTTGGATTTCTTCTATGGACGATTCGTAGCATAATGGCCCACCTCATGAAAATGAAAGCATCTCACTTTCGATTTGTTAATCTTCTTCCCACCATGGGAAGAACTGGATTTGCAATGGGATTCCTTCCCTTTCCCTTTCCTCGTCTTACTTGCTAAGGCTAGATTTTCTTCATCATCTTACTTTGATGAAGATCCATCTCTGGTGCTTCTTCTTACCTCCTCCTGCATCACATCTGACCAAAGGCGTTCCCAATATGGAAGTTTCTCTCTTCCATTTACCAAGTTTTGGTAGCTATGCCAGCTCTTAGGAAGACCAAGGAGAGAAAAACTCACCATGTCATCATCGTCTATCATGATCCCTACACTTCCAAGCTCATCCCTGCAGGTGGTGAGATTGTTCAGATATGTAGATATCGTGTCGCCCTTTTCACACTTGATTTTCCAAATCTTGTCTTTCAGTGCTAGCTTCCTCTGATTGTTGTTGTTCTGATATAGATCCTTAAATGTTTTCCACATTGAAAACGGTGTCTCCTTCCCATGGAGACTCGAGACAATGTGGTCTCAAACTCCCTCCAGAAGAATCCTCCTCGCTCTAGCCACACATTTCTTCCATTCTGCTAGTTCTTGGGCATTAGCAGCTACTAGCTTGGGGACTTCTTGATCAATGAAGTCCTTCAAGCTATTGTCCTCTAATATCGCTTCCATGCGATTCTTCCTTGCTATATAATTTGAGCTGCCATCAAGGGCATACTTGAGTCTCAACCCATTGAACGCCATTGGTGAAATTTGAGATGTGATAAGAATTCAATTTCTATAATCAGGAACTTCAAACTTCGAACTTCTACCTTCTTTGTATATTGTTATCCGCTTTGATCACCTTTGCTTCGATACCATGTAGAATTTCCTACTGTAGATCACCAGATAATGTAATATACTAAAGCAAAATACTTGATCTACTTCTACAAACAAACTTGCGGAAGCTTAATCGATTTTGAGCAAGATCAAATAGAACACATATAACAGAGAATGAGAAATCAATCACACATGAACATAGAAGAATACTCTAGGGAAAGCCTCAGCTAAAAACCCTGATCTTTGTATTATCATACAAGTGGAAATATGTCTGGATTACACAAAGGTTTAGCTCACAAGCTATCCAGCTCTCGGTACAATCCCTCAATGCTGCTCATAGACTGAATAGACACAACATATGCCTTCCTCCAGTCCTCCAAGCCTCCTATTTCCTTGCGTAGTTTCTCCTGGGTCCTCTGGCTTCCACTTGTGTGAATTAGCCTCTCACATAACTCACCAAACTCAGAAGTAACTGCGCAATCTCCAAGGAATGAATTCCTTCTGCATGCAAGAGATATCCTCAATGGAATATTCCTGTAATTGATAGTACACCATCCCATGGTCTGATCTCAACTAGGTCTCTGACTGAAATGACATGCATGAGTTATTTGTGAGAGAATAAATATCCCTTACCTCGCAGAGACGAAATATTTGACAAAGTTAAGGGGGCAAACATCTTCTCCAAGATTGATCTCTAATCAGGTTATCATCAAATCCAGATAAAGGAGGAGGATATAGCAAAAACTGCATTCAGAACTCGTTATGGGAATTATGAGTTCGTAGTGCTGCCTTTTGGACTAACTAACGCACCCACGACTTTCATGTGTATCATGAACAATATATTCCATCAACACCTGGACAAGTTTGTGTTAATCTTTATTGACGACATATTGATCTACTCCCGGAGCATTGAAGAACATAAGGAGCATCTCTGCATCGTTCTTCAAGTTCTAAGAGAACACCAGTTATACGCCAAATACAGCAAGTGTGACTTCTTCAGGGAACAAATCCAATACTTGGGACATTTTATCACTAAGAAGGGAATCGCGGTAGACCCAGAGAAAATAAAAACCATCATGAAATGGTCGATACCAAAGGATGTGGCAGACATAAGATCATTCATGGGTCTAGCGGGATATTATATACGATTCATGGAAGGTTTCTCTATGGTGGCATACCCTATTACCTCTCTACAAAAGAAGGGAAGGGCCTTTAAATGGACCCCTGACTGCCAAAGGAGTTTTAACCAGCTCAAACATTTACTCACCACTGCCCCAATTTTGAGTATTGTTGATCCTAACAAAGAGTATGTGGTATGTACGGATGCTAGCAAGGAAGGGGTAGGTGGCGTACTAA
The DNA here is from genome assembly GCA_031772625.1 of Pinus tabuliformis. Classification (NCBI taxonomy): domain Eukaryota; kingdom Viridiplantae; phylum Streptophyta; class Pinopsida; order Pinales; family Pinaceae; genus Pinus; species Pinus tabuliformis. The sequence continues at coordinate 353,272,153 of CM062819.1, read as the reverse complement.
CACAAGAAAGCAGGGTTATAGCCTATGAGTCAAGAAAGCTCAAAGAATATGAGCAAAAGTACTATGCATATGACTTGGAGTTAACAGTAGTGATTCACACCTTGAAAATGTGGTGACACTACTTATTGGGCAAGAGATTTTTGCTATTTACATATCATCATAGCCTAACAAGCTATTTCAAATAGCCCACATTAAACGCTAGGCAAGCTCGATGGGCTGATTTCCTAAGCGAATTTGATTTTGAAATCAGATATTTGAAAGGAAAGGAAAATCCGGTTCACGCACTACTTTCTATGAGCAGATTCATGAAACAACTATGTAAGATTTAGTATATAAACATTTGTGGTAGCAAGAACAAGTAGTAAACAACCATGAACAGCAGATGGGATACGAGGTTACTCCAAATGAACTGATTTATAGAAAAAGGCTATATGTAGCTAACTAAAAATATCTTAAAGATCTAATTTTAGATGAATATCATAAAAATCCTTATGCAGGGCACCCAGGGTATCAGAAAATGATTTATGTCCTTAGAAATGAATTCTTTTGGCCCGGAATGAAGAAAGAAGTAGCAAAATATTTAGGACATTGTTTGGAGTGCCAGCAGATAAAAGTAGAGCACCAACACCCAGCAAGGTTGCTTCACCCACTGCCTATTCCTGAATGGAAGTGGGAGACTATATCTATTGATTTCATCACAGGCTTACCTAGATCAAAAAATTAAACGAATCTATCATGGTGGTTGTAGATAAGTTGAGCAAATCTGCCCATTTTATACCCGTTCAATCTACTTATAAAGTGGTACAAATTGCTAAAATTCTCATGCAAAATATTTTTAAATTGCACAACCTATCCAAGATGATCATTTCTAACTGAGATGTGAAATTTACATCAGCCTTTTTGGAAGGCCTTACTTGAGGGGTTGGGCACTCAACTACATTTCAATACCGCATATCACCCTCAAACATATGGATAGACAGAAAGAGTCAATCAAGTAGTTAAAGACATGTTGCGAGCCTATGTGATGCAACAACAATCTAAGTGGGAGGATTTCCTGCACTTAGTAGAATTTGCATACAACAATGGGTATCATACATCTCTACGGATGAGTCCCTTTGAAGTACTATACAGACGTAAGTGTAGAACACCTTTGTGTTGGAGCGGCCCAGAGGACAAACTAATGTTGGGACCAGATATGCTGGAAGAGATGGAGAATATGGTGAAAAGTGTACAAAATAATTTAAAAGCTACTCAGGACCGGCAAAAGAATTTTGCTGATCGAAAAAGGAGCTTCCGAGAATTTCAGGTGGGGGAACATGTGTACATATGGGTACGAGCTAAGAAAAGTACCTTGTAGTGGACCAGATGTGCTAAACTAGCACCCCAATTTTGCAGGCCTTTTCAGATTTTAGCTCGAATTGGGCCAGTGGCGTACCAGCTCGCCTTACCCAGTCATATACATGTACACAACATTTTTCATGTTTCTTTACTTAAGAAATACATTTATGATGCTAAACATATAATAAACTGGTAGGACATTCAAGTGAGCCAGAATAGTCGAACTCTTGAAAAACAATATATAAAATATACATATACATACATCTGTAAGTGGTGTTACAGTTGAATGAACCTTTTCTTATTCATTTCAAACTTTGACAAAAGTTATGTTTTCTTTTATTTCAGGTCGAACCGGAAGGATAATTCCTTGTAGAACCAGTGGGTATACTCAATCAGAGAGAAGTAATGTTGTGGAGACGAGTTATCACCCAAGTTAAAATTCAGTGGCAACATTTTGGGCCTGAAGAAGCCACCTGGGAAGATGAGCAGACCATGAGGGAAGCTTACCCTCAGTTATTTCCCATAGAGGAACATTGGGACGATGTTCAATCTTGGGGGGGGAGATGTGATATCCCTTGTAAATGTGAATATTTCTTTTATTTACTGCATATTAAAACAAACTGGAAAACTGATTTAAGTTTTTAATAAATAGAATTTCTATTTTAAATTATTAAAAGAAATACAGTGCTGGAATTTTGGCAAGAAAGTGATTTAATATAATAGACATCTATGAAAGGGTGATGGATGTAGTTCTTAAGAAATAGTTAGGCTGGGCAGTTACCCAACCCTAACTACTCCTGAGAAAGTTTTCATCTCAAAAGATCAAGAGGATGAGGGGATTTGAGATTAGGGGAAGGAGAAACACTTAAGGGAGAAAAGAAAAGAACTGTGTTGTAAGGATAGGCAGGAACTATTGTAGTTACATCTGGTTAGGACCAAATAACTACTACAGATCAACATTGAAAATTCTTGAAAAGAAGACCCGGAAATGAGAAGCTCAGGGGGAGACAGAAGCGTTGTAGCGCAAGTCTCAAGGTTGGGAGGCAAGTCTTGTTTAACAATTCTATTCAGTTCAGATAACCATATAAGTAAAAATCTGGAAAGATTATTTTGTTTAGTTGATAATGGAGTTATTTAAGTTCCAATATTAGAATTAGTATAGCTACTCTATATCTGGTTAAGTACATGGTTATAAATATTTTATGCTTTAAATATCTGTATACGTAAATACTAGTGAAAGAAAATCTGAAGGTAACACTATTACATTTGAATACAGTATAAAATAACCAATACTGAGTAGAATGAATTAGAAAAGAATGATAATGAAGCTATATATTATTCCTTTAGGTAGCAAGTAAAACCTCCATCAGAGGAGCATGAAACAAAAATAAAATTACAACATACATTAACAAAATTAAGGAATGTTCTCTGAGAACCTAGCAGATAAATACATACCTTTATAAAAGAAAAAAGAATACAACTCTGTTGTTCCTTAAAACAAAAAAAAAAGATCATTATACTGCTGGGATGGACTCGGACGGAAAGCGGGAGTGGCGGAGAACCTAGGGTTTACTCGACTCTGGTAGCTGCCTGAGCCTGCGGCGGCAGGGCTTACCGCTGGTGGGGGTATTGGTCGCCCTTCCGGCTGCCATCGTCTGGTATTTCGAGCAGCCAATCATCGGTTGTGGACTGGAGTTCTTCAGTGCTTTGAGCTACGCGACGACGGCGTTCTTCCTCTGGTTCCTCGGCAGTTCTCTGCGCACCGTTCAACACTCCGACTTGGGGTTTCAGTAAGGGGCTTTGGCCTTTGATTTTTGTGATGCGCTGCTGTGCGGGGTCAAGGGATTTGGGCTTCTGACTTTCTTCATGGGGGCGAGGTGGCTGCCCTAGCTGCCTCTGCCCCCGGAACCGACCCACCTCAGCTCGTTACGGGACCTGTTGGGCTCCCTTGCTGATGCTGGGTACTTTTTTGGTCCTTTGCTAGTTACCAATGCAACTATGTTGAGTGTTGAGGGATCTGAGGTGTGGAGTCTGTCTCTGCATTGATTCGTGCCACTTTTCTATGGCTTTTGTTGGTTAGCTTCTTTTCCAGTTCCTCTGGATTTATGGGTGGTTTTCTTCCACTGGCTTCTGAGGTTTTTGGTGGAGAGTTGAGGGGATGGGGGGTGAGGCTACCTAGGCTTCTCTCTTCCATTTCGTGCCTCTCCCCTCTGTCTTTTGGCAGCCATTTTGATTTATTACTGCACATTCCACAGGAGCTATTGTTTTTATTTCTGTTTTTTATCAGCTTGTAAGGGTAGGCGTATACTCCTGTTGGGGTTTACATACCCTGTTTCTGGATGCCCTGTCTGAGGGCTTTATCTGCATACTTCCCTGAAGTATTGGTTTTTGTAAGTGGTTTACCCACACTACAACATATGCGTTTCAGCATCTACAACATGTAATTTTCTGAAATTAATGGAAATTACGCGTTCTTTTCTTCGAAAAAAAAAAAACAAAAAAAATAGCCCTTACTAGAAAATTCGTTGGACTCTCTTCCTGAAGATTTAATATAACTAATAGAAAACGCATAAAGATCTTTCAGAAAATCCACCCATTGATACTTCACTAGAAGAAAGGAAGTAATAACCCTTGGAAAAATTTAGAGAGGAACACAGTAGAAAATTTCCACAAAATGCATAAGGAAAATTCTTGTACAATATTCACAGTACAACATTTGCAAATATCAAAATGCACAGTCGGATTTCCCCAAGGATTCCTCGCCTTCACCAAAAAAATAATATAGTAATAGTAATATTAGAAGTTTTCTCTCAATAGGACACATATGCGAAATGCTGGCATAGCCGAAACCCCGGTCGACAGACCCCAAACCTTGCAGTGGTCGAAAAAGCACAGTAGACCCTAGGTTATAGAATTACATAGAAACAACTATAACCGAACAAAGATTTTTGAATCTCTAAGGCCTAAACCTAACCAGTTAAATCATTGTCTTTGGATAGACTATGAGACCTAGAACCTCATTAAATGAAGGTTTACATAATTAAAACAAAACTGAGTCGAGCCTGTAGGAGAATTTCAACTCCACAAAAATAGCGTAGACCAAATAAATAAAAGACAGGTCCAAGACTTATGACAAATACGAAGCCTCAAACCCTGGAACCATTTTCACTGTATCTCATACCCATTTAAAGTCGATGGATGGACCTAGAGAAGCGACAGCTAGAGAGAAACCACCAGGATCAGCCTGCAAAACCTGGCAAAGCATTGCGAAAGTTAGGGATTCATAAACATAATGAGAAGCAGACACCAAAAACAAAAACATAAACTAATTTGCAGTCACTTACCCAGGTAGTCGTTGAATACCTCTGGCTTATCGAGAAGCTTCCCGGGCATACCCAGTCCAGCTTTTACAACCATGATAGAAACTAATGGTGAGCAAAGACAATAAGATACGGCAAGGCCACACCAGAAATAGAAAGCTCTCTGAAATTTAATAGATGCGAAGGGGCTAAGCATTACTCACTATGAAACCCTCTGTCGGAAGTTGGAGCCAAACCCCTCCACAGCAAAAAAGCCAACATAAATACCCCAATCCGACCCTGGCTACGACTAAAGACTTTCGACTCAACCTCCACCATCGGATGATTAGCAGCAAGGAAAGCCCTCGGTGAGGCACGGTCAACCATGAAGTTGGAGGCCTGCTGTAGATCATAACGAAGACTCGCAAAGGAGTGGCCTCGCTTCCCTAGGTAGGTGGCCAGACCCTATTAAAGACTACATAAAGGAGGCAGTACTAGTTGCAGCTTACACAGTGTAAAAATATTTGTATTTGTGTAAAAATATTTGTATTTGTGTACAAAATGACTAAGGTAAGGGTTTATGAAATAGATTAAACGATTTTGCAATGGAAACCAATATGTAATGACTATAGTAAATATATGCTGCGTTGACCGCTTGTAATTATAAGAAATGTACCAATACATAATTGCATGTGGTAAGGCTATCAAACTAAATCCAATTGGTATAATTGTCAATAGTAGTTGTTTTCAAGTAAAGGTTTAAAACTTTGATAATTAATATATATGTATGTATGTATGTATGTATGTATGTATGTATGTATGTATGTATGTATGTATGTATGTATTCCTTTCATATGGATATGTGACATTATCATTAATATTTTTAGGTATGGTTTAAAAATTGGTATTAATAAAGGTGTAGTTTAATAAAGTGAATTTCTATTTTTTTCCATAAAATTTGGTGATATTATTCCTAATGAAATTGTTAATTTTTGTAATTTAACATATATTTTTAAATACAAAATTAAATTTAGTTGTTAGAAATGTTTCTTAAAAATAGATTTAGTTGTTTGAAATGTTTTTTATTTGGTTCAAATTGTCACAAATGCATGTGTAGTTGTGTAACTTACCGTGAAGTATTAGTTATGGTTAGAAATAACTATTTTATTAACTTCAAGTTAGTTAATGATCTTTAACGGAAAGATCATTTTAAAGTCTTAGTTAATGACCTTCCACGGAAAGATCATTATAAAGTCTTAGTTAATGACCTTTAATGGAAAGATCATTACAAAGTCGGGTTGATTAAAAAGGTATCGATTTCCATCTTTTAAGACATTAATTATTTGATAAATTAGAAGATCTCTCTATTGGATTAAAAATTATTTCTTATAATTTATTAGTTTTATGTTTTAAACCACTCATAATTATTAATTTTTTAATTTAATTTGTTTAAATAATAAAATATTAAACAATAAGTTATATTACAATAAATTAATATTATTATATTAGTTTTGTTTCCTAATATGCATATAAGAGAATTTGTTATTTATATGGCTTATAATGTTTTTTTTTAAATGTAAAAATGAATTTAGTGATTTAAAAATCTTAAAATTTTAATAATATAAAGGTGTAGTTTAATAAAGTGAATTTTTAGGTTGATCATCATTAATATTTTTAGGTATGGTTTAAAAATTGGTATTAGTAAAGTTGATTTTAATTAAAAAAAAATTACTAATTAAATAGTTTTTTTAAGTATTTTTTATTGGAAATTTTTCTCATATTTTGGGGAAAAGATTTCACATAATTTAATTTGATTAACAATAAAGATAATCATTGTTGATTAGTATTCACCAATATATTATATCTCATTCTTATTCTTTAATAAAGCTATGTCACTAATTAAGTGTTAAAGTAAAATGGAAAAGCAAAAAGTAAATTGCAAAAACAATTGAATAGTCAATATCACTTACTTCTAACATTTCCATTTACATTTTTAGATATGGTTTAAAAATTGGTATTAATAAAGTTGATTTTCATTAAAAAAATATATTAGTTAAATGGTTTTTTTAAGTATTTTTCATGGGTAATAAATCCAAGCAATCAATTACGGCAAAACAAGAACAATAATTAGCAATTATTTTTCTTATTTTTTTCATGTTTATGTTTAATAATAATTAATTGTTTTATTAACGGTTTAATCTTAGGGCAGACCATTGTTCAATCGTCTAACAATGAATCTGATGGTGAACAATGGTGCAAAGTGGCATTTAGGAGAGTTCTTCCTAGAGGGTGATCAACAAGAAATATGGAGGAATTGTCCTAAAACGACAACTCATTTTGGAGGTAGAAAATTGTGGTCTATTTCTTTATTTACAGGGCATTCATGTGCGTTCATGTTGGCATAATCAAGCAAGGTATTTAACTTCAACAAATTTGTAAGTCTAAAGTAAGTAGTATTGTAGTAAGATTTCATTGTAACATGTCTTTTCCTTTTGTTGATATTTTTGTCTTTCAACAGTTGTCAAAGAAGCATTAATTAGTGCTATATGTTATTTCTATAAGGTGTTTCCTTTGCAACATCTGGTACAATTTCTAGTATACATATATATTAATATTATTGTTTAGGAATATATATATAATTATATAATTTGCTTTCTTGTTTATTTCTTTTGATTTATCAACGACTCAAAATGTATACTAAAGTAATGTATGGATTTTTATTAATTATGTAATAGTTACATTAAGAGTTTAAATTTTTTTAAATAAAAATATATAAAGATTAAAAATTATCTTTAATATATTAAATTTATATAAATATTAAGAATTTTAAAATTCTAAAAATATTTAGAGTGTTAGAATTATAGGGTTAAATTGAAGATATAGATTAAAGAGGGTTAATTTATCTTTAGAGATGTATTGTGATATTTCTCTACAATGTTTGATGCCTAAAACTCTCTCTACACCATAGGAAACTTTCACATCTATAATAGTATATGTAACTACTCAAGTATTATAGGGCTTGACAATATTTAGAAACTCTCCCATATTGATCTATTGTGTATCTATCCCATCAATTTAAAACTTAGTGAATTGAGGATTTTAGCAAAATTTCATTTGAAGTCAAGGACTTGGCAAAACATTAAAAAGAAAAGCCACCTACTTGAAAGACTTTGTAACGAATCTCCATGAAAAAGAATAAATAAACAACCATATAAATCTATAACTATATCTTCTACAAATGCTTTTCCCCACCCACAAAGGAGTTAACATACAACATCTATGCTACTATTCTCTTTGCATTATTGTTCCTTCTAAAAAGAGAAGAGGAGGCATAATTTGGTAATTTGTACCATTTTGGACTTCTTAGATAAAGTAGATATATTAGCGCTTTCATTATCTCAATTAATGTCTAAACAATTTGATGGTTATATTAAAATAAAAAAGAAAAAAATTAGTCCATTAGTTGTGTAATCCACATTGAGGGATTATACGAGTTGTATTATATCACCATATTAGAAGCAGAAAAAAGCATGTTAAGAAAAAATCAATATATAAGATGTTTTGTTGTAAACCATAGCTTACTAAAAGACATGTAGAGAATATAAAAGAGAATCAAGAGACAAAATCTAGAACTTATTCATTTTCATTCCACTAGAAATGCTCAAAATTGGATTGAGCGTGCCTAGGGGTCTGAGTGGTCGCGGCACTAGGCGTGTGGAGTTGCACGCAGCTTCGCTCGCCCAAGTTCGCAACCCCTCAGGCCCCTTGGGGGGGGCGCTCAATCTGATTCCGAGAATCGGATGAGCCCCTCACCTGATTCTCAGAATCGGGTTGAGCCCGCCAAGAAGCCCAAAGGAAGCTTATTTTTTTAAATTTTTCAAAAAAAATTATTATTTAAAGGAAGCTTAATTTTTTAATTTTTTCAAAAAAAATTATTGTTTTTATATTTAATTTTTATAATATTTATATTTTTAAAAAAATTATATTTAATTTAATTTTGTTCACATTTATATGGTTTCTTTTTATTATAAAAGTTTTTTTTAATTCTTTTTATTGTCAAATTTTTTATATTTATATCTTTTTTTTCTTGTTTTTTATTTTTTAAATTTATTTTTTCAATGTTATTATTTTTTTTTTAATGGTTTTTTTATAATTTAACTGCATTTTTAATTTTTAAAATTTTTATTGGTAAAATCTTTATTATTTTTTAGAATTCTATATTAATTTCATTTTTTTTCCTTTTACTTAAAATATATTTCAATCATTTTTTTTATTTTTTTTGAATGTCATCATTTTTTATATAAAATTCATAAAATTTGTTATTTCTCCGATTTTTTCATTCAAATTTTCAATATTTTTTTTATTTAATGTGGGTTTTTAGCGAAAATGTCCTAAAATACATATTTTTTTAATTATATCTATATGCAAAACGTGTATTTTCTGTCGAGTTTTTTAAACTATTATTTTCTAGTGACAATTATTTTTTGTGTATTGAAATATTAATTAACCATAAAAAAAAAAAAAAAAAAAAAACAAAAAAAAAAAAAACAAAAAACAAAACAAAACAAAAAACAAAACAAAAAAACAAAAAAACAAAAAAAAAAAAAAAACAAAAACAAAAACAAAAACACCCTAATCTCAAATTTTTTTTTATTATTTTTTTTTAAACTTTGCAAAAAAAATTAAAATTTTCATTATAAAAAAAACATTTCAAAAGAAACAAAAAACAAAAAATCGGAAAACCCTTAAAAACCAAATATCTAAGGACGAAAAACATGAAGAGGAATAAGAGAACTTGAAAAATGGTTAAATAATCAACATTTAAAATAATATATATATCTATATATACGCCTTAAAAAAATATTGATGTTTTTCCATGAAAATCACCAACATTAAAAAAAGTTATCCACACTTAATACATTAGAAAATTTAAAGTGTCAAAAATAAGTCCTTTAAAGAAAGGGGTTGATGCCACATCAACACTTTTCAAAATTAACATGAAAATCACTGACATTTAAAAACAAATGTTCATACTTGATACATAAGAAAATTTAAAGTGTCAAAAATCTTCTAAAACAAAAATATATGTATTCTGAATCAACACTTTTCAAAATCAGTTGATTTTTTTGCTACCTCAAAAAAACGGGCAATCGTATTAGTTCTTGTTTCAAAGTTTACATTGTTATTACATCAAGGAAATCATTTTACCAAAATCCTATTAGCCTCACTCCTATCTTATTTATTTTCTAGAAGGTAGTCTCCCTAAAAACAATGGCTTCCATGCATGTCGGAAAGACCAGAAGCTATAGGGGACATAGCTCGGAACACTAGAAAATCCAGAATGCTACTAGGACTCATTAGACATTTGAAGATGTGACTGGGGATGGGTTGTTCGATCCTGAGCTAGGAGACGGCTAAGGGAAGAACTCACAATGTATATGTTTCTTCATATGAGTCATTCTTCCTTCCATGCAGTCTATCTTTTCCTGAAGGCATCATTGTCCCCTCTACAAATTTGCAATTCTATCTTGCATATACCATTGGTTTCTCTAGAGGTTGTTCTAAAAAGAAAGGATCACATTTATATAATCGTGTCGGTCTCTACTCAACTGCTCCATAAAAATTTTAAGTTGATGGATTTGAGTGACAAATTTTCCCTACCTAGGGTCATAATCATAACGGTCGGGAGGGTTAATAGTATTGGGGCCAACTATCTCTTCATGGCCAAGAGCCTCCAGGTGAGTTAGACTAAGATGCCCTTGTTCCCATACCCCTCGAATTACCCTCCCACGATGGAATGACATCAAGAAATTCAATATAGAACAAAATAAAAGGAACATGGAGTGACTGCCAAACAAACTCAGGTTGCACCAGTTAGGCCAAAAAACCCACCGACCATGCTAAAAGGGAAAAGGAAACAGCAACACCAAATTGAATCCTCTCGAGCAAAACCCTAACCCATTAAACCATACTAGGTGATCAAGTGCTCACTATTTAGCTCGAAATTCAAAGTTCTCATATTGGCTCAAAAATTGTATGGATGTGTTTCTCTCGTCAACGGAGTCCGAATGAAGGAGAAAAGGACTATTGTTCGTTTTCCTAAATAGTTAAAAAAATTACAGAATGGCACAGAATATGACATGGCAGTCCAACCAGCAAGGGAATCTTCTTCAGTTTTTTCCCAATGGGGCTATGACAAGTATCACCTTTGGATTGGCTGGTGTGGTTTTGTGCAAGGGAAATTACCTAATTGGCCTCTAAGGTGGAATTTTGATTTTTTTATTTAATTAAAAATTATTATATAATATTAATTTGATTTGCAGTAGGGGATTAATTGAAGCTTGCTATAGCCTTGTCGAGTCTCTTCTCTGTCTTTAACACTTATCCTTCTTTACACGAACCCATACACGAACCTACTTAGGTATTTCACGCTCTAGCGACCTTTCTTCACAGCTTCCCTCGCCTTCTTTCGGTCTTGGTGTCCCTTCTACCTTTTGGCGAACCTTTGGTGAACCTCAAGCAAGGATAACTAAGACAGATACTACCTCAATAGACATTTGATGCACAACATAGGTACTCATATGCGGAACATGAAAACACTCTCTTTATTTATTTCAGAAAATATTTCTTACAAACTGGATGGTGTTTGCTAGAAAGAGCGAATACATAGACCATGAACACATAATCCACACACAGATTTCTCTATAGATCTGGCCACTTTAGGTTCTTATCTATGCCAAGCACATAGATATGCAGGCCTCTTATATCTCCTAAGACACACTTGAAACATCAATCTTCTTCGTGATGCAAGCAAATCAGACAGATGTCCACAGTTGCAGAGCAAGAAGGAAAGAAAGATCTTCTTCACACCCTCATACTCTCACTCTCACTCTCGCCTCTGCCCAAATGAGCCTTACCCTCTTCCTTATATAAGAAAGAGAGGGGACAAGCATTTGATGGTCGAGCCCCTATGTACAAAAGGAATCTGTGTACCTTCATCAATCAGTCAAGTAGATGTGGGGTCAAACCCCACCAATGGTCAGAGAAGTGCTCCGAGTCTCCTGATGAGATCGAATCTTTTACTAAATCCATTATTAAAGGTAAATACACAGTGGAAACTTTTTACCGGAAATCCCACGAGAAAATCGGTCACTTTACGTTCGTGACTAGACATTACATAGTGGGGTCCATGAGGACTGCTTTTAAGCAGGGTCATTGAAGACCGTAATTCCGTGAAAATGGAATTTGTCACACAAAAAATCATCCCATGCTTTTGTATAGATTCTTCTGACTATCATGGGCTTGTTTAGTACAATCTGATGTTTTATTTTAGTCATAAATAGCCATTCATAATATCTAATCATGTACTGGTTCAGTATCTCACAATCAGAAAGATGTTGCAAATCTCTGACGATCTTACAAGTAGTATGGAAACAATCAAAAACATTATTTTCAAAACATCTATCGCACTGCATTCTATAGTGGGACTCATAATAGAGAGGCTCGATAGTTGTTCTATTGACACCATAGTCTGTCCATCAGGCTTGTAACCATTCACATTGTTGATTTCTTTGCATGGCCCATGTTGACCCAAATTTTAGTTTGGTATAGTGGGTTTCATTTCTACCATCAACATTTAGGATATCCCACCATAGTTGCTTATATCCTGTAAAATTGTAAACAGTATCAGGAAACATAAGATTTGGATCATTTCCTGGCCATAGAGCAGCATTGTTTGTTATGATAGGCCAGTAGATATTCCTGGTTCGGTTTATACAAAAATATTTGTGATAGATTTTGTGTCTATCACCTCCTTTTGACCAAATCATGTTGATATCATGGAAATCACTTCTCAGTGATTCTTCTGCTAGACGTGTTGCATTCATACTTCTTGAGTATACCATATCATGGATCCATTTGCTCCCTTTTGGGTATACTTTCCTCTCTGGAACCAAATGTAGAATGTCTGTGTGTGCTTGAAGATTTGCATCTAACACTTTGGTGTTTCTCAGCTGCCAAGTTGGTTTCCAATTATCTCTATATTCTGACCAACTTTTGTCTTCAGGAATGGATCTTAATACTTCCTGTTGCTGATTTTGATCCCACTCTGTGACTATTATCATGACATGTTGTTGCTGAATATATTCTCTACTGAGAAAGTCAAGCAAACAATTTACTAATCCTTTGATATGTTCATCTTGAAAATCAAAATTAGCAAATAATGCTTGTCATCTAGCAACTTTTGCTTCACCAGGCTTCTTGATATCTTTAGTTAGGACTTTCTTTAAGGCAGAAGCATCTGTTCTTAATAAGAAATTCTTATTAACCAAGTGGATTTCAAATTTGTCAATAGAATTCCATGCAGCTTTTACTTCCCTTTCAATTGTGTAGTAGTTTCTTTCAGCAGGATTCCAAGTTCCAGAAGCAAATTGAACTATATGTTCTTCATCATTTTCCTTTTGTTTGAGTATACCTCCCTATCCAAGGTCACTGGCATCTGATTCAATAATTTTAAAAGAATTTTCATCAGCAACATATAAAATAGGAAGAGATTTCACCTTGGCTTTGATGTTCTTACAGATTTTGTATGAGCATCAGTCCAAGGTATAGGATTTTTCTTCAATCTTTGGTTTAACAAATTTCAGTCCTTAGCACAATCCTGATAAAAATTGCTGACATAATTTAGACAACCAAGAAATCTCTGAAGTTGTGTTTTTTCTGTAATTGTATCTGGAAATTTGTCTGCAAAATCAAGGGCATGCTTCTGCAGAGATATCTTGGCGCAGGAGCATCTAGCTCAGGCACCATGACTGGGTGTCGGTCTCTACCAGGTCGAAAAATTGAGTTAAATTTTTATTTTTCTTTTATGTTAGTTTGACAGAATAGGAGGTAGGATTTTTTTTTTTTATCTTAATCTCTATTAATCAAAGGTAGTTTGGTCAGTTAGGGTTATTTACTTGACTGTTACTAATAAATCACGGATTAATAATTGTCCTGTTATTTTAAAAGGAAAAGAAAAATGTGTCTAAAAGGAAAATCTTGTCATAACGACAGAACCGAATGACTAATAACCATGTAGCCGTAAAGTCTACAACTGAAAGGCAACTGTACAGTTTCATTAACTGGAACAAGAAACATATAAATGTAACAGCAAAAATCATGTGAAAGGTTCAGTACCTCTCACACTCGAATAATATCAATAACAGAGAAACCAATTCTATCCATCTATATGTCCTACTGTCTTTTATTGTGTTTTCTAATTTATGAACATTTGAACAGACAACCTACTGTACGTAGGCTATTGAGTTTACTTCTTTTTGTTTTCCTGAGAAAAAGAACCAGTCCAAATAGCGAGACAGAAGAACAGATACCATACGAGGGTTTATATTTCATTTGAAGCAAACAACGAAGATAGACAAAGAGTGACACAAACAGATTCGGTACAGGCCAAGCACCCATAGGCCGGCGAAAACTTCCATCATTCATTTAAATTGACAGTCATACAAATTACCAGAGCACCTACAACGTTCACGCATGTTCGTATAAAACATCACAAGCAAACCGAAGAATTATAATTGCAGTTCAAGCTGAGAATCTGAGCAAACCAAAAGCATGATGACATGATTACATCCATGTCATTCAGGTAAACCAAACCAATTTTTTTTCTTCCTGAAGAATTTCTCTTTCAAAATTGCAAAGACAAGTGTATAACAATTACATAGTAGCACTGCAAGATAATGCCATAGACGCATAAGCCGTGAATGACAAACCCTAAGTGAGGGTTTCAAAAACCGACTCATACATAGCTATAGATGCATAAACCCTTGGATGACAAACCCTAGGCGAGGGTTTCGAAAAAAAATTGTGTTCATATACAGGAAACTACAGGCAAAGAAATCACCAAATAGTGGAAGCCCAGACCCCCAATGTGACAGAACATCACTCACAGTGTGAGTCAATTGACAAGCATCGAGGGTGATAAACCCACATGACCAGAAGGCCTAAGTTAAAACCAGAACGAGGACTGAAGAAAATACAAAGAAGCAGAGCCTACCGGACAAGACCGAGACATACAGTGTCGAGACCTCCAACCACAAACCCTCAACACCTGCACAGCAAACAACACCCAGGTGTTAGAAATATATGATGTTTTAGAAGTAAAACTACAAAGCCAGAAAAGAAGTAAATAATGGAAGTTGAGTTCAAATTACCTGAGAATTTGTAGTGAGAGCCGAGGACCAACATTTCACCCACGATTTTCGAATAACTGTGGAGACGAAGGAGTGAACAAGGTTAGAATTTGAGGAAAGAGAACCACAAAGTGAATAAAGGAAGGAGGACTACCTGCATTTGAAGTTGAGGATGAAAGGACGCCATCAATTTGAGCCCGAATACAAGCCAGTCACTGAGTTGCCAACAAGAACGATAAATACCAGCACGTAACTCAAAACACGACGATCTGTTGAACCAACAGCAAAAGGAGAACAAACAATAACAGAAGAACCACTTACCCAGGCGGCGATAGGGAAAACCACACCTACCCAACGAACCAGGTTTAAGAGCAATCACGCATACATCAAGGAATCAGTACAGAAATCACCAAGAGGCGCGCCCAAGACTCACAGCAAAGCTGCATTTTCAAACTCGCAGAGCACAACAGAACAAACCCTCGACAAGCCCAACAGCAAATGACCAAAATGAACGACGAACAAAGGGTTTTGGCATAGCAAGGAGCGGGAAGACGCAATCCGAGGCAAGTACTCAGTCATAATTGTGTAATTGAATGCCACATAACACAAATCCAAAATATCTGATGGTGTATTCCTCACACGTGTAATCACAACCGAAATATTTAACCAAGCATATAATCACCACACAATCATTTTAATTGCAAAAGTCTGTAAAGTATTGGGTTGGTCCCATCATATCTGGCCATTCTGGATTGTATGGCCAAGGAACTTGATAGAAGTTTGAAATAATTCAATCTTCTTTTTGCTCAAAACTAGCCCATTTCTTTTAACTACTTGGAGGAAGATCTGTACATGCTTGAAATGATTATGAATATTCTTGGAGAAAATAAGAATATCATCTATATATACTAACAGCCAATCAAAATAAGGTTTGAAGATGGAATCGATGACTTTCTGAAACTTTGATGGGGCATGTTTCAAACCAAATGGCATGACATTCCATTCATAGTGTCCAGCAGGCACACTGAAGGCTGTTTTGAATTTATCTTTTTCTGTGGTAGCTACCTGCCAAAATCTTGACTTGAGATCAAATTTTGAGAATATTTTTGCTCCTACAATTCTTCTTAAGAGGTCTCCTTTATGGGGTATTGGATAAGTATTATCTGCTAGAACAGAATTTAGAGGTTTATAATTTATAACTAGCCTGGGGATTCCTCTAATCTGTTCAGATCTTTTGTTAGCATAGAAGCCATAACAATTCCAAGGGTTGTATCAATTCTTATCCAGTAGCTGCTTTATTCATTTCTCATAGAGATCTTTGTATTCTTTATTCATATGAATAGATTTACTTTTGCTGGGCCTTCCTTCATACTCTGATTTATAAGGCAAGTCAACAAAGTATTTCTTCCTATGCCAGAAAGCGTTTTCTTCCTCGGAACAACATTCTGCTTCAATTATTTTCCTAAGTTAAGAAATTCTTTTCTAATTCAAAGGATTCTTTAATTGTTCTTCCACCTGTATTAAAGATTTCAACTCTTTGAATTCAAGCAACTTAGACTTAGATTTATCCAGTTCTTGCATGGCTTGAACCATAGTAGATACTCTAGGACTTGAAACATATGGAATTTAAATTCTCTTGGGTCCTCCATGTGAGGTAGGGACAGTAATGAAGTATCCAGCTTTATTTCCTTTTAACCGGATAGAACCATGTGGTTCTACAGCTGCTGAGAAGACATTTCCTAAAATACAATCAACAGGAATGTCTGTTACTTCAAATTTGATTTTAATGCAGTGATGATCAAAACATATGGAGGCTTTAGGAACCTCATACTTGAGAGTTTTGTTTCCCAAGCCAATAACCTTTCTATTGGCTGCAACCCAATACTTAGCTAGGATAAATTTAGTATTGAGAATATTCACATCTGCACCTGAGTCAATTAATGCAGTCAGAGAAAATATTTCACTTCGGATACAGATATCTATGAGAACATGATGCTATTGGTATTCAACCGTTAGAATTCTCATTTCTCTGAAACCTTTTGTGGCATCCCTTTTCCCTTCACCAATCTCAACCTTTGATTCACTGGAAAATGGTGCAGTATGCAATGTATATGCATTTGTATGTGCAGAAATATTTTGTGCTAGGGGCTGTTTTCCTTTCTCTAGTTGTTCTACTTTGGATTTTAAAGTAGATATTTCTACTTTAAGACAATGGATTTCTCTGCTTACCTCCCCCAAAGTGAGTGAACGAACTTTGTCCTGTGGTTGATGTCTTTGAAATGATTTTGTATTTCGCTCATAGGAGGCGTCAACAAAGAGCGGGGCTTAATTAAATTAATATTATATAATAATATTATTAATTAAATATTAACTATGCATTGAAATATTCGAAAGGGGCATTTAAATTTGTTATGGTGGCATATATTATATGGTAAGTTCAGTGGCATATATAATATTGCAAAAATAATGTGATGGGGGAGGGCAAGTTTGAACTCGTGACCTCCCCCTCATAAAACCCATGCCTTACCAACAAGCCACAAAAACATACATTGAAAGGAGGGGAAACGCAGTATATTTAAATATTTATTAAATGTCGATGACGAGGGTGGTGGGAGCCAGCTCTGCGGGCCAGCCCCCACCCCATGCGACCTCAACCACACGTCCATGGGCCAGTGCCAAGTATAAGCGTGATTAGTGCACCATTAATCCAGGATTAGTCTTAATTAATATGTTGATTAAGTTAGCGACAATTATGGTGGAGCCACCAAATCTGGAACTGCCACCAAAATTGGCGGACTTAACTGGAGTCTCTCCAGATTTAGCAGATGTTTTCTAGGAAAAATTGTTTGAGCCATAACTTACTCAATTTTCGACCAAATTGAGATCAGAAAGAATTTTTATTGGCTAATTTGGACCTTATGAACACATTGGTGCAAGTATCAAGAGCGATAGAACTTTGTAAACGTAATTTTTTCCACATTAAGCTAATACAGTGGCCCAAGCCATGGAAGCTGGACCAAGGAGATGTAGCCCAAGAGGGGTGAACTCCTTCATAAAAACACTATTTTAATGTGTCTCTTTGATGGTTTGTTGTGTTGTACATGTTTTTTGTCCATTATTCATTTTTGAAGCTATTTTTATCATGAATGTCTTGTTTAACTTAAGGGAATTTACTTGTTTGTAAGCACCAACAACTAAGGAAACCTCAACACAAAAAGTAAGAAGAAAGCACATGTTTATTAATCTATAATTGTTATTAGCATAATAAAACTAATCATACAAAAACAAATCAAGTTTGTATCAGGGCCCAAGGTTGAATTGCTTGATTGCTTGAGTTTGTGCAATTAGGATTTTAATGGTTGCAAAATTGTGATTCTTACAAAGTTAAAGTTGCAGAGAGGAGAAGGAAAGCTATTGGTTGCAACTCGTGAAGTAATTCCCAAAAGAAGGAGAGGCACAAGGCCACAATCTCCAACACCCAAAGTTACAATTCCAATTGCAGTTGAAACTCCTCAAGTTTTGCCTTCAATTGAAACTGAAGAGGTACAATCAGTACAAATTTCTGAGCCTGAATCCATGGTCGTTATGTCTGGAGAAAGAGAGCTTGGAGGTCCCTCTTCAGAAGAGAATTCAAGAAATATTTCTATACTTTGACTGAGATGGTTAAAGTCCTCTATGAAGAGAGGAACCCCAGAATGATTGGGGAGAGTTCTAAAACTCCACATGGAGAAGGAAGCTCTGAGGAAAAAATGATGAGAAGAAGGATTCCAAAGGGAATGGTGGAAAGCCACCTCCATCTCCACAATCCTCATCATCTTCCTCATCATCTTCACCATCTCACTCAGCATCATCTTCCACTACCACCACTGCAACTGCCCATACTCATTCCAAAACCCCAAAAGGAAAAACTCCATTTCTGAAATTAGACACAAAATTCGAACTTCCCATGTACAATGGAGAGGTGAATGCAAAAAAGTTAGACAATTGGATTTGACAGTTTGAGGTATACTGCAGAATTCAAAACCGTCAAGAAGACAACATAAAGATCCAGTTAGATTCACTAAGACTAGAAGGAGCTGCACTAGTTTGGTGGGAAGCAAAAACTCAAAAGGAAATGAGAATCCATGGTAAGATATCCATCACTTGGTTTGAATTTGTTTCTGCAATTAAAATATAGTTTTATCCTTTAGCCTATATGCAAAAATCCATTATGATTTGGAAAGATTTTAGACAACTTAAAGGACAAACAATACAAGATTATACACAAGAGTTTAGAAAAAGGGCTTTGTTATTAGGAGTGAATTTGAATTCTCAAGATGCACTGACGAAATATATTGGGGGTTTACATTCCTATCTGAAACATATTATTATTATGTTCAATCCAACTAATTTAGATGAAGTATGTGTGCAAGCCATGCATCTTGAATCTAGAGGAAAAAACACTTATGAAGAGGATAGTAATAAAAATCCACCTAAGGGTAAGGAGAAAGAGAAAGGAGGAAAATGGAAGGAAACAAAGAATGCAAGTGTGAAGAAAGAAGTTCCAAAGGGGGGCATGATGAAGCCCACTGTTGGAAATTGCATCCATAAATGAGACCAAATAAGTTCAACAATAAAGGGAAAGAGAAAACCAATGCTATCACTCAAGAAGATTTAGGTTCTGAATCAGGTGATGAAAATAAATTCACTGCCATGGGAATCAAAGGAAAACAAGGTATTGCAAGCACTAGTTCACAAAATTGTAACACTACTACTACTCCAGATGAAAAGAGATGAATTGAGTTATTTCATGTTAGGGTAATATCTAAACACACCAAGATTGACACACTCTTCGATAGTGGGTCGCAAGTGAATCTAATCTCTGAAGTCTTAGTCAATAGATTAAATCTTGAAATGGTACCTCACCATAAACTATACCCTTTGGGATGGATAACAAGAGACACCAGTTTATAGGTTACAAGAAAATGTTTGTTTAAGTTTGCAATCACTGCAAATTTTGTTGATGAAGTAGAGTTAGATGGGGTACCACTTGATATTTCAGGTGTGGTGTTGGGTAGTCCATATTTGTATGATCGGAAAGCAGTCTTTTACCACCATGAAAACAAGTATCACTTGTTCAAGGATCGTGTGGTGTACATATTGAGAGCCCACCACAAAAGGTTGAACATTTCTTTAGTTAATGCAGGGGAGGAAAAAAGACTAGTGAATTCAAGTAAAAGTTTAGTACTTCTCATGTTCAAGCCAAATGATGATATTGTTTATGAAAATGTTGTTGCATTTAATGCAAGTTTCAATTCTGATTTGGTTGGTTCAATTCACAGAGTGATGAAGTATTTCAAGTTGTGAAAGAATCATCCTTCAAGGAGAAAGAAACTTCACATGAAATATCTTTGCAGCAAGAGGTTTCTCTTTGTGATATTAGCATCCAAGGGTTGAAAAATTTTCAAAGTGTAGAGACACCAATGCAATGCAAAAGTTTTTTGAACAATGGGCTCATTCAATCATCCCTTACACCATGTTTTGCACCGATGGTTATGGTGCCAAAGAGGAATGGTAAGTATTTCAGAAAGAGGACAAAAGGAGTAGTTTTTTCCAAAGAAAAGTTGTAAAAAGAGGTGAGTGCAAGAGTATACATAACACCAAACAAGAATGGTTTGTATGACTTTTAATGTTGTATGTTCTTTGTAGCACTTCTATTTCATACATGAATTTGAATTGTGGCAAAAAAGAGTCATTTCTTGAAGAAATTGTGCACTTGGGTGACATAAACATGTTTAGAAAGTTTTCTTATGCACATGTCATTTAGATGAAGGAAAATTGTTTGATGTTTTGAAGATATAAAAGTGCAAGTTGGGTTTAACTTCTTTGATGCATTTGGGCCATGATATTGGAGGAGGTAAGTTGAAGGGAAGCCTCTCCAATTTGGATGCCATTGTTGATTGGTCAACGCCCAAGATCGCCATATTGATAAGAGGTTTGTTAGGAGCAGCCAAATGTTGGAGTAGAGTTTTGGTTGACATTTCTTCTTTTGAAGCTCCTTGGCATACATTGTCATGTGTGTGCAAATTCTTCCAGTGGGGAAGCAAACAACAAGAGGCATGTGTTGCTTCAAACCAAAAGATCAGTTCAATTCTTTTTTATGTTCTTTCAAACTTGAAAGGTTCATTTGAGTTTCAGGTTTATGCAAGCAATTTCACCATCTTATTTCATTCAGAAGATTTCCATGGGTAAAAGATTAAGTTGCAGTGATCTATGCACTTTCATTGGATGGATACTTGTCAAAATTTTCACTTGGTTCAAAGGTACAAAAGAGGTATAAGAAGCAAGTTCATTATTATGCCTTTTAGGCCTATTGGTTATGTAACTATTGTATTCAAGCGTCACTATTTTTTACATGAAAGTTATGTTCAGAAAATTTAATACTTTCAAGATGTACAATCAGGCCTGAGTCATGTAAACCAAGTAGTGAAATTTTTCATCCATTTGCATTACATTTTATTATTTTGTCATGGTAAGAATGATGTCTCTTTTTATGGTGACATGGAAAAAACCATGAGTTTCTATGAACGATTGAAAATGGTGCAATAAATAGTGAAAGATCAACTTGAAAAAGGAAAAGACAAGTACAGGTATAGAACGGGGTCCTCAAGGCAAGTAAATATTGATTTCCTTAGAGAGGAGCTCAAGAAAACAAATTCATCAAAATCCAATTGGATCGAGCTTGGAAAGGTGAGGGTGTTGTACCCTCATCTACTTTTTAGGTATTAGTATCTTTTGGGGTCCAAAAGGCTTCTAGTGGGGAGGAATAATTAGGTGCTCAGTATTTAGCTCAAAATTAAAAGTTCTCATATTAGCTCGAAAACTATATGGCTGAATCTGTCCCGTCAAGATGATCACAATGCAGTTCGATTCGTCGAAAATGGAGTCTGGATGAAGGAGAAAAGGCATGCTGTTCATTTTTCCTAAATAGCTAAAAAAATTGCAGAATGGGATAGAATGATGACATGGCAGTCCAGTGAGCAAGGAGAATCTTCTGCAGTTTTCACCCAATGGAGTTGTGACAAGTATCACCTATGGATTTGCCAATGTAGTTGTGTGCAAGGGAAATTGCCTAATTGGCCTCTAAGGTGGAATTCGATTTTTTTTTATTTAATTAAATATTATTATAGGGTGAGGGAAAAAATGACGAGACGAAGGAAGCGACCTGACGATGGTTAGGGTTTTTCTATAGCTGGTGACCTAAAGTTTAAAGCTATTATCCCCGTGACCTGGAAATGGTGTAGTCCTCGGGCCGTTGTCACCATACGGCCACCCCCATTCCTTTTCTACAGTTCTTCCATCATAGGCAGGCATATTCCAAGCTCCCTCTTCCATTTCATTCCACCTACGTCCCAACCTCAATAGCGACGGGCACAGAATTTTTTGAGACGGCAGTTGGAACCAGTTTTTCGAAGTGGTTATGGAGGATTTAGTAGATTATTCAGAGTACCCTTTGGAGGGAACTCCTATCTGGAAAACTCCACATGAAAACTTGTCGGTCCTACATCGATACAGCAATGAGCTTACGAACAAGATAGAGACACTACCCTCTTTCTCTGGACCCTCGAGCTTGGTTGCCACTCATCCAATGCTCACCCCCTCCTAGCCACCTTTCTCATCTACTATAGAGTTGCTGATAGCCCAAACCCTTGTGTTTAGCTCCAAAGGAACCACTCTTTCTGCTCATCTACAGGCTTTGCTTCTTTCCCCCCACCAACAAGCTCTAACAACCCCTCTTAAGCTCCCCCTGGTCTCTCACCAGGGATCCCTGCGGCCTTAATCTCCACGGCTCCCCCTTCAGGCAGCTTTACTCTGATTCCCCCAATCTCTGGATCTTTCCTAATGGGACATTCCGTGGTGCCTTCGAACCCTAACCCTCCTATAGCCCCGCCTTCGATAGGTCCCCCACAAGCCCATTTTGAGGTAGGGCTCTGACCAAATAAGAAGCCGAGGTGCATAAGATCTAAAGCAAAAGAAGCATTCCTTTATTTGGGAGAGGACATCCAGTTGGGAGACACAATGGAAATAGCAGACAGGGTTCTGTTAGGCAAAGTATGAGGAAGAAATTACATAGCAGCCAAGTTGAAGCAATGGGCGGCCGAAGTATGGGGCCATCATCTAGCTGACCTCCCCTTTGTACAAACCTTTGTTAAGGGTTGCTTTGCACTAAGATTTACACGAGCTAAACACACAAACTTGGTCCTCTCATCAGTATGGCACATTAAACAGGCTCTTGTCCTGCTGCATAGATGGAATCCACTTTTTGATCCAGAAAGCAAACACCTAGGTGCAGGCCCTCTTTGGGTAAGATTACCAGGTCTTCCCCTTCAGTACTGGTCCGAGGATGTATTTAGGTGCATTGGAAATACCCTCCACACATATTTGGACCATGACAAAGCCTATCTGTCAACTGGTATGATGGCTTATGCAAGAATCTTGGTCCATTTGGATACTAGAGAGGGTTTACAAGAGCACATTACTCTTCAATGTAGAAATATATCAAGAGCGCAGATATTAGATTACGAAGGGGTGCCCTTCCGTTGCAGAAGGTGCCATAAGGTTGGCCATCTCTTTCGGGACTGCCCTCTTAACAATAAGGCAAAGACAGGGGTGATAGGCAAGGAAATGCCAGCAAGGTATCATCAAGCAAAAGAAAAAGCCCCTCCATCAGGAGAGGCAGAGACACATGCTCACTCTAAAGCAGTCGAAGAAACCCCTTCCAAGGAGGCCTCAAAGAAGCAAGCTAAATCACAGTATTGGCCTCCCTCTCCTTTGCTCACCAGGGCAAGGGCGGTTGTCGGGGCTACGGGTCTTTCGGGTAAGAGCTCTTCGGTTCCCTCTTCATCTCAAAACTGTGCTCCTTGCAATAGTATCTCCCATTCTTCATTTGCTAATTCTAAGATTAATGAAGGTCCATCTCAGTCCCTTGCTTCTGTGACCTGCTCTCTCCTTTCTCCCCTCCCCTCTATCTCCTTCATCCCTCCCTCCATTCTGAACCCCCCCCCTCTTTCCCTCAATTAGGAGTCTGACCTCCCTCCTCCCCGTTACCGAACTCATTCCAAGACAAAGACCCTTGTCCCAGACCTGTTAGGAATTGGTCTTGACTCGACCCCTTTCCCTCATAAGCTCCCCCATGATCGTCCATCTTCTCTATCCAATGCTAAACTACAAGTTGGGGAGGACGTAGCCTCAGGGAGGCAAATCACTATCCATAGGGCTCTTAGAGCATTGAACGCCCTGGCAGAACCCCCCCCCCCCCCATGAAGGTCCTCTCTTTCAATTGTGGAGGGTTACCTAGGCCCGAGAAGAAACTAGCCTTTCGAATACTGATCATGGCAGACCCTGTTGATGTAATTCTCCTGCAAGAAACCTTGGGTAGCTCTAAATATATCTCTGGTTTGTTCATTTCGATGCTCCTAGGCTAGTCTTTTCAGGCCCTTGATGCATCCGGGAGATCAGGAGGCATGGCCCTAGGCTTTAACACCTAGACCATCAATCTTTTTAACTATTGGGGTAGCCCTGGGCATTTGGGGTCAGATCTTTTCTTAGCAAAACTGGGTATCGAGTTCAGGCTCATTAATGTATACATGCCTTGCCACCATAGGACTGAGTTTTGGGAAAATCTTTTGAGCTCTGAGATTTTTCGAAAGGACCTTATAATTCTGGGAGGGGACCTTAATTTCTCATTAGGCCACTTGGAATCCTGGGGTCACCATACCCATTCTGACCCCCAATTAGATTTCTTTGAGAACATTTTGGAAACGCACAGTCTGGTGGACATCCCCTTAGCAAAACTACATCCCACTTGGAGGAATAATAGAGTCGGGGAAGCTAGCCTTTCCAGAAGACTAGACCGCTTCCTTCTCAAGGAAGGCCTTCTTAGCATAGGGCTCAACCTCAGGTAATGGGTTGGCTCAAGAGGACTATCAGATCATCTACCTATTTACTTTGAAATCAGAGGAAGGATTGATAAGCCTAAGGGTCCTTTCAAATTCAACTCTTCCTGGCTAAAAGAGGCATCCTATACTCACATGGTCAAGAACTTCTGGAAGGCCCACCCCCCTGATGCCAGAGGGAATATTGTAGAGGGCTTTGTGTCTAATCTAAAAGAATTGAAGAAACTCTCTAAAATTTGGGCACATAACAAGAGAGTGCAGGATGACAGAACCCTCCAGGAGACCAAAGCTAAGATAGATGATTATGAGAATGATAAGGGTGGATTCTTCTCATCAACTGGTCAAAAGGACAAGCTCACATCTCTATATGCCTCTCAAGGAAAAATTTAAAGGATAGAGAAGAGACATGGAGACTGCGAAGCAGGGAAATCTGGCTGCTTGAAGGTTATGAGAACACGAAATTCTATCACAAATTTGTAAATGGGAGGAAAGAAGTCAACACTATATGGAAGCTCAATAATGAGAATTGGATCCTCATAAACACATTCCCTTAGCTATCAGCTATGGTAACTTCTCACTTCAAGCAGACTTACAAAGCTCCCACCAATGTCTCCCAAGTGGAAATCATTCACGTAGCTCAACTCTTCCCCCGTTTTGTGGATCAAGAGGAGGCATTGGATTTGGTAAAGGAAGTCTCGATGGGAGAGCTGGAGGCTACTCTCAAATGCTTTAAGAGAGACAAGAGTCGAGGACCAGATGGCTGGACAGTGGAGTTCTTTCTGGCTTTCTTTGAAACTTTAGGCCCTGATCTCCTCAAGGTTGTTGAGGCTTCAAGGAGCGAAGGCAAGATGCTTGACGCCTTCAACTCCACTTTTATTGCGCTCATCCCCAAATCTTCCAACCCAACCTCTTTCGATGATTTTTGGCTCATTTCTCTGTGTAATTATATCTACAAAATCATAGCTAAGATTATAGCCAGTCGCTTGTGGCCTATTCTATGCTCCCATATCTCACCAGAGCAGTTTTCCTTCCTCCAAGATAGGTAGATCCATGAGGTGGTTGGAACAGCACAGGAGCTTCTTCACTCCCTTCAGACTAAGAAAAGAAAGATATGATACTTAAGGTGGATCTCTCAAAATCCTTTGACAGAGTAAGCTGGCTCTATTTAAGAATGCTTTTAACTCATATAGGGTTCCCCTTTGTCTTCATTAAATGGATTATATGTTGTATCTCTAATATACCTTTCAGTGTGCTGATAAACGGAGTGGCTTCCCCATTCTTTCACTCAGAAAGAGGTCTTAGATAGGGATGCCCTTTATCCCCATTGCTCTTTCTGCTTATCATGGAAGGTCTTAGCAGGCTCATCAAAGACGACCACTCCAAAGGCAGATTTCAAGGAATAAAAATCATTGATGGATGCATTATGACTCGCTTGTTATTTTTGGATGATGTCTTGATCTTCTTTAATGGTGGCATAGGGGACCTGACATCCCTGGAGAACTCTTTCTCCCTTTTTTAGATTGCCACTTGAATGATTGTAAACTACAAAAAGTCCACACTAATAGCACCCAGCTGCTCACCCCATGAGACTCATTATTCCCTCCTTCGGTTCAACATCACCCTTCTAAGAATGGAGGAGGGGCTTCATTATTTGGGCTTGTTGTGGTAAAAACACAACCCCCCCATTTTTTACTTGTTCACAACTCAAATAATGGGGACCCTTTCTATAAACAATTTGGCTAAACACCTTTTTGGATTTTTATTTAGTTGATTGCCCTACGCTTTTGTTAATTTTACATTCTCTTTGGATTCTTGTTTTGATTGCTTTGTTAGAATCGATTTTTTACAAGCTTCCCATTGACGTTTGTTTCGTCTCATTTGGTCAACTGGTTTGAAAATGGCACTCCCTTGAAATCCCATCATTTATCTAGCCTGGGTTAAAAATGCATAAAATGTACAATATTGCATTTTGTAAATAAATTAGTTCAATAAGGCATTCATTTTAAATATTAACCCGTAGCGAGTTTTTACTAACATTTTTGTTTTAGTTATGCAGCCAAATTATTAATTATCGGGATTTTAAGAAATTCACTCTAATTTCCAAATCAAATCCTAATCTCGAAAACCCAAACATTCAAGTGGCTGTAGTTTATTTTTATTATTTTTAATTATTTTTCAAGTGGTTGTAGTTTAGATAATTTCACAACTTAACTAAAATTCATTAAACTAAAATCAAAACCAAAAAATAATATTAAATATTAATTTAATTAAATTTAATTAATTTAATTAATTTAATTAAATTAAAATTTAATATAAAAATAAAATAAATAAATAATATATAATCGCATCAGAGGTTTTATTCGCAACATGTTTTACAAACCCCCGATATACCCCATAAGCTACCTCGATGCGAGTTGCCGATAAGCATAAGGCAATAAGGCATTGACCAAGTCTTATTAAAAACTTCAATCGCATCGGAACTTATATGCGAAACAAGTTTATCAACCCGATCCGATCCGATTTGCCGATGCGACATCATGCTTTAACTCTAAGTCTTATTAAAAGGTTTGTTATTTGTTTTCTTTTTGAAATCACTCATACGTATGAGTGAAGTGTGAAAAATAAGATAGTTAGTATATTAGTTCAAAGTTATAATATATTAAAGTAATTAAATAATATTTTAAATTAATTAATATATATTATTTAATTAATGTTTCAGATTAATTAATTTATAACATTTAATTAATTTGATTAATTTAAATTTAAATATCATTTAGATTAATATTAATTAGTTTTTTAATTAGATTAAATTCGTTTATAAATAATTAATTAAATATTAGTTAGTTAAATTAATAAATAGTTTACTAATAATTAGTTTAGTTTATAATTAGCAATTAAATTAGAATTAATTAGAGACTAATTTAGGATTAGTTTTTAATTACAATTTTTTTTAGCCCAGCAACAGAATTTCCAGATTCATGCCAGATTTGACTCATCAACTTTGGAAGCTCATAGAATGAGTTATACTTGGCCAAATGAAGCCCAGAACGGCTCATTGGAAAGAGAAAATCAAGGAGAATATTTCTGAGGAGATTTCATTGTTAGATCTAGTCATTTATTGGGTCAAAAATCAGGCAGAAGATCAAGCTCCGAATTTTGAAAACAAAATCATTTTTCTGAGTTTTATTTTCATTGGTCCGGGCCTCTTCTAATTGCAGATTCACTCGTCAATGATATTCTTGGCCAATTAAATCATCCCAGGCATCAAAAGAGAATTTATATTTTATAGAATTTGATTGGATTTGATTTAAATGCCAGCAATGTCATGTTGATTTTATTGTTGCATTTTAATTTATTTTGATTTCTTTTTGCAGGAAAACAGTGGAAGAAATATGAAGAAAAGGATCTCAATCAATGAGAATGCTCCAGCAATTGGATTTGGCAGATTTCTCTTCATCAAACTTTCCTCTCAAGAATTTCTTCACCAATAGTATAATTAATAGATTGCAAAATGGAATAGGGAACTGCTCTCCTCTGCAATGCTAGACTTCTAAAAGCACTACTGTAATAGGAATTTAGAGTTGTAGGAGAGAGGAGAGAAAATCTCAGATCTGGGGATTATTGAGGATTTTTCCTTTGTATCTTGGATTATGTATGAGGGGAAGAGTTTTCACTATTGTGGCTTTAGCTTTGAAGGTAGAAGTTCAAGCAATGTAAAGGATTGTTGGAGACCAAGATCAGAGAAATGGATGCAATAAATTGGTATTTTTAATACTACTGTTTTAAATATCAGTTTCATTTTTATGGTAACAGGAATGTCTCATTTTATTCATGTTTGTACACTATTGTCAATATGGGTAATTTGTCTCAATCTTGTTATTAAGTATCTCTGTTCTTATGAATTAAAATCTGATTTCTAAGTAACTATTTACTCAGAAATCTGTCTTATAAAACTGATTTATTGAATGGTAATGTGTTGTGAACTATTTCCACATGTCATTATTCAATTATTGGATTTACTGATTTGATAATTAATATCATTTTTGTGAACTACTTCCGGGAATGTTGTTGGTTTATTATTTCAGTTGATAGGTCTCAATATGATGTGTTTTGGTAACCATAATATCAGTTAATTGAACTGCTTCATTAACTTGATATTCATTATAAACAAGACATATTTAAATCTCAATACTTTAATTATCTTACTCTTAGTTGGGTTAGATCTATATCTGCCTAATTAAGATAGGATTTAGATTAGTTTCTTTTGTTTGCATCATAGAATAAGCTTGCATTTAGAGTTAATTCTATATTCTTTTAAGTCCTCTCCTCAAAGAGGAAAAACTTTAGTTGTGGCTTGGTTGAACCCAAATCAGCTTAAGGGTCATTCTCTTGCCTGATCAACAAGAAGAAGTGATCTGATATCCCTGTCTATTGGTATGTAAAGATACATCATAAACCAATAGCAATAGGGAAAATGTAACTGAACCTAGTTGAACCAGTCGGAGCCACCACACCAAACGGAAAAGGAGCTGCTTTTAAAGTCCGGACCGGGTGGTTATCCCCCAATGTTGTTGCAGCGATTTTCGAGGCATCAACATTTTTGGCGCTAGAAGGAGAGCCTGAGGAATTTATCTATTGGAGTCTTTTTAATTTTAACATTTTTTTTATGGCTCCTCTTAAGCTTCCAATTTGGAGTTGTATCCATGGACGTGCATCCTCCAATACCCCACCCGAAGTGGTAAGACTCTTGTCTCAGGTAAAATTCAATGGTAAGAGAAATTCTTCTGCTTTTAACCATGTCTTTCAATTTATTCAAAACATTTTAAATTATGATTTTCAAGGAATTGATGAAGGCAGCTTATGCAGAATTTTTACTCTTACATTTGCGGCAAAAGCCAGAAGCTGGTGTAGAACTCTTCCAGTTGATTCAATCCACAGCTGGGATCAATTTTTTACAATTTTCATTTGTAAATTCGACAGCTATGATTATGAACAGGTATGTGAAGAAATTGAATATTTACGAAGGTTTAAAAATGAGTTTATTAATGATTTTAATATGCGATTTCGTTTGAATTGCTTAAGATTTAAAGACGAAGATAAACCTACGGAAGAATCATTAGATTGGTTTGAATATATTTGTTCTCTTCCAACCATTCCCAATCCATATGAAATTAATTCGAGTTTTGTTCCATCCCCTTCTAATATAAATGAGAATTCCAATATGGATGTGCAAATAAATGGTGATGAAGTGGTTTCACAAAGCTTGGAAAATATTTCCATTCAAATGCAAGAAGCCAATAATAGCAATTTTGGGGAAAAAGTCGCCTTGAAATCTGAAAGCTACTTTGAAGTAAATTCGGAAAATCAAATCGCAAATCAGCAAGTACAAGCAGCAATCAAAGTAAATAAAATGCAAACTGTTGTACAAATTTCTGAATTTATCCATGATGAGCAAATGCCAAAATCAGAGAAGCAAAGCAGCCTTCTTCAAGAAAACATGAGTATGCAAAAGAATGATCTGCAATCTGAAATTTACAATGAGCATAATGCACAAGAGCTCTCAAACAGAGACAGTTTTAAATGCATTGTTTCAGGTTCACATTTTTCCCTTTATCCTGATATTTTTAATGATAGTAATTTTTCTCCTCTTAGTATCAATGATATTTCAGAAATTAAAGAGGATGATTTAAATGAATTACCATTAAATTTTTATCAAGATAAAGAAACAATAATTGATCATTCTTTTGCCACTAATGAACATGAGATTTTTGTTCCTCCTTGTTTTGGTATATTAGATGAAATCGAAGGGAATTCCAGACAATCTTGTGAGGTCATTTATGATGATTACTCTGACATTGAGGATGTTGATTTCTATTATTCTCAAGAGAATCCTAATGATAAAATTCAAATAACATCTGAGGATGAGGAACGCTTCAATTTAGGAATTATCCCAACTAATCCTCATTTTAGAGTAGCAAATTATCTTCATGATTTCACCATTCAAGAAATCATTCCAATTTATGATTCATATGAGGATCAAACTCCCATTCATATTCATAGTCATAATTCGTTTTCTATTTCACAAGTTGGAATTCGAAATTACCTAAATTCCATAATTCTGGCCATTCCTTGTGAAAATGAAATCATTTCAAAACGATCCCAAATGTGCTGTAACATTAGTTGTAAAAATAGTAATTTCATTTTATTTTTATTTCCCCACTTATTTTGTATAAAATCAAATTTAATTTTTCAAATTTTCCACACTTTTAGCTGGCATATTGAATACCTTATTATCAAACACTCAATTGATGCATTGCCCAATAGGGAAATTCAAGTTTCATATTATAATCATCAGCGTCGAAAGATATTAATATTCCAATTTATATCAATGCTAATGTTTCATCAAAAGCTTCTATCTTTTCAAAGGCAATGTCAACAAGAGAATGTATTTTTGCAATCTAGCCAGCAATTCAATTCAATTAATAAATTTCCATTTTATTTGAAAGGCTTCCATCCATTTTTCATTGACTCATTTGAAAATTGTTTGGAAATTTTTCCTTCAAGGAAAATTGTCAATGATTTAACATTTGTACATAACACTAACAAATTTTTTCAGGTCAAAGAATCTAAAAGCTCATCTTCACAACCTGGCCTGTTATCTCTTCCTTTGAACATTTCTCAATCCTTAATAGAAATCCATCCAGATTTTTATGATCCAATTGGTAGTCAATTGGAAAGGAAATTTCAGGAGAGAGAGATTTTAATTAAGTTCCTAACAATAATTGTACATTCTGATTTCATATTTATTTTCCTTAGTTTAGTCAAATCTGTATTTTTATTACTAACATTTGAACTGTACATAAACGCGGGAATAAAAATGAGAAAATGGCTACACTGGAAATATGACTATACCTAGTCATTTTCATGTATATGGTTAGAATAGGAGTAGAATTAATTTAGTTAGTTTGTCTTATGTAGTTAATTTATTTTCAACAGTTCTGTAGATTAAAAATAAAACAAAGCAATCAACGATTCTCATACATGTTCAGTGAAAAACATTTTTCCCTATCAGAAAATTTTAATTCTTGCTTTCGTTTTCTAATTTCTTACAGCAATACCTCTACTCTGCCTATTCTGAATAATCTCTTGATTAAATTCAATTATAGTTGCACTTGGTATCAATTGCCTCAAAGCCACTTTTCTTCATTTCGAGATTTCCTTCTAAGATTTTCTTTTGGAATTTATATGATAAAGGTTGAGGATATGAAAGCTTCATGATCCCATTATCCCATGAAATGTATGATTGATTATGATAAGCTTAATTCTAATTCCATCATTATTAGTCAGTCTAACCTTTCACGGTAATCATATGATGTTCATATTATCTTCCTCGTAATTTGCTAAAAGCCAACCTTAAGGATGTTCATTTTGCTAAGTGCACACATTCAAATCTGTTTTGATATTTTTCCACAATTAGTGGCTTTATTCTCATTCTGATCTTTAGGTTATTATTTGATGCTACAAAACGCATCGTATTCATTTACTAAAGGTATTATTGAACAGTCGCTATAACAATACGGATTCTGCTCAAGTTATTCAGAATAATCAGAAGTTATAAATTGTTGTTTCAATTCAAAAGGGGAGCCTATTTTTATATTTATTTCTAGTAAATTTTATATTTCCTGAACATGAATAAACAGATTTTATTTAGGCTGATTTCACACTTAGATTTAGAATAAATAATGAGATGATTTTGAACAAAGTCAAAATTTTGATAAATCGAAGGAAGAATTTGAAGATTCATAAGGTAAAATTTACAGACAAATTCCTTTCAGGTACGCATTTACAAGTTTATTCTCATCCATTATTAGTTCATATTTTCCTTAGTTTATTTTTTATTTGTGTTTTGTTTTATTTGCAGGTTTTCATTTGTTTTCAAAACTTGAAGTAAGCAGCAAACCCAATTCAAATTTGCAACAAGTTCAGGGAAATTTCATTTCTGATTCATTAGAATTTAAGCATCTTTGTAGCTTTACTTTCATTCATTAGAAAACCCAATTGAAATTTCAAGGAATATCATAAGACCATTTGCATCATAAGATTTCATCGGAAGTAGTTCTTAGTATTTCTTTTAATAACAAATTGTTCATCAAAGACCTCCGATGTATTATCTTACTCATATGCCATATCGCATTTAGCATATCGGAGCTTTGCAGTTGACATATACTTCCATTATCATGAATCGCCGATCTCTGATAATCAACTTTACCGATATTGCGATAAACACATAATTCTGGACCCGATATAAAATTCAAATCAAGTTTAAAAAATATCGCGTCCGTTTAATCGCAATAATGGTAGGAGCATAACTTTAAAGCGGTCGATGTCTCGGATCCGATATGTTATCAAATTTTCATCATAAAATTATCGGGTCCACTCTTCATCGCATATCGGCATATCAAATATTGTTACACCATGTGCTAAAAATTGCCAATCGCCGACTAGCCACGTCATTCATCGCATATCGGCATCGCAAGAATCATATCGTATTACATCGGGTACCAAAAGTTTGTCAATCACCGATATCGCAATCGTCTCATCGCATTTTTATTTATGCTCATATCATATCTCTGAATTTGCGATGTGCGATGTGGGAAGCACAGTGTAAATATGCCCCGACCCCCGATATAATATTTCTTTAATGATGTGATCGCTCCATCTCATAGCACAACTTCTCATCGCATATTTTCATATCAGCGATTCGCTGTTGCAACCTTTGATGCGAGAACTTCAAATGCATGCCTCTAAGCCATTAACATTTAATATATATATGGCATAGCAACAAAAGTGAAGTCTTGCAAATTAAAATTGAAGCATGGTGAAGAAACATGTTATGTGAATCATCTGATACGGCGATATGTTATTTTAAAAGCAAGCTTGGGAAACCACTATGGGAAAAAAGCAATTGTTGACAAAATTGCAGTATACAAAAATCATTTCAATTTCTCATACATTTTAGTTTTGAATATATAATTCCATAATTAAAAATGAAATTCAAGACCTTTATCTTCATATTTAAATTCTATTATCTTCGATTTGGTCTTGATTTTGGATTTTATAAAATCATGGAGTTTATATAAAACTAATAATATTCTGAGGAATAGTCATTACTGCAAATTCTCATTCTCATTTCTGATGCATTTGTTTTAATTTCAATTCCCCTGAGCACTAAGCATTCTATTTTAACATTTTACTGTTTGCTTTAGTTTAAATAAAATAAATAATGATTTTGGGTTATAGGATTTTGGTTAGTGTGACTTCTTCATGTTTTTAATGTTAATTAAAATAAGGAGTCAGCTAGTTTGGAGAAATCGATACCTTTCAGGTAAGATCAAAAGCAATTATCCAATGGTAAGATTCATGTACCCACTTTCATTAATTTCCATTTCATCACTCTAGTTTCATTTTTGTTTTTAAATTATGCTGATATAAAACTTTGTTTTGCAGCTCTGCATTTGAAGTTTCCAATCCTCCGCCAGATCATATTTTCGAAGTCCATACTTTTCTCCAAGTTTTATTTCAATAAGCAGCAATAATCTTCATCGAAACAGCTACACCATGAAGTTTCTGAACCTTTAGTTTGTTTCTTTAAGCATTCATTTTATTAGAAAATGATCAAGATGATGCTTTGAAATAAGAAGATCAATATCATACAGAAAGTTTTCATTTTGGCTGAATTTTATCGTCACTGCTATCCAAAAGGTCTAAAACAATTACAATCCTGCAAGGTATGATTTTTCTAAATATCAACATAAGAAGGAATGATTACACGATTATTTTCTTTTCTTCATATTGTTGAGGCATTGGTATAAACATTCTTGTTTGAGTTTATCTTTCGAAACTTGGATTTACTTTTCCACTTTTAAAATTTCTTCATTTTTATTTTTGTTTGCTGATTTCTTTCTCATTTTAGCATAAGAATTCTTTTCCTTCGGATTTCAATTTTGATTTTGGTGACTTTGCCATTATTTATATGGAAGGCCTACTTGTTACCTAACAATGGTCAACATACATGGAGAAAAATTGTTAATAGTCACCCATTAGCTTTTTCTTAAATCTCTTAGTAAAGTTTGATTTTCTTATTATAAAAGTAGATATACTTAAGGAAGAGATTACCAATCAAGAGAAGTTGGAAAAGTATCATAAAATCTGAAAATTTATTTTTCATCAAATTGTAATCATTTTGAGATTTCAAAATTTTATTAATATCTTTCAAAGTTTTATTATCAGTCAAGAAAATTTATTTTTAACCAAGTAAAGACACTTTACAACAAGGCACCTTTAACTCTGAAATTGTCATTCTTAACTCTTAAGAAGTCAATGATTCTCCCTGTCCCCAAGAGTCTTATTTTTCTAGAGTATAATCCAGAAATATATTTAAACTTAAAAGATAATAGGTCTCATCATGAGCCTGCTTACCATGATCATAGGGGAAAAATAGGCTGACATTACCAACACTGCTAATCAAACCAGGGTAATGGCTTATGATTGCAAACAATTATAAAACAAGGGGTCTCATCACGAGCCAGCTTGTTCAACCCAATTTTAACCAGTGAATGGCATTGTCAACTATCTGGTTACCATACCAGGACAATGGCTTTTAAGATTTACTTAAAAAATAAAAATAAAAAATAAAAAAATTAAAAAAATTAAAAAAAAAAAACATATATAAATGGATTTATCTCTAGATCAATAATTCTTAAACAGATGGAATTCTGAATCATTTATGATTAAAAGGTAACCATGTCGAAACTATAGATGTTTGCTAGCAGCAGTGGCTCTACCTATGACAAAGGAGTATATTTTAAAAGCTAAGCTGTAAAGTGACCCCTGCTTCATCTCTACAACTAATTAAGGACTGATATAGAGTTTTGAAATATTTTAATTTATGAGAAATTTTGAGGAAAATTACAGTTAGATGATTCTTGTTTTTATTAAGATTAATGAACCTAGTCAAGCATTCCAAAAAATAATTCTCTCTTCTTTAATTATTTTTACTTTAATTTTAGGAAAATCTCGTGCATATCAAAGAGAGATAACTGGTTCTTCTCCCGTGTGTCGCCATTGTTGTGGTAAAAACACAACCCCCCCATTTTTGACTTGTTCACAACTCAAATAATGGGGACCCTTTCTATAAAAAATTTGGCTAAACACCTTTTTAGATTTTTATTTAGTTGATTGCCCTACGCTTTTGTTAATTTTACATTCTCTTTGGATTCTTGTTTTGATTGCTTTGTTAGAATCAATTTTTTACAAGCTTCCCATTGACGCTTGTTTCGCCTCATTTGGTCAACTGGTTTGAAAATGACACTCCTTTGAAGTCCCATCATTTACCTAGCCTGGGTTAAAAATGCGTAAAATGTACAATATTGCATTTTGTAAATAAATTAGTTCAATAAGGCATTCATTTTAAATATTAACCCGTAACGAGTTTTTACTAACATTTTTTTTTTAGTTATGCAGCCAAATTATTAATTATCGGGATTTTAAGAAATTCACTCTAATTTCCAAATCAAATCCTAATCTCGAAAACCCAAACATTCAAGTGGCTGTAGTTTATTTTTATTATTTTTAATTATTTTTCAAGTGGCTGTAGTTTAGATAATTTCACAACTTAACTAAAATTCATTAAACTAAAATCAAAACCAAAAAATAATATTAAATATTAATTTAATTTAATTTAATTAATATAATTAATTTAATTAAATTAAAATTTAATATAAAATAAAATAAAATAAATAAATAATATATAATCGCATCGGAGGTTTTATTCGCAACATGTTTTACAAACCCCCAATATACCCCATAAGCTACCTCCGATGCGAGTTGCCGATAAGCATAAGGCAATAAGGCATTGACCAAGTCTTATTAAAAACTTCAATCACATCGGAACTTATATGCGAAACAAGTTTATCAACCCGATCCGATCCGATTTGCCGATGCGACATCATGCTTTAACTCTAAGTCTTATTAAAAGGTTTGTTATTTGTTTTCTTTTTGAAATCACTCATACGTATGAGTGAAGTGTAAAAAATAAGGTAGTTAGTATATTAGTTCAAGTTATAATATATTAAAGTAATTAAATAATATTTTAAATTAATTAATATATATTATTTAATTAATGTTTCAAATTAATTAATTTATAACATTTAATTAATTTGATTAATTTAAATTTAAATATCATTTAGATTAATATTAATTAGTTTTTTAATTAGATTAAATTCGTTTATAAATAGTTAATTAAATATTAGTTAGTTAAATTAATAAATAGTTTACTAATAATTAGTTTAGTTTATAATTAGCAATTAAATTAGAATTAATTAGAGACTAATTTAGGATTAGTTTTTAATTACAATTTTTTTTAGCCTGGCAACAGAATTTCCATATTCATGCCAGATTTGACTCATCAACTTTGGAAGCTCATAGAATGAGTTATACTTGGCCAAATGAGGCCCAGAACGGCTCATTGGAAAGAGAAAATCAAGGAGAATATTTCTGAGGAGATTTCATTGTTAGATCTAATCATTTATTGAGTCAAAAATCAGGCAGAAGATCAAGCTCCGAATTTTGAAAACAAAATCATTTTTCTGAGTTTTATTTTCATTGGTCCAGGCCTCTTCTAATTGCAGATTCACTCGTCAATGATATTCTTGGCCAATTAAATCATCCCAGGCATCAAAAGAGAATTTATATTTTATAGAATTTGATTGGATTTGATTTAAATGCCAGCAATGTCATGTTGATTTTATTGTTGCATTTTAATTTATTTTGATTTCTTTTTGCAGGAAAACAGTGGAAGAAATATGAAGAAAAGGATCTCAATCAATGAGAATGCTCCAACAATTGGATTTGGCAGATTTCTCTTCATCAAACTTTCCTCTCAAGAATTTCTTCACCAATAGTATAAGTAATAGATTGCAAAATGGAATAGGGGGCTGCTCTCCTCTGCAATGCTAGACTTCTAAAAGCACTATTGTAATAGGAATTTAGAGTTGTAAGAGAGAAGAGAGAAAATCTCAGATCTGGGATTATTGAGGATTTTTCCTTTGTATCTTGGATTATGTATGAGGGGCAGAGTTTTCACTATTGTGGCTTTAGCTTTGAAGGCAGAAGTTCAAGCAATGTAAAGGACTGTTGGAGACCAAGATCAGAGAAATGGATGCAATAAATTGGTATTTTTAATACTACTGTTTTAAATATCAGTTTCATTTTTATGGTAACAGGAATGTCTCATTTTATTCATGTTTGTACACTATTATCAATATGGGTAATTTGTCTCAATCTTGTTATTAAGTATCTCTGTTCTTATGAATTAAAATCTGATTTCTAAGTAACTATTTACTCAGAAATCTGTCTTATAAAACTGATTTATTGAATGGTAATGTGTTGTGAACTATTTCCACATGTCATTATTCAATTATTGGATTTACTGATTTGATAATTAATATCATTTTTGTGAACTACTTCCGGGAATGTTGTTGGTTTATTATTTCAGTTGATAGGTCTCAATAGGATTTGTTTTGGTAACCATAATATCAGTTAATTGAACTACTTCATTAACTTGATATTCATTATAAACAAGACATATTTAAATCTCAATACTTTAATTATCTTGCTCTTAGTTGGGTTAGATCTATATCTGCCTAATTAAGATAGGATTTAGATTAGTTTCTTTTGTTTGCATCATAGAATAAGCTTGCATTTAGAGTAAATTCTACATTCTTTTAAGTCCTCTCCTCAAAGAGGCAAAACTTTAGTTGTGGCTTGGCTAAACCCAAATCAGCTTAAGGGTCATTCTCTTGCCTGATCAGCAAGAAGAAGTGATCTGATATCCCTGTCTATTGGTATGTAAAGATACATCATAAACCAATAGCAATAGGGAAAAGGTAACTGGACCTAGTTGAACCAGTCGGAGCCACCACACCAAACGGAAAAGGTGTTGCTTTTAAGGTCCGGACCGGGTGGTTATCCCCCAATGTTGTTGCAGTGATTTTCGAGGCATCAACAGGGCTACAAGCTCAAACCACTGGGCTAGAAAATAGAAGACTGGGTCTGGCTAATAGAAAAACTAGAAAAAAGGTTGAATATTTGGTATCACAAGTACTTATCCAGGGCCGGCAGATTAACTCTAATGAAAGCAGTACTAGAGGCTACCCTGGTGTACTGGATGGCTCTGGCTTGGATTCCGAGAGGCATTCTTGCTAGGATTCAAGCCCTCTGTAGCAGGTTCTATGGAAAGGCAATCAACTCGGCAGAATCTTTGCCTTGGGTCAAATGGGAGGCTCTATCTATTCCAAAAAAATGGGGAGGCTAGGGAATCAAGAAGCTGGAGGACTTCTCCTCAGCTTTAGCAGCAAAGCTCGGCTGGCATCTCATCACCTCAAATAGCTTGTGGACAAAGGTGGCCACATCCAAATACATTGCTCCTCTAAATGTGTTGGACTGGCTTAGACAACCCTCAAGAGCCACATCAGGGATATCAGTAATCTGGAAGGCAGTGCTAAAATCTCTGGAGATCATTAGATCTGGCCTCACATGGAGAATACAAGATGGCAACGCTGTGAGGATCGGGGAGGATCCCTGGATTGGATGCGAAAATGCCCACAGACTACCCCCCGAGCTTAAAGTCTGCCTCAGTGAAGTGGGTATTACTCATATCAGCCAAATTGCAGACCCAGAACATACCTCTATTTTTCAACAAGCCTGGAAATTAGCTCGAAGCCTGCTCATTCCTCTGCAATGGGAACAGACCTGGAAAAGTTATACAGCGGCTTTGGCTGAAGCACAAATCAGGATCTGAGAAGGGGCAAATGAATTAATATGGGCATATGAAAAGTCTGGGAAATGCTCTCCTAAGGAGGGTTATTTGGTTCTAGCAGAAAAATACAACCTCAAGCTCTCGAGCCATGGTGGAAAAATTTATGGAAGCTCAAGGTCCCCCCCAGGACCCGACTCCTCATGTGGTCAATCCTTAAAAACAAGACCCCAACAGGGGACAACCTCCTTAAGTGATCCAGGTGGATGTTGGTGGCCACCCACCTATCCCATTTGGACCCCCACAACTGTCTCTTTCAGTTTTTCTGTTTCCTTAATTATAGCACATTTTACTATTTTTAGTAGTTTTTCGGGTCCTAAACTTCCAGAGCCATTTTGAAGCCCTAAACAACGTTTTTTGGGAAATCCACCGCCAGCGATTTTTATACCTAAAAATCTTATTTTGCGTCGTAGTCCTCGGAGAGATCTTTCCAACAGGATATCATGCATGTCGAACGGAGATAGTATGACCAATTCGCGACCCCAGGAAGTTGATGTACCAACTTACCCAAAAACGGGGCCCACAATTTGGCGTTTCATCTTCTAGGGTTAGGTTTTGGAATATGAAGGGTTTTCCATTGTTTCTCAACAATAAATAGGCCCTCGAGCCTCATTGTAACACAGTTTTTGGAGAACATTCCAGAGGCATGTAGCCAACACATCTCTTCTCAGAGATAAGCTACCATCGCCCTAGCCGGGTTATTTCCATTTCCATTTGTAAGCATCTTTCAGTATTTTAAGGTAATGAAATGAAGTATTATTCAGCTGCATATTTGTCTTTATGGTTATCTCTGTATTTTATTGTGTTCCTGTTTAAATCCGGATCAGTGGTATCAAAGCGGTCTGCTTTTTCTCTGTTTTTCTTTGCATGTCCCCAACGAGGTCGGGATATAAGGAGTTAGGTCTGGAACTGGTCGAACCTTTGCAAGACCAGCCTCGCAAATCTCGACGACCTCCCATGGTGGATGAGAAGAAAAAAGAGAGGGCAGGAGATCCTATCAAAATCTTGCTCGAACAAGCCCTCGAGCGACAAAGGAACGCAATGATGGACAGCTTTGCCCAAATCCTTCAGCGACTACCTAGAGGCGACGCATCGGCTTCCAACAGCTACTCTGGAAATGCCACACCGTTTAAGGTACAAGTTAATTTTGAAATCCCCATCTTCGAGGGTCAAATAGACGCAGATGCCGTAGATAAATGGTTAAATCTACTCGATGGGTATTTTTTTGTTCATGAATTTTCAAGTCGGGAAAAGATTGTTTTCGCTCTTCTCTAAGCAGCCCCCCACGTCAAGGACTGGTGGGAAACCTACTGCGAACAGAAGGATGAAAGTACAGGGTCACTGTTTTCAGCTGCACCCACTTGGAATGACTTCCGGGATGCCATCAAGGAGCAGTACTACCATGTCAAAAGCTATGAGGACAAATACATCAAATGGACCACACTACGGCAGGGACGAGACCAAGATGTGTCGGAGTTCACAAACATTTTTCATACCCTTCGCACACAATTGGGTATCAAAGATTCTGAGCTGCATCTGGTACTCAAATACCGCGACTGCCTACACAGATACATCCAGGAAGAGATGGAG
The DNA here is from genome assembly GCA_031772625.1 of Pinus tabuliformis. Taxonomy (NCBI): domain Eukaryota; kingdom Viridiplantae; phylum Streptophyta; class Pinopsida; order Pinales; family Pinaceae; genus Pinus; species Pinus tabuliformis. Next base: position 353,230,926 of record CM062819.1, on the reverse strand, counting down.
TTCTTGAACATCTCCTCACTCAGCACAGCATACCGATACGCTGTCAAAATCGAGCAAAAGTTCAAACAGAAGAAGCGAGACTTTGGATCTGCAAATCCAAATCCCAAAGGACAAAGCCAAGGCGGGGTGACCCAAGACAACCTATCGAAGCCGCAAGAAAAGAACAACACCACGAAGTTGAAGAAGGACACAGGAAAGTGGTGTGAGTTCCACAAGAGTCCCACTCATAACACAAGTGAGTGTCAGACCAAGCAGTCGTTGGTGGCCGAGTTGAAGGCTTCCGAATCAGATGCATGTTCCGACTCTGAGTCAGAACCCGACAAGGGGAATGACAAAGGGAAGCAGATCATTGATGCGGATCCCAGCGCCATTGTTGCTACTGCCAAGATCCATAAAAATGAGCCCGAAGATCCAGAGGAGGGGGAACGTATTTTCCACTCACAAATGTGGGTGAAGGGTTCGCCGCTGCAATCCATTGTCGACAGTGGCAGCCAAAATAACCTCATTTCAACAGAGGTCGTGAAGCGGTTAGGCCTGCCAACTACACCACACCCACAGCCGTACAGTATCGGTTGGCTTCATGAAGGACGAGATCTCAAAGTTCGCCAGCAGTGCCGCCTTCCCTACAGCATCAAGCCCTTCACAGACGAGGTATTGTGTGATGTTACACCTCTGGATGTTTGTGATGTACTATTAGGCCAGCCATACTTGTGGAGGCGACATGCTGTGTATGAGTCAAGGCCTCGCGCTGTCATCATTTCTTTGGATAATTCATTATACAGGATACCGGAGGTAGCCCCACCTACCGCCACCTCTTTGATCACTGCTAAGAAAGGCAACAAGCTCATCTCACAAATTAGGAAATTTATTTTCTTTCTGGTTCGCTCCCAAAGTAAGGGGAAGATCGTTGCTGCATCCATGACCCCCGCGAAGGGTTCCTCCACAGAGCAGCAACAATAGAGGGATACAGTCGTGACAGAACATAGGAACAACTTCTCCTTACCCGGAGGGGTACCACACAAGTTTCAGGTGGGCGACAAAGTTTGGTTACATTTGCAGAGGGGGCGCCTTACCAGAACCCATCAGAAACACAGACCACTTCGACATGGTCCTTACACCAGTAACAAGGCTACGGGAAACAATGTTTTGAAGCATAGCATTCCTCCATTCCTTCGCTTTCACCGAGTGTTCAATGTGGATCGTCGCCAACCATGCTCCCCACCATTTCTGGACACATCAGAGATTGCAGAACAGCTCACCAAAGACCCAGTTCTGCAGAAGCTTCCTCATCTCAGGGAGGAACTCAACGCAATGGGTACCATTGCTTCCTAAGGGGGGCGGAATGATCCAGGTGGATGTTGGTGGCCACCAACCTATCCCATTTGGACCCCCACAACTGTCTCTTTCAGCTTTTCTGTTTCCTTAATTATAGCACAGTTTACTATTTTTAGCAGTTTTTCGGGTCCTAAACTTCGAGAGCCGTTTTGAGGCCCTAAACAACATTTTTTGGAAAATCCACCGCTAACAATTTTCTTGTCTAAAAATCATCTTTTCCGTCGTAGTCCTCGGAGAGATCTTTCCAACGGGCTATCATGCGCGTCAAACGGAGATAGTACGATCAATTCGCAACCCCGGGAAGTTGATGTACCAACTTACCCAAAAACGGGGCCCACAATTTGGCGTTTCATCTTCTAGGGTTAGGTTTTGGAATATGAAGGGTTTTCCATTGTTTCTCAACAATAAATAGGCCCTCGAGCCTCATTGTAACACAGTTTTTGGAGAACAGTTCAGAGGCATGTAGCCGACACATCTCTTCTCAGAGATAAGCTACCATCGCCCTAGCTGGGTTATTTCCATTTCCATTTGTAAGCATATTTCAATATTTTATAGTAATGAAATGAAGTATTATTTCGACTACATATTTGTCTTTATGGTTATCTTTGTATTCTATTGTGTTCCTGTTTAAATCCGGATCATTAAGTGCCCACATCATGGACCTTTTTAGTGTTGTCTGTGTAAGTGCAATAAGGAAACCGTGGATCACCTTTTTCTGGAATGCCAGGCTGCAAAGGACCTCTGGAACTTTTCCTCTTCTTTCTTAACCACCCTGAGCAGATGGTAATGTGAGTCATTTCATGAGGCTTGGATAAATTGGGGCGCTAGCGCAGCCCCACCTAAATCTAGGAATCTCCCCCCTATTATTTGTTGGGCTCTCTAGATAGCTCGCAACAACCTCATCTTTCAGAATATTTCGCCCCACTGGCCTTCCATTTCAACCCGTATTATGCATGATTACAACACTATCCCTGATGAGGAAGTCATCCACCGGCCCAGATCCATTGTCCCTGAATCCATCAACCACCCGCTTGCCTGGGCTTTACTTTGATGACTCTGCTCAAGAGCAGGGCTACAGGGGTGGGAGTTACTATACTTATCAGACTCCTATTATTTCAAAATGCAAATGGGCCTGGGAAGAGGCACAAACAACTATGCAGAACTATCCTCAGCCAAATTTCTCATTCAATTTGCACTGGAAAAAACATTGTAGAGATCTTCAGTTATTTGGTGATTCAAAAGTTATCTGTGACTGGCTAAATAAAAAATCAACTTTTTCATCTTTTTCTCTGAGATAGATCCTGGACGAGGCACTTCGACTTATCACTTTCTTTTACTCCTTTGTATGCTATCACATTTACAGGGAACAAAATATAGCTGTCGATATCTTATCCAAAGAAGCTGCGAACAGGCATCCCAACATCTGGCTGATCCAGGAACAGAGGGATGAGACTCATTATCAGTACCATCACCGGTTGTACATAGATACATCAGTTTAAAGGGCTCACAGGGAGCCTGGTATAAGTTTTCTTAGCACAAGCTATCATCTGTAAATATTCATATATGATTTTAAATTATTAGACACATAACTGACAAGTATTCTTTGCTAAGAGTAATTTTGATTAAAATTTTCCTGAACTAGAACATCTGTGCCTCCGTGCGTGGATCAAGGCACCTTTTCTTTTTTTTTACTACTCTGGAACTTTTTTAAGTGTTGACAGACACTCTGCCTCTTCTACGGCATATGCAATACGCATATACAACATGTAATTTTCTTCTTATAATGAAAATTACGATTTTTTCCAAGGGAAAAAATAAATAAATATTATTATATTATATAATATTTTTATATATATATATATATATATATATATATATATATAAATTATTAATTAAATATTAATTGTATATCAAATAAGTCTGAACTATGCATCAAATATTCGAAAGGTGCATTTAAATTTGTTATGGTGGCATATATTATATGGTAAGTTTGGTGGCATATATAATCTTGCAAAAGTAATGCAATGGGGGAGGGCGGGTTTGAACCCATGACCTCTCCCTCATAACACTGATGCCTTACCTACAAGTCGCAGTATATTTAAAGCTTCATTATATGCCGACAGCGGAGGTGGTGGGAGCCAGCCCTGCGGACCAGCCTCCACCCAATGCGACCTCAATCACACGTCCATGGGTCAGCACCAAGTATAAGCGCGATTAGTGCATCATTAATCCAGGATTAGTTTTAGATAATCTATTGATTAAGTTAGCGGCAATTATGGCAGAGCCACCAAATCCGTAACCGCCACCAAACTTGGTAGACTTAAATGGAGTCTTTCCAGATTTAGCGGACGTTTACTAGGAAAAATTGTTTGAGCCATAACTTACTCAATGTTTGACAAAATTGAGATTAGAAATAAGTGTTCTTAGCTAATTTTGACATTATGAACACATTAGTGCAGGTATCAAGAGCCATAGAGCTTTTTGAATAGCAATTTTTCCACATTGAGCTAATGCAGAGGCCCAAGCCATGGAAGCTGGACCAAGGAGATGTAGCCAAGGAGAGGTGAACTCCTTCATCAAAACACTATGTTAATGTGTCTCTTTGATGGTTTGATGCACTGTACATGATTTTTATTCATTATTCGTTTGTGAAGCTATTTTGTTCATGAATGTCTTGTTTAACTTAAGGAAATTTACTTGTTTGTAAGCACCAGCAACTAAGGAAACCTCAGCACAAAAAGAAATAAGAAAGCACATGTTTATTAACTTGTAATTGTTATTAGCACAGAAAAACTAATCATAAAAAATATATCACTTGGGAAACAAGGCACCCATAGGTTCCAAATAAGAATAACTCAGAAGACCCCAACGACCAAGCCCATATAGTAGACCAAACTCCCACAAATAGGTATAAGTTTGGGTACCCTGGAAAGACAAAGAACTCCAAGCAGTAGCCTATGAACACTAGTATATGTAGAAGATCTTAGGTGGTTTAATAACAGCTAACACCCTTCCTTTTAAGTCACACAAACCCCAAAACGGTAAAACTAGAGAGACCCAAAAACCATAGAAAAACACAGTACCCCAAAACCATAGGAATCGCAACCACCATTACAACGAGAGACAACCATGGTGGCCATGAAAATCAAACTAAACACTTCAAAAATATTTAAGATATTCCAAACCAGATAATAAACCCAAATTACCTCAAGTCAGTGTTGGACCACCAAAAGGGAGCTTTGCTTCCAATCCATAGAAGCATGAACCACTGCCACCATAGAACAACCTGAGCTGTAACGTAATTGTTGGTGCAGACAATGCCAAATCCTGGGATCCCAATTCGAGTGCACCAAAGGCCGAGGAAACCTGTGCATTACACCTCACCACTCGAAACACTCCTCAACTCACAAGTTTTGACTAAACCATGATGAAGATTAACATACCTAGTACAAGCATACACCATTGATCTTGTTCATGCATTGACATAGCTATCTGATTAAAAACATGACTATTATGAGTAAGGGAGATGCCAAGACCTTGGGTTGAAGACCCATCCACTATCATACCATATGTATTCCTCTCTGCAACATCTCCTCAAACCAAAACCAAAGCACTAATATAAGCCTCATGCACATTCTCTCTTAACTCTCCCACACTTTTGCTGCATGGTGGAGGGGTGCCATGCCACCCCCGCCTAAAATGTTGTGGGGATCAGTGGGATGGCTAATGTTGTTCTTCCACCCCCATCGGGGATGACTTAGAAACGTTAATAATGAAATGTGATATATATATATATATATATATATATATATATATATATATATATATATATATATATATATATATTATTTGAGGTTTGATAGAAAGATAGAAAGAAATTGAAATGTTGAGGTATTAATAAATGGATTAATTATTTAATGAAATAAACGTTAGAAATAGTCTCAAATTGAATGCTTCTATGATTCATGATTTAAGCCAAGATCTGCCAGAAAAACATAGATTAATAATAAAATAATCTAAGTTAATAATAATCATAGAATAATAAGATATCTTAATGATATAATACTTATAAAAAGAGAATCCCATGTGACCAAAAAAAATAATAATAAAATAAGCTATAGAGATTTAATAAATATTTAATAATCATATTAATAATTAAAAGGAAATTAATGATAAAAATAATCTAAGATAATAATATAAATAATAAGATCCCTTGGTGACAAAATATTAACAAAATAATAAAAATTAATAAAACAATTAATTAATGACCCTAAAAAGATTTTCAAAGAGAAGAATCCAAGGAATTAAATAGATTATAGGGTCATTCACATTTCCATGTCTATAAATAATCAAACTTGGGTTACGATTTATTTATAGACATGGAGCCATAGATATTTTCCATGTCTATGATTCTATAATTTATTTAATTCCTTGGATTTTTCACATTTTATTATTTTGCTAATACTTTGTCGTTAAGAAGTCTTATTATTTATATTATAATTTTAAATTATTTTTATTATTAATTTTATTTTCTTTTTTTCTAAGACAGACTAAATCTATTAATGGAAACATAATTTACAGTGAGGCCCCGGCCTCAGCGAGTTTGGAACAGCCATATGACTAGTTTAAACATCAAATCTAAAAACGGGACTGCCCCGAGAGGGGAAACCAGTCCAAAGACGAGAGAAAGAAAAATCCATTTGCCCGCGCAGGGGCTACATCTCCAAAACTCAAAATTAACTGTCATGGTGAATTTAAAAATTAAATATTAAAATTAACAGCAGTAAAAGACAAACTACTAAAAAGACCGAGCTGGACACGTGACATGTTTGCATGCAAGTGTTAGGTGTCTGTTATGAAACCAGCTCAAGAAAAGATAGAAAAGATAGATCAACGCCTTATAATTCAGCCTCTTCGAGGGGGCATCCTCCTTTACATTACATAAATGAACAATTCTTGGATGATACAAATGAAAAGACCTCCTTTCTATATATAGGAGTCCAAGGGGTTATAACATAATCAGAGTCGACATAACAATAATAATGTAAGGGCACAATAATAACAATAGTGGGCTTCTATGGGGCACAATAGTAACAATATGGGCACTACATGGGTACATCAATATAATAAGTGGGTTGTACTAATAACAATAAGGGGTTACACTAGTAGTATAGGGGTCTAACATGCCCCTCTCCTTCAAAAAGCGTTGTCCTCAACGCTTGAGTAGTTCTTGATGCTTCTGTATAAAATTATTTTCCTCCCATGCGGAATCTTCAGTGGGTAAGTTCTTCCACTTGATGAGATACTCTGAAATTGATCGATTTCGTAGCTGTCGGTTTCTTGTTTCTGTGACTGCTCCCGGTTCCAATATGATTTTTCCTTCCTCTTCAATTTCTGGCAATATTGTTTGAATTGGGATCTTTTGCAACTTTTGAATAAGTGGCCATACTTTTTCGGCCTTCTTCCCTTCATCCCTTGCTTCATTTATCCAATCTGGTTGGACAATAGAAATAGCACAAAACAATTCTTTCACATCCTCATCCTTGAAGAGTCTTCCCATTCGGTAAGGTCGCCATTTTTTAAGCGCATGTAGTATTGCCAACATTTCCTTCTCATAAATAGCTTGCTTGAGATGTAGCAGTAAAAATACCCAATCACCTACGTCAAAACATTTTTCACTACAATGTTGATCTACTTGTTGTTTCATTTGATTTTGCACCGAAGTGGTGTTATCCTTTATAATTTGAAGAACTTGTTGTTAATGCTCAATGTGATCTTTCACTGCTTGAACCTTTTTCTTCTTGATATGTCCTTCTATCTCTGGAGTTTGAGGAGTGGTAATTTCTTCCAATCCTTTACAAGATATGGTCAGATTCATTTCTTGATGCTCAATGTGATCTTTCACTTCTTGAACATTTTTCTTCTTGATATGTCCTTCTATCTTGATAGTTTGAGGAGTGGTAATTCTTGCTAATGCTTTACAAGATATGGTCTGATTCATTTCTTCTTTCTCTGGGGTGGGGTCCTGGCATATATCTTCTTCTTTCGATGTTTCTTGATCATTTTCTTCCTCCTCTTCATACTCTATGTAAAATAATTTCTTCTCAGCACACTTATGACCTTTAGTGCATTTGCTATCACAATTGTAACAAAGCCCTTTTTCTCTTTTTTCTTCCAATTGTTGTGGTGTAACCCTTTTAGGTTGTGGAAGGCTAGGAGAAACAACACTTCCATCTTTATAGTTGTGAGGGGTATGCTTCCTGGTTTCCATAATTTTTCTTTCCAATATGTCACAAAGCCCTTTTACTCTCTCCAACTGTTGTGGTGTTTCTCTAAAGGAGGTGTTGCTCTTTGTATCCTCATAATGTGCTATCATTTCCTCCGTGAAAATTGACCACGTAACAAGTTGTTTACGAGAACAAAGCCCTTTATACCATAAAAATTGATCCGGTTCTAAATATGAAGATGCAATACATACCTTTTTAATAGTGGTACACCATGTAGATCAAAATATTGCTCCATATGAAATATCCAATTTACCGGATCCTTGCCATCAAACTTCCTCATCTTGCTTTTTCTTGATTTTAGGACCTTGATCTTGAAATGACTGTAACTCTGTACTTTCAAAAATTTAAGTTATGAAATTGCTATTTGTAGTAGCCCTCTGTATCCTCCTTCCAATGCCACCAGTCTGATCCAACTTGGATTCTCCAAGAAAGAGTTATGCACAATCTCCCGTAGTGACCTGATTATAGACTAGTTCAGTAGAGCAAACTTGTATGAAGTGCCACGTGTCACTGTTTCAACCTTTGACTCTGAAACATATATAAAAGAAAACTACAGTCCCTCCTCTTTTTGTACCTTCTTACGAAATTTCAATCTGATGCTCAGAAAGAAAGTTATGATGATTTTCCCCAGGTCACCTGTTTTGAGTGTAATTCAGGAGTCTGAAAAAAGACCAACTTCCTCATATCATATCTCCGAAAATATCACACGAAAATATTTTATATTTGGACCCAAGGTTCAGCGCGATTTTGTCTCAAATGGGTTTTTTTTGCGGCTTCTAAAACGTCACAGAAAAAAAGTTATAGCGAAAATTCCACGATGACCTGTTTGGATCAGCGAAACCCTAGAATCCAAAGCTCTAATACCAAATGTTATGAAACCAGCTCAAGAAAAGATAGAAAAGATAGATCAACGCCTTATAATTCAGCCTCTTCGAGGGGGAAACCTCCTTTACATTACATAAATGAACAATTCTTGGATGATACAAATGAAAAGACCTCCTTTCTATATATAGGAGTCCAAGGGGTTATAACATAATCAGAGTCGACATAACAATAATAATGTAAGGGTACAATAATAACAATAGTGGGCTTCTATGGGGAACAATAGTAACAATATGGGCACTATATGGGTACATCAATATAATAAGTGGGTTGTACTAATAACAATAAGGGGTTACACTAGTAGTATAGGGGCCTAACAGTGTCTTATGACGGTGGCTTCTCCTCCACAATCGGACACCCATACTCGCCTGAATCAGTATCCTCTGCCTACTTGCCACCCATATTGTCATATGTCTCTCTGGCTTCAACCTGACCTCCTTTGGCTGCATTGGTGGCTTTGCCGCTCGAAGCCTTTGGTCTGCTGGTAGTCGATTGATCCTTGGCCTCCTGCTGTTTGCTGGCGCTCGACATCTTCTGTACATGGTCGAGGGGCGGTTGAACCAAGTTCTTCGCTAGGCTATGTTCTGGATCATTGTGCATACCAGCTTCCTCCCTGAAATCCACCAAAATAGTGGCTGTAACAACAGGTTTGTCCATGGAGCAAAGGAAACAAAATTGAGAGGACTGGGTGGCAGCACTTAGAATGGATGTCTAGGTGGCCCCATCAGCGCGATGAGTCGCACCAAGATGAGCTCGTCCTCCTCCACTATGGGTTACCGGATGACTGCCATGGAAATAGGAAGTGGATGGGCTGGGGGGCGGGGAAGGCGAAGGGGAAGTCGATGCAGAGGGAAGTGGCAAAGGGGGATTGATGGCTCTTTCGTAGCTACCTCCGCACCTGCTTCACATGCGGTGACGATGTCTCATCATATTGCTCTGAGTGGGGTGCTGTAGTGAGGAGTGTGCCGAAATGGTCAAGTTACAGACTCGAAGCTGGACAAGGGTAGTAGATTTAACACTGTGAATGATAGGGGGATTCAAATCAGGGACAGAGACAGGGGCCGAGGCATAAAAATTCAAGGTGCAGTAAATAAGTGGGAGAAGTGAATACCATTTCCCAGGTCAACATAGCTGAGAAGCCTGCAACGCCGCCCTATTGCAGTGTGAGATCTTGGCTCTGTTGCAGGAGGGTGGCAAGAGCAATTCAGAGGCAAAATGGAGGTCTGCTGAGGGCTTGGAGCCATGATATTAAGCTTACAGGGAAGGTCTCAATCCGCGCAACGGATTAATGGAGCCGGTTGAGAGGCAAAGTCCTACCTTAAATTCCCAAAGGTGAGAGCGCAGAAGGCCATGTGGCTCGGCCACCTGCCAGACTGGCGTCGCATCCGCATTAACTCATCTTCAACCACCCGCATCCGAGGGTGCTGCATCATTTTGCACCAGTGCAATACAGTCCTGTTGATGAATGTCATCTTTTATAATGTCGAGCGAACCTGAGTATAGTGTTCGATCACTGGCCACCCCTAAATTTGCCAAGAGGTCGGCCACTTTGTTGCCATCTCTCTTGATGTGTTTGAAGGTGATTGCTCTATTGGTTGCAAGCCATTGTTCAATGTGTTGTAAACGTGCTGCTAATCTCCAACTGCAGGACAACTTGTGTATTGGAGTTCCCTGTATAATTTGATTGGCCATATTGATGAGAATTTGAGAGTCTCCTTCAATTATTAAGGGAAAGAAGCCATGTTTCTGAGCTAGATGAAGACCTTGCCACAATCCTTCCAGTTCTGCGGAATTGTTTGTGTCCCATCCTATTGTGCCTAGGAAATCAACAAGGGTTTGCCATTGTGATCCCTGAAAATTCCTCCATGTACGGCCTTTCCTGGATTTCCTTTAGAAGCACCATCAAAATTTAATTGGGTGATTCCTGGTGGCGAAGGGAGCCATTTACTGGAAGTTTGGTGAAGTGGGAAGGATCTATTGGGATGCTTTTGAGTCTGGATGATCCTAAGATTCCAATTCTGCTAGATGATCCACTCTTGTGGAGAGGTGGGAAAATCATCATCACTCCAAGTTTGGAGCGCTAGTGTTTCCTGAAGGTTGTTGCAGAAATTGCTCCAGATGATCTCTATGGGAGTGGTTTGATTCTTGAAGATACGTTGATTCCTTTCCTTCCATATAGTCCATATGAGGAGGCCTGGAACGATTCTCCATAAGGAGTTTAGCAGGTGACTCTTGTACGGATTTTTAGCCCAGTTGCGGATGGTTTTGGTAACGTCTTCTTTGACTCTACCATCTTTTTGACATTTGAAACTTGTTTTTTCCCAAATTTTGTTTGCCAACTAATAGGAGTCCATGAGATGCTGTATGGTTTCCTCCTGTTGCTTGTAGTTGGAGCACCTTCAGGGTCTGTGGAATTTTTTTTTCCTAAGGTTGTCCCATGTGAGAATTCTTTTGTGACATAACAACCATAGGAATGTGGAAATCTTGGGCCATATTTTAGGAGATGAAACTTTGTCCCAGAGAGGGTCCTTGTTATTCTGAGTATTAATCAGAAGGTTGTACGCCTCTTATGTGGTGAAAGTCCCACGTGGTTTGTATCCCCATTATAGGATGTCCTTTTTTCCAGAGAACCTGATTTTCTTATTGGTAAGCTTTATGTCCAATTCCTTGCACATTAAATTTTTTCCTTGCCTAATGATGTGCTCTGCTTTTTTCCATTGTCTATAACCCTGATTGATGGTGGGAGTCCACTACTGATTAACCATTTTACCTTGATGAGCATCCCCGTCCTCTGTTTGTGGAAGTGTGATTATGTTGTTGAGCCTGGGTCTTTACTGCCAAGAATCCATCCAGTAGCAGGCATTGTTGTCATTTCTTATTTCCCAGAAACTATGCTGATGGATCATGTTCTGTGTTGTTTAGCTGCATTCCAGATAAGGGAGCCCTTTTCCATTTCTGTGAGTCTAATCAAGTCATCTGTCAGTCTGTTTTTAGCATATTTAGTAGCCCTTAGGATCGCCCAGGGTGTGTGCAGAGTTGAAAGCCACTTCCACCAGATTCTTGCTCCCATGACTACATTACTGTGTTGAGGATCCCGAAGACCAATACCCCCAAGATATTTTGGGAGGCAAACTGTTGCCCACTTGACCAATGCCCATTTTCGATTATGTCCAGAAGATCCCCATAAAAATTTCCTTTGAAGATCTTTGATTTTTTTTAGCACCCATTTAGACGCTGCCAGAACAGAGAAGAGATAAAGAGGCATATACTGTAGGATAGCCTTGATTAGAATTAGTTGACTTGCTATGTTGAGGGCCCTAAAAGTCCAGATGTGAGGCGAGATTCAAGTTTGTCTAGGAGTAATTTCCAAGAGGTGTGCTTAAGAGAAGATTTAGTTAAGGGGCATTGAGGTACTGGGAGGGGAGAGAGGCAACAGAAAATCCTAGAATGAGGGCTATAGATTTTTGTGTTATAGCGGGAGTATGAAAAAAGAATATTTGGGATTTAACAGTGTTGATGCTAGCTCCTGAGGCTGCTGAGAAATCATCAAGAAGGGACTTGAATTTTCAAGCTTCTTGGACCGAAGGATGCCCAAATAACATGTTATCATCCACAACTTATTGTTGGGTGATGGCATGGGAATTATGAAGGGATATTCCTCTAAGTTGTTGCTCATGGAGAGCATGCTTAATGATACTACCCAACCCTTCAGCCATGAGAACAAAGAGAAAGGGGGAGAGGGGATCTCCTTGATGGATACCTCTAGAGGGTTGAAAGGGGGATGAAGGAATTCCGTTAACAAGAATGGAGAAGAAAGTAGAGGAGATTAAGCTCATAACCCATCATACCTAGGCAGGTGAGAAACCAAAGGCTATCAGCATTTTTTGAGTGTACATCCAACTCAATTTATCAAAAGCTTTTGAGAGGTCGATTTTAAGAAGCATACCTACTTTTTTGTGGTACTTGAGTGAGTGGATGATCTCATGGGTGAGGATGATGCCGTCTATGATTTGCCTTCCTTCCACATAGCCTGATTGTTCTGACGAGATGAGCAGGGGAAGCAACAGCTTCAATCGGGAAGCAATAACTTTAGATATGATTTTGTAGATGATGTTGCAAAGGGCTATAGGCCTAAATTTGTTCGGAGTATTAGAATGTTACTCTTTGGGGATTAGAGTAATGAATGTTGCATTTAAGGAGGGGAGAATCCAGTGGAGGGTTCTTGATTCTTCCACTACCTGCCAGACTTCATCTTTGATAACATCCTAGAATCTATGAAAGAAGTTGGAGGTAAAACCATCTAGACCAGGTGCTTTTCCTTCCTTGAGTTCTTGCATAGCTGATTCAACTTCCTATAAGGAGATCAGATGAAGGAGCAATTGATTGTGTTCATCTGTTATCACTTTCGAGATGTGTGGGAGAATATTTTTAATTGCTGGATGTCTGTTGATATGAGGTTCTTGATGGACTGATTTGAAGTGCTTGAGGAGTTCTTTTTCAATATCCTCATGTTCTTCCAATCAATCTCCCTGCTTATTTTGAATCTGGGTGATTTTTTTGTGCATTCGCCTTTGTATAGCGGTGCGATGAAAGAATTTTGTATTCCTCTCGTCCTCCTTTAACTATCTTATTCAGGATTTTTGTTTCCATAGGATTTCCTCTTGCTTTTCTCTTTCTGTAATCTATGTCTGAAGGTTCTTTTCCTGTTCTAAGAGATCTTCATTCCTTCCATCAGTTATGATGGATTGCTGGATTTTCTCCATTTCTTGAGCTAGGGCTCTTTGAGCATTGAAAATGTTCCCAAAGGTGGCGTGGTTCCATTGCGTAATGTGCGCTTTGAGGAATTTAAGCTTTTGTTGGAATTGAAACATTTTGGAGCCTGCTGGGGGACGGAAACTTTTCTACGTAGTCTGAACTAGATCATTGAAATTTGGATGTGTCCACTAGAATGATTCAAAGCGGAAGGGTCTTCGAGTGGAATTTTCGGGTCTTTGCCATTAAAGCGAAATGGGCCAATGGTCCGATCCTGAAAGTGGCAAAATTGAGGCTGAAAGGTCTCCTCCCAGGTGGATAGCATTATCGGAAATCAGGAATCTATCTAGCCAAGAAGCAATCTGTTGGGGACCAGATCTTTTGTTATTCCAAGTATAGATTCCATTGTTGAAAGGCAGGTCAATTAGCTAGTTGCTTTGAATGAACTCCTTGAAGTGCTAACTTTCATTATCCAGTCTGATTCAGCCTCCTCTTTTTTCCTCTAATTTGGTGATCATATTGAAGTCACCCCCCCTTATCCAAAGTGGATGAATCCGGGTGGAGTTGAGCAGCTTGAGCATGTCTAGAATTGTTGACTTGTTTATAGCTTCCTGTGGAAAATAAACATTGGTGAGGTGACCATGCACATTGGTCCCTATGACATTTAAGGTAGCTTGTATGAAGTGATGGGTTACATGGAAGTCCGTGAGTGCAATGGTCTGTGGATTCCATGCTATTGCAATTCCTCCAGAGGCTCCTATAGTATCCACTACTATTGTGTGGCTACATGGTCAGGCTTTTGAGAGAATGGTGCTGAGAAAAGTACTATTACATTTCGTTTCTTGCATGAAAAAAATATGAGGTTTCTCCTGTTGTATCATGTTTTTTATAATTCTGTATTTCCCATGGCTTTTTAACCCTCTTAAATTCCATAATGTGAGCTTCATGGTTCAGGATTGGGGAGCAACTTGTAGTACTTTGTTAATTTAGAATATCTACCACATTCCACCAACATTTCCCCAATGAGGATGGTTCTTTGTAGATCTGTCTTTCTCCCCCTTTTCTTGGTATCCTTGGGCAGCTTCTTTCCATCCCATTGACTTCCTGGTTGAATTCCTAAAGATCGTTGCTAATGTGCTCTAGATAGGATGACCTCTAGACTTTCTAGCTGTCTTGCCAGGATTTTATCAAATTCTTTCCTCTTGCATGCTTGCTCAAGGCCAAATATGTCCAGATCTCCTAAGTCAATACTTTCAGGCTCTTCTTCCATTTGCTTGGGTTCACTACTCTCTGCCAGGATGTCAACTGCAAGCTTGGGATCAATCAGAAAGGTATCGATGTCCATACCATTAGGTTTCCAGGCCGAATCTTTAATGGAAGAGGAGATGGGGAGAACTTGGGTTCGCTCGGGGATTTGGGCAGGAATTGAATCAGTATGAAGGGTGGCAGAGGGAGTTTTGGGAAGCTCATCAGAGTGCATGGTGGGTTCAGAGACCATTGAGGTAGGTTGAGCTAGGATATCGAAGCTATTGCTAGTAATGGGAATAGAATTGCTGGCAGGGGGAGTTTTGGGTTGTGAAGCAGGTTTTTTATGGTTCCTTTTTCGAGAGTTCACTTTTGTAAAGCCATCTGAATCAGGTTGTCTTGGGGAGGCATTGGAAGATGGATTTGCATTAAGCGGACAATCTCAGAATAGATGTCCATGGGCGTGACATTTCCTACATCTGAAGGGGACATGTTCATAATCTATGGTTTGAATCCACTCAAAATCATCATGAAATAGACTTACCGAGTTCGAAAGAGCGTTTTTTAGATGCATGTAGACACAGATGCGGGCGTAGGAGGTATACCTTCCGAGTTTTGTTTCTTCTGTAATTTTAATGAACTCTCCCAGGCTGTTTCCAAGGTCTCTTAGTGATTCTTCATCCCAATATTCCAACGGCAAGGAATATAACCGGATCTAGACTGGTGCCGAGCTCAAATCTTCTTTGTCCAAACTGAATCTTTCGATCCAATCACGCAAATATAGACCTACAACATTGAATAAATAAGGGTCGCCATCAATGACCTTGTTTTAGTCTTCGATACAGTTGAATAGCACTATAAAAAACCCCTTTGGTCCCAGATGTAGATTGATGTGCCCTTTTGGTTTCCATTTGGATTTAGTCCATCCCTGTAAGGCTTTCTCTGTTGGCCAGAACCCAATAAATTTCCCGATGAGTGCATGATCTTTCATGAACTAGATTTGGGTGTTGATTCATTGACTGGGAAGTTCAATATTTGGTCGTTCTGCTACTATAGGTTTGCAAGTTGCAGGGGTTACTTTGGGCACTTCATCATCTCCTGCAGTGTTATGTTGTTTGTCCTGGGGTGTAGTTTCTATTTCCTGTGGTCCATTCTTTATATCATGATTATTCTGATTTGCCTGCGTTTTCGAGGCAGAGGCCTTGTCAAATCTAATCTTGGCCTGTAGCTCAGTGTTCACCATGGGGGGAGGCTCAGAGTCCTCCCCCAACAAGGTTGTCATTGAGGTTGTACTAATGATTGGTGTGTGTAGTCGTCAAAGGTTTCAGAGTTGATGATTCAAGGGCGTCGTGCTCAGAGCAGAGCTCCGTTGCAGAGTCAGAGTAAACCCTAGGTCACCATGTTGAAAGCTTCGCCGAGTCCCTCCTATAAAAAATATTCTAATCTCATTAATAATTTTCTTTTATTATTAATAGAATTATTAAATATTTATTAGTATTGTTTGGTCAAACCTCTATAACTTATTTTATTAATAATTTATTATATTTTGTTATTAAGTTCTTCTCACCTTCTTTTCATAAATATTATGTCAAGAGATTATATTATTATAATTTAGAATAGTTTATTATTAATCTAATATTTTTATTAATTTTTCTCATTTTATTATTAATCCAACATTTTTATTAACCTTTTTTTTTATAGTATATTTATAATCTTATTATTTCATTAAATAATTATTCCATTTATTAATACCTTAATATTGTCTGTATTCAAGCTTCTGTGATCCATAATGAATTAAACAAAGTCTTTCAGTAGAAATCATATGAGAGAATTTTTTTGGCCGACGTGTTTCGAACCAAAAAGTGTGGTTCATCATCAGGACCAAATGATGAACCACACTTGTTGTTTCGAAACGCGTCAGCCAAAAAAATTCTCTTATGTGATTTCTACTGAAAGACTTTGTTTAATACCTTAATATTTTATTTTTTATCTATCCTTTAATCAAACTTTAAATAATTTATTTTTATTTTCATATTTTATTATTAAAAATTTTAAGTCAAAATTTCTATTACTTATATTTTTATATTTTTAATTCTTTTAAATGTTCATATCAATGATTTTTTTAATTCTTTTAAATGTTGATATCAATTTTCATATTACTATGGTGAGCACCTCTCACATTTTTTATAATCTTCTGGCACTCTATCCCTGATGATAAATAATGAGTCATTCTAATTGATTTACCATTCATGGAACCATGAATAAAGAATTTGATGGAGTATTTAAAATTAAAGAAAAAACGTTTTAATAAATATAAATTTTTCAAACTAAACAACTCATATTTACCATTTTAATAATTTTGAGAAAACAATAGACCACCGAGTGAAGGAAACCCCTCATAGTCATGGTAGTATGAGGAAAACACTAGGTAGAATTTGGTGTGGAAAAGTGAGTTGTCATGGATGTAGGACATATTTGATGTGTGTTAGAGGGGGGTCAGGTGTCCTATGCAAAGGAAACTATTGCAACAGGTTGAAGTGACCCTATTATTGTATTGACTCTTAACATGCTTCCTGCAAGTTTCATTCACCATAGGACCATATATATTATTACATGTAATATAATATTATACAATGCATGAATATTAAGTTTCAAAATTATGGATATTAATATTATATTATATAATAGAGAGAGAGAGAGAGGGTTGGAGGGGGGGAGAGAGGTAGGGAAGAAGAAATATAGAGAGAGAGAGACAGAGGGAGTGACAAGGAAGAGGTAGAGAGAGAGGAGAGTGAGAGGGAGAGAAGGGGAAGAGAGAAAGAGGGAGAGAGAGAGAGAGAGATGGAGAGAGTGTGTGTATGTTTGGAGGGTGATATAGATAGAAAAAGAAGGAGAGACGAAGGGAAATACAGATATAGATGGAGGGGGGAGAGAGAGAAGAAGAGACATGAAAAGAGAGGGAGGGAGGGTCAAAGAGATAGATATATATGGAGAGAGAGTATGTGTGCATTTGGGGGGGTGATATAGAGAGTCAAATAAGAAGAGATGGAGGTAGATATAGATATAGACGGGGAGGAGAGGAAAGAAGATACAGAACGAGAGAGAGAGGGAGAGAAGGTGAATAGAGAGAAGGAGAGAGAGAGGGAGAGAAAGTTAAGAGAGAGAGAGACTAGGGGAAGAGAGAGATAGACAGATGGAAAGGAAGAGGGACTGAGAGATATATAGATAGATATGGAGAGAGAATATGTATGTATGGGGGTGAGATAGAGAGACAAACAAAGAGATGTGAAAGGAGATACAGATATAGATGGAGGGGGGATAGAGGGAAGAAGAGAGAGATAAAGAGAGGGAAGGAGGGAGAGATAGAGAAATATGGGAGAGAGAGCATTTGTGTCTGAGGGGTGAGATAGAGAGACAAATAACAATAGATGGAGAAATATATTGATATAGATGGTAGGAGAAGAGAGAGCAAAGAAGATAGAAACAAAGGGAGGGAGGTAGACAAACTCTTTCATGTTACGTATATTTTACTTTTTCACTAAAATAGATGCATTGATTTTAGTGGATATGTTGGTTCCTAATTATATTTGATTGATTGCACATGATGAATTTATTTCAATGTAGTTGTGGATTTCTAATCCTATTTGAATTCTTGCGCTAGATGAATTTATTTCAGTGTGGATGTTGATTTCTAATCCTATTTTATTTCTTACTCTATATGAATTGATTTCTAATCCTATTTGATTGCTTGCATTAGAGGGAAAGAGACAGAATTTGGTTTATGAATATTTTGGTTTTTCATTGAAATAGATGCATTAATTTCAGTGTACATGTTAATTCCTAATCTTGTTTGATTGATTGCAGAGGATGCATTGATTTTAGTATAGTTGTTGATTCTTAATCTTATTTGATTGTTTGCACTAGATGCATTGATTTCATTATAGTTATTGGTTTCTAATCCTATTTTATTTCTTGCACTAGATGAATTGGTTTTAGTGTAGATGTTGATTTATAATCATATTTGATTGCTTTCACTACATGCACTGGTTTCAATGTAGATGTTGGTTTATAATTCTATTTGATTATTTTCACTAGATGCATTGATTTCAATGTAGTTCTTGAGTTCTAATCCTATTTGACTCCTTGCACTAGATGCATTGATTTCAGTCTAGATGTTGATTTCTAATCCTATTTGATTGCTTGCACTAGATGCATTGATTTCAGTGTAGATGTTGATTTACGATTTGATGTAACTAGATGTATGGTGTACATTAATTTAAAAGTAATTAGATTAATAGTGTGTATTGATTTCAGTGTAAGCACACAAAAATTATTGACGATGTGCATTGATTTTTGTGTTACAGTAATTCAAAAAAAAGGCTCAAATTTTTATCTTAAATCAAATGTTCACTTACTTGAAATGTTTGCTACTTGAGATTGTAAACTATTTCTAATTGAATACATTCTTATTTTCCCATTTTCCATCATTCAACATTGTTAGTCACTTTGCATTCAAATGAAGTAATAGAAAACAAATACAGTTGAAAATTACTTTGGTTTTAACACTCCATAAGTCACAATGATTAACTTTGGAGAAATCTAATATTAATATTGAGGATAAAGAGAGAGAATGTATGATGTTTACTACAATATCTCAAGTTAAATATTTGAATGGCATACAATTTTAACTGCCCTTTTCATATGATCAATATGAAAAGATGGAAAAACTAACAGGTGTGTCAATAAGAACAGTAGAAGAAATTATTTTTAGATTGATCACAATGAATGCCATTTGTAATTGACTACATTCTAATTATTCACATTCTCTATCATTCAACACTGCTACATTGTCACTTTGCATTCAAAAAATTTATTTCATAATTTTTCATCATTCAAGTTATTAACTATGTCTATCATCTCAACAAACTGAGGTAACTAAGAAAATTTAAAACTAAAATAAAATTACCAGATTAATTTTAGAAATATTTAGCATATTTAAAATGATATAAATAATTAGATGTTCAGCAAATTTGGTGTGATCGTGCACAATTGAAACAAGGTTAGATTCATCTTAACCCATCATCTATCAAGCATCAAGAGGGATCAAATATATCAAGGTGATACAAACGTTTCCTCAAGTTTTACACTCAAAAAATAGGTTTTCACTTTGAGAGATTTGATCCCTCTTATCTCTTGATAGATTCGGGGTTTAGATGGATCTAGGTCAGTTTATTTCCACCCCTAGTATGGTGATATGACATAATAATTATAACACATCAAAATATTCCAAGACAATATAATTTTGGGATGGAAAAAAACTCCTAAATGTAATTCGACTTCACACACAATGCATAAAGTGACCTTCACATCACCTTCACATTTATCATGCATATTCAGATTCTAGTACAACTTCACACACAATAAGGTTCACACTACCTTCACATTCAAAGTACCCATTTAAATCCGTCTTATACCTAATTATAAACACCCCCCTCTCCCTATATCTATATTTTACTGTCATATTAAAAACACTCTTTAACCCCTATATACCTAATTATAAACCCCCCTCCAATATCTATATTATACTCTTATATTAAAAATACCCTTCGCACCCTATATAATAGGCAATACATCACTCCCATTTTTAGAATTTAAACCCCTAATATAAAGTCACTTGACATAATGTTGCCTACTTAGTAAACCCTATGAGAGGGGACCAGTTAATGCAAATTAATTTAAATTGTACTTTTTGAAAAACATGCGATTACAAGCTTGCAGGGCTTTCTCAAAAGCTTTCTTTATAAATAATAATAAAAAAATAATATAGTTTTAATATCATTACTATGCCAGATACCAAATTGGTGTATAAGAACTATTGATTTGCGAAAGAAGAGATGCACCTCCATATAACAATTTGATTGCATACTCTACCCCTCTCTAACTTTAAACCTATAACCTTTTAAAATAACTTAATATAAAGAAATGGAAATACAAATTATATAAATAATAAACAAGAAAAAAAATGTTATCAAATCGAGTATCTATGTTTTCACACCAACTCACCATGTTATATGTAAACTTTTGGATATCAGCTCTATGCAAAATTTTTGGTTGTCCAATGTTTTAGGTGGACTCGTCACCCATCATCAGCAACATAAATAACCATAGTGGATTGGGAAAGAGTGTCAAGGGGGTTATAAATAATGTTAGAGGTTTCTGTATTCAAGCTTCTGTGATCCATAATGAATTAAGCAAAGTCTTTCGTTAGAAATCACATAAGAGAAATTTTTGGCTGACATGTTTCAAACCAACAAGTGTGGTTCATCATGAAGACTAGATGAAGAGGCAGACCATGGCAAAGGCTTAAATAGAGAGCAATGTAGAGACATAATTTCAAGTAACGGCTATATTTGAACAATAATATTTAAATTATGATATTAATTTATTAATATAATAAAGACAAATATTATTAAGTAACGATTAGTTTTCGAAGAATAATATTAAAATAATGATATTTGTTTATTAATTTATTAAAAATATTAATAGGTAACGGCTATATTAAATGGCTAGTTTTTGAAAAATAATATTTAAATTTATTTATTTAAATCAAATATTACTAGTTTTTGAAAATAATATTTAAATTATGATATTAGTTTATTAATTTATTAAAAACAAATATTAATAAGTAACCACTATATCAAACAGCTAGTTTTCGAAAAATAATATTTAAATTAATTTATTAAAAAAATGTCAAACTCTAAACAAGGAGGGAAGTCAAAAATTATAAAAACGACTCAAGACTCTAATAGAAATGCGTCAACCAAAAATTTCTCTTATGTGATTTCCACCGAAAGACTTTGCTTAATTTTAGAGGTGTTGACTTGATATCAACATTCAAAAGAATTAAAATTAAAATTAAAAATCAAAAGATAGAAGTTTTGACGTAGATTTTTTTTTGTAAATCATGTTTTTCATTCACACGGAAATATTAAACAACGTAAACTTCGAAATGGGAACTATAAACTTAAAAGGAGAACTCTAGCCAAAAACCCCAAAAAAACATGAAAAATCAAATGGAAAATGAAAAAGTCTTGATGCTAGAATAAAGCTTTTTATTTTATAGGATAAATTTTCAACATGTTTTAAAACTGGCAGTGAAAACCATTCTTTTTGTGCAAAAAACACAGTAAAAATGAAAAGTGTTGAAGTGTTGATGTTGAAATAACGTCTCTTTTTTTTTTAATTTTCAACATTTTGAAATAATGGCGTAAAATATTTTATTATGACTCGCGAAAAACATTAAAATTTCAAAAGAATAATGAAAACATATATTTAAAAATAAAAACAACAATTGAAAAAAAAAACAAACAAACAAACAAACAAAAACAAAAAAGTTAAAAAAATAAATAAATAAAAATATATATTAAAAAAACATAAAATTAAAAAAAAAAGACAAAAAAATTGAAAATATAGAAAAGACAACAAAAAAAAAGAAAAAAAAAAAATCAAACATAAAAATATAAAAAAATGATAACAAAATTAATCTAAAAAACACAACAACAAAAAATCAATCATATAAATACTAAAAAAGAAAAACAAAATTAACCTATAAAAGATAAAAATATAAAGAAATAAATAATAGCAAAAACATTTTTTCAAAAAGCATGATGAAAGAAAAAAAAAATAATGAAAGAAACAAAATAAAATTCAAATTAAAAAAAAAAAAAAAAAAATGATAATTATTATAAAAACAAATTAAAAAAAAATTGTGCTCTTGAGGCCCTTGGATTGAGCCTGCCCAAGGGCTCGAGGAGACACGGCCCTAAGCGGGTGGAGTTGCGTGCAGCTTCGCCCACCCAGGGTCACGGCCCCTCAAGCCCTTAGGAGGGATCTGTTTGATTAAGAGAATCGGACAAAGCCCACCCAGGGGCCCAAGGGCCCTCGACCTTGGGCGGGCAGAGCCGCAGCATGCATTTTCGTCCACCCAGGGCTAATGGCCCTTGGGCCCCTAGGCAGGTTCGCCAGTTCTCATAATCGGCGAGCCCACCCAAGGCATGAGGGCCCTCGACCCTGGGTGAGCGAAGCTACTATGAGCAGCTTCACCCGCCCAGGTCTGAGGGCCCTCGGGCGCCTAAGTGGGCTCGTTGATTCAAAGAATTAGCGAGCCTGCCCATGGTCGCGGCTCCTCGGGCCCCTAGGTAGGCTCATTCCAATTTTGAAAATCAAATTGAGCCCGCTCAAAAAGAAAGGCCCAAAGGCATAATTTTTTTTTTAATCTTATATAGCAATTTATTAATTTAAAATATCTTTTATATTAATTTTTTTTTAAATACACATCAAAAAATATAAACAAAATCTTATTTCTTTAACCAAAAAAAAATTAACAAAATACCACATATGCAACTTAAAAATGCTTCTTTAATTTCATGCTATGAATACTTTTAATTTTTTTTTTTGAATTAGCTCGTGTGTTTAATCCCTTTAATTTTAAAACAACTCACGTCATGATATCATCTACATCAACCATTTTAAAATGCTTTTTTAAGAATGCTTCCTTTTATATACATATATATCAATATATTTTTTTTTAGGCTGTGGTTCACGGACACCCTAGTCAACGAGTGGGTCCACAGAAATATCTGGGCTAATTCGACCCGAAGGGAATCTAGCCCCGCGGCCCACTAGTAAGGCCTGACCCCAAGGGCCTACTAGCAAGGCCTGACACCAAGGGCTTCGGGGAGATTGGACCCTATGACCTCCTGATGGCGAGGCACTGATTTTGACCAACTGAGCTAACCCTTGGGGCTACATATATATTAATATTATTGTTTAGATATATATATATATATATATATATATATATATATATATATATATATATATATATAATTTTCTTTCTTGTTTATTTCCTTTGATTTATCAAAGGCTCAAAATGTATACTTAAGTAAAGTATGGATTTTTATTAATTATGTAATAGTTACTCTAAGAGTTTAAATTTTTCAAAAATTATATATATATTAAAAAATATTTTTAATATATTAATTTTATTTTTTTCAACTAGTTTGTGTGGTTATTTCTTTTAATTTTTATACAACTCACATCATGATATCATTATGATATCATCGACATCAACAATTTAAGAATGTTTTCTTTTACTACCCGGTAAGGCGTTCTCTACATCCCTAAATGCCATCTTGCACCGTCGGGATCTGTTGTTAGACGATTAAAGCATTCTTAGCCATCGGATGATGTCATAATCATCTCTCTGACTTGATGGATGATCTTCCCCGATGAACCATATCGCAATTAATCAACAGGCATGGTATACTTGCTATCAAACTACTTTTAACTCTTTCTACTTTAATTGTTTCTTTCCTTCTCAAAACGCTAATGGAATCAAAATTCATCCTGTAAGTCTTGCAACTCCCGTGGATTTACTATTTTCTGTATCTGTCTACTAACACGTTTGCTTCAGTTTGTCCACTGAAATATATTCTGCATAAACAGTTTTAGTTCATTCAATATATCCTCTGCTTATATAATAAATGCTTGATGGTCAAGTCATAAGGATCATTCATTATTTCAACATGATTACAAGGACTAGCACTGGAGGATTGAAACATAAATCAGTCTGACTAAACCGGTATCTTCTTGTATTACAGGATGGCATCACGGTGTTAGCTCCCATAACGGTCGTCGATTATTTGGAAACTGTCTGCCGCCTAGTTAGCTCCCTTTACGACCGCCGATTACGGAAATTGTCTGCACTGATTACTTTCTTGTTGGGAGCTCCTGGAGTGGTCCATTACTCCCTCTGCAGTTCTCTACCATGTTCTGTGGAACACTTGACACATAGCCAACAAAAGCTTGATGGAAGGTTGCTATAAATACTTTTGTTTGGTCCCCAAGCTCACCACTCAACCCCTTTAGCCTTACACCATCAAATTAGAGTGAGCAGAGCTTGGAAGTGCCACACGGATGAGAGATTTTGGGTGAATTTTTGTAAATCTAAGGGCGGCGTTTGCAAAGCTGTGTTTGGGATTCTATGGTCTGAATTACAGTGAAGGAGAGCCACGGAATTAGTCCACGCCTTAATGGGCATTATAAGTTTGAGATATCGGCCTCCATTTATTTGTAGTAGGTGCCCAAATTGAAGATTTTAGTATTTCCTTGATTAACTACAAAATTGGGTGCTTTTTCGGCAGAAATTCTGTGCCATAAAGCAGATCTTTTAGCATAAATTCTGTCAATCTGTAACTGCTTCAGCTTAGGATTGAATTGCAGCTCATGGGCTACGTGGATTACTGGTTTTGATTGAGCCAACGCCATCGTAAACACATCAGAAAACAAAAAAATGGAAGTGGACTGCCTCAAGCATAGCAGAAAGTTTGGTATTGGAGTGTGAGTAGCATCAATGGCCGAAGGTATGATTTATTGGGTATTAAAATTTTTTTCGATTATTTTAAGTGTTTTTTCCGCATTATAGAATCGTTATTATGCTTACATTTGGTATTAGAGTCATTTTTATCTCTCCCTTAGTGTTTATAGACATGCTATATTTGGCTAAATGCCATATTTTGAGAATTTTCTGAATTAAGGCATTTATTTGGAAATATGTCTATTTTTGCTCAATTTTTATGCTTATAATATTTATTTGGTTTAATTATATGCAATTTGGATAATTGTTGTGCAAATTTATTAATATGTTTATATTTAATTTGCATGAATTGATTATTTATGTTCTAATTAAAACATGCTATTTTGGATGAGTATACGAGACCCATTGTTGAATGTTATGCATGAATATTATAGTTTTATTTATGCAAATTATCATTGTTCTCATATCAAGCTAATTTTATGCATAAAAGAAATAAAAGAAATAATGTCTAGTGATCCGTATAATTTTTAATTGATTAGAGAATAGCCACAACATCTCTAACTATATATATATATATATATATATATATATATATATATATATATATATATATATATATATATATATTGATTAGGATCACATAAAGAATATTTAGACATTAATTGTATTAGATATAATAAATTTTTTCCCATAGAAATTTTTATTATATTTATATATCTTCCTTTCGACCACCCCATTCTGCTATGGGTTATGGAGTGTCGTCAACTCTCGTTTAATTCCTTATGCTGCACAAAAGTCCTTAAACTATTGGGAGACATACTGTCCACCATTGTCGCTACGCAAGACCCTTATTTTCTTTCCAGATTCTTTCTCTGCCAAGGCTTTGAACTCACAAAACCTTGAGAAGGTTTCATCCTTCTTCTGCATAAAGTAGATCCAACATCTACGAGAAAAATCATCAATAAAAATAACATAGTACCTTTATTTAGCGGTGGAGGCTGTAGAGAATGGTCCACACACATCTGTATGAACTCACTCCAGGATTGCTCTAGCTCTACTGTCTTGATCCTGAAAGGAAGATTTCGCATACTTACCCAAGGTACAACCTTTGCATGTATCCACTTGCTCTAATTTTCCCTTGGGAAGTCCGGTAGAAATCTGTTGCATGATCTTCAAGGCTCCATGGTGCAAGTGGCCCAATCTTCTATGCCATAGCTCGCCAACATCTTCGCTCTGTACCAACTCTGCTTTGGAACTCAATGCAGCACAGTCGTCTACCTCCAGCTTGTAAATATTCTTTACTCGAATCCCAATCATCTTGGTCTGTCAAGTGCCGATATGCCTCAGGAATGCCTTTCCTTTACTAAAGACTACATCATAGCCTTTATCTTCCATCATAGCGACGAACACAAGATTCTTCTTCAGACCAGGCACATACTTTACATCAGTCGAGGTGAGAGGAGCTCCATGCTCCCTCTGAAACACAACCGTACCTTCACCTGAAACACGATACTTTCCATCATCACGCATCTTGATCCACATTTGGAGGTTCTTCTCCTCCAAGGTACTGAAAAGATTCTTGTCATTAGTCATGTGGCATGAAGCTCCACTATCCAGGTACCAAACACATCCCACCATCGATGAAACCATGCATGCGATGAGGGTGAAATCCAATTCGAATTGTGAGGCCAATGCCTCACCATCTGATCCCTTCGAGGATCCCTTCTTGGGTTTCTTCTGTGGACAATTTGTAGCATAATGGCCCACCTCATGACAATGAAAGCATCTCACTTTCGATTTGTCAATCTTCTTCCCACGATGGGAAGAACTAGATTTTCAATGGGATGCCTTCCCTTTCCCTTTCCTCGTCTTACTCGCTAAGGCTATATTTTCTTCATCATCTTGCTTTGATGAAGATCCATCTTTGGTGCTTCTTCTTATCTTCTCCTGCATCAAATATGACTAAAGTCGTTCCCAATCTGGTAGTTTCTCTCTTCCATTTACCGAGTTTTGGTAGCTATGCTAACTCTTAGGAAGACCGAGGAGAGCAAGACTCACCGTGTCATCATCATCTGTCATGATCCCTACACTTCCAAGCTCATCCCTGAAAGTGGTGAGCTTGTTCAGATATGTAGAGATCATGTCGCCCTTTTCACACTTGATTTTCCAAAGCTTGTCTTTCAGCGCTAGCTTCCTCTAATTGCTACTATTCTGATATAGATCCTTAAATGTTTTCCACATTGAAAATGTAGACTCAAGACAATGTGGTCTCGAACTCCCTCTAGAAGAATCCTCCTCGCTCTAGCCACACATTTCTTCCATTCCGCTAATTCTTGGGCATTAGCAGCTGCTAGCTTGGGGACTTCTTGATCAATGAAGTCCTTCAAACCATTGTCCTCTAATACCGCTTCCATGCAATCCTTCCTGGCTATATAATTTGAGTTGCCATCAAGGGCATACTCGAGTCTCAAACCGTTGAACCATTGGTGAAATTTGAGATTTGATAAGAATTCGATTTCTATAATCAGAAACTTTAAACTTTGAACTTCTCCCCTCTTTATATACTATTATCCACTTTGATCACCTTTGATCCGATACCATGTAGAATTTCCCACTGTAGATCACCAGATAATGTAATATACTAAAGCAAAATACTTGATCTAATTCTACAAACAAACTTGAGGAAGCTTAATCGATTTTGAGCAAGATTAAATAGAACACATATAACAGAGAATGAGAAATCAATCACACATGAACACAGAAGAATACTCTAGGGAAAGCCTCAGCTAAAAACCATGATCTTTGTATTATCATACAAGTGGAAATATGTTTGGATTACACAAAGGTTTAGCTCACAAGCTATCCAGCTCTCGGTACAATCCCTCAATGCTGCTTATAGACTGAATAGACACAACATATGCCTTCCTCCAGTCCTCCAAGCCTCCTATTTCCTTGCGCAGTTTCTCCTACGTCCTCTGGCTGCCACCTGTGTGAATTAACCTCTCACACAACTCACCAAACTCAGAAGTAACTGCACCATCTCCAAGGAATGAATTCTTTCTGCATGCAAGAGATATCCTCAATGGAATATTCCTGCAACTGATAGTACATTGTCCCATGATCTGATCTCAACTGAGTCTCTAACTAAAATGACATGCATGATTTATTTATGAGAGAATATTCAGTTATCTAAATTACAGTAGTTACATGCAGGCATGCATTAACTAACTGAACTCACAATCAGTTCCACAAACTGTTGGAACTAATCTAATTGGACTTAACTTAGTTAATTGAGCTAACTAATTAGAAGTCAAATTACAACTCATCTTGGTCTCCTAAATCAAGGGATAACTTCCTCAATCAAAGGGAAAATTGTTGCATGTCTTCACATAGACTTCATGTTTGATTTTCTCCAACTAATTAACTCAAGATAAATTAATTAATTATCTTTCGAACAGCTACTAAGATCAAATTCGAATTTTAATTCTCAATTTTAGTTTAGGGACTAACTAAAATTTGAATGTATCTCGACATGATATTTATAGCAGTGCTATTTTTAGCACTTCTATATTTAGCATTTCTTGTTGCTATTTTCAACATTTTAGCCAACAATGATCGAATTTGAAGGTAAAATTCTTGACCAAGCTGTGTCTATTTTGATTGACCCTGGGGCTACTTTGAGTTACGTTAGCCCTAAGATTGTGGAACAATGTAAATTACAAGCAGAAAAGTTTAAAAACTCATGGTTGGTACAACTAGCCACAGGAGCCAAAAGAAGAGTTTTGGCCAAAGTTAGTAATTGCCCGCTAGAACTAGCTAATCAGTCCATCATGGTAGATTTGAATGTATTACCATTAGGATCTTACGATGTCCTTATTGGTATGGACTAGTTAGAAAAACATTGGTCCCTTATTAACTGCAAAACTAAGACCATTAATTTTCAGGATGACAAGGGAGAAAGACAAGAAATGCAAGGCATACAGAAGCCTCTGCAAATAAGACCGGTAATAGCCTCCCAATTAGAAAAATGCATCAAAAAATGTTGCTATATTTTCACCATATAGGTAGGTTATGTTGACTCTAAGGAGAAATCTGCTACTTTAGAGAATATACTGGTGATACAAAAATTTCCAAATGTCTTCCGTGAAGAAATCTTGGGTTTACTTCCAAAAAGAGACATATATTTTACCATTGAGCTAATTCCAGGAGCTGCCCTAGTCTCCCGAGCCCCTTACCGCATGAGTGTACCTGAATTAACAAAATTAAAAATGCAACTACAGGAGCTGCTAGATAAGAAGTATATTCGACCTAGTGTGTCTCCTTGGGGAGCTCTAATATTGTTCGTTAAGAAGAAAGATGGAACGTTGTGAATGTGTATGGACTACCGTCAGTTAAACAAACTGACCATTAAAAATAAATATCCCTTACCTCGCATAGACGAACTATTTGACCAAGTTA
This sequence comes from Pinus tabuliformis, assembly GCA_031772625.1. Taxonomy (NCBI): domain Eukaryota; kingdom Viridiplantae; phylum Streptophyta; class Pinopsida; order Pinales; family Pinaceae; genus Pinus; species Pinus tabuliformis. Next base: position 353,201,589 of record CM062819.1, on the reverse strand, counting down.
AGGGGGCAACCATCTTCTCCAAGATTGATCTCTGATCAGGCTATCATCAAATCCAGATAAAGGAGGAGGATATAGCAAAAACTGCATTCAGAACTCGTTATGGGCATTATGAGTTCGTAGTGCTACCTTTTGGACTAACTAACGCACCCACGATTTTCATGTGTCTCATGAATAACATATTCAATCAATACCTGGACAAGTTTGGGTTAATCTTTATTAAGGACATATTGATCTACTCTCGGAGCATTGAAGAACATAAGGAGCATCTCTGCATTGTTCTTCAAGTTCTAAGAGAACACTAGTTGTATGCCAAATGCAACAAGTGTGACTTCTTCAAGGAACAAATCCAATACTTGGGACATATTATCACTAAGGAGGGAATCGTGGTAGACCCAGAGAAAATAAAAACCATCATGGAATGGTTGATACCAAAGGATGTGGTAGACATAAGATCATTCATGGGTCTAGCGGGATATTATAGGCGATTCATGGAAGGTTTCTCTAGGGTGGCATACCCTATTACCTCTCTGCAAAAGAAGGGAAGGGCCTTTAAATGGACCCCTGACTGCTAAAGGAATTTTGACCAGCTAAAACATTTACTCACCACTGCCCCAATTTTGAGTATTATTGTTCCTAACAAAGAGTATGTGGTATGTAGGGATGCTAGCAAGGAAGGGGTAGGTGGCGTACTAACATAAGAAGGCAGGGTTATAGCCTATGAGTCAAGAAAGCTCAAAGAATACGAGAAAAAGTACTCTGCATATGACTTGGAGTTAACAGCAGTGATTCACGCCTTGAAAATGTGGTGACACTACTTATTGGGCAAGAGATTTTTTCTATTAACAGATCATCACAGCCTGACAAGCTATTTCAAACAGCCCACATTAAATGCTAGGCAAGCTCGATGCGTTGATTTCCTAAGCGAATTTGATTTTGAAATCAAACATTTGAAAGGAAAGGAAAATCAGGTTGCGGATGCCCTAAGTCGAAAGGTAAATTTCTTATATGAAATTTCTTTTAGTGAGTCATGCACTACTTTCTATGAGCAGATTCATGAAATAGCTATGTAAGATTTAGTATATAAACATTTGTGGTATCAAGAAAAAGTAGTAAACAACCATGAACAGCAAATGGGATACGAAGTTACTCCAAGTGAACTGATTTATAGAAAAAGGCTATATGTACCTAACCAAAAATTGCTTAAAGATCTAATTTTAGATGAATATCATAAAAGTCCTTATGCAGGGCACCCAGGGTATCAGAAAATGATTTCTGTCCTTAGAAAGGAATTCTTTTGGCCCGGAATGAAGAAAGAAGTAGAAAAATATTTAGGACGTTGTTTGGAGTGCCAGCAGATAAAAGTAGAGCACCAACACCCAGCAAGGTTGCTTCACCCACTGCCTATTCCTGAATGGAAGTGGGAGACTATATCTATTGATTTCATCATAGGCTTACCTAGATCAAAAAAATTAAACGACTCTATCATGGTGGTTGTAGATAAGTTGAGAAAATCTGCCCATTTTATACCCGTTCAATCTACTTATAAAGTGGTACAAATTGCTAATATTTTCATGCAAAATATTTTTAAATTGCACAGCCTACCCAAGATGATCATTTCTAACCAAGATGTGAAATTTACATTATCTTTTTGGAAGGCCTTGCTTGAGGGGTTGGCCACTCAACTACATTTCAGTACCGCATATCACCCTCAAATGGATGGATAGACAGAAAGAGTCAATCAAGTAGTCGAAGACATGTTGCGAGCCTATGTGATGCAACAACCATGTAAGTGGGAGGATTTCCTGCACTTAGTAGAATTTACATACAACAATGGGTATCATACATCTCTATGGATGAGTCCCTTTGAAGTAATATATAGACGTAAATGTAGAACACCTTTGTGTTGGAGTGGCCCAGAGGATAAACTAATGTTGGGACCAGATATGCTGGAAGAGATGGAGAATATGGTGAAAACTGTACAAAATAATTTAAAATCTACTTAGGACTGGCAAAAGAATTTTACTGATCAAAAAATGATCTTCCAAGAATTTCAGATGGGGGAACATGTGTACATATGGGTACGAGCTAAGAAAAGTACCTTGCAGTGGACTGGATGTGCTAAACTAGCACCCCGATTTTGCAGGCCTTTTCAGATTTTAGCTCGAATTGGGCCAGTGGCGTACCATCCCGCCTTACCCAATCATATACATGTACACAACGTTTTCCATGTTTATTTACTTAAGAAATAAATTTACGATGCTAAACATATAATAAACTGGCAGGACATTCAAGTGAGCCAGAATAGTCGAACTCTCGAAAAACAAATTGTCCTAGATATATAAAATATATATATACATACATTTGTAAGTGGTGTTACAGTTGAATGAACCTTTTCTTGTTCATTTCATACTTTGACAAAAGTTTTGTTTTCTTTTATTTCAGGTCGAACCGGAAGGAGAATTCCTGGTAGAACCAGTGGGTATACTCGATCGGAGAGAAGTAATGTTGCGGAGACGAGTTATCACCCAAGTTAAAATTCAGTGGCAACATTTTGGGCTTGAAGAAGCCACCTGGGAAGATGAGAAGACCATGAGGGAAGCTTACCCTCAGTTATTTCCCATAGAGGAACATTGGGACGATGTTCAATCTTAGAGGGGGGAGATGTGATATCCCTTGTAAATGTTAATAATTCTTTTATTTACTGTATATTAAAACAAACTAGAAAACTGATTTAAGTTTTTAATAAATAGAATTTCTGTTTTAAATTATTAAAAGAAATGCAGTACTAGAATTTTGGCAAGAAAGTGATTTAATATAATTTCACGAGAAGACATCTGTCAAAGGGTGATGGATGTAATTCTGAAGAAATATTTAGGCTGGGCAGTTACCCAACCCTAACTACTCCTGAGAAAGTTTTTATCCCAAAAGATCAAGAGGATGAGGGGATTTGAGATTAGGGGAAGGAGAAACACTTAAGGGAGAAAAGGAAAGAACTGCGTTGTAAGGATGGGCAGGAACTGTTGTAGTTACATTTGGTTAGGACCAAATAACTACTATGGATCAAGATCGAAAATTCTTGAAAAGAAGACCTGGAAACAAGAAGCTCGGGGGGAGACAGAGGCGTTGTAGCACAAGTCTCAAGGTTGGGAGGCAAGTCTTGTTTAACAATTCTATTGAGTTCAGATAACTAGATAAGTACAAATCTGTAAATATTATTTTGTTTAAAGCTGATAATGGAGTTATTTAAGTTCCAATATTAGAATTAGTATAGCTACTCTATATCTGGTTAAGTACATGGTTATAAATATTTTATGCTTTAAATATCTATATATGTAAATACTAGCGAAAGAAAATTTGAAGGTAACTCTATTACATTTGAATACAGTATAAAATAACCAATACTGAGTAGAATAAATTAGAAAAGAATGATAATGAAGCTAGATATTATTCCTTTAGGTAGAAAGTAAAACCTTCATCAGAGGGGCATGAAACAAAAATAAAATTACAACATACATTAACAAAATTAAGGAATGTTCTCTAAGAACCTAGCAGATAAATACATACCTTTATAAAAGAAAAAAGAACACAACTCTGTTATTCCTTAAATAAAAAAAAACAGCCCTTACTAGAAAATTCATTAGACTCTCTTCCTGAAGATTTAATATAACTAATATAAAATGCATAAAGATCTTTCAGAAAATCCACCCATTGATACTTTAGTAGAAGAAAGGAAGTAATAACCCTTTGAAAAATTTAGAGAGGAACATAGTAGAAAATTTCCACAAAATGCATAAGGAAAATTCTTGTACAATATTCATAGTACAACATTTGCAATATCAAAATGCACAGTCAAATTTCCCCAAGGATTCCTCGCCTTCACCAAAAAAATAATACAGTAACAGTAATATCAGAAGTTTTCTCTCAATAGGACACTTATGCAAAATGTTGGCATAGCTGAAGCCCCGGTCGACAGACCCCAAACCTTGCAGTGGTCAAATAAGAATAGTAGACCCTAGGTTATAGAATTACATAAAAACAACTATAACCGAACAAATATTTATGAATCTCTAAGGCCTAACCCTAACCAGTTAAAGCATTGTCTTCGGATAGACTATGAGACCCGGAACCTCATCAAATGAAGGTTTACATAATTCAAACAAAACTGAGTTGAGCCTGTAGGAGTATTTCAACTCACAAAAATAGTATAGACCAAATAAATAAAAGATAGGTCCAAGGCTTATGACAAATACGAAGCCTCAAACCCTAGAACCATTTTCACTGCATCTCATACCCATTTAAAGTCGATGGATGGACCTGGAGAAGCGACAGCTAGAGAGAAACCACCAGGATCAAAGCCTGCAAAACCTGGCAAAGCATTGCGAAAGTCAGGGATTCATAAACATAATGAGAAGGAGACACCAAAAACAAAACAAAAAAAACATAAACTAATTTGCAGTCACTTACCTAGGTAGTTGTTGAATACCTTTGGCTTGTCGAGAAGCTTCCTGGGCATACCTAGTCCAGCTTTTACAACCATGATAGAAACTAATGGTGAGCAGAGACAATAAGATATGGAAAGGCCACACCAGAAATAAAAAGATCTCTGAAATTTAACAGATGCGAAGGGGCTAAGCATTACTCACTATGAAACCCTCTGTCGGAAGCTGGAGCCAAACCCCTCCACAGCAAAAATGCCAACAAAAATACCCCAATCTGAACCTGGCTACGGCTTAAAGACTTTCGACTCAACCTCCACCATCGAATGATTAGCAGCAAGGAGAGCCCTCCATGAGGCACGGTCAACCATGAAGTTGGAGGCCCATTGTAGATCATAACGAAGACTTGCAAAGGAGTGGCCTCGCTTCCCTAAGCAGGTGGCCAGACCCTATTAAAGAATACCATAAAGGAGGCAGTACCAGTTGCAGCTTACACAGTGTAAAAATATTTGTATTTGTGTACAAAATGACTAAGGTAAGGGTTTACAAAATAGATTATACGATTTTGCAATGGAAACCAATATGTAATGACTATATTAAATATATGTTGCATTGACCCCTTGTAATTATAAGAAATGTACCAATACATAATCACATGTGATAAGGCTATCAAACTAAATCTAATTGGTATAATTGTCAATAGTAGCTGTTTTCAAACATTGATAATTAATATATATATATATATATATATATATATATATATATATATTCCTTTCATATGGATATGTGACATTATCATTAATATTTTTAGGTATGGTTTAAAAATTGGTATTAATAAAGATGTAGTTTAATAAAGTGACTTTCTATCTTTTTCCATAAAATTTGGTGATATTATTCCTAATGAAATTGTTAAGTTTTGTAATTTAACATATATTTTTAAATATAAAAATAAATTTAGTTGTTAGAAATGTTTCTTAAAAATAAATTTTGTTGTTTGAAATGTTTTTTGTTTAGTTCAATTTGTCACAAATGCATGTGTAGTTGTGTAACTTACCGTGAAGTGTTGGTTATGGTTAGAAATAACTATTTTATTAACTTCAAGTTAGTTAATGACCTTTAATGGAAAGATCATTATAAAGTCTTAATTAATGGCCTTCCATGGAAAGATCATTATAAAGTCTTAGTTAATGACCTATAATGGAAAGATCATTACAAAGTCGGGTTGATTAAAAAGGTATCAATTTTCATCTTTTAAGACATTAATTATTTGATAAATTAGAAGATCTCTCTATTGGATTAAAAATTATTTCTTATAATGTATTAGTTTTATGTTTTAAACCACTCATAATTATAACATTTTTAATTTAATTTGTTTAAATAATAAAATATTAAACAGTAAATTATATTACAATATATTACAGTATATTAATATTATTATATTACTTTTGTTTCATAATATGCATATAAGAGAATTTGTAATTTATATGGTTTATAATGTTTTTTTTAATGTAAAAATGAATTTAGTGATTTAAAAATCTTAAAATTTTAATAATATAAGAGTGGAGTTTAATAAAGTGAATTTTTAGGTTGATCATCATTTATATTTTTAGGTATGGTTTAAAAATTGGTATTAATAAAGTTGATTTTAATTAAAAAAAAATTACTATTAAATAGTTTTTTTTAAGTATTTTTTATTGGCAATTTTTCTCATATTTTTGGGAAAAGATTTAACATAATTTAATTTGATTAATAATAAAGATAATCATTGTTGATTAGTATTCACCAATATATTATATCTCATTCTTATTCTTTAATAAAGCTATGTCACTAATTAAGGGTTAAAGTAAAATGGAAAATCAAAAAGTAAAATGCAAAAACAATTGAATAGTCAATATCCCTTCTAACATTTCCATTTACATTTTTAGATATGGTTTAAAAATTGGTATTAATAAAGTTGATTTTCATTAAAAAATATATTAGTTAAATGATTTTTTTAAGTATTTTTCATGGGTAATAGATCCAAGCAATCAATTACCGCAAAACAAGAACAATAATTAACAATTATTTTTCTTATTGTTTTCATGTTTATGTTTAATAATATTTAATTGTTTTATTAACGGTTTAATTGTAGGGCAAACCATTGTTCAATTGTCTAACAATCAATCTGACGGTGAACAATGGTGCAGAGTGGCATTTAGGGGAGTTCTTCCCAGAGGGTGATCAACAAGAAATATGGAGGAATTGTACTAAAACGACCTCTAATTTTGAAGGTAGAAAATTATGGTCTATTTCTTTATTTATGAGGCATTCATGTGCATTCATGTTGGCATAATCACGCAAGGTATTTAACTTCAACAAATTTGTAAGGCTAAAGTAAGTAGTATTGTAGTAAGATTTCATTGTAAAATGTTTTTTCCTTTTGTTGATAATTTTTGTCTTTCAACAGTTGTCAAAGAAGCATTAATTAGTGCTATATGTTATTTCCATAAGGTGTTTCCTTTGCAACATTTGGTACAATTTCTTATATATATATATATATATATATATATATATAGAGAGTTTGCTTTCTTGTTTATTTCTTTTGATTTATCAACGACTCAAAATGTATACTTAAGTAATGTATGGGTTTTTATTAATTATGTAATAGTTACATTAAGAGTTTAAATTTTTTTAAATAAAAATATATAAAGATTAAAAATTATCTTTAATATATTAAATTTATATAGATATTAAGAATTTTAAAATTCTAAAAATATTTAGAGTGTTAGAATTATAGGGTTAAATTGAAGATATAGATTAAAGAGGGTTAATTTATCTTTAGAGATGTATAAAGATGCATTTATTCTCTTTGGATTGTGATATTTCTCTATAATGTTTGATGCCTAAAACTCTCTCTACACCATAGGAAACTTTCACATCTATAATAGTATATGTAACTACTCGAGTATTATAGGGCTTGACAATATTTAGAAACTCTCCCATATTGACCTATTGTGTATATATCCCATCAATTTAGAACTTAGTGAATTGAGGATTTTAACAAAATTTCATTTGAAGTCAAGGACTTGGCAAAACATTAAAAAAAAGCCACCTACTTGAAAGACTTTGTAATGAATCTCCATGAGGAAGAATAAATAAACAACCATATAAATCTATACCTATATCTTCTACAAATGCTTTTCCCCACCCACAAAGGAGTTAACATACAACATCTATGCTACTATTCTCTTTGCATTATTATTCCTTCTAAAAAGAGAAGAGAAGGCATAGTTTGGCAATTTGTACCATTTTGGACTTCTCAGATAAAGTAGATATATTAGCGCTTTCATAATCTCAATTAATGTCTAACCAATTTGATGGTTATATTAAAATAACACAGAAAAAATTAGTCCATTAGTTGTGTAATCCACATTGAGGGATTATATGAGTTGTATTATATCACCATATTAGTAGTAGAAAAAAGCATGTTAAGAAAAATCAATATATAAGATATTTTGTTGTAAACCATAGCTTACTAAAAGACATGTAGAGAATATAAAAGAGAATCAAGAGACAAAATCTAGAACTTATTTATTTTCATTCCACTAGAAATGCTCAAAATTATACTGAGCATACCTAGGGGTCCAAGTGGTCATGGCACTGGGCGTGTGGAGTTGCACGCAGCTCCGCTTGCCCAAGTTCACGGCCCCTCGGACCCCTGGTGGGGGGGGCTCAATCTGATTCTGAGAATCAGATGAGCCCCTCACCTAATTCTCGGAATCAGGTTGAGCCCGCCAAGAAGCCCAAAGGAAACTTATTTTTTAAAAAAAATCAAAAAAAGTTATTGTTTAAAGGAAGCTTATTTTTTTAAATTTTTCAAAAAAAATTATTGTTTTTATATTTAATTTTTATAATATTTATATTCTTAAAAAAAATTATATTTAATTTAATTTTGTTCACCTTTATATTGTTTCTTTTTATTATATAAGTTTTTTCCTTTTAAATTGTTTTTATTTTTTCAAATATTTTATATTTATATAATTTTTTTCTTATTTTTTATTTTTAAATTTTATTCTTTTAAATGTTATTATTTTATTTTTAATGGTTTTTTATAATTTAACTGTATTTTTAATTTTTAAAATTTTTATGGGTAAGATTTTTATTATTTTTTAGAATTCTATATTAATTTCATTTTTTTCCTTTTACTTAAAATATATTTCAATCATTTTTTTTTTCAAATGTCATCATTTCTTATATAAAATTCATAAAATTTGTTATTTCTCCTATTTTTTTATTCAAATTTTCCATACTTTTTTTTTTCTTAAATTTGAAGTGGTTTTTTTAGCGAAAATGTCCTAAAATACATATTTTTCTAATTATATCTATATGCAAAATGTGTATTTTCTGTCGAATTTTTTAAACTATTATTTTTTTAGTGACAATTAATTTTTGTGTATTGAAATATTAATTAACCATATATAATAAAATAAAATAAAATAAAAAAACCCTAATCTCAAATTTTTTATTATTATTTTTTTTTTAACTTTGCAAAAAAAAATTAAATTTTCATTATAAAAAAACATTGCAAAAGAAAACAAAATAAACAAAAAATTGGAAAACCCTTAAAAACCAAATATCCAAGGACGAAAAACATGAAGAGGAATAAGAGAACTTGAAAAATGATTAAATAATCAACATTTAAAATTATATATATATGCCTTAAAAAAATATTGATGTTTTTCCTGAATGAAAATCACCAACATTAAAAAAAGTTATCCAAACTTAATACATTAGAAAATTTAAAGTGCCAAAAATAAGTCCTTTAAAGAAAGGGGTTGATGCCACATCAACACTTTTCAAAATTAACATGAAAGTCACTGACATTTAAAAAGAAATGTTCATACTTGATACATAAGAAAATTTAAAGTGTCAAAAATCTTCTAAAACAAAAATATATGTATTCTGAATCAACACTTTCAAAATCAGTAGATTTTTTTGCTACTCAAAAAAACGGGTAATGGTATTAGTTCTTGTTTCAAAGTTTACATTTTTATTACATCAAAGAAATCATTTTGCCAAAATCCTACTAGCCTCACTCCTATCTTATTTATTTTCCAGAAGGTAGTCTCCCTAAAAACAATGGCTTCCATGCATGCTGGAAAGACCAGAGGCTATAAGGGACATAGCTCGGAAGACTAGAAAAACTAGAATGCTACTAGGACTCATTAGACATTTGAAGATGTGACTGGGGATGGGTTGTCTGATCCTCGGCTAGGAGACGGCTAAGGGAAGAACTCACAATGGATATGTTTGTTCATATGAGTCATTCTTCCTTCCATGCAGTCTATCTTTTCCTGAAGGCATCATTGTCCCCTCTATAAATTTGCAATTCTATCTTGCATATACCATTGGTTTCTCTAGAGGTTGTTCTAAATAGAAAGGATCACAGTTATATAATCGTGTCAGTCTCTACTCAACTGCTCCATCAACATTTTAAGTTGATGGATTTGAGTGACAAAGTTTCCCTGCCTCGAGTCATAATCATAATGGTCGGGAGGGTTAATAGTATTGGGGCCAACTATCTCTTCATGACCAAGAGCCTCTAGGTGAGTTAGACTAAGATGCCCTTGTTCCCATACCCCTCGAATTACCCTCCCATGATGGAATGACATCAAGAAATTCAATATAGAACAAAATAAAAGGAACATGGAGTGACTACCAACCAAACTCAGGTTGCACCAGTTAGGCCACAAACCCCACTGACCGTGCTAAAAGGGAAAAGGAAACACCAACACCAAATTGAATCCTCTCGAGCAAAACCTTAACCCAATATAACCATATGAGGTGATCAGGTGCTCACTATTTAGCTCGAAATTCAAAGTTCTTATTGGCTCAAAAACTATATAGATGTGTCTGTCTCGTCAAGATGATCGCAACTTAATTTGTTTCGTTGAAAATGGAGTCCGAATGAAGGAGAAAAGGATTGTTGTTCATTTTCCTAAATAGTTAAAAAAAATTGCAGAATAGCACAGAATGATGACATGGCGGTCCAGTCAGCAAGGGGAATCTTCTTCAGTTTTTGCCCAATGGGGTTGTGACAAGTATCACCTCTGATTGGCCAGTGTGGTTTTGTGCAAGGCAAATTACCTAATTGGCCTCTAAGGTGGAATTTGATTTTTTTTATTTAATTAAATATTATTATATAATATTAATTTGGTTTGCAGTAGGGGCTTAACTGAAGCTTGCTATGGCCTTGTCGAGTCTCTTCTCTATCTTTAACACTTATCCTTCTTGACACGAACCCATACACGAACCTACTTAGGTATTTCACGCTCTAGCGACCTTTCTTCACGACTTCCCTTGCCTTCTTTTAGTCTTGGTGTCCCTTCTACCTTTTGGCGAACCTCAAGCAAGAATAACTGAGAAAGATACTACCTCAACAGACATTTGATGCACAACATAGGTACTCATATGTAGAACATGAAAACACTCTCTTTATTTATTTCAAAAAATATTTCTTACAAAATGGACGGTGTTCGCCAGAAAGAGCGAATACATAGACCATGAACACATAATCCACACACATAGACTTCTCTATAGATCTGGCCACTTTAGGTTCTTATCTATGCCGAGCACATGGATACGTAGGCTTCTCAGATCTCCTAAGACACACTTAAAACATCAATATTCTTCGTGATGCAAGCAGATCAGACAGATGTCCGCAGTTGTAGAGCAGGAAGGAAAGAAAGATCTTCTTCACACCCTCATACTCTCACTCCCACTCTCGCCTCTGCCCAAATGAGCCTTACCCTCTTCCTTATATAGGAAAGAGAGGGGACAAGCATTTGATGGTCGGGCCCCTATGTACAAAAGGAATCTGCGTACCTTCATCAATCAGTCAGGTAGATGTGGGGTCAAACCCCACCAATGGTTGGAGAAGTGCTCCGAGTCTCCTGATGAGATCAAATTTTGTACCGAATCCATTATTAAATGTAAATACACAGTGGAAGCTTTTTACCAGAAAGCCCATGAGAAAATCGGTCACTTTAAGTTCGTGACTAGACATTACATAGTGGGGTCCATGAGGACTGCTTTTAAGCAGGTTCATTGAAGACCGTAATTCCAGGAAAACGGAATTTTTCATACAGATAATCATCCCATGCTTTTGTATAGATTTTGCTAACTATCATGGGCTTGTTTAGTACAATCTGATGTTTTATTCTAGTCATAAATAGCCATTCATAATGTCTAATCATGTATTGGTTCAGTATCTCACAATCAGAAAGATGCTGCAAATCTCTGACGATCTTACAAGGAGTATGGAAACAATCAAAAACATTATTTTCAAAACATCTGTCGCACTGCATTCTATAGTGGGACTCGTAATAGAGAGGCTCGATAGTTGTTCTATTGACACCATAGTCTGTCCATTAGGCCTGTAACCATTCACATTGTTGATTTCTTTGCATGGCCCATGTGACCCAAATTTTAGTTTGGTATAGTGGGTTTCATTTCTACCATCAACATTTAGGAGATCCCACCATAGATGATTATATCCTGTAAAATTGTAAACAGTATCAGGAAATGTAAGATTTGGATCATTTCCTATCCATAGAGCAGCATTGTTTGTTATGATAGGCTAGTGGATATTCCTGGTTCGGTTTATGCAAAAATATTTGTGATAGATTTTGTGTCTATCACCTCCTTTTGACCAAATCATGTTGATATCATGGAAATCACTTCTCAATGATTCTTCTGCTAGACGTGCTGCATTCATACTTCTTGTGTACCATATCATGGATCCATTTTCTCCTTTTTGCGTATACTCTCCTCTCTGGAACCAAATGTAGAATTTCTGTGTGTGCTTGAAGATTTACATATAACACTTTGGTGTTTCTCAGGTGCCAAGTTGGTTTCCAATTATCTCTATATTGTGACCAACTTTTGTCTTCAGGAATGGATATTAATACTTCCTGTTGCTGATTTTGATCCCACTCTATGACTATTATCATGACGTGTTGTTGCTGAATATATTCTTTACTGAGAAAGGCACACAAACAATTTATTGATCCTTTGATATGTTCATCTTGAAAATCAAAATTAGCAAATAATGCTTGTCATCTAGCAAATTTTTCTTCGCCAGGCTTCTTGATATCTTTAGTTAGGACTTTCTTTAAGGTAGAAGCATCTGTTCTTAATAAGAAATTCTTATTGACCAAAAATTTGTCAATAGAATTCCATGCAGCTTTTACTTCCCTTTCAATTGTGGAGTAATTTCTTTCAACGGGATTCCAAGTTCCAAAAGCAAATTGAACTATATGTTCTTCACCGTTTTCCTTTTGTTTGAGTATACCTCCCTATCCAAGGTCACTGGCATCTGATTCAACAATTTTAAAAGCATTGTCATCAGCAACATATACAATAGGAAGAGATTTCACCTTGGATTTGATGTTTCTTACAACTTTTGTATGAGCATTAGTCCAGGGTATAGGATTTTTCTTCAATCTCTGGTTTAACAGATTTCAGTCCTTAGCACAATCCTAATAAAAATTGCTGACATAATTTAGACAACCAAGAAATCTCTGAAGCTGTGTTTTGTCTGTAATTGTATCTGGAAATTTGTCTGCAAAATCGAGCGCATGCTTCTGCAGAGATATCCATCCATTTTGGATTGTATGGCCAAGGACCTTGATAGAAGTTTGAAATAATTCAATCTTCTTTTTTCTCAAAACCAACCCATTTCTTTTGACTACTTGGAGGAAGATCTGTACATGCTTGAAATGATCATGAATATTCTTGGAGAAAATAAGAATATCATCTATATATACTAACAACCAATCAAAATAAGGTTTGAAGATGGAATCCATGACTTTCTAAAACTTTGATGGGGCATGTTTTAAACCAAATGGCATGACATTCCATTCATAGTGTCCAGCAGGTACACTGAATGTTGTTTTGAATTTATCTTTTTCTGTGATAGTTACCTGCCAAAATCCTGACTTGAAATCAAATTTTGAGAATATTTTTGCTCCTGCAATTCTACTTAAGAGGTCTCCTTTATGGGGTATTGGATAAGTATTATCTGCTAGAACAGAATTTAGAGGTTTTTAATTTATAACTAGCCTGGGGATTCCTCTAATCTGTTCAGATCTTTTGTTAACATAGAAGCCATAACAATTCCAAGGGTTGTCAGATTCTCTGATCAGTTTCTTATCCAGTAGCTGCTTTATCTCTTTCTCACAGAGATCTCTGTATTCTTTATTCATATGAATAGCTTTACTTTTGTAGGGCCTTCCTTCGTACTCTGATTTATAAGGCAAGTCAACAGAGTATTGATTCCTGTGCCAGAAAGAGTTTTCTTCCTCGGAACAACATTCTGCTTCAATTATTTTCCTGAGTTCAGAAATTATTTTCTAATTCAAAGGATTCTTTAATTGTCCTTCCACCTAGATTGAAGATTTCAACTCTTTGAATTCAAGCAACTTAGACTTAGCTTTATCCAGTTCTTGCATGGCTTGAACCATAGTAGATACTCTAGGACTTGAAACATATGGCATTTCAATTCTCTTGGGTCCTCCATGTGAGGTAGGGACAGTAATGAAGTATCCGGCTTTATTTCCTTTTAACCAGACAGAACCATGTGGTTCTACAGCTGCTAAGAAGACATTTCCTAAAATACAATCAATAGGAATGTCTGCTACTGCAAATTTGAGTTTAATGCAGTGATGATCAAAACATATGGAGGCTTTAGGAACCTCATACTTGAGAGTTTTGTTTCCCAAGCCAATAACCTTTCTATTGGCTGCAACCCAATACTTAGCTAGGATAACTTTAGTATTGAGAATATTCACATCTGCACCTGAGTCAATTAATGAAGTCAGAGAAAATATTTCACTTTGGATACAGATATCTATGAGAACATGATGTTGTTGCTATTCAACCATTAGAATTCTCATTTCTTTGAAACCTTTAGTGGCATCCCTTTGCCCTTCACCAATCGCAACCTTTGATTCACTGGAAAATGGTGCAGTACGCAATGTATATGCATTTGTATGTGCAGGAATATTTTGTGCTAGGGGTTGTTTTCCTTTCTCTAGTTGTTCTACTTTGGACTTTAAAGTAGATATTTCTGCTTTAAGACAATGGATTTCTCTACTTACCTCCCCCAAAGTGAATGAACGAACTTTGTCCTGCAGTTGATGTCTTTGAAATGATTTTGTATTTCGTTCATAGGAGGTGTCAACAAAGATCGGGGCTTAATTAAATTAATATTATATAATAATATTATTAATTAAATATTAACTATGCATTGAAATATTCGAAAGGCCCATTTAAATTTGTTATGGTGGCATATATTGTATGGTAAGTTCGGTGGCATATATAATATTGCAAAAATAATGTGATGGGGGAGGGCAGGTTTGAACTCGTGATCTCCCCCTCATAACACCCATGCCTTACCAACAAGCCACAACAACATACATTGAAAGGAGGGGCAACGCAGTATATTTAAAGCTTTATTAAATGTCGATGATGAGGGTGGTGGGAGCTAGCCCTGCGAGCCAGCCCCCACCCCATGCGACCTCAACCACACGTCCATGGGCCAGCGCCAAGTATAAGTGTGTTTAGTGCGCCATTAATCTGGGATTAGTCTTAATTAATATGTTGATTAAGTTAGTGGAAATTATGGTGGAGCCACCAAATCTAGAACTGCCACCAAAATTGGCAGTCTTAACTGGAGTCTCTCCAAATTTAGCAGATGTTTTCTAGGAAAAATTGTTTGAGCCATAACTTACTCAATTTTTTACCAAATTTAGATTATAAATAATTTTTATTAGCTAATTTGGACCTTATGAACACATTTGTGCAAGTATCAAGAGCCATAGGACTTTGTAAACATAATTTTTTCCACATTGAGCTAATACAGTGGCCCAAGCCATGGAAGCTAGACCAAGGAGATGTAGCCCAAGAGGGGTGAACTCCTTCATAAAAACACTATTTTAATGTGTCTCTTTGATGGTTTGTTGTGCTATACATGTTTTTTGTTCATTATTCATTTTTGAAACTATTTTTCTCATGAATGTCTTGTTTAACTTAAGGAAATTTACTTGTTTGTAAGCACCAACAACTAAGGAAACCTCAGCACAAAAAGTAAGAATAAAGCACATGTTTATTAATATATAATTGTTATTATCACAATAAAACTAATCATACAAAAACAAATCAAGTTTGTATCAGAGCCCAAGGTTGAATTACTTGAGTTTGTGCAATTAGGATTTTAATGGTTGCAAAGTTGTGATGCTTACAAAGTTAAAGTTGTAGAATGGAGAAGGGAAGTTATTGGTTGCAACTCCTGAGGTAATTCCCAAAAGAAGGAGAGGCACAAGGCCACAATCTCTGACACCTAAAGTTCCAATTCCAATTGTAGTTGAAACTCCTCAAGTTTTGCCTTCAATTGACACTAAAGAGGTACAATTAGTACAAATTTCTGAGCGTGAATCCATGGCCATTTTGTCTGGAGAAAGAGAGCCTGGAGGTCCCTCTTCAGAAGAGGAAGAATTCAAGAAATATTTCTATACTTTGACTAAGATGGTTAAAGTCCTCTATGAAGAGAGGAACACCAGAACGGTTTGAGAGAGTTCTAAACCTTAACATGGAGAAGGAAGCTCTGAGGAAAAAAAAGATGAGAAGAAGGATTCCAAAAGGGAATGGTGGAAAGCCACCTCCATCTCCACAATCCTCATCATCTTCACCATCTCACTCAACATCATCTTCCACTACCACCACTGCAACTGCCCATACTCATTCCAAAACCCCAAAAGGAAAAACTCCATTACTGAAATTAGACATAAAATTCAAACTTCCCATGTACAATAGAGAGGTGAATGCAGAAAAGTTAGAGAATTGGATTTGATATTTCGAGGTATACTGCGGAATTCAGAACTATCAAGAAGACAACATCAAGATCCAGTTGGCTTCACTGAGACTAGAAGGAGCTGCACTAGTTTGGTGGGAAGCAAAAACTCAAAAGGAAATGAGAATCCATGGTAAGATATCCATCACTTTGTTTGAATTTGTTTCTGCAATTAAAAGATAGTTTTATCCTTTAGCCTATATGCAAAAATCCATTATGAGTTGGAAAAATTTTAGACAGCTTAAAGGCCAAACAATACAAGATTATACACAAGAGTTTAGAAAAGGGGCTTTTTTATTAGGAGTGAATTTGAATTCTCAAGATACACTGATGAAATATATTGGGGGTTTACATTCCTATCTGAAACATACTATTCTTATGTTCAATCCAACTAATTTAGATGAAGTATGTGTGTAAGCCATGCATCTTGAATCTAGAGGAAAGAACACTTATGAAGAGGATAGTAATAAAAGTCCACCTTAGGGTAAGGAGAAAGAGAAAGGAGGAAAATGGAAGGAAACGAAGAGTGCAAGTGTGAAGAAAGAAGTTCCAAAGGGGGGCATGATGAAGCCCACTGTTGGAAATTGGATCCAGAAATGAGACCAAATAAGTTCAACAATAAAGGGAAACAGAAAACCACTGCTATCACTCAAGAAGATTTAGGTTCTAAATCAGGTGATGAAAATAAATTCACTATCATGGGAATCAAAGGAAAACAAGGTATTGCAAGCACTAGTTCACAAAACTGTAACACCACTACTACTCCGAATGAAAAGAGCAGAATTGAGTTATTTCACGTTAGGGTCATATCTAAACACACCAATATTGACACACTCTTCGATAGTGGGTCACAAGTGAATCTAATCTCTAAAGTCTTAGTCAATAGATTAAATCATGAAATGGTATGTCACCATATATTATACCCTTTGGAATGGATAACAAGAGACACCAGTTTATAGATTACAAGAAAATGTTTGTTTAAGTTTGCAATCACTGCAAATTTTGTTGACGAAGTAGAGTTAGATGTGGTACCACTAGATATTTCAGGTGTGGTGTTGGCTAGTCCATATTTGTATGATCGGAAAGCAGTCTTTTACCACCATGAAAACAAGTATCACTTGTTCAAGGATGGTGTGGTGTACATAGTGAAATCCCACCACAAAAGGTTGAACATTTCTTTAGTTAATGCAGGGGAGGAAAAAAGACTAGTGAATTAAAGTAAAAGTTTAGTACTTCTCATGTTCAAGCCAAATGATGATATTGTTTATGAAAATGTTGTTGCATTTAATGCAAGTTTCAATTCTGATTTGGTTGGTTCAATTCACCAGAGTGGTGAAGTATTTCAAGTTGTGAAAGAATCGTCCTTCAAGGAGAAAGAAACTTCACATGAAATATCTTTGGAGCAAGAGGTTTATCTTTGTGATATTAGCATCCAAGGGTTGAAAAAATTGCAAAGTGTAGAGACACCAATTCAATGCAAAAGTTTTTTGAACAATGGGCTCATTCAATCATCCCTTACACCATGTTGTGCACCGATGGTTATGGTGCCAAAGAGGAATGGTAAGTATTTCAAGAAAGAGGACAAAAGGAGTAGTTTTTGCCAAAGCAAAGTTGTAAAAAGAGGTGAGTGCAAGAATATACATAACACCAAACAAGAATGGTTTGTATGGCTTTTAATGTTGTATGTTCTTTGTAGCACTTATATTACATACATGAATTTGAATTGTGGCAAAAAAGAGACATTTCTTGAAGAAATTGTCCACTTGGGTGACATAAACATGTTTAGAAAGTTTTCTTATGTACAAATCATTTAGATGAAGGAAAATTGTTTGATGTTTTGAAGATATAAAAGTGCAAGTTGGGTTTAACTTCTTTGATGCATTTGGGCCATGATATTGGAGGAGGTAAGTTGAAGGGAAGCCTCTCCAAGTTGGATTCCATTTTTGATTGGTCAACGCCCAAGATCGTCATCTTGATAAGAGGTTTGTTAGGAGCAGCAAAATGTTGGAGGAGAGTTTTTGTTGACATTTCTTCTTTTGAAGCTCCTTGGCATACATTGTCATGTGTGTGCAAAGTCTTCCAGTGGGGAGGCAAACAGCAAGAGTCATGTGTTGCTTCAAACCAAAATATTAGTTCAATTCTTTTTTATGCTCTTTCAAACTTGAAAGATTCATTTGATTTTTAGGTTTATGCAAGCAATTTCACCATCTTATTTCATTCAGAAGATTTCCATGGGTAAAAGATTAAGTTGCAGCGATCTATGCACTTTCATTGGATGGATACTTGTCAAAAATTTCACTTGGTTCAAAGGTACAAAAGAGGTATAAGAAGCAAGTTCATTGTTATGCCTTTTAGGCCCATTGGTTATGTAACTATTGTATTCAAGTGTCACTATGTTTTACATGAAAGTTATGTTCAGAAAATTTAATACTTTCAAGATGTATAATCGAGCCTGAGTCATGTAAACCAAGTAGTGAAATTTTTCATCCATTTGCATTACATTTTGTTATTTTGTCATGGTAAGAACGATGTTTCTTTTGATGGTGACATGGAAAAAACCATGAGTTTCTATGAATGACTGAAAATGGTGCAATAAACAATGAAAGATCAACTTGAAAAAGGCAAATACAAGTACAGGTATAGAACGGGGTCCTCAAGACAAGTAAATATTGATTTCCTTAGAGAGGAGCTCAAGAAAACAAATTCATCAAAATCCAATTGGATCGAGCTTGGAAAGGCGAGTGTGTTGTACCATCATCTACTTGTCAGGTAATAGTATCTTTTGGGGTCCAAAAGGCTTATAGTGGGGAGGAATAATCAGATGCTCAGTATCTAGCTCAAAATTAAAAGTTCTCATATTAGCTCGAAAACTATATGGCTGAATCTGCCCCGTCAAGATGATCGCAACGCAATTCGATTCGTCGAAAATGGAGTCCGGATGAAGGAGAAAAGGCCTGTTGTTCATTTTTCCTAAATAGCTAAAAAATTTGCAGAATGGGATAGAATGATGACATGGCAGTCCAGTGAGCAAGGAGAATCTTCTTCATTTTTCACCCAATGGGGCTGTGACAAGTGTCACCTCTGCATTTGCCAATGTAGTTGTGTGCAAGGGAAATTGCCTAATTGGCCTCTAAGGTGGAATTCAATTTTTTTTATTTAATTAAATATTATTATAGGGTGAGGGAAAAAATGACGAGACGAAGGAAGTGACCTAACGAGGGTTAGGGTTTTTCTGTAGCTGGTGACCTAAAATTTGAAGCTATTATCCCGGTGACCTGGAAATGTTGCAGTCCTCTGGCCGTTGTCACTATACGGCCACCCCCATTCCTTTTCTACCATTCTTCTGTCACAGGCAGGCATGTTCCAAGCTCCCTCTTCCATTTCATTCCACCTGCTTCCCAGCCTCAACTGCAATGGGTGCAGAATTTTTTGAGACGGCAGTTGGCGCGGGTTTTTCAGAGTGTTTATGGAGGATTTAGTAGATTGTTCGGAGGACCCTTTGGAGGTCACTACCATCTGGAAAACTCCACATGAAAACTCATCGGTCCTACATCGGTACAGTAATGAGCTTACGAACAAGATACAGATGTTGCCCTCTTTCTCTAGACCCTCGAGCTCAGTTGCCACTCATCCAGTGCTCACCCCCTCCTAGCCGCCTTTCTCATCTACTCCAGAGTTGCTGATAGCCCAAACCCTTGTGTTTAGCTCCAAAGGAACCACTCTTGCTGGCTCATCTACAGGCTTTGCATCTTTCCCCCCACCAGCAAGCTCTAACAACCCCTCTTCGACTCCCCCTGGTCTCTCACCAGGGATCCCTGCGACCTTAATCTCCACAGCTCCCCCTTCAGGTAGCTTTACTCTGATTCCACCAATCTCTGGGTCTTTCCCAATGGGGCATTCCTCGGCGCCTTCGAACCCTAACCCTCCCACAGCCCCGCCTTCGATAGGTCCCCCACAAGCCCATTTTGAGGTAGGGCTTTGACCAAATAAGAAGCCGAGGTGTGTAAGATCTAAAGCAAAAGAAGCATTCCTTTATTTGGGAGAGGACATCTAGTTGGGAGACATAATGGAAATAGCAGATAGGGTTCTGGTAGGTAGAGTATGAGGAAGAAATTACAGAGCAGCCAGGTTGAAGCAATGGGTGGCCAATGTATGGGGCCATCATCTAGCTAACCTCCCCTTTGTTCAAACCTTTGTTAAGGGTTGGTTTGCGCTAAGATTTGCACGAGCTGAACACACAAACTGGGTCCTCTCATCAGTATGGCACATTGAACAGGCTCTTGTCCTGCTGCGAAGATGGAATCCACTTTTTGATCCAGAGAGTGAACACTTGGGTGCAGGCCCTCTTTGGGTGCGATTACCAGGTCTTCCCCTTCAGTTCTAGTCCGAGGATGTATTTAGGTGCATTGGAAATACCCTCAGCACATATTTGGACCATGAAAAGCCTATCTATCAACTGGTATGATGGCTTATGCAAGAATCTTGGTCCATTTGGATACCAGGGAGGGTTTACAGGAGCACATTACTCTTCAATGGAGAAATATATCAAGAGCGCAGATATTGGATTACGAAGGGGTGCCCTTCCGTTGCAGAAGGTGCCATAAAGTTGTCTATCTCTTTTGGGACTGCCCTCTTAACAATAAGGCAAAGGTAGGGGTGACAAGCAAGGAAATTCCAGCAAGGAATCATCAAGCAAAAGAAAAACCCCCTCCATCAGGAGAGGCAGAGACACATGCTCACTCTGAAGCAGTCAAAGAAACCCCTTCCAAGGAGGCCTCGAAGAAGCAGGCTAAATCACAATATCGGCCTCCCTCTCCTCTACTCACCAAGGCAAGGGTGGCTGCCAGGGCTGCGGGTCTTTCGGGTAAGAGCTCTTCGGTTCCCTATTCATCTCAAAATTGTGCTCCTTACATTAGTATCTCTCATTCTGCATTTGCTAATTCTAAGATTAATGAAGGTCCATCTCAGTCCCCTGCCTCTGTGACCTGCCCTCTCCTTTCTCCCCTCCCCTCTGTCTCCTTCATCCCTCCCTCCATTCCGAAACCCCCCCTTTCCCTCGCTCAGGAGTCTGACCTCCCTCCTCCCCGTTACCTAACTCATTCCAAGACAAAGACCCTTGTCCAAGACCTGTTAGGAATTGGTCTTGACTCGACCCCTTTCCCTCATAAGCTCCCCCATGGTTGTCCATCTTCTCTATCCAATGCTAAACTACAAGTCGGGGAGGATGTAGCCTCAAGGAGGAAAATCATTATCCATAGGGCTCTTAGAGCATTGAACGCCTTGGCAGAACCCCCCCCCCCCCCCCCATGAAGGTCCTCTCTTTCAACTATGGAGGGTTAGCTAGGCCCGATAAGAAACTCGCCTTTTGAATACTGATCATGGCAGACCCTGTTGATGTAATTCTCCTGCAAGAAACCTTGGGTAGCTCTGAATCTATCTCCGATTTGCTCATTTTGATGCTCCCGGGCTAGTCTTTTCAAGCCCTTGATGCATCCGGGAGATCAGGAGGCATGGCTCTAGGCTTTAACACCCCGACCATCAATCCTATTAACTATTAGGGCAGCCTTGGGCATTTGGGGGCAGATCTTTTCTTAGCAGAATTGGGTATCAAGTTCAGCCTCATTAATGTATACACGCCTTGCCACCATAGGACTGAGTTTTGGAAAAATCTTTTGAGCTCTGAGATTTTTCGAAAGGACCTTCTAATTCTGGGAGGGGACCTTAATTTCTCATTAGGCCACTTGGAATCCTGGGGTCGCCATGCCCATTCAAACCCCCAATTAGATTTCTTTGAAAATATTTTGGAAACGCACAGCCTGGTGGACATCCCCTTAGCAAAACTACATCCCACCTAGAGGAATAACATAGTCAGGGAAGCTAGCCTTTCCAGAAGACTAGACCGCTTCCTTCTCAAGGAAGGCCTTCTAAGCATAGGTCTCAACCTCAGGCAATGGGTTGGCTCCGGAGGACTATCAGAGCATCTACCTATTTACTTTGAAATCAAAGGAATGATTGACAAGCCTAAGGGTCCTTCCAAATTCAACTCTTCCTGGCTAAAAGAGGCATCCTATACTCACATGGTCAAGAAATTCTGGAAGGCCCACCCCCTGATGCCAGAGGGAATATTGCAGAGGGCTTTGTGTCTAATCTAAAAGAATTGAAGAAACTCTCTAAAATTTGGGCACATAACAAGAGAGTGCAGGATGACAGAACCCTTCGGGAGACTGAAGCTGAGATAGCTGATTATGAGAATGATAAGGGTGGAGTCTTCTCATCAACTGGTCAAAAGGACAAGCTCACATCTCTATATGCCTCTCAAGGAAATATTTTAAAGGATAGAGAAGAGACATTGAGATTGTGAAGCAGGGAAATCTGGCTGCTTGAAGGTGATGAGAACACGAAATTCTATCACAAATTTGCAAATGGGAGGAAAGCAGTCAACACTACATGGCAGCTCAATAATGAGAATGGGATCCCCATAAACACATTCCCTTAGCTATCAGCTATGGCAACTTCTCACTTCAAGCAGACTTACAAAGCTCCCACCAATGTCTCCCTAGTGGAAATCATTTGCGTAGCTCAACTCTTCCCCCATTTTGTGGATCAAGAGGAGGCATTGGATTTGGTAAAGGAAGTCTCGATGGGAGAGCTGGAGGCTACTCTCAAATGCTTTAAGAGAGACAAGATTCGAGGACCGGATGGCTGGACATTGGAGTTCTTTCTAGCTTTCTTTGAAACTTTAGGCCCAGATCTCCTCAAGGTTGTTGAGGCTTCAAGGAGTGAAGGCAAGATGCTTGAAGCCTTCAACTCCACTTTTATTTCCCTCATCCCCAAATCCACCAACCCAACCTCTTTCGATGATTTTCGGCCCATTTCTCTATGTAATTGTATCTACAAAATCATAGCTAAGATTATAGCCAATCGCCTGCGGCCTATTCTATCCTCCCATATCTCACCAGAGAAGTTTGCCTTCCTCCAAGATAGTCAGATCCATGAGGCGGTTGGAATAGCACAGGAGCTTCTAAACTCCCTTCAAACTAAGAAAAATAAAGGTATGATACGTAAGGTGGATCTCTCAAAATCCTTTGACAGAGTAAGCTGGCTCTATTTAAGAATGCTTTTAACTCATATAGGGTTCCCCTTTGTCTTCATTAAATGGATTATGTGTTGTATCTCTAATATACCTTTCAGTGTGTTGATAAACGGAGTGGCTTCCCCCTTCTTTCACTCAGAAAGAGGTCTTAAACAGGGATTCCCTTTATCCCCATTGCTCTTTCTGCTTATCATGGAAGGTCTTAGCAGGCTCATCAAAGACTACCACTCCAAAGGTAGATTTCAAGGAATCAAAATCACTGATGGATGCATTCTGACTCACTTGTTATTTTTGTATTATGTCTTGTTCTTCCTTAATGGTGGCATAGGGGACCTGACACCCCTAAAGAACTCTTTCTCCCTTTTTTAGATTTCCACTGGAATGATTGTAAACTGCAACAAGTCCACATTAACAGCACCTGGCTGCTCGCCCCATGAGACTCATTATGCCCTCCTTCGGTTCAACTTCACCCTTCTAAGAATGGAGGAGGGGCTTCATTATTTGGGCTACAAGCTCAAACCCCTGGGCTAGAAAATAGTAGACTGGGTCTGGCTAATAGAAAAACTAGAAAAAAGGTTGAATATTTGGTATCACAAGTACTTATCCAGGGCCGATAGATTAACTCTAATGAAAGCAGTACTGGGGCTACCCTGGTGTACTGGATGGCTCTAGATTGGATTTCGATAGGCATTCTTGCTAAGATTCAAGCCCTCTATAGCCGGTTCCTCTGGAAAGGCAATCAACTTGGCAGAATCTTTTCCTGGGTCAAATGGGAGGCTCTATCTATTCCAAAAAAATGGGGAGGTTGGGGAATCAAGAAGCTGGAGGACTTCTCCTTAGCTTTAGCAGCAAAGCTCGACTAGCATCTCATCACCTCAAATAGACTATGGACAAAGGTGGCCACATCCAAATACATTACTCCTCTAAATGTGTTGGACTGGCTTAGACAACCCTCAAGAGCCACATCAGGGATATCAGTAAGCTGGAAGGCAGTGCTAAAATCTCTGGAGATCATTAGATCTGGCCTCACATGGAGAATACAAGATGGCAACCCTGTGAGGATCGGGGAGGATCCCTGGATTGGATGCGGAAATTCCCACAGACTACCCCCAAGCTTAAAGTTTGCCTTAGCAAAGTGGGTATTACTCATATCAGCCAAATTGCAGACCCAGAACATTCCTCTATTTTTCAACAAGCCTAGAAATCAGCTCGAAGCCTGCTCATTCCTCTGTAATGGGAACAGACCTGGAAAAGTTATACAATGGCTTTGACTGAAGCACAAATCAGAATCCGAGAAGGGGCAGATGAATTAATATGGGCACATGCAAAGTCTGGGAAATACTCTCCTAAGGAGGGTTATTTGGTTCTAGCAGAAAAATATAAACCTCAAGCTCTCAAGCCATGGTGGAAAAATTTATGGAAGCTCAAGGCCCCCCCCAAGGACCCGACTCCTCATGTGGTCAATCCTTAAAAACAAGACCCCAACAAGGGACAACCTCCTTAAGTGCACACAGCATGGACCTTTTTTGTGTTGTCTGTGTAAGTGCAATAATGAAACCGTCGATCACCTTTTTCTGGAATGCCAAGTTGCAAAGGACCTCTGGAGCTTTTCCTCTTCCTTCTTAACCACCCCGAGCAGATGGCAGTGTGAGTCATTTCATGAGGCCTAGATAAATTGGTGGGCTAGTGCAGCCCCACCTAAATCTAGGAACCTCCCCCCTCTTATTTGTTGGGCTCTCTAGATAGCTCGCAACAACCTCATCTTTCAGAATATTTCGCCCCACTGGCATTCCATTTCGGCCCGTATTATGCATGATTACAACATTATCCCTGATGAGGAAGTCATCCACTAGCCCAGATCCATTGTCCCTAAATCCGTCAACCATCTGCTTCCCTAGGCTTACTTTGATGACTCTGCTTAAGAGCAGGGCTGCAGGGGTGGGGCCTTACTGTACTTATCAGACTCCTATTATTTCAAACTGCAAATGGGCCTGGGAAGAGTCACAAACAACTATGTAGAACTATCCTCAGCCAAATTTCTCATTCAATTTGCACTGGAAAAACACTATAGAGATCTTCAGTTATTTGGTGATTCAAAAGTTATCTATGACTGGCTAAATAAAAAATCAAATTGTTCAACTTTTTCTCTGAGATAGATCCTAGACGAGGCACTTCGACTTATCACTTTTTTTAACTCCTTTATATGCTAGCACATTTATAGGGAACGAAATATAGCTATCGATATCTTATCCAAAGAAGCTGCGGACAGGCCTCCCGGCATCTGGCTGATCCAGGAACAGAGGGACAAGACTCATTATCAGTACTATCACCGGCCGTACATAGATACATCAGTTTAAAGGGCTCACAGGGAGCCTGGTATATGTTTTTTTTTATCACAAGTTATCATATGTAAATATTCATATATGCTTTTAAATTATTAGACACTGACAAGTACTCTTTGCTAAGAGTAATTTTGATTAAAATTTTGCTGAACTAGAACATTTGTGCCTCCCTGCGTGGATCAAGGCACCTTTTTTTGCTACTCTGGAACTTTTTAAGTGTTGACAGACACTCTGCCTCTTCTACAGCATATGCAATATGCATATACAGCATGTAATTTTCTTCTTATAATGAAAATTACGATTTTTTCCAAGGGAAAAAATAAATAAATATTATTATATATATAATTTTTATGTTATATTATATAATTTTTATTATATATATATATATATATATATATATATATATATATATATATATATATATATATATATATATATATATTAATTAAATATTAATTGTATATCAAATAAGTCCAAACTATGCATCAAAATATTTGAAAGGTGCATTTAAATTTGTTATGGTGGCATATATTATATGGTAAGTTTGGTGGAATATATAATCTTGCAAAAGTAATGCAATGGGGGAGGGCAGGTTTGAACCCATGAACTCTCCCTCATAACATCGATGCCTTACCTACAAGCCACAACCACATATGTTGAAAGGAGGAGCAGTGCAGTATATTTAAAGATTCATTAAATGCCGACGGCAGGGGTGCTGGGAGCCAGCCTTGCAGGCCAACCTCCACCCAATGCGACCTCAACCACACGTCCATGGGTCAGCACCAAGTATAAGTGAAATTAGTGCGCCATTAATCCAGGATTAGTTTTAGCTAATATGTTGATTAAGTTAGCGGCAATTATGGTAGAGCCACCAAATCCGCAACCGCCACCAAACTTGCTAGACTTAACTGGAGTCTTTCCAGATTTAGCGAAGGTTTACTAGGAAAAATTGTTTGAGCCATAACTTTCTCAACATTTGACCAAATTGAGATCAGAAAGAAGTGTTCTTAGCTAATTTGGACATTATGAACACATTAGTGTAAGTATCAAGAGCCATAGAGCTTTTTGAATAGCATTTTTTCCACATTGAGCTAATATAGAGGCCCAAGCCATGGAAGTTGGACCAAGGAGATGTAGCCGAGGAGAGGTGAACTCCTTCATCAAAACACTATGTTAATGTGTATCTTTGATGGTTTGATGTACTGTACATGATTTCTATTTATTATTCATTTGTGAAGCTATTTTGTTCATGAATGTCTTGTTTAACTTAAGGAAATTTACCTATTTGTAAGCACCAACAACTAAGGAAACCTCAGCACAAAAGAAATAAGAGAGCACATGTTTATTAATCTGTAATTGTTATTAGCATAGAAAAACTAATCATAAAAAATATATCATTTGGGAAACAAGGCACCCATAGGTTCCAAATAAGAATAACTCAGAAGACCCCAGCGACTAAGCTCATATAGTAGACCAAACTCCCACAAATAGGTATAAGTTTGGGTACCCTGGAAAGACAAAGAACTCCAAGCAGTAGCCTCTGAACACTAGTAGATGTAGAAGATCTCAGGTGGTTTAATAACAACTAACACCCTTCCTTTTAGGTCACACAAACCCCAAAACAGTAAAACTAGAGAGACCCAAAAACCATAGAAAAACACAGTACCCCAAAACCATAGGAATCGTGACCACCACTACAACAAGAGACAACCATGGTGGCCACGAAAATCAAACTAAACACTTAAAAAATAATTAAGATATTCCAAACCAGATAATAAACCCAAATTACCTTGAGTCGGTGTTAGACCACCAAAAGGGAGCTTTGCTTCCAATCCATAGAAGCATGAACCATTGCCACCATAGAACAACCTAAGCCATAACGTAATTATTGGTGCAGACAATGCCAAATCCTGGGGTCCCAATTCAAGTGCACCAAAGGCCGAGGCAACTTGTGCATGACACCTCACCACCCAAAACACTCCTCGACTCACAAGTTTTGACTAAACCATGATGAAGATTAACATACCTAGTACAAGCATACACCATTGATCTTGTCCATGCATCGATATAGCTATCAGCTTAAAAACATGACTATTATGAGTAAGGGAGATGCCAAGACCCTGGGTTGAAGACCCATCCACTATCATACCATATGTATTCCTCTCTGCATCATCTCCTCAAACCGAAGCCGAAGCACTAATATAACCCTCATGCACATTCTCTCTTAACTCTCCCACACTTCATCTGCATGGTGGAGGGGTGCCATGCCACCCCCGCCTAAAATGTTGTGGGGATCAGTGGGATGGCTAATGTTGTTCTTCCACCCCCATCGGGGATGACTTAGAAACGTTAATAATAAAATATGATAAAATATTAAAAATAAAAAAATATATATGTTATTTGAGGTTTGACAGAAAGATAGAAAGAAATTGAAATGTTGAGGTATTAATAAATGGATTAGTTATTTAATGAAATAAACGTTATAAATAGTCTCAAATTGAATGCTTCTATGATTCATGATTTAAGCCAAGATCTGCTAGAAAAACATAGATTAATAATAAATTAATCTAAGTTAATAATAATCATAGAATAATAAGATATCTTAATGATATAATACTAATAAAAAGAGAAGCCCATGTGACCAAAAAAAAAAATAATAAAATAAGCTATAAAGATTTGACAAAACAATATTGATAAATATTTAATAATCATATTAATAATTAAAAGGAAATTAATAATAAAAATAATCTAAAATAATAATATAAATAATAAGATCCTTTAGTGACAAAATATTAACAAAATAATAAAAATTAATAAAATAATTAATTAATGACCCTAAAAAGATTTTCAAAGAGAAGAATCCAAGGAATTAAATAAATTATAGGGTCATTCACATTTCCATATCTATAAATAATCAAACCTGGGTTACGATTTATTTATAGAAATAGAGCCATAGATATTTTCCAAGTCTATGATTATATAATTTATTTAATTCCTTGGATTTTTCACATTTTATTATTTTGCTAATACTTTGTCGTTAAGAAGTCTTAGTATTTATATTATAATTTTAAATTATTTCTATTATTAATTTTTTTTTCCTTTTTTTTCTAAGACAAACTAAATCTATTAATGGAAACATAATTTATAGTGAGGCCCCAGCCTCAGCGGGTCTAGAACAGCCATATGACTAGTTTAAACATCAAAACTAAAAACGAGACTACCCGAGGAAGGGGAACCAATCCAAAGACGAGAGAAAGGAAAAGTCATTTGCCCGCGCAGGGGCTACATCTCCAAAACTCAAAATTAACTGTCATGGTGAACTTCAAAATTAAATGTCAAAATTAACAACAGTAAAAGACAAACTACTAAAAATACCGAGCTGGACACGTGACCTGTTTGCATGCAAGTGTTAGGTGTCTTATGACATTGGCTTCTCCTCCACAATTGGACACCCATATTCGCATGAATCAGTATCCTCTGCCTACTTGCCACCCATATTATCATGTGTCTCTCTAGCTTTAGCCTGACCTCCTTTGGTTGCGTTGTTGGCTTTGCTGCTCGAAGACTTCGGTATGTTAGTGGTCGGTTGATCCTTGGCCTCCTGCTGTTTGCTGGTGCTCGACATCTTCTGTACATGGTCAGGGGGCGGATGAACCAAGTTCTTCGATGGGTTGTGTTCTGGATCATTGTGTGTACCAGCTTCCTCCCTGAAATCCACCAAAATGGTGGCTATAACAACAGGTCTATCCATGGAGCAAAGGAAAAAGAATTGAGCAGACTGGGTGGCAACACTTAGAATGGGCGTCTGGGTGGCCCCATCAGCCCGACGAGTCGCACCAGGATGAGCTCGTCCTCCTCCGCTACAGGTTACCGGATGACTGCCATGGAAATGGGAAGTGGATGGGCTGGGGGGCGGGGAGGGCGAAGGGGAAGTTGATGCAAAGGGAAGTGGTGAAGGGGGACAGGTGGCTCTTTCACAGCTACCTCCATGCCTGCTTCGCATGTAGTGACAATGTCGCATCATATTGCTCTAAGTGGGGTGTTGTAGCGAGGAGTGAGCCGAAATGGTCAAGTTACAGACTGGGAGCTAGACGAGGGCAGCAGAGTTAACACTGTGAATGACAGGGGGATTCAAATCAGGGATAGAGACAGGGGTCAAGGCATCAAAATGCAAGGCGCAGTAAATAGAGTGGAAGAAGTGAATACCATTTCCCAGGTCGACATAGCTAAGAGCTTGCAACGCCGCCCTCTTGTGGTGCAAGATCTTGGCTCTGCTGCAGCAAGGTGACAAGAGCAGTTTAGAGGCAGAATGGAGGTTTTCTGAGGGCTTGGACCCATGATATTAAGCTTACAGGGAAGGTCTCAATCCGCGCAGCAGACTAATGGAGCCGGCGAGAGGCAGAGGCTTGCCTTAAATTCCCACAGGTGAGAGCGCGGAAGGCCATATGGCTCGACCACCTACTAGACCAGCGTCGCATCCACATTAACTCATCTTCAACCACCCGCATCTGAGGGTGCTGCATAATTTTGCACCAGTGCAATACAGTCCTGTTGATGAATGTCATCTTTTATAATGTCGAGCGGACTTGAGTATAGTGTTCGATCACTGGCCACCCCTAAATTTTCCAAGAGGTCGGCCACTATGTTTCCATATCTCTTGATGTGTTTGAAGGTGATTTGTCTATCGGTTGCAAGCAATTGTTCAATGTGTTGTAAACGTGCTTCTAATCTCCAACTACAGGACAATTTGTGTACTGGAGTTCCCTGTATAATTTGATTAGCCATATTGATGAGAATTTGAGAGTCTCCTTCAATTATTAAGAGAAAGAAGCCATGCTGCTGAGCTAGATGAAGACCTTGCCACAATCCTTCCAGTTCTGTGGAATTGTTCGTGTCCCATCCTGTTGTGCCTAGGAAAATCAACAAAGGTTTGCCATTGTGATCCCTAAAAATTCCTCCATGTCCGGCCTTGCCTAGATTTCCTTTAGAAGCACCATCAAAATTTAATTGGGTGATTCCTGGTGGCGGAGGGAGACATTTACTAGAATTTTGGTGAAGTGGGAAGGATCTACTGGGATGCTTTCGAGTTTGGATGATCCTAAGATTCCAATTCTACCAGATGATCCACTCTTGTGGAGAGGTGGGAAAATCATTATCACTCCAAGTTTGGAGTGCTAGTGTTTCCTGAAGGTTGTTGCAGAAATTGCTCCAGATGATCTCTATGGGGGTGGTTTTATTCTTGAAGATACATCGATTCCTTTCCTTCCATATAGTCCATATGAGGAGGCCTGGAACGATTCTCCATAAGGAGTTTAGCAGGTGACTCTTGTACGGATTTTAACCCAGTTGCGGATGGTTTTGGTAATGTCTTCTTTGACTCTGCCATCTTTTTGACATTTTAAACTTGTTTTTTTCCAAAAGTTTATTTTCCAACTAATAGGAGTCCATGAGATGATGTATGGTTTCCTCCTGTTGCTTGCAATTGGGGCACCTTGAGGGTCCGTGGGAATTTTTTTCCTTAGGTTGTCCCATGTGAGAATTCTTTTGTGACATAACAACCATAGGAATGTGGAAATCTTGGGCCATATTTTAGGAGATGAAACTTTGTCCCAGAGAGGGTCCTTGTTATTCTGAGTATTAATCAGAAGGTTGTACACCTATTTTGTGGTGAAAGTCTAACGTGGTTTGTATCCCCATCGTAGGATGTCCTTTTTTTTAAAGAACCTAATTTTCATGTTGGTAAGTTCTGTGTCCAACTCCTTGTACATTAACTTTGTTCCTTGCCTGATGATGTGCTCTACTTTTTTCCATTGTCTATAACCCTGATCAAGGGTGGGAGTCCAGTATTGATTAACCATTTTCCCTTGATGAGCATCCATGTCCTCTATTTGTAGAAGTGTGATTATGTTGTTGAGCCTAAGTCTTTGCTGCCAAGAATCCATCTAGAGGTGGGCATTGTTGTCGTTTCTTATTTCCTAGAAATTGTGTTGATGGATCATGTTTCTGTGTTTTCTAGCTATATTCAAGATAAGGGAGCCCTTTTCCATTTCTGTGAGTCTGATCAAGTCGTTTGTCAGTCTATTTGTAGCATATTTAGCAGTCCATAGGATCGCCCAGGGTGTGTGCGGAGCTGAAAGCCACTTCCACCAGATTCTTGCTCCCATGACTACATTAATGTGTTGAGGATCCCGAAGACCAATACCCCCAAGATATTTTGGGAGGCAAACTGTTGCCCACTTGACCAGTGCCCATTTGCGATTATGTCCATAAGATCCCCATAAAAATTTCCTTTGAAGATCTTTGATTTTTTTTAGCACCCATTTAGGCGCTACTAGAACAGAGAAGAGATAAAGAGGCATAGACTGTAGGACAGCCTTGATTAGAATTAGCTGACTTGCCATGTTGAGGGCTCTAAAAGTCCAGGATGTGAGGCGGGCTTCAAGTTTGTCTAGGAGCGATTGCCAAGAGGTGTGCTTAAGAGCAAAATCAGTTAAGGGGGCACCGAGGTACTTGGAGGGGAGAGAGGCAACAGAGAATCCTAGAATGTGGGCTATAGATTTTTATGTTATAGCGGGAGTATGAAAAAAGAAGATTTGGGATTTAATGGTGTTGATGCTAGCTCCTGAGGCTACCGAGAAATCATCAAGAAGGGACTTGAATTTTCGAGCTTCTTGGACCGAAGGATGCCCAAATAACATGTTATCATCCACAAATTGTTGGTGGGTGATGGCAGGGGAATTATGAAGGGATATTCCTCTAAGTTGATGCTCATGGAGAGCGTGCTTGATGATACTACCTAGCCCTTCAGCCATGAGAACAAAGAGAAAGGGGGAGAGGGGATCTCCTTGATGGATACCTCTAGAGGGTTGAAAGGGGGTTGAAGGAATTCCGTTAACAAGAATGGAGAAGAAAGTAGAGGAGATTAAGCTCATAACCCATCGTACCTAGGCAGGTGAGAAACCAAAGGCTGTCAACATTTTTTGAATGTACATCCAACTCAATTTATCAAAAGATTTTGAGAGGTTGATTTTAAGAAGCATACCTACTTTTTTGTGGTACTTGAGGGAGTGGATGATCTCATGGGTGAGGATGATGCCGTCTATGATTTTCCTTCCTTCCACATAGCCTGATTGTTCTGACGAGATGAGCAGGGGAAGCAACGGCTTCAATCAGGAAGCAATAACTTTAGATATGATTTTGTAGATGACGTTGCAAAGGGATATAGGCCTAAATTTGTCCGAAGTATTAGAATGTTACTCTTTGGGGATTAGAGTAATGAATGTTGCATTTAAGGAGGGGAGAATCCAGTGGAGGGTTCTTGATTCTTCCACTACCTGCTAGACTTCATCTTTGATAACATCCTAGAATCTATGAAAGAGGTTGGAGGTAAAACCATCTGGACCATGTGCTTTTCCTTCCTTGAGTTCTTGCATAGCTGATTCAACTTCCTATAAGGAGATTGGACGAAGGAGAAATTGATTGTGTTCATCTGTTACCACTTTCGGGATGTGTGGGAGAATATTTTCAATTGCTGGTTGTCTATTGATATGAGGTTCTTGATGGACTGTTTTGAAGTGCTTGAGGAGTTCTTTTTCAATATCCTCATGTTCTTCCAATCAATCTCCCTGCTGATTTTGAATCTGGGTGATGTTGTTGTGCATTCGCCTCTGTAAGGTGGTGCGATGAAAGAATTTTGTATTCCTCTCGCCCTCCTTTAACCATCTTATTCGGGATTTTTGTTTCCAGAGGATTTCCTCTTGCTTTTCTCTTTCTGTAATCTGTGTCTGAAGGTTCTTTTCTTGTTCTAAGAGATCTTCAGTCCTTCCATCAGTTATGATGGATTGCTGGATTTTCTTCATTTCCTAAGCTAGGGCTCTTTGAGCATTGAAAATGTTCCCAAAGGTGGCGTGGTTCCATTGTTTAATGTGTGCTTTGAGGAATTTAAGCTTTTGCTGGAATTGAAACATTTTGGAGCCTGCTAGGGGACGGAAACTTTTCCACGTAGTCTAAACTAGATCGTTGAAATTTGGATGTGTCAACCAGAATGATTCAAAGCGGAAGGGTCTTCGAGTGGAATTTTTGGGTCTTTGCCATTGAAGTGAAATGGGCCAATGATCCGATCCTGAAAGTAGCAAAATTGAGGCTGAAAGGTCTCCTCCCACGTGGATATCATTATCGGAAATCAGGAATCTGTCTAGCCGAGAA
Source organism: Pinus tabuliformis (assembly GCA_031772625.1). Taxonomy (NCBI): domain Eukaryota; kingdom Viridiplantae; phylum Streptophyta; class Pinopsida; order Pinales; family Pinaceae; genus Pinus; species Pinus tabuliformis. The sequence goes on along the minus strand of CM062819.1, from coordinate 353,167,623 downwards.
GCAATCTGTTGGGGACCAGATCTTTTGTTATTCCAAGTATAGATTCCATTGTTTAAAGGTAGGTCAGCTAGCCAGTTGCTTTGAATGAACTCCTTGAAGTGCTCACTTTCATTATCCAGTCTGATTCGGCCTCCTCTTTTTTCTTCTAATTTGGTGATCATAGTGAAGTCACCCCCCATTATCCAGAGTGGATGAATCTGGGTGGAGTTGAGCAACGTGAGCATGTCCAGAATTGTTGACTTGTTCATAGCTTCTTATGGAAAATAAACATTGGTGAGGTGACCCCTGCACATTGGCCCCTATGATATGGAAGGTAGCTTGTATGAAGTGATGAGTTGCATGGAAGTCCATGAGTGCAATGGCCTATGGATTCCATGCTATTGCAATTCCTCCAGAGGCTCCTATAGTATCCACTGCTATTGTGTGGCTACCTGGCCAGGCTTTTGAGAGAATGGTGCTGAGAAAAGTATTGTTACATTTCGTTTCTTGCATGAAGAAAATATGAGATTTCTCCTGCTGTATCATGTTTTTGATCATTCTATATTTCCCAGGGCTTTTTAGCCCTCTTAATTTCCAGAATGTGAGCTTCATGGTTCAGGATTGGGGAGCAGCCTATAGTACTTTGTTAATTTATAATATCTACCAGATTCCACCAACATTTCCCTGATGAGGATGGTTCTTTGTAGATCTGTCTTTCTCCCCATTTTCTTGGTATCCTTGGGCAGGTTCTTTCCATCCCATTGACTTCCTGGTTGAATTCCTAAAGATCGTTGCTTATGTGCTAGAGATAGGATGACCTCTAGACTTTCTATCTGTCTTGCCAGGATTTTATCAAATTCTTTCTTCTTGCATGCTTGCTCAAGGCCAAATATGTCTAGATCTCCTAAGTCGATACTTTCAGGCTCTTCTTCATTTGCTTGGGTTCACTTCTCTCCGCCAAGATGTCAACTGCAAGCTTGGGATCAATCAGAAAGGTATCCATGTCCATACCATTAGGTTCCCAGGCCGAGTCTTTAATGGAAGAGGAGATGGGGATAACTTGGGTTCGCTCAGGGATATGGGCAGGAATTGAATCAGTGTGAAGGGTGGCGGAGGGAGTTTTGGGAAGCTCATCAGAGAGCATGGTGGGTTCAGAGACCATTGAGGTAGGTTGAGCTAGGATATCGAAGTTGTTGCTAGTAATGGGAATAGAATTGTTGGCCGGGTGAGTTTTGGGTTGTGAAGCAGGTTTTTTATGGTTCCTTTTTCGAGAGTTCACTTTTGTAAAGCCATCTAAATCAGGTTGTCCTTGGGAGGCATTGGAAGAGGGCTTTGCATTAAGCGGGCAATCTCGGAATAGATGTCCATGGGCGTGACATTTCCTACACCTGAAGGGGACATGTTCATAATCTATGGTCTGAATCCACTCAAAATCATCATGAAATAGACTTACCGAGTCCGGAAGAGCGTTGTTTAGATGCATGTAGACACAGATGCGGGCATAGGAGGTATACCTTCTGAGTTTTGTTTCTTCTGTAATTTTAATGAACTCTCCTAGGCCATTTCCAATGCCTCTTAGTGCTTCTTCATCCTAATATTCCAACGGCAGGGAATATAATCGGATCCAGACTGGTGCCGAGCTCAGATCTTCCTTTTTCGGATTGAATCTTTCGATCCAATCATGCAAATACAGACCTGCAACATTGAAGAAATAAGGGTCACCGTCGATGACCCTGTTTCAGTCTTCGATACAGTTGAATAGTGCTATAAAAAACCCCTTTGTTCTCAACTACATATTGATGTGCCCTTTTAGTTTCCATTTGGCTTTAATCAATCCTTGTAAGGCTTTCTCTGTTGGCCAGAACCCAATAAATTTCCCGATGAGTGCATGATCTTTCATGAACTAGATTTGGGTGTTGATTCGTTGACTAGGCAGTTCAATCTTTGGTCGTTCTGCTGCTACAAGTTTGCAAGTTGCAGAGGTTACTTTGGGCACTTCATCATCTCTTGCAATGTTATGCTGTTTGTCCTGGGGTGTAGCTTATGTTCCTTGTGGTCCATTCTCTATATCATGATTTTTCTGATTTTCCTGCATTTTCGAGGTAGAGGCCTTGTCAGATCTAATCTTGGCTTGTAGCTCAGTGTTCACCATGGGGGGAGGCTCAGAATCCTCCCCCGACAAGGTCGTCATTGAGGTTGTACTAATGATTGGCGTGTGTAGTCATCAGAGATTTCAGAGTTGATGATTCAGGGGCACCATGCTCAGAGCAGAGCTCAGTTGCAGAGTCAAAGTAAACCCTAGGTCGCCATGTTGAAAGCTCCACCAAGTCACTCATGTAAAAAATATTCTAATCTCATTATTAATTTTCTTTTATTATTAATAAAATTATTAAATATTTATTAGTATTGTTTGGTCAAACCTCTATAACTTATTTTATTAATAATTTATTATATTTTATTATTAAATTCTTCTCACCTTCTATTCATAAATATTATGTCAAGAGATTATATTATTATAATTTAGAATAGTTTATTATTAATCTAATATTTATATTATTTTTTCTCATTTTATTATTAATCCAACATTTTTATTAACTTTTTTTATAGTCTTATTATTTTTTTAAATAATTATTCCATTTATTAATACTTTAATATTTTCTGTATTCAAGCTTCTGTGATCCATAATGAATTAAACAAAGTCTTTCGGTAGAAATCACATGAGAGAATTTTTTTGTTTGACACGTTTTGAACCACCAAGTGTAATTCATCATCAGGGCCAGATGATGAACCACACTTGTTGTTTCGAAACGTGTCAGCCAAAAAAATCTCTCATGTGATTTCTACCGAAAAACTTTGTTTAATACCTTAATATTTTATTTTTTATCTATTATTTAATCAAACTTTAAATAATTTATTTGTATTTTCATATTTTATTATTAAAAATTTTAAGTCAAAATTTCTATTACTTATATTTTTAATTTTTTAATTTTTTTAAATGTTGATATCAATGATATTTTTAATTCTTTTAAATGATGATATCAATTTTCATATGCTCAGCACCTCTCACATTTTTTATAATCTTCTGGCACTCTTTTCATATAACTTCTATCCCTGATGATAAATAATGAGTCCACCAAAACATTATACAACTCAAAATTCTACACAACTGAAATCCAAAATTTACAATATAACTATCCAATCTGTCAATATTTTACTTAACTACAATAATTCCCAATTCCACACACTCACATTTCATAATCATCGCATAGAAAGACAATTAAGGGTCATGTGAGAATTCCACACAATTCACATTTCATAATCTTCGCATAGAAAGACAAATTAAGGGTCATGCGAGGAACATGCTACTACCAAACCCAATATTCTAACGTCAGAATAGAATTCATTAATTAGACGTGTTCCAAATCCCAAGCAAGCAAGAATGATACACAATATATTAATTAAACATATTCCAAAACCAAACCAAGATACACAATATATTAATTAAACATGTTCCAAACCAAACCAAGCATTTTAAAGTGTATAAGTGATAACAATTTGCTTCAAACAAAACAAAACCCGCAACTAAGTCAAACCGCAAATCAAAATGCAACGAAAATTCAAACCCAATTCTCGAAACTAAAGGCCAATCAAATTGAATGGGCTCTAGATAAATAAATCATGACCCAAGTTTGATTAACTATAACTAATGGTTGTGTTAAAAGAGAGAACTCATTTTTCACATCTAAACCAAACCATAGTAAAAAGAGGAAAATACAAGGCACATTTTATAAAATGAAATAATAATTCAATTAAAATTTTAATATTTATTTATAAAAAATATAAAATACACGATAAGGCAGAGCTTACTTTTTTAATAAAGTGGAGTTGTTATTGTTTTTTATTATTTTTCAAACTTATTTAAATATATTTGTTCTTTGTGAATGGTTATATTTCTACAAATATTTATTGAGTCAAGAGACATATTGTATAGTTGAGTATGAGGGGATGTGTAAATTTGTCTGTTTATCTACGTCTTTTTAAAATTAAAATTAAAAAATATGTGTTAAATAGAAAAATAACGTCGACTATAATTAGAAAAAAATGAATATGTTGTAAAGTAATTAGAAGTAAAAAAAAAATGTGTGAATCAGAGGTTTCAATCTTATACTTTTCAAAAATATTTTAACAAGAGATTTAAATAAACTATTTGAAGACTTATGTTAACTAATTTATGTCGATATCAACTTCATATATCGTTAAATAAATAAATTATTTACGTCATAAGGTGTTTCCCTTTGAAAAGAACTCCCCTGTCTGCTTTCCTATCGTAATGTGTTGTTCGATCCTTCATTAGATGATTGGATAATTCTCACTCATTGATTTGAGATTTGAATTGTGCTAACAGGTGGTAATTCTGACTCGCTCCCAGGATTCCAAATTTCCTGTCCATCCAGTTACCAACTGCACAAACGACTTTTCAAACAACTCTTGCAAATGGCTCTTGTAGATACATGCCATTGCTTGCCTGCGTCCTGAGCACTGACCTCTATTAGGGCAACATTTTCAAGGATGTAGTTGTTTCGATTTTAAGGCACCTCTGTAGATCAGGATACTCTTTCCTTACAACTAAAAGCAGAGAACCACCACTCACACCAGATTCACCAAAGCGGAACGAAGCTTTAGAGGGTTTCAAAGACGTCGAGCAGTTTCGATTTCAGGGCAGCTCTGTAGATCAGTATACCCTCTTCCAAGAACTAGAGGGTTTCAAATATGTCTTGAAGCAGTTTCGATTTGAGGCACCTCTGCTGATCAGGATACCCTCTTCCACAAACTCCGTTCCCACTGTAGCTTCGGCCCATCAATGTTAGATGATTGGAATTTTATAAAATGTCGAGTTGAAACCCATCACCATCGAGAACAATGTTGAACCAATGAGAACTGTTCACGTGTGTTGGCGTAGTGGGTCCTGACCTAGGTTCAGAGTTAGTTGCGCCAAACAAATCCCTATACTATTGGCCCTTTCGACATCAATTCGCGGAGTGCGAACTATTAGGAGGTCCCATTATTGTGGCTTGCGAATGAAATATATCATCAACCACTAGACCTGCGTGAAGGTCTACGACTGTCATTCATGGACCTTGAACAGACTAATTAGCTACTTACGCGCATCAAAGATTACTCTTAACCCAGTAATTACTCAAATCGGCTTAAGTGTTTGATAACTTCAACATACAACAAGATAATCTTGGTGTAAACAATTAACATCAATTGTGCTCATATAACAATATAAATCATGTAAAGTCGTGCATCAATACATCATTATTTCTTAAACCCATCATAACATAAGTGCATTCATATAAAACAGAAGTAAAGAGATAAACATGGGTGTTTCTACAACAATCTTCTTTATTAATATTCAGTTCAGCTTACAGACTCAAACTTCCCTGCGCACTTTGCTGCAGGGGTCCGCGCACTCGGCTGCGAACTCTACTCTAGGCATCTGCGCACACAGCTGCAGAGCCTTTCTTCCTACTCTTCTCCACTAACTCTCTAGACTTCTCCCATAGACAAAACTTCCTTTTTTCTTTTTTCATGCCTTAGACTCTCTAAGACACACCTATTTATACAAGCCCATGGTCCACGGACCATGGGTAGATCCTCAAAAAGCTTACTCAACTTACATCTACGCACTCCACGACCACAATTTGTGGAGGATTTACATCTTTATACAACAAAACTTGGGCTTTTGCCCCAAAATTGACCCTACGGTACCCCATCCCAATAGGCCCCCAACACAAAGATCGTGACTCACCCTAAATTCACTCGGCTGGCACGGAGATCTTACTGTGAAGATCCCCCAGCTCCACTTGTGCAACTGCTACCTTAGTCGCGCTCTGTGTGGCTACTTGCTTGATCTGTTCCACCAACTGCTCTGTGGTTGGTCCTGCACTGTCCTACTTGATTTTCTGTTGCATACTCTGCACGTTTGCTTATTTCTCTTGAACATTGGCAGAGACGATGTAGGCCTCATCCAACTAGGGCCCCAATCTAGGCTTAAGAATGGCTTCTTTCTTCTGCGATGCTTCCACCTATGTAAGCAACTGCTTCACCTCCTACAGCTTAGCAAGGTGTTGTGCTATAACAACGGTGTGCGTCGTCGCCCTCACTTCATCATATTGTTGTTGGAGCTCGTGGACTTCTATATTCAAGACCTGAAGGGTGAGATATTGCTGCAAGGTCGTGACTACCGCCATAGCCTGCTCAAACAGCGCGGTGCAGTCCACCACCGCGGCATACACCGTCACGACTCCATCTTTCACAGCGGCTTTGCACTGTTCCCTTACCTCTAGCGGGATTGAAGGCTGCAACATGGGCTCTAGTTCTATTATCTTCAGGTTCAACTCAAACTGGACTCTAGCCACCTCTGCCTTGGCATCGCACACACCCGTAGCAAGTTTTTTGATCTTTGCCTCCAATAGTGCATCCTTTAGTATATGCAGTTCCAACACCGTTTTGCATGCTTCTGCCACTGCGGCCACGAGATGGGTGCTTTGTGCCTGAATTTTCTCCTTGGCATGTAATGTGTGAAGGTACTCATTAGGGAGCATGGCCAGGTTGAGGCTGACATTCTTCAAAGAACTTACGATGACCTTGTCAGCGACCGCCTCCGCGCTCAAGGATTCATCCAACAGTGCAACTGCCCAGAGATCCAGTGATCGAACCATCTTTGCTGCCTGAGTGATCCCCGGTGCCAAACTTGTTGATGCAGCATTGATCTGCCCTATGCCTACCTGGATCTAAATCGTCTAAATCTGTAGCTCGTGTAGATCCTTCTGAATGGTACTTAGCACCTACTCATCCTGCAGTTCAAACTAATAAAACAGTTATGTCGTGGTATCATGCACCTTGTCGCCTATTTCGTCCAGGTCATCGTCTGTTAGAGTGATCAGATCTAGTGATGACTTTGTTGCTTTTGATTTCTTTCACGACCCTTCCTTTCCTTGTTCCCTGTACCTTTTGATCTGGAAGGGAGTGCTCTGCTCCTTCTGACCACCGACGCCCTGCTCTGACTACTCCTCCTCCTTTGTTTGGGGCAAAGGGGACTTACCACTCTGCCTAGATTTGCGCTCTTACTATTCAGTCTGCTACTTCTCGACGTGCTCTGCTTCCACCTGGGCCTTCTCCTCAGCCAACTGTTGGACCTTCTTCTTGGTCGCTTCCTTCTTTTTCATTTTCGCGGACTTGCTGGTGCCTACGGCCAGATCGAATGGAGAGTGCCAATCTATTGGCCAACGCTTAATTGTTTCCTGGATGATATCATCTCTGGCCAAGTACGGCAGGTCAAACCATTTCTATTGCAAATCCTTCTGTGCCCTGATGTATACATGGTGGAAATCTGCTTTGAACTCTGCATACTCCGAGAGCTGTTCAAACACCGTTAGTGACAACCGCGGCTTCTATTTGATGGCCATGCGCAGAATGGCCTCCATCGAAACCTAGAACACCTTGGTCTCTGTGACCTGCACAACATCTTTTGTGGCCCAAAGGGATGCAAACTGGGCAGCCTCTGGCAATCCCTTGTCCATAGGAGGAAAATGACTGTCCTCGAGTAGATCCCCCATGACTAATATGATGGAGAGTAATAACCACACGTAGTGGAATGTTTTACTCTCATCCTACGCCTCTCGACAGTTCGCAAGGAACTCGCTACAAAGGTAGTGCAACCAATTGAACTGCACACCCTCTGCGCACTATGTAGCTAGTAAAATAACTGGCATCGGAACCTTGTCCGTGCGGAATTTTCTCGTGATTTTCCAGCAAGGATCTATGTAGCAATTTTAACCGCGAGGTTGGTGATTGAGGTAATAGAGTACCCGCGCGGCTTCTTCACGAGCTTGAATTTTTCCTTCATTTTCTCTGTGAAGTCGTGCTCGCTCGTCTTTCTGCCAAACTCCTTGTCCAAATTCAACCCTGAGTACGGCAATAGCATGATCCAATGGATCAGCATATCAATAATAGGGATTGTCGCGCTCATCCACAAGCATTTGTCATGTACCAAGGTCAACAACTGTTTGATAACAATACGATTTATGTTGGAGCGGTGGTAGTGGGGTACCCAAAACAGGTTCAACAACCCTGACTAATTCACTTTGTGAATCCACTCCACAGGCTCCAGTGTGGTGACACCTAATTCTTTGTAAAATACCCTCTTCATATAGTTCTTTGTTTCCAAGTGGGGCAACTTCTCGTGGTCCGCCAGATCCTAGTCTTCCAGCTTGAGATGGAGAATCTGCGCCAAGCGCGGACCTTCAAAAGTAATGCTCTCAGGTAATAGGGGTTTATTGAGGAGGAATTTTCCTACATCTGGGTCCTTAGGGACCTTCACTTTTCCCTTGCATGGAGGTATATAATCCAACAACTTGGATATAGGATGCACCCCCTCGGTGTTTATGTCCTTTGTTCCCTCTTCAGCCTCCAAATCCACCACTTTCCCCTTATCCTTAGCGTTTGGTTTTTCTTTCTTCTTGGCCTGGGTAGTAGCATGCTTCCTCGGTGACTCGTGCACCGACATGGGCTTGTTCTTCTTGTCTTTCTTGGGTTTGGGGACTTCTCTTACTGGTGTAGGCTTCGGCCTACGTGACCTCGGCGTGGCAGGCATAGCAGCTGGAGCCTCCCTACTCATTACCTTTGGAGCATCTCCGTCATAGGTGGCAGCTCCTCCAGTACTAATAGTCTCTCTTGGTCTGGACATCATGTTGAGAATAACCGTTGGGTATCCTTGGGTAACTTATTAAATACAGAACTAGCGACTAAATCATTGAAAACCTAAGGATTCATAAACAATCGACAACTCAACACAGAAATTCTAAGGATGCAAAGTGTTTTTTGTTGGATGGCCATGCATAATTTATAGGCGAATTCGAATTCAAATTCGACCGTTCCCCCCAAAATCCATCCATAAATGCTAATTTGGTGGCAGATTTCCAAAGATTTCACTCTTAAATTCAGCCTTAAATGTCCCCCCCCCGCGCTCCTCTTAACCGTATCCTCACTGTCAAATCATGAACTATGACTGTAACGGTCACTATCTGGCTGTGTTCCGCGATCTCTCCCCCTATAGCATAGCTCCCTTTTCACTTCTTCTGGTACTATGACATACTCTTATTTCACACAGCCCCACTGTCACGTAGCTCAACAACCGGGGTAGTGTAGTTTATAGTCCCACGCCTCCTTGCCTGGAGCACTAAGACTATGCTACCGTCATGTAGTCATTGGGCCGGATCCCCGGTGTATGGCTTTAATCGGCTTCCATTTACCCTTCCTGGAATGGATCTCCATTCAACTTCACGAGCTGAAGTGCTCCACCATCTGTAATCTCTTTGATAACATATGGCCCCAGCCAGTTCATCTAAAATTTTCCTGGAAACTTTCAAACTTACTGTCATATAATAAAACCAAATCATTTACCTTGAAGGTGTGTAGTCTGATGTGCCGATCATGTCAATATTTTTCACGTTCCTTCTAACCTGCTGATTAAATCCAGCCAAAAACCTATCTTCCTCTAGCTCCATTTGCTACGTGAGCCTTTCTTCTAAGGCTCCACGATCTTCAATTCCTGTGAAAGCCATGATGCGTAAACTAGGCACGACATACTCCATAGGCATGACAGCGTCCACGCCATAGACCAACCTAAAAGGCATCTAACTAGTAAGATTTTTACAAGTAATTCTATAAGCCCATAACACTGTTGGTACGCGCACGTCCCAATCATTCCACTGCGCATTGCAAACCTTTGTCAGTGCATTCTCCAATGTCTTATTACAAGCCTCAACCATTCCATTGGCCTAAGGATGATAAAGCATACTCTTTTGATCGTAAACCTGGAACTCTTCTATCAGCGTGCTAATTGTTTCATTGAGGAAATACGTACCACAATCACTCACCAAAACCTTCAGGCAACCAAACCTGGTTAACACATATTCAAATATAAATTTTGTTGTTGTTGCCCCTATATAGTCCTTCACAGGCTATGCCTCTTCCCATCTGGTCAAATATTCGATCACGACGATGACATACCACACACCTGTCTTATTGCCTAGAGCCTAAATTAGTCCTACAAAATCAATTGCCCATTTCTCAAATGGCTGCAATGACACTTGTGGATTCAAAGGCAGCTCATCCCTCCATGATGGCCTACCTGTTCTCTGACATGCATCGCATGCCCTACAATAGACTTTAGAATCCTTATGCAACGTCGACCACCACAACCCAACACGCAAAATCTTCTGCGTTGTTGCTTTCCCTGCATAATTCCCTCCCACAGCTCCTCCATGAGCTTCAGCGAGGATACTATTCCGTTCAAAATTAGGCACATAACATCGAAGTATCTTATCTGATCCCATCTTATACAAATGACCTACGATCATAGAGAAATATGTCACGCGCACCACCAGTTCTTTCTTCTCCTGACTGGTGTATCCTTCTAGAGCCGTTCCTATGGTCAAGAAATGGATAATATCCACGAAGTGATTATCTGCTATGCACACCATGAAGAGTTGTGCATTAAGCAGACCTTCCTCCAAATTGGTCAGCTCTTCTCCTGTCTCAATTCGCGACATATGGTATGGTCCCACATTCAATCTTCCTGGCTTCACAATTACTTCAAAATCATATTCTTGAAACAACAGCAACCATCTGCATATTTCCTCCCCCAACACAGGCTTATTAACTAGATATTTTAATGTAGAATGGTCTATGTACATCTTGAAATGTCTGCCTAGTAGGTAATGTCTAAATTTCTGGAGCATGTACACCATGGCCAAGCCTTGGCGCTATGTCGTCGAATAATTAATTTCATCCTTATACAACTTCCTGCTCACAAATACTATAGGATGATCCAGTTCTCCTTCACCAGCCTATGTCAGCACTGCCCCCAACTCAATACACGAGGCATCAACATGAACATGGAATTCCTTCTTCCAATCCGAGAAGACTAGGATCGAAGCAGTGACCCTTTTCTCCTTCAGTACATCCAGGTTGTGCTAACATTCTTCATCCCAACAGAATGTAGCGTCCTTCTTCAATAGATTTTCCATAGGTGCAGTAATCTGAGCATAACTTTTGATGAATTTCCGATAGTACCTAGTGTGTCCCAGTGTTGCGCGCAGCTATTTAACACTTCTTGGTTCCTCCAAATTAATTATTACCGTGATCTTAGGAGGGTCTACCATAATTCCTTGCCTGCATACCACATGACCCAGCAAGATTCCGAAATGGGTGCAGAACAAGCATTTCTTTAGGTTTAGTGCAATCTAATACCTTTGGCATGTATCCAACATCAAGCGCAAACTGGCTACATGGTGCTTTACAAGCCCACACACTGTCCAATCATCAAAATATACCTCCAAGAACTTGTGAATGAATTCTTTGAATGCCATGATGATTACGCGCGAGAAGATTGCCAGCACATTCTTAAGTCCAAAAGGAATCACTATATACTGTAAACATCCCCACTCAGTCATGAAGGTGGTCTTACTCCTGCCTTCTGGCATGATCTTTATCTGATGGTATCTAGAGAACCCATAAGTGAATGAATAGGTCTCCTTCCCTCCAACATTATCCAGTACGTCATCTGTGAACGAAGTTGGAAAAGGATCATGAACGCAAGCATCATTAAACTTCTTGAGATCTACGCAAATCCTTATTTCATCCTTTTGTTTCATTTCTTGAACAACCATTCGACTCACCCAATTAAATTCCTCCATCGGTTCAATAATACGTGTTGCAAGCATCTTGTCCAACTCCAAGCAGACCTTTTCCTTGTATTTGGGATTAAGGCAATATGGCCTTTGCTTAACGGGCTTCATGTCTAGTTTCAAAGTTATTTTCATCACTCCCAAGTCTCCTATGATACCTTTCAGGTCTGAAAATTTGGTAGGGAACAAATCTTGATATTTGCGGAGCAACTCAGTGACTTTATCTATTATAGAATCATCCCAGTAATCCCCAATCTTTGCAAATTTGGGCTTCGCCTCTGTGCCAATGTTCACTTGTCTAGTCTTCAATGGTGAGGTGATGTCTGGATTCTCTATCTGCGGACCCTTGGATCCTCATCTTCTTCTTCAGTGGTCACATTATAGCACTCCAGCGCATGGTGCAGCTGGGTGCTCCAATCTAGTTGAATCAATTCTAAAGGATCCTGTGGTATTTTGAATATTGTTGCCTTAACATCCTACAGTGTTTCGGTGATGCTTTTGGACCCATCCTCAAAGCTGGAGGTCATAAAAAATCCTTCTCTTAGGATGTCCCAAAACACAGTACCATAGCGAAGCTCTGTTTCCAGGTACCAATTCATAGGAATGATGTCCAAAGTGTGACAGAAAATATGCACCCACTCTGGTTGCAGCTTCGTTCCATAAACCTTAGTCCATTTTGCTAAATGATCATGTGGATCATTTCTTCCATCATATTTTTCAGTTAGCCGAACTTTCGGGCAACCAAACCATAATCACATCATTCTTTTGTACTCACGCCACTCATCAAAACTGTCTTTATGCGTACCCCACCACTGTGCAGGCGTAGCACCTAGCCCCAAATCCAGCGCTTGGAAGCGGTGCTTCTCCGGTACTTCCCTTTCAAATGCATCCAAAAATTTATCTACATCAGTCAAATGAACATAATAAGGTAAATTTCTTACCTCCAATGACACACAGTGCAGCGATTTAGTCATCATCTTACAGCGCAGCATAGATACTTTGTGCAACCTATTATGCGAGTGCTCCAATTCTTCGTCTGAATCTGATGTACAGGAGCCTTCACGGTCCCATGTGATTCATCCATCAACTATTGGATTAACCCAATCTTGGTCTCACGCTATTATTTTATAGATCTGGTCCAAATCACCATTGCTTTCCTCATAGTCACAAACTGGTTCACTATAGCGCGGTCCTTCTGTCGGGTCCAATGTTACTACTACGCGGAGTGATTTCCTTTCAAACTACATCGTCTGCTTCTTCAAATTGATTACCTCATTCATGTCGATATCCCAATCAATTCCCAGGAGCGCGGGGTATGGATTGATGTCATCAACAATCTCTACCACTCCAAAATCATCCAATGCACTCGCACCTTCTATATCTATGGTCACTCCATGCAATCTCCCCATAGGGATAATCTTCTGTTGATTTTCCATTCTCAATTGAATCGGAGACCACCGCAGTGTAGGTATCCTCATTCTTTCCCATGTTTGTTTAGGAAAAACATTCGCATCCGACCCCAGATCCCAAATAACTTGATCCATCTCACAGTCTCCTATTTGCGCGATAAGCCTCATCTCTCACCCTGATCTCGTCTTGTGTTTGCCTATCTTTCTAACTGTGCGGTGTCCTTCAGGAGCACCTTCCTTACTGGCACACTTATTTATCAGTTCTTGTAGCCCTTTCATAGCCTTGTTGTCACGCAGCAGCTTCACACAGGTCTCCAAGAAAGTGGTAAGCATGGAGGGATCAACTTCTTCAGATAACTTGTCTTGACTTCCTGAGGTAGAGGCCCCAGCGAAGCTTTTCTTTACTTCCATGAATGTTTCCTTCGCGCTCTTCAGATCAAACCCAACCTTCTTTTATGGAGCCTTGTGAACCCACTCACTTTCTTCAAGTTACTTTCCTTTATGATCACCATTTATCATTTTGCTTCGCAACACAATATTCACATTGGGATCCTCCTCGCAAGGCTTGGTCCTCATCATCTGTAGATTTTGGGTAGGCTGCTGAGGTTGTGCCTTCTTCTCCTGCATATTGGCTATTAATATAGTGCACTCTTTTATCGTGTGGTCAAACTGAGTACAGTATTGGCATGATGGGTGTGTCTGACTCGTACACTCCCGCACGTAGTGTCCTAGCACTTTGCAATTATAGAAAATAACTTGTCCTCGACCTCTACCAGGTCCTCCTCCTCCTCGGCCTCATCCGCGCCTCTAATATCCTTCGAGCGTTCCCCTAGCACCTTGATCCAGAGGCCGAGTTTCTATTTTCATTCGATACGCGGGTGTTCTTTTCATCATCAATTCATAGCTATGGCAATTATGCTCATTGTGACCCACCAATTTACATAAATTTTATAATAACTGTTGCAGTGTTTATACAAATTTTTGCAGCAAGTGAGAATTATTCGTTTCATGTTTTCCAGCTACCTGAAAAATAGCGCACCACAACATGGGCCCTGCACTTGGTCGTGCAGGAGCCTCTTGTCTCAGGGGCATTGCCCCCCCCCCCCCAGCCCCGTAATATAATTCATGAAAACAGGGCAGTGATATTTATCATGCCCCAGGCTTTTACATTTTATGCACCAAAATTCTTCGCACACCTTCGACCGAGCCACTTTTTCCTTCTTCATGCTTTGCAACTCCAAGAATAGGTTCTGCAACTCCACATGGATTTGCTGAACTCCCAAAGCAGCGTCCTGAATAGGTGTTTCGTGTAATCTCATTGCAATCTCCAATACTTCCTCCTGGGTCCCTATATTTTGATGTGATAAAGAAACCCTTAGGTGGGGCGGAGGAGGGGCTACAAACCAATCGTAGTGTTGACTATCCATGAGATTCATGTTAGCTTCGCAGATCTGGCACTTTAGACTCAAATCCAACTCCCAGGGTGTTTCACCAAACCTCATCATGATCTCCTTGAATCCAACGACTAATTCTGATTCAGACCTGCGCCTACCAAATTCCTTATTCAAAGCAGTCTGAGTGTCTCCTAACGATGCCAATGGGTTATCTGTGCAGTACTTAATGTACCATGTCAATGCGTGATCTTGTAAAGCAGTAACCAACTGGTCCTTCTTTATATGATCATTTGTAATATTTTATTTCGTCCATACAACCTTCCCAACAAACCAAAACTGATTCGGGTCCTCACTTCCCAAGCCCTTGAAAACAAGAAACTTCATGGTATTCGACATATTGAATGGTGGCGAAGGTGGTGGTGGTGTGGGTGAAGGTGTATGTTGTGGAGGTGGAGGTGGAGGTGGTGTGGGTGGATGAGGTATTCACGAAAACCCTTGCTTTATCAATTGTATAGCACTTCGCGATGAGGCATGTACCTCTCCCTCGTCATCACTCGAAGGAGGCTCTATCAATGGACTATATTCAGGACCCGCTCTTTCTTGATTTCTAAATATTCATCTACTTCATGTAGATCCAAACATCAAGGTAGTGGCATAACCCACTTTTCACACAAGAGCATTTTAATCTAAGTATTCAAAGATTTCAAATACCTACCACGCAGTCCTTTAAAAAAGTGTCGCTCTGCTTCACTGTAGCTGACTGAGGTATCAACCGTGAATTCTGTCATGAATGTTCCTGTGACTCGATCAATCCAGTGATTGACACCGCATGTGATCTTATCTTCAAAAGCTTCCAACCTTCGCACTAGCTTCGGGGTCCACACTATTGGACCATCAAGCCTCCACCTTCCTTGGTTGTCTGCCAATTTAGCGATCCAATCATGTAGGTGCAGAAGAAGATTTCATGTATTTCTATGTATAGATACCTCTCCAACCACTGTTCTTTTGTCAAACGCGGATTTCTATTCTCTTGCACCACTAATTCGTGGATCTTTCTATCCAACCACTTCTCAATTTCTTTCTTTGTCAGATTCCAATGATGCGACATCACACATATCTTTATGCAGATCCCGATCCCGGAAATAGAACCATTTGTTGGCTTAGTGGATCCTGACCCATGTTCAAAGTTAGTTGCGCCAAACAAATCCCTACGCTACTGGCCCTTTCGGCATCAATCTGTGGAGCACGAACTATCAGGAGGCCCATTATTGTGGCTTGCCAATGAAACATATCATTAGCCACTGGACTTGCGCAAAGGTCTATGGTTGTCTTTCGTGGACCTTGCATAGACTAATCAACTACTTACACGCATCAAATATTACTCTTAACCTAGTAATTACTCAAATCAGCGTAAGTGTTTGATAACTTCAACATACCACAAGATAATCTTCGCGTAAATAGTTAACTTCCATTGCGTTCATATAACAGTATAAATCATGTAAAGTCGCGCATCAATACATCATTATTTCATAAACCCATCATAACATAAGCGCATTCATATAAAACTAAAGTAAAGAGATAAACACGGATGTTTCTGCAACAATCTTCTTTATCAATATTCAGTTCAACTTACAGACTCAAACTTCCATGCGCACTCAGCGGCGGACTCTATTCTAGGCCTTTGCGCACACAACTACAGAGCCTTTCTTCCTACTCTTCTCTGCTGACTCTTTAGACTTCTCCCATAGACAAAACTTCCTTTTTCTTTTTTCATGCCTTAAACTCTCTAAGACACACCTATTTATACAATCCCATGGTCCGCGGACCATGGATAGATCCTCAAAAATTTGACTCAACTTATATTGAGGGGTAAAACCATTTATGATTCTTTAACTAACTACACACTCCGCGACCATAATTTGCGGAGGCTTTACATCTTTATACAACAAAACTTGGGCTTTTGCCCCAAAATTTACCCTAGGGGACCCCATCCCAATAGAGTGGCACAGTCCTCCATCACCACCATTACAGGGCTACCGAGCATTGATGTTAAAAACTCGATGGATAATCCTATGCCCCAGTTATGAGTATGATAAACCCCCATTTAGTTCCATGTGTTTTATTTTCCCCCGTTCTGAGCAGGATAAGCCCCTCTACGATGGTGAGCTGACCTTGATTTACTACGTCTCATATTATTCAGTTACAAAGAAAAAGGCTGCTAGCTTTATCTGTGTTTGCTATTATTCATTTGGGTGCTTCAAACTCTTAGAGAAGATCAAGAAATATATGTCGTTGAGGATTTTGATCTTTCAGTTTAGGTTTTCATTTTAGGTAAGAATCGAACCTGCAACTGGAATTGAAATAATTCTCCTTTTTTGTGATAAATTTGTTGGCTTTAATAAGAAAAGCCCTTTGTTTTGTGTGTATTTTAGCTAGGTAGAATGCGTAATATAGAAAACTCAACATAGAAGGTTGAGTCTCTGAACGTCTTGTGGTTAATAGACCC
Organism: Pinus tabuliformis; assembly: GCA_031772625.1. NCBI lineage: Eukaryota > Viridiplantae > Streptophyta > Pinopsida > Pinales > Pinaceae > Pinus > Pinus tabuliformis. The sequence goes on along the minus strand of CM062819.1, from coordinate 353,150,579 downwards.
TCAGAGAAACCATAATTGTAAAATAGAATGTCACCTAGAACCAATATTACTGGAGAAGATCAAAAAATAGGAACTCTTAGGGAAGATCAAGAAATAAACATCGTTGAGGACTTTGATCTTTCGGTTTAGGTTTCATTTTAGGTAAGAATCGAACTTATAACTAGAATTGAAATAATTTTCCTTTCTATTTATGTAGCTTAACTGATTTGGGATATTTTTAGGTATTGCGGTGAAAACCTCAAACTGACGATTAAACAAACTTTTGAAATTTGAGCTAGGCATCTTGGTGTGGGCTAAACTACATGCAAAAGCCTCTCCTCTTCATTGCATGTTGTTCTCATTTCTCATCCAAACACTTTTTGAGTCCATTGATGGTAGTGCGAAAATTATATAAATTGTTCTCAAGGCAAGTTCTTTACCTGTTCTCCTGACCCCTTATTCTTGCGTAGTATCATCTAATGTTCAACAATGGACAAAATACAACACAACATATTTCAAGTTGGAGAGCGTAATTTACACATTGCAGAGATTAGATCAGGTATTAATTCTCATCCTAAACAAACTGCTATCTTCAAGTATTTTCCTTTGTACCACTGAAAAGGTCAGGTGCTTTACAGATACAGCCATAGAGGGAAGACGTTTGTCAAAAGTGTGGATCTCCCTCAAATGGTATTTCAATACCTGTAATTTTAGAGTGGGATGGATTCATAACACTATGCTTGGGCTTTAACTTTTATTTTTAATATTTGTATATATATTTTTAGTTAAACAGTTAAACTAATTAAATTAATCTTTAAAATTGATTGAAAAACATATAACATAATGGGTTTTGTAATTTTTTTCTATTATGACTAACAAAATTAAACCACTTTTGTTGTCAAATTGATCTGCAGTTCTGGTTTTGTTATTATTGCATGGATTTCCATAAAATGGTATTTATGGTGTCATTAGATGATAGCATTCGCAGAGGCATGGTTTCATGCAATTGCTCCCGACTTTTGAGGCTATGGACTCTCCGATCAGCGCTCTGAACCAGAGAAACCTGCATATTATGACCTTGTTGAAGACACAATTGTCCAGCAGGATGCCTTGGACATTGAGAAAATAAGTTCTAGATTGGATTTTTGATGAAACTAGTGAAGCTCAATTCCCCTATTTGGAGGAGACGTCCACATATATCAGTATTGTTTTTTTTTTTTTGAAAAGAAAGTGAGGATTAAATTTTCAAATTTTTGTCTACTACGACATGGATTAGAATTAATCTTTTTTTGTTTAAACTGACATTGTGAACTTCAAGTGTTTTCTGGTTTTTAAATATAAAAGATATGTTGGTTTAATATTGGTAGATGGTTCTCTATTAATAGAGGTTAAGTTAAAGTGTCTTAGTGGTTTATGTGGGTTTATAATTTTAAATGATTTTCTCATATATTTTCAATGTATTCCAACATTGTTTGATATAGATTTATTGCTATCTTTAATATTTTTAAATAATTAGGTTTTATTTTAGTATTTTTAGCTTAGTGTAAACAAGGATCATGGATGATGGATTATCACATCTTAAGAAAAACATTAAACCACTTTTGTTGTCAAATTGATCTACAAGTCCGCCTATGTTATTATTGCATGGATTTCCAGAGATATGGTATTTATGGCATCATCAGATGATAGTGTTGGCAGAGGCAGGGTTTCATGAAATTGCTCCTGACTTTTGAGGCTATGGACTCTCCGATTAGTGCTCTGAACTAGAGAAACATGCATATTATGACCTTGTTGAAGACACGGTTGTCTTGCATGATGCCTTGGGCATTTAGAAAGTAAGTTCTAGATTGGATTTTTGATGAGATCAGTGCAGCTCAATTCCCCTGTTTGGGGGAGACATCCACATATAACAACACTGTTTTTTTTTTAATCTTATTGCTTTTGAAAAGGAAGTGAGGATTAAATATTCAGAATTTTGTCTACTACGACATGGATTAAAATTAATCGTTTTTTTTTTTTTTTTTTTTTTTTTTTTTTTTGACCTTTGTGCACGTCGATTGTTTTCTGGTTTTTAAATATAAAATATATGTTAGTTTAATATTTGTAGATGGGTTGCTCTATTAATAGAGGTTAATTTAAAGTGGCTTAGTGGTTTATGTGGGTTTAGAATTTTAGATGATTTTCTCATATATTTTCAATGTATTCCAACATTGTTTGATATAGATTTATTGCTATCTTTAATCCTTTAAATAATTAGGTTTTCATTTTAGTATTTTTAGCTTAATGTCAAAAAGGATCACGAATGATGGATTATCACATTTTAAGTCTTGCAATATGTTACTGTCGTTGGAAATTTATCATTGCCAAAGGATTCAAGGTTGTGGTTTTAGGTATAATAGCGATATCATGCAAGCGGATTCGATCCATGGTCATGAGTCATCGTTTTGAGGGCACAGCAATAATAGAAGAGATGATAAAATAGTGTTGCCTTGTACGATTATAAGATGATGGAAAACCTATATAAAAATCATAGTCACAAGTCATGGTATTAAGGGCACATTAGAATGAAAACAGTGGGAAAATTGCAAGTATTAATGATATGCATTTGTTGTAAAATGTAAGAAAGATGCAAAGAGACTAATAAGTAAGTATTTCTTATTATTGGAAAACAGTCTTTTTGAAAACAATGATTCATGTCCGATCCTAAATGAATGTCATAGTTTTTGTTTCATATCAATATACAGTTGTTGTAGATGAAAGGTTGAAGATATAATGTGTTGTAATTATGCTAATGACTCTTATCTCCATGCTCAATATTTGTACATTTCATTGTCCTATAGCTTATGTTTATGTATTCCATCTACTCACCTATGTTTTTGTATTCCATCTACCCACCTTTTCTTTGGTACCAAAAAAAGATTTATGAGAGATTTGCAACATAAAGGTAGTTCTTAGAACCATTGAAGAGTTTACTTAGAGGGTTCTTTTGGAGAAGTAAAAACTTTGTGGCATAGCTTCTCTCTGTTAGGGAATTAATAAGCATAGCGTTATCTCTTTATTTCTCATAATTCTGCAGCATATAAGAAAGCAATGTGAAATTCTAATACTTCCATATGTGAGGAAAAAAATTTAATCTACTTTCCTCACTGTATCAGAAATTATTTGGTTTTCATCTCATTATTTCTCATATTTCTGTAGCATATAAGAAAGTAATGTTAAATTCTAATACTTCCATATATGAGGCAAAAATGTTTAATCTGCTTTCCTTACTGTTTCAGAAACTATTTGGTTTTCATCTACTATAATAGAATACATATCAAATTTTCTTAGTCCCCTATGATAGGTTGAAGTAATGTATATAATGTGCATAATGTCACATTGCCCCAATACCTTTCAACAGGACAATCTTCAGAGAAAACTAATGTATTTAGTTTTAGGATATTACTATTGGAACTCATTACAGATCAAAGGGCTTTAGAATTTGGTCAGACTATAAAGCAGAAAGTTGTAATGCTTGATTGGGTGAATATATTCTCAATTGGAAGAAGCTTGAATGGTTAGATTCAATAGCAACCCTGAAGTTCAATGAGATAACTATTTTTGTAAGTGGGAAAGCTCACCTCTTGAATTATTTTCTTATGTTCTTATCTGGAAGGTAGACAAGATTCATCAAGAGAAGTTACCCTTTATTGTTGAGTCAATTTAATTCATCTTCTAAGTGAGAAGAAATGCAATTGTTAATTTTTTAGATTTTATTATGCAGCATGCTAAATTACAAAGTATTAGCATATCATTGTGGATATTTTTGTGACTATATTCTGTATTAGCATTTTGTTCTTCATGATACAGAAAATCCTGTCAATGCTAAATGTACTCATATTCAACTTCTTTGTATGGCTAGAACATTTGCATTTACAATAACTTGCGTTGATTTGTGCATCCTCTCTCGGCAAAAATGTATAATGTTGGTATCGAATTTGATTAGTCTTATTTTTCTCGTAAGGGCTCATGTATTAGAAAATGTTTGGTTTTCATCTCCTATAATATAATACATCTCAAATTTTCTTAGTCCCCTATGGTAGTTGAGGCAATTTATATAATGTGCATAACGTCACATTGCTCCAATACCTTTCAACGGGATAGTCTTCAGATGAAACTGTTGTATTTCACTTTGGGATATTACTATTGGAACTCATTACAAATCAAAGGGCTTTAGATTTTGGTCAAGTTGTAAAGCATAAAGTTGTAACTTTAAAGTAACGGCATAGTAACTTTGAACTTGCAGAGAGCACTAGCTACCTTTGGAACCATCAACACACAAGGACGACCAGGAAGAGCCTTTGGCTTCCTCCATCCCAATTCCAATCCAAATCCCATGTTGAGAAATGACAACAAGAAATTCGAGTTTAATTTGTCCTTGAATTAAACTGTGAATTAAAATAGAATTATTTTCTCATAGCGATTTGAAAATAATTAATTAAGTTTAATTAACTTAATTAATTTAGGAAATTCGAATTGGAATTATTTTAGAAGACATGTATATGTTCTCCCTAAATTATAGGAGTTAAGGATGAGTTATGAATGTGTTGTAATTAGTTAACTCAGTTTATTGAGTTAAGTCTGGTTAAATTAGTTCCAATCAGTGTCAGGAACTAATACTGAGTAAATAGTCAATTGGGACACTAGTGACCTAATTAGTGCTACTCTAGTTAACTGAAGATTCCACCATCATAAACTCATGCATGTTGATTCTGAGAAAGACCCAGTTGAGACTAGAGTGCACGGATAGTGTACTATTTTTTTTTAGATTTTTTTGAGTTGCACTAATAGTGCATGCACTCAAGAACTGATTCTTGAGGGATTGCGCTATTTTTAGAGGCTTTATTTCCCTTTAAATACAAGTTATTCTCCATAGGAATTACACATTGGAATAGAGACTTGGAGAGATTGTGAATTGGATCAGCTTTGGCCTTGGGCTTTCTTATGAGTTGGAGATTGAATTTGATGAGTGTTGGGATTGTTCTAGAGAGAACAAACACTGTAATTTCATCTTGAGTTTTTGGATTAATACAAAGCAGATAGTGGGGTTTTGAGCTGTGGCTTTCCCCAGATATTTATTGTGTTATGTTCCTTTGGTTCTCTTCCTCTATTGATTATTGTTTGCTCGATGTTTATGGGCTTTTACTGTAAAGAGTAGAAGTAAATTCTTGTCTCTTGTTTTAGTAGATTACATGAGCTTGTGAATCTACAGGATTTTCTACATGGTATTTGTTAAGTTATGGTATGTCCTATGCTTATAACAGTTTAATTCTTTTTCTTATTATATTCCACAAATTAGCAATCACATGTACATAAAGTAAAGTGCAGATAGAACATTAAACGATTAACAGAAAACAAGCCAAGACAAGAGACACAAGATGTGGCAGCTAGTCAGGGACAAACCCCACAATGTGTGGGGAAACCCTTTGATCAAATCTTCTTTTATCTTCAATAATTCAGCAGAGAGAAATAGTACAATAAATCTGATTTATATCAGTAGTAGCAAACCCTAGATCAGCAACATCAGCATTAGCAGCTTCATCATCAAACTAGGGCAGACGATATCTCACAAACCGATCGTCGGATCGGCTTGATTCCACCACCAAAAGTTGTGGCTTCCAGAGGAGGTTCAGATGAACCTATAGTGCAGTTCAGATGATGATATCTTCTAGTCCACGTAGGTCAAACTTTACATCTGCAGTTGCAGCTTCAGTTTCACCAGCTTCCTTCTTCACATGTGTGAGGGAGAGACCCTTTTCTGCGCAGTAGAGAAGAGACTCTTTTCTACGCAGTAGAGAGAGAGATGTGATGAGATGAGTGAGTGCAAATGAGGAAAAGTCCTCTTGTATTTATACACAACTGATGATGTTTTAATAGATGCGACTGTTGGGCTTCTGAGCCTACATGAGTTGTAGGTTGGTTTGATAATAATTCCATAATCAAAATAAATTCATATCTCCATGAATACTTATCAGAATCGGATGATCTTTACATCAATCCTACACCTCTTGACGAGAGGAATCTAATAAAAATATTATCAGCCATGAATAAGATGACCCACATGAAGTTTGGCCCTAGTTTCCAATTTTAACACTCCCTCTCAACTAGGGAGAACTTCATCTGCAATATGTCTGACGATCGCTACTATTCATCCATCAAATGCACTGGCTTGTATAGCCTGACCCTTGCCCTGCTCTGATCTATTCTACCCGTTCTACTTTGTCTTGTTCTGCCATGTACTTATCTATATTGTTCTGCTCTATTCTACTCTGCTCTTGCATTATTTTGTTCTACTCTGCTTTTGTTCGAATTATGAAGAAGAAGAAATTATCGAGGATGTATCATACTAACTCAAAGTCAGTCTCAGAGTATGTACCACTAGTCCCAGACCAGTCTCATCCAACCCAAAGTCAGCGTCATAGTGAGTACAACTCCACTGGTCCTAGACCAATATCATCCTCCACTGACTCAAAGTCAGTCTCAGAGTGCGTACCACTGGTCCCAGACCAGTCTCAATCGACCTGAAGTTAGCTTCATAGTAGGTACCACTCCTACCACTGGTCCCAGACCAGTACCGCAATCTAAGAGAGTGTACCACTGGTCCCAAATCAGTCTCAACCGACCCGAAGTCAGTGTCATAGTATGTACCACTCTCATTGGTCCCAGACTAGTACTGCACTAACACGAAGTTAGTCTCAGAGTATGTACCACTGGTCCCAAACCAGTCTCAACCGACCCGAAGTCAATGTCATAGTATGGTACAACTCCTACCACTGGTCCCAGACCAGTATCATTGATCCCATATCAATGGAGGTCATCCTAGCATAGGGAGTACGGTAGATACAATGATGCATCCATCGGTACTACTATGGTCCCTAACTTCATTTCCCTACTCATTGATCAGATGAGAGGTACTTCCCATGAGTCCTAGACTGCATGGGCAGGATGCCTCGACAGGAGAACTAATCAATCCTGTCCTCACAGGAGAACACATCAATCTTGCTACAATCGCCATGGAGAACACATCAATCCAGGTCACCATGGAGAACACATTAATCCAGGTCTCATAGGAGAACACATCAATCCTACTACAGTCACCATGGAGAACACATCAATCCAGGCCTCATAGGAGAACACATCAATCATGCTACAGTCGCCATGGAGAACACATTAATCCAGGCCTCACAGGAGAACACATCAATCTTGCTACAGTCGCCATGGAGAACACATCAATCCAGAACTCACAGGAGAACACATCAATCCTGCTACAGTCACCACAGAGAACACATCAATCCAGGCCTCACAGGAGAACACATCAATCCTGCTATAGTTGCCATGGAGAACACATCAATCCAAGCCTCACAGGAGAACACATCAATCCTGCTACAGTCGCCATGGAGAACACATCAATCTAGGCCTCATAGGAGAACACATCAATCCTGCTACAGTCGCCATGGAGAACACATCAATCCAAGCCTCACAGGAGAACTAATCATCCTGCTACATAGGAGTGAGAATCATCCTGTTCCACAAGAGAGAAAATCATCTTGTCCCACAAGAGAGCGAATCATCTTGTTCCAGTGTGCACCACCAGGGGAGGGTGAGTCACCTTGTGGTCGTATGTTTCACCAGTAAGAGCCGCAAGCCCTCAGAGCTCCCAAATCTCAATGTATGCAACATGCAGGACCCTTGTACAAGGTTTTCTTGATGACTCCAATTCATTTGGGAAAATCACAGATTAGATCTTTCCTCGGGGTTTTGACAAGGTGTATCGACCTGTACATCATCTTAATGCGATGGAGCCTCCTTGCTCATTGACTTACCATATCCCAGATGATGTCTATCTGCTGGAGCAATCGACGAATACATGATTCCTCAATAATCGAATCCCAACTTTGGTTGTTACAGAGAATCACAGTGGTATCCAATGTAAATCCAAATAGCTCATTGAAGAGCTTTCACAACCAGACTACCTCTCAAGAGGCCATGCTAGTAGCAATATATTCTACTTCAGTGGTGCTCAAAGCCACCGATTTCTGCTTCCTGCTCATCTAGAATATCGAAGCAGATCCCAAGGTGAAATAGCACCCGTAAGTGCTCTTACGGTCCACCACATTGCTTGCCCAATCAGCATCAGTATATCCAAGTAGTCTCACATCTCCGGCAGTGTATCTTAACCCATTAGTAATTGTGCCACGAAGATATCTCAGAAGATTCTTGGCATCAATCCAGTGAGGCTCAACCAAATATGAGCTCACAATGCTAATTGCAAAACATATGTTCGGATGGAGGTTCACCAAGAACATCAATGCGAATGAGTTTATGAAACTCAGAAGCATTTCCCAAATCTGGTCTGACATCACTACCATATAACTTTTAAGAGTTAAGATCCTAGAGGTAGTCACAGGCTTGTAGTCCATCATACCGAATCTTTCCAATATCTTTACCACATATTTTCCTTCAGATAGGAAAATTTCCCTTGGCTTCTGCCACACTTCAAGTCCTTGGTCCTTCATTTCAAATTCAGAAGCCAACTCCCTCTTACATTTGTGAACAAGAGGGTCTGCACCTATTAGAAAAAGGTCATCCACATACAGCACCAGTATGAGAGGCTTTTCATCTTCAACCTTAAAGTAAAGGTTAGGATCGGCTTCACTCCTAGTGAATCCCAGCTTCATCAAGTAGTTATCGATCCTCTCATACCATGCTCGGGGTGCTTGCTTCAACCCATAGAGAGCCTTCTTCAACCTGCATACATGAGATTTTCAATCATAAATCTCAAATCCTTCAGGTTGCTCCACATAGACCTCTTCTTTGATCGAACCGTGTGAGAACGTGGTCTTGAAATCCATCTGATGTAGGTTCCATCCTTGTGAAGCCACAAGGGCTATGATCAAGCGGATGGTCGTATATCTGGCAATAGGTACAAATAACATAGTTTATACCTTCCTTATGGGAGAAACCATGAGCAACAAAACGAGCCTTATACTTTTCCGTACTTCCACCTGCTGCATGCTTTATCTTGTAAAGTCATTTAGAAGTGATAATTGTCTTGTCCTGGGGTCTGGGAACTACTTCCCAGACATCATTCTCCATAATAGACTCATATTCTATTATCATAGCATCCTTCCATACTTGATTCTTGACGACATCTGAGAATGATGAAGGCTTATTTTGTATGATCGTGCTCATGATGATCAGGTATCCCTGATACCTATTAGGTTTCTTACTTTGACAGAAGGTTCCTTAGGGTGCAGCATGTCTTTCAACATCATCAAGTATACCCATAAGCCATGAAGGCCTTTTTCTAGAAGAGGAAGGCTCATGTGGAGGAGGATCAATTGGATCCATGGGTTCTTCTACATCAGGCATCATATATCCATAGAGATAGCTTCCATAATCGTACGGTTATTCCTTTTCGCCACACCATTTTGCTCAGGAGTATGTGGTGTAGTAGTCTCCCTCTTAATGCCAGCCTTATATATGCCTGAGTGAACCAACTGTAATATATCGGAGGTCTTGCTTAGGCTTGAGGGGAATGGTCCCCTTTTTGAGCTTTCCTTTGGCACATCCTGGACATACACCTTCTTTCTTTACTTGGAATTCGGGCATCCCTGTCACCATTTGTCTTACATCAAGTAGAGCTTTATAATTAATGTGGGCAAACCTCCGATGCCAAAGTTCGGACTAAAGAGATTTGTCATAAGACATGACACCTAGCGGACTTCCATCGACCTGATATAATGAATCAACACGAAACCCAAGAGTAAAGGCATATTTAACATTATTTTTCGATACACATACCTTGCCATCGCTGAAGGTTACCTTGTGTAGCCTTTGTCTTCCCTTGCCGAGATGGACACTAGGTTCTTTCGGAGGTTAGGCACATTTGATACATCTTGGAATTTCTAGCCTTCTTGAATGCTTGTCCTCTTCCTTGATTCCCAACTCTCCTCTTACCTTTGCTATTGAATTTGTCATTCCTTTGATTGCCATCAGAGGGATTTTGATCATTGTCCCGGTGTGAGTCCTTTCTATCAGGGCACTCTGTGAGTCCTTTCTATCAGGGCACTCCCTTGCGTAGTGACCTAATTTATCACAGATGTAACATCATCCTTTTCTTCCACCCTTAGGTCCAGCCTTTCCTTTTGATTTAGTCCCGGAATTATTTCTTTCCTTAGCATGAGAAGAAAAGGCAGTAGGAGGACCTTTAGGCATGGGCATTTCTTGCTCTTCTACCCTTGTTTCTTCTTGAATGCATCTAGCCATTAACTCCTCGAAACCATGAATTATATTATTGTTCAGAAGATTAGTCCTGAACACGTACCATTCATATGGTAATCCTCCAAGATTCGTGAATGCCATTTGTCTGTCAGTAATAGTCTCCCCAATAGATAGGAGATCGTTCTTGATCTCGATGATTCTTAAGAAGTATGCTTGCATACTCTCATCTTTACCCTTCTTGATTTCCCTTTGCTTATTTCTAAGAAACAAAACTTGATTTGCATCATTAAATTTAAATAAACTCACTAGTCTATCGTAGATTTCCTTGGAGGTGTCCAGTTCAAAGATGTAGACTACCAAGTGCTTGTCGATAGAGTCCCGGGTGATCTTCTTTGTTTTGACTTCTTCGTTTTTCCAATTGTTCCAAGCAATAGCGGATGCGTTTGATGGAGGCTCAACAGTATTGCCTCTTACATGGTCCAACACTCCTTGATCTTCTAGGGCTAGATTGATAGACATCTTCCATCCGTGATAGTCATCTTTCTCATGGAGCTTGTCTTCGGCAAGAAAGAGTATTGAGGACCCCATAGTTCTTTTAGGATAGCCTTGCAAATCTTCTCTTCGGTGATTGCTCTTGCTCCTGCTCAAGCTTTGTCTTCACCTCAGCTCTGATACCATGTAAAGTTATGGTATGTTCTATGCTTATAATAGTTTACTTCTTTTTCTTATTATATTCCACAAATTAGCAATCACATGTACATAAAGTAAAGTGCAGATAGAACATTAAACGATCAACAGAAAACAAGCCAAGACAAGAGACACAAGATGTGGCAGCTAGCTAGGGACAAACCCCGCAATGTGTGGGGAAACCCCTTGATCAAATATTCTTTTATCTTCAATAATTCAGCAGAGAGAAATAGTACAATAAATCTGATTTATATCAGCAGTAGCAAACCCTAGATCAGCAGCATCAGCATTCGCGGCTTCATCGTCAAACTAGGGCAGACGATATCTCACAAACCGACTGTCGGATCGGCTTGATTCCACCACCAAAAGTTGCGGCTTCTAGAGGAGGTTCAGATGAACCTATAGTGCAATTCAGATGAGGAGATATTCTAGTCCACGCAGGTCAAACTTTACATCTGCAGTTGCAGCTTCAGTTTCAACAACTTCCTTCTTCACATGTGTGAGGGAGAGACCCTTTTCTGCGCAGTAAAGAGAGAAAGATGTGATGAGATGAGTGAGTGAAAATGAGGAAAATTCCTCTTGTATTTATACACAACTGATGATGTTTTAATAGATGCGACTGTTGGGCTTCTGAGCCTACATGAGTTGTAGGTTGGCTTGATAATAATTCCATAATCAAAATAAATTCATATCTCCATGAATACTTATCAGAATCGGATGATCTTTATATCAATCCTACACCTCTCGATGAGAGGAATCTAATAAAAATATTGTTAGCCATGAATAAGATGACCCACATGAAGTTTGGCCCTAATTGCCAATTTTAACAGTATCAGAGCAAGATTGTTTTTTGGGACGAGATTTTGCAGAGAATTTCTAAGAATTTCTGTGCAAAATTTTCAGAAACAAATTGCAGATTTGGATTCCTTGTGAAAAGAGACCCAATTCAAAAAAACAATCGGCTGAATCAGAGTTCGGATGAGGGAGATATCGTTGATTTAAAATCAGCTCTCTAGAGGAGATTTCAAAGTTTTGAGTTTCTCGGTTACAGGTGAAATTTGAATTTGCATACATACTTTAGGATTGGCAGATCGCGTTCCATGGGTTGAGGCTTGAGTATGCCTTAGAAGGCATCTCGAATTTTATAGCCTAGAGAGATAGGATGGAGGCTGTGCTAGAAGATAATGGCTTGAAGGAATTCATTGATCAAGAAGTCCCCAAGCCAGCAGTTATGGATGCACAAAACTTGGATGAATGGAAGAAGTATGTGGCGAAGGAAAGGTGGATAATCCTTGAGGGAGTTCGAGACCACATTGTCTCAAGTCTACATGGCAAGGAAAATCCGCATGCTATGTGGAAAACATTGACAAACTTGTATCAGAATAGCTGTGATCAAAGGAAGTTGGCATTGAAGGATAAACTTCGTAAAATTAAGATGGAGAAAGGCAAGATGATTCCAAAGTACTTGACCAAGTTCACTCAATGTCGAGATGAACTTGGAAGTGCTGGAATCACAGTTGCGGAGGAGGATATGGTGAGTCTTTCTCTTCTTGGACTCCCAAAGAGTTGGAATAATTATCAGGACTCTGTCAATGGTTGGGAGAAGCTTCCAGATTGGGAACGACTATGGTCAGATTTGATGCAGGATGAGATTAGGAGGAACACCAGGGATGGCTCTTCATCAAATATTGATGATGAATAGAACTATGCCTTAGCGATTAAGGAAAGGAAGGGGAAAGGTAAAATTTCTCGTTCCAAATTAGATTCTTATCATAGAGGTAAAAAGAAGGACATAACAAAAGTTAAATGCTTTCATTGTCACAAGATGGGTCACTTTGGTAGCCACACCTCTAGAAGGTTGGATCAAAGTAGAAAATACAAAAGGAAAGAAAAGACGCATTGGTGATCAGCCCTAAGCTGCGTGATTTCAATGTTTTTGTTTTTTCGTTTTGCTATATGTGTTATGTATTTTGTTTCATGGCCATCCTTAGGCATGTTCTGTCTATGGCCATCTTTAGGTCGGTTCTATTATACGAACATCATATGCTATCAATGCAAAACTTATATATTAATAGAAATATTTTTGTAGTGACTTACAGAAAAAAGGAATAATTTATACCTAACCAAAAGGAATAGTCTAATGAGACGTTTGATCCCTTTTGGAATTTTTTTTGGTCATACAATTATTATTTTCGGGTAAAAATCTATAAAAACATTGCAATTGAGTTACAATTTATAAAATTTAGTTATAAATTTAGAAATAACAATTTTAAATTGTTTTGTTGAATTTATTGAGTTGAGAGGCATATTTTATAGCCGATTATGATGCTGATGTGTAATTTTGTCCATATTCAATGTGGAGTTGAGAGTTTTCCTTTTAAAAATTTAAAAATAAATATTTAGTTAATAACCAATTGGAAGAAAATGAACTATTTACCATTTAAAGTAAAGATTTAGTGAATTTAGATTATGAAAATATAATTTAAAAGCATTATTTATTTTTTAACAATTTATTTTACATAATTAATAATTTGAAATTTACATGATTTTAATTATTTAAAAACAAGGTTATTTTTATTTTTATTATGTCGTAAGGCATTCCCCTTTGAGAAAAACTCCCCTAGTTGTCACAGTGTACCATTTTGCACCATCAAATGGAATGTTATATGATTGAAGATTTTTAGGCCATCGGATTAATAGTTAATAATTAAGAGAAAACTAATAGTTAAGGCATGTTAAAAAGTAATCAAATGACTTCTTCTTGCTAAACGGTTTCTTGATGGTTTAAGTGAAGGCCTATTCCCCTCTCTATTCTTTAGGAAATGGTTTCTCTTGAACATATTGGTCTATTTGTTTATCAGTCCTTCCAGACTCGAATTCTTGCAGTAGGTTTTCCATTTTGGATTTCTTTGAAAAATAATGAAAAGAAAGATACTGAACTCAAACTAAAACTATCTTAGGAACTACAACCACCAATATGAATTCAGTTTTTTCCATTGCTTTCTTGGGGCCATCGGGCTTACCCACTCAATATGCCATAATAGTCAAATATTACTCTGTATTTGGAACTAACTTAATCATCCTATATGGTAAGCAGTTGTTTCATTAAGCATGATATTGTAACATGATGACCCAACGCTTTTACTAATAAAACTATGACTTTCGCAAGAAGCAACCTTATTTATTCACCACAAGCTCCACGCTTTTCTATGATGTTCCATCACCCCTTCCTTTCCTTTTAATATAAGAAGATCCATCCTTTGAATATAAGAAGGTGATTTCCTTGACATGGAAGAAAGGTTGGCGAAGGACCAAAAGGGAGGGAGAATAACAACAACACTAAGTTATGGGGCAAGGTAAACTTAATCTCGATCTCTAACTGGAAGGGGTGCTCCCTATACTTACCATCACCCTTTCTTCTTCACATGGGACCGACAAAAGCATTATATTATTCGGCACGCAGAGCGTTTGATCAAGATTTTCTTTTTAGTAGATATCACTTGCTTCATCACGCCTCTGTTACTCTGCAAATCTCAATGGGTTAGTAATATTTTTATTTGTTTGCTATATCTATTGTGAATGAATTAGCGTGGATTATAAGCTTATCTATATATTATAAGCTTCAATAACACCACATTCACTAACCAAGAATGATATGCATTCGTCCAATTTCAAGATAGCTTATGCAAGTCAATAAAAGTTTGTTAAATACTACAGCTTAAAGAGTATATTCTTCCTTCATGTTGATTCTGCTAGAAGACATCCTACAAAATATGGTAACCATATTTTGATTTAGTAGATATCACTTGCTTCATCATGCCTCTGTTACTCTGCAACTCTCAATAGGTTAGTAATATCTAATTTTATTTCTATATCTATTGTGAATTAATTAGAGTGGATTATAAGCTTATTTATATATTATAAGCTTCAATAACACCACATTCACTAACCAAGAATGATATGTATTCATCCAATTTCAAGATAGCTTATGCAAGTCAATAAAATTTCGTTAAATACTACAACTTAAATAGCATATTATTCCTTCATGTTGATTATGCTAAAAGACATTCTACAGAATATGGTAACCATATTTCGAACTCCAAGTTCCTCACACTGATATGCAATTCATGTAATCTATACCATGAGAGAGTGTTAAGGAACCTCAATTAAATGGCTCGTCAAATTTTGACATCAATTTCATGTAAGTTTCACCGTGATATTGAAAGCGTCATACAAAATCCCAAATTAGTTGTGCATTAATGCATGTTGTTTCTCAACTGTCATCAAGTATTAAATTGAATTCTATTGTATATGCTCAAGATGTGGGATTATTCTATTGTATACATCTTGAGTTGGCCTAATGGTTAAGAGCATGTGTTTCCTCCTAAGAGGTCACAAGGTCAAAACCAGAGCGGGTAGAGTATGTATACCTTCGTAGACTTAGCAATCAAATCGCTACAAGAAGGTGGGTCCCCTATCCCACAAGCAAGGGGGTCTCATACGCCAATTTGGTGTTTGGCTTGGCCGTGACCTTAAAATTGGATAATAATAATAATTATCTTTTCAAAGGAATTTGTGGGAACCTACTCAAAACACACACATTTTCTTAAATTATTCCCTTAGCACGATGGCTAGCATTGTGTTTCTGCATTGAGCATTAAGGGAGAGTTGGTTATATAAGTTATCACCTTATTGTATAACCTTCTTTGAATTTTGTGAAATGTCGATATACTGATATTGCTAACCATCGACATCCCAATTAGTTAACCATCCAACGACATGAAGTAACAAGAACTATCTTGTTAAATGATCCAACAACATGAAGTAACATGAAAAGTTCCTTTAAATGTTGCTATCACGCTAGACTGAATGTATATTGGTATTTTGTAATGGTTTGGAGAATCATTGATATATCAATATGCCATATGGAAGTCAGTCCTCCACACCTATTTTTGGATAGTTGGATATCTTGGAATGTGAACAAAATATGCCCTTGTAGATTAGAAATGTGAACACTTCTTATGGTATAACACTAAAAAACTACGCTCTTTTATCTAAATAGTAAGGGAAGCACCTTGTTTTTACAATTTCAGGGCTTTCAAAAGCTATATTGACAATTTGCATTCTCAATTCCTCTGGTTGTGCAAGTATTGTTTCACTACCACACAAAACAATAAAATGAATCTCGTATTGAGGATGCAAAGGGAGGAAAATTTGCTTGGGCAACTTTCCATTAAAATTTGAATAAATTTCTTCCTTGCACTAGGATAATTATTTTCGTCACACATCACCATTTCCCTATTACAAGGAAATAAAAACCTAAAATGTAAATTACCTGAAGGAGTGCTACTTTCGTTTGGTATGGTAAATTGCCTCCTCTACTCTTTCAATTCGAAGAATTTGACTTGTCTTTCCATATGATTATAAATCATTCCCCTACAATTTGGAATATCAAAATCCAAATGAAATATTAAATCACTACTACATAATGAGGTTTTAAAACATTACTTTAAGAGGAAAAAATACTTTTGTCTTAACTTTTCCTTTTTCTGTTTTTTATTTATTTTTTGGGCAGAAAGGGGTGAGTGTTTTACAGGATCTCATGGTGATATCATATGTGCACTATGGACAAATTTATGATTCTTGAACTCACGATGACAAGTCATATAATTGATTTAATTGTTTTCATTGTTCATATGACCACAAACCTCCAACTTCATTTTCTATGTTATACAGAGCCACTAATAGTAGCAGATATCCTAAACATTGCAGGGTGGCTTTCTATTGCTTTCACAAAGGAGGATGAGATTGATGGGGAGATAAACTCTTTTATTTTTCTTTATGTCATGACTTATGTGACCAACTTGGTAGCATATACAACAAGAACTAATTCTTGACACATTATACATTTATGTCATATGGGGAGAACTCCCTTATTTGGAAGAGATGGATTTGCTGCTTTAATTTCATAAAAACAATGGTATCTTTCCGTTTCTTTGAACATTATTTTTATTTACTTTTAAATGTGTTACTTGTTAGATGGCTTATTTATATAAATTCAACATCTTAAATTTTTTTAAAGCATTTTAAACTGTAAAAAATTAATAACTTAAACCTACAATTTTAATAGTAAGCATTTGCAAAACAACAATTAATAATAAAAACTCCATAACACACTAGGAATTCAATAAAACATAATAATAATAATAATAATGAAAAGAAGAGAAAAGACACAAAATCATATAATTACTAAATTTATAAAAAAATGAACAATTCCATGTGCAAAATACATTTATATCAATTTTACATTTATTTTGAGTATAAAAGAAATTATACTCCCTCATTTTAGACATTAAAAAATTTCCATGTCTATAAGGAGTTAGTAATGAGTACATTCAAACGTTATGTGGCATTTGATGAAACTTTCTTAATCAAATTCTAAAAAATAAATAAAGTGTAATTATATGTATATGAGCTTGAGGGTATATTAACCCCTATTATGGTTGGATAATGTAATTATAAATATAATTTATGACTTTGGAGACTATTTTTCCAAAATATATATATATTCAGAACATGAATAACAAATTACATATTTAAAGAATATTTTATTAGTATGTCATGTTTTTCCCAACACAATGTTGGGTATAATCCTTTTGGATTTTTTTCTATAAATAAAATATTAAACAAATAAAAATAGGAGAATGCAAATATGAAAGGGTAATGAAATGAAGAGTCAACTCTTTGTACAAATTTGATTGTATGTTAATAGAAATCAGGGTGTGGAGTTACCCATTTCTATCATAACATGGTATATGAGCTATCTTAACTCCTTTCATGCTTATAAATATCCATGGCCCCTCTACTTGTCACACATGCCATTTTAGATGGCTTGTCAACTTTGACATAACTTTTTCAATGTCATATCTATCTCCATGACCTATTGAGTTAATCATATTCTTTTATGTGCATTCTCTCCATGACCTTTAATACTCATATATCCATCTCTAGCTGGCATTATTTATAGGAAATGAACTTATGATTCTAGGGTTCCAAGTCTCTCACTTATGTGGCTATGACTTTTCCCATCTATAGGTTCTCCATTCATTCTTTGTATTTTCCCCACTCTAGCCTTTTATTTTCAATGTTTGTTTCTTCTCCCCCTTATTGCATCATCTCCACATAATGCCTCATTTGGCATGGAAGAAACCCTAACAAGTTCGCATATATTTTCACGTAACTCTTCTCAACATTCATTAGGGATTCAAATTACAATAGCTCATAAAAATTTGTGCTCCCTCTTCCCTCAAATCTCTTCTATCACTACTATTCCACATTAATCAAGTGTTTAAAATGCAATACCTTGAAAAAACTCATTCACATTCTTCCCTCAAAGCTCTTTTGCAACTGCTACTCAACATTCATCATAGGTTCAAAGTGTATTAGATCATAAAAAGTTTTGTGTAGTGAAACCATGGAGAAACATCATTACCAACTACTTTACTAGGTAAAACCAAGAAATCTTGAACGATTCTCAAATGATATCAAGTTTTTGGTTAGTGTTCGTGTAACGAGGAAAAAGGAAGATAAGGAGGTTAACTTATTCATGGTTCATTTCTTGGTAGAACTCTCACACTAGAAATAATGTGCATGGGGGGAAATTACAAGAGAAGGAAAAATGACAAGGTAGAAAAACAAGTGAGAACAATGTAAGCAGGGAAAGGGAGACTAGAATAAGTTGCATACCATTAAGAACGATGATTTTTAATTTTGTGAACATAATTGAGCCACATGTGGCTATAAGGAAGTGACCCAAGTAACCTTAAATATGAGGTCAGTGAAGCCTCTTGAGAAATGACAATTAGCATGGAAGTGAGTTCTATAGGGAAATTGGTCAAGTAATAAGTGAGAGTCCATCACCAACTTGATGCTTCATGGGGTCGACCCCCTTGTCTTAGCTAATATGGATCCCCATGTAGCATGGTGCAAGCTCATAACTTTTCCAATGAATGTGGATTGAAAAATGTGAAGCAAAAATTGAAAATTATTTGCTTCAAGCAAAGAAGGTACAAAAATGCACATGAAGAGTTTTTTTTTTTGTTTTATTTTTTTTCATGTATTAGACATTTTGTTTGATGAACTTAATGGTAATTATGGAATTTATATATGAAACCAATCCTTCTCCTCCATCGTACGTTGACATACAATAATGCTAAAATCAACTCATTCAAAATCAAGTTATGTGCAGGTAGAATGTAAAAGACTACAAGTTTTTAATTAAGTGAGACAGTTCAATATTGAAAAATGGTTAGAAACGACTATGAGAGGAGAAAGAAATATGCACCAAACCTATGTGGAAAGAAACAATCTTAACATCAAATATACACTTCGTAGCCTTTTTCCATTTTTTGGGAATAGAGTATGCTTTTTGAGGCATAAAAAGCCTTTTGTGTTATTTATAGGCCCCTGCTTGGTCAAATATATATCAAAGTCTCGCAAAATATCATGTTGAATAAAGGAAAGCTCGTGGCTGCTACCATAAGAGTTCACCATGGTACATATGAATAGTGAATTAAAGTTGTTATGTCAACTAAAAGAATAATTTAATCAATTCTCAACAGAAGATCAACTTCTCCCTTATCAAACAATGTAAATTTGTTATGTCATTGAATAGCTTTATTGATATATCTATTCCGTAGCTTCACTTTAAACTAGTTCATCCAATGGTAAATTTTGAATTTGTCATTTTAGAAAAAAACTTTGAATATAAACCTCCTGTGTCACAAATCAATCCAAATTCCCAAAAGAAGTTAAGAAAGGACAAGTAAAGGAAAATACAATCACATTAAGAGCAAATGGTAAAAGATTGTATACTTTTCGTCAAGTGAGACAATTCAATATTGAAAAAGAGCATCTTTTTCATGCATATTTTTGACCAAATATTTTCTATTGGAACTTGAAAGAGCATGTTTGAAAATTGAGAGGCAATCTATGTTGGAAAGTTTATAGAATGTGTAAATTTGGCATAATGTAAGTGATTTATCTTTATCTTCTAGCTTTGAATGGCATTTTGTTTACTAATTTTTATATTCAATGATCTTCTATATGTCACGACTCTTCTCGAATTTATGCTTTACGACATTTCCTTTCCTACATCTGGTGCAATTTCTAGTTTTTATTAGTATTTAATATTGGAGTTATTATGGATCTTAAGATAGAATGTGATCCCTCAATAATGTTATTATGGATGAAATAACATTATCATTATAATTTAAAATAATTAATCTTAAACAATTATTAATGTTATTAATAATATTAAATAAGAAAATTAGTTATTACTAAATATTATTTAATTCATGCCCATGAGACATAGAGTAGATGGTGACAAGTGTTTTGTTAAGGCACTTTTGTAGAAATATCTTGTAGATTCACAAGCTAATGCAATTTGC
The DNA here is from genome assembly GCA_031772625.1 of Pinus tabuliformis. Classification (NCBI taxonomy): domain Eukaryota; kingdom Viridiplantae; phylum Streptophyta; class Pinopsida; order Pinales; family Pinaceae; genus Pinus; species Pinus tabuliformis. Next base: position 353,130,201 of record CM062819.1, on the reverse strand, counting down.
TAAAGAAAGAGACAAGAATCTACTTCTACTCTTTACAATGGAAACCCATAAACATCGAGCAAAAAATAATCAATAGAGGAAGAGAATCAAAGGCACATAACACAATAAATATCCGGGAAAATCCACAACTAAAAACCCCACTATTTGTATTGTATTAATTAGAAATCCAAGATGATAATACAATGCTTGTTCTCACAAGAACAATCCTAGCACTCAGTAAAATCAATCTCCAACTCACAAGCAAGCTGAAGGCCAAAAATTAACCTCTTCACAAGCTCTACAAGTCTCTATTCCCTTGCGCCCTTGGTCAAAGAATTTGGATGAATACAATATGCTCTGCTCAACCTTGAGCTTAACCTACATAAGTATTTCCTATCCTCCAGCTGATGACTTCCTTTGGCCAATACTTAGCCAAATTTCCAAGCCTCCAAGCTTCTAATTCTTTGCACAATTCCTGAGAGAATTAGCTCGTATTTAAAGGGAAATTCCTCATCCAAAACTGCGCAATCCCTTCAAGGATCAGTTCCTGATTGCATGCACTATCAGTACAACTCAGAAAATTATACAATAAATAGTACACTGTCCCTGCACTCTAGTCTCAATTGATTCTTTCTCAAAATCGACATGCATGAGTTTCTGATGAGGGAATCTTCAGTTAACTGGAGTAGCACTAGTTGAGTGCACTAATGCATCAACTGACCGTTAACTCACTATTAGTTCGTCAAACAATTTGGAACTAATTTAACTGGAATTAACTCAGTAAACTAAGTTAACTAATTACAACTCATACTTAACTCATCCTGGACCCTTGTAATATAGGGAGAACATATACATGACTTCAGAAAGACTTCCAACTCGAAATTCCTAAGTTAATTAAGTCAACTCACTCTAGTTAACTATTACAAGTTGCTATGAGAATAAAATTCGATTTTAATTCTAAGTTTAATTCAAGGACAAATTAAATTGGAATTTTTGGATTCTATTTTTAACATTTCTTGTTGTTATTTTCAACACTCCCTCTCAATAAGAAAGGAATTGAACTCGATCCTGATTCTGAACCTTTGGAATTTTCTATATGCAACACTTCCCTCGAGTGTTGTAGCTCCAACAACTCTAGAAACAAAAAAAATCCAACCTGAATCATAATGTTGTCTCTGTCATCAAAGTCTCTGACTACTATTGCCTCTGTCGAATGAAAACTCTACGCTTTTGTTGACTTTGCCTTTCTGCACTTGTTGTCAACCCTCTCTACGCTCCTCAGTATCTGACTGCTCTAGCCTTTATTACTTTGATCTTTGACTACATCAATCCCACTGATTCCTCCCTCTAATATGTACTTTGGGCTCCCATACCAAGGTGCGATCCATGAGATAAAACCACTCAATGTACCCTACACAATTTCAGCCCTCATGGGACTATCACTTCAAATCGCCCCATCTCACACCTGGAGGTATGGCTGCATGTGATCCCTTTGCCCACTTGGCTCGAAATTTCCCCCCACTAGAGGTCTCTGCATGACTTAATGCCTCCACTCAGTCTCCTCTCGTATTCTCCAATTGTGGCTGCTCCAAAATTGTCTGAGACAACTTCTGAGAGTCCTTCTCTGCTTGAGTGTATCTCTCCACTCCGTCTCCTCTTAGCTTCTCTAGTTGTGGTTGCTCCACAACTTCTTGAAGCTGCTTCTGAGGCTTCTCCAAGGGCTACATGTTGAGAGGTAATTTACTCTCTCTCTCAACCACCAAGTCTCTAACCTTTTCCTTACTCCTCAAGGTTTTTCATGCATCTTGAACCCTAAGAACATATAGGTTCTTAACCTGTGCACCGATCTATTTCACCTATCCCATGGTGATGTGTCTAAGGAAAACCTTTCCCTTACTAAACACCACATCATAGCCACAGTCTTCCAATATCGCGAATGAAAAAATATTCTTCTTTAGTTCTGGAACATACATCACATCTTTGATTCTAAGAGGAGAGCCAAACTCCCTCTGAAAGGTAACCGTACCGATCTCGGTAGCTCTATACCTCTCGTCATCTCCAAACTCTATGCTCTGCTTGAGGTATTTCTCCTCAAAATCACTAAAGATATCTCTATTCCTTGTCATATGGAATAAGGCATCGCTATCAAGATACCACATGCTTTCCATGGCAATGTCGACCATGAATGCAATGACAGTGAAATCAAATTCAAAATGTGAAGCTAGAGCCTCATCTGCTACCGCTATTGTCAGCTCCTTCTTGCTTGCTTTCTTCTATGGGAAGTTCTTGGCATAGTGCCCATGCTTGTGATAGTGAAAACACTTGACTTTCATCAAGTCCATCTTCTTTCTGCCCTCCTCGCCTTGGGACTTCTTTCCCTTGGCCCATTTTTCCTTACTCACTAAGGCACACTCCTCTTCCACTTCCTTGGAAGAGGTCCCATCTCTAGCGCTCCTCTTGATCTCCTCTTGCATCAAATACGACCACAGTCATTCCCAATCTGACAACTTCTCCTAACCGTTGACAGAGTCCTGATAACCATGCCAAATCTTTGGGAGTCCTCGAATAGCAAGGCTCACCATATCTTCCTCTGTCCCGCCATAACAGAATTTTCTAGAAAGAGAGTTGATTTTAAATTAGCGATATCTCCCTCGTCCGAACTCCGATTCGGCTGATTTTTTTTTTGAATTTGGGTATTTTTTTCCCAAGGAATCTAGATCTGCTATTTGTTTCTGAAAAATTTTCACAGAAATTTTCAGGTCTGCTTTGCAAACTCTCGGCCAAAAAAACAACTTGGCTCTGATACCATGTAGAAAATCCTGTAGATTCACAAGCTCATGTAATATAGTAAATCAAGAGACAAGAATCTAGTTCTACTCTTTGCAGCGAAAGACCATAAAAATCGAGCAAACAATAATCAATAGAGGAAGAGAATCAAAGGCACATAACACAATAAATATCAAAGAAAAGCCACAACTCAAAACCCCACTATCTATATTGCATTAATCAAAAATTCACTATGATAATACAATGCTTGTTCTCACAAGAATAATCCTAACACTCATTAAAATCAATCTCCAACTCACAAGCAAGCTCAAGGCCAAAGCTTAGCCTCTTCACAAGCTCTCCAAGTCTTTATTCCCTTGCACTCTTGGTTAAAGAATTTGGATGAATACAATATGCTCTTCCCAACCTTGAGCTTAACCTGCATAAGTATTTCCTATCCTCCCCTTGATGACTTCTGTAGAATTTCTCATTGTAGATCAACAGATTATGCAATATACTAAAACAAAATACTAGATCTACTTCTACAACAAACTTGTGGAAGCTTAATTGATTTTGAGCAAGATCAAATAGAACACATACAATAGAGAATGAGAAATAAATCACACATGAACATAGAAGAATACTCTGGGGAAAGCCTCAACTAAAAACCTCGATCTTTGTAATATCATACAAGTGGAAATATGTCTGGATTACACAAAGCTTTAGCTCACAAGCTATCCAGCTCTCAGTACAATCCCTCAATGTTGCTCATAGACTGAATAGACACAACATATGCCTTCCCTCATCCCTCCAAGCCTCCTATTTCCTTGTGTAGTTTCTCTTGGGGTCCAATGCTGCCACCTGTGTGAATTGACCTCTCACACAACTCATCAAACTCAAAAGTAACTGTGCAATCTCCAAGGAATGAATTCCTTCTGCATGCAAGAGATATCCTCAATGGAATATTTTTGCAACTGATAGTACACTGTTCCATCATCTAATGTCAACTGGGTCTCTGACTGAAATGACATGCATGAGTTATTTATGAGAGAATATTCAGTTATCTGAAGTGCAACAGTTACATGCATGCATGCATTAACTAACTAAACTCACAATCAGTTCCAAAAACTGTTGGAACTAATCTAACTGGACTTAACTCAGATAACTGAGCTAACTAATTACAACTCAAAGTACAACTCATCCTGATCTCCTTAATCAAGGGATAACTTTCTCAATCAAAGGGGAAACTGTTGCATGTCTTCACATAGACTTCATGTTTGATTTTCTACAACTAACTAACCCAAGATGAATTAATTCATTATTTTACAAACAACTACTGAAATCAAATCCGAATTTTAATTCTCAATTTTAGTTCAGGGACTAACTAAAATTAGAATGTATCCCAAAATGCTATTTATAGTAGTGCTATTTTTAGCACTTCTATTTTTAGCATTTCTTGTTGCTATTTTCAACACTCCCTCTCAACAAGAAAGGGATTATTAGTCACCCCAGTCCTATCTTTGTGGAACTCGAACTTTCATTTTGACAATGCCTTAGTCAAAATATCTGCATTCTATTCCTCGATCGAAAATTCTCAATTTTAGTTTAGGGACTAACTAAAATTGGAATGTATCCCAAAATGCTATTTATAGTAGTGCTATTTTTAGCACTTCTATTTTTAGCATTTCTTGTTGCTATTTTCAACAATCCCTCTCAACAAGAAAGGGATTATTAGCCACCCCAGTCTTATCTTTGTGGAACTCGAACTTTCATTTTGACAATGCCTTAGTCAAAATATCTGCATTCTCTTCGCCACACAGTCTCGAAGATGATGGTACCTGATATCGATGTGCTTGGACCTGTCATGAAATACTGGATTCTCAAAGAGTTTGATACAACTCTAATTATCGCAGTAGATCACAGTTGGATCCATCCTCTGACCAAACAATCCAACTAGAATCTTCCACATCCAAATGGCCTCACATGTTTCCTGACTGGAAGCCATGTATTCAGCCTCTGCTGAGCTAAGTGCAACTGACCTCTGTTTCTTGTTGTACCAAGAAACTGCAGCTGAACCAAGGTTGAAGATTCCTCCTGAAGTGCTCTTCCGGTCTAATGGACTCCCTGCCCAATTTGCATCTGTGAAGCCCTGAAACTTCACTCCCTCTGTCTGTCTATACCACAATCCATACTGAGATGTGCCTCTGAGGTATCTCAGTGCATGCTTCGCTTCCTTCCAAAATAGCTTGGTAGGCTGAACCATAGCTTGACTCAGCTGGTTCACCACAAAGCACAAATCTGGCATCAATGAACCCATAAGCCGCCGATAAACAGTAGCAGTTACTACCTCACTTGAAGTAGCATCCTCCTTCCTCCAGTTACTAGCTAGAGGAGTTTGCATGGGCTTGCACTTCTCCATGTGGAACTGTCTGAGTATCTCATCAGCATACTTGCCTTGAGACACAAAGACTTCCCCATCCTTCTGCCACACTTCCATGCCTAGAAAGTAGTGCATAAGACCCATGTCTTTCATCTCGAACTCTCTTGCAAGATTTGATCAACTGATCATCACCTGTCAATATCAGATCATCAACATAAAGAACAACGATCAATGGCTTACCTTCTATCATGATGTGGTAAAGGTTCGCATCTGCTTCACTCTTGGTGAAGCTCAACCCGGTGAAATAGTTGTCGATCCTAGTGTACCAAGTACGAGGTGCTTGCTTCAGACCGTACAAAGCCCTCTTGAGTCAGCACACATGCGACTCACGATCAAAGGTCTTAAAACCTTATGGCTGCTCAATGTACACCTCTTTCTCGATCTTCCCATTGAGGAATGCAGTCTTCACATCCATATGATGGATCTTCCAACCCATGTGAGCTGATAGTGCCAACATCGATTTGATAGATGAGTACCTTGCTACAGGAGTAAGAGTTTCATCGTAGTCGATCCCCTCGACCTGTGAGAAACCACGGCAACAAACCTTGTCTTATGCTTCTCAACATTGCCATCAACTGCCTACTTTACCTTGTAAAGCCATCGGGAACTCACCACTGACTTGTCGTGAGGTCTTGGGACAACATCCCAAACACAGTTCTGAACGATGGAGTCATACTCCTCCACCATAGCATCAACCCAGACTGGTTGCTGCACTGCCTCCTCGAATGAAGAAGGTTCGGACTCTACACACTCCCCAACCAGGGCCGTGTAACCAGTGTACCGCTCGGGTGACCTCCTTTGTCTGCGATGAGAAGATGGTTGTCCCACATTCTCTCGTGCATCCAGCATCAACCTGTTAGCTTCCCTTGAGCGATTCTGCCCATCTCTGGAAGAATCTGCATGAGTGGATGTCTCCACTCCCAGTTCCTCTGCATGCGGCTGCTCCACATCAGTCTGATTCTCCTCCTCCTTAGGAACTGAAAGTTCCTCCTCTGCATGCAACTTGAGCTCCCTCTCAAGTGATACTCGCATTCTACTCATCGAACTTCAGATCTCTGCGTACCACTGTCCTCTGACTGGTAAATAGGAACACCCGATAGTTGTGGGGTGTATCAGTGTACCCCACAAGTATCCCCAACTCAGCTGTTGGATCTAGCTTCTTCTGGGCATCTTTGGTCACATGGCGATAAACCGATGATCCAAAGATCCTGAAGTGACTCACATCTATTCTCTTCTCAGAAAAGGCTTCCATTGGTGTCTTCATTCCCAGTATATGGTCTGAGCTTCTGTTCTGCAAGTATACTGCTCTATTGCATGCCTCAGCCCACAAATGAAGTGGTAGGCTCTGGTCATGCAACATCGCTTGAGTTGCTCCCACAATTGATATGTTCTGCCTTTCGGCCACCCCATTCTACTGTGGGTTATGGGGTGTCGTCAACTCCTATTTAATTCCTTCTGCTACGTAGAAGTCCTTAAACTGTTGGGAGACATACTCTCCACCATTGTCACTCTGCAAGGCCCTTCTTTTCTTTCCAGATTCTTTCTCTGCCAAGGCTCTAAACTCACAAAACCTTGAGAAGGTCTGATCCTTCTTCAGCATAAAGTAGATCCAACATCTACGAGAAAAACCATCAATAAAAATAACATAGTATCTTTGTTTAGTGGTGGAGGCTGTAGAGAATGGTCCACAAACATCTGTGTGAACTCGCTCCAAGATTGCTCCAGCTCTATTGTCTCGATCCTAAAAGGAAGATTTCACATACTTACCCAAGGTACAACCTTTGCATGTATCCATCTACTCCAGTTTTCCCTTGGGAAGTCTGGTTGAAATCTGTTGCATGATCTTCAAGGCCCCATGGTGCAAGTGGCCCAATCTTCTATGCCATAGATCGCCAACATCTTGGCTCTGAACCAAATCTGCTTTGGAACTCAATGCATCACAGTCGTCTACCTCTAGCTTGTAGAGATTCTTTACTCAAATCCCAATCCTCTTGGTCTATCCAGTGCCTATATGCCTTAGGAATACCTTTCCTTTAGTAAAGACTACATCATAGCCTTTGTCTTCTAGGATAACGACAGACACAAGATTCTTCTTCAGACATGGTACATACTTTACATTAGTCAAGGTGCGAGGAGCTCCATGCTCCCTCTGAAACACCACCGTACCTTCACCTGAAACAAGGTACTTTCCATCATAGCCCATCTCGATCTGCATCTGGAGATCCTTCTCCTCCAAGGTACTGAAAAGATTCTTATCGTCGGTCATGTGGAATGAAGCTCCACTGTCCAGGTACCAAACACATCCCACCATCGATGAAACCATGCATGCGATGAGGGAGAAAACCAATTCAAACTGTGAGGCCAGTGCCTCACCATTTGATCCCTTTGAGGATCCCTTCTTGGATTTCTTCTATGGACAATTCGTAGCATAATGGCCACCTCGTGGCAATGAAAGCATCTCACTTTTGATTTGTCAATCTTCTTCCCACCATGGGAAGAACTGGATTTGGAATGGGACGCCTTCCCTTTCCCTTTCCTCGCTTTACTCGCTAAGGCTAGATTTTCTTCATCATCTTGCTTTGATGAAGATCCATCTCTGGTGCTTCTTCTTATCTCCTCTTGCATCAGATCTGACCAAAGTCGTTCCTAATCTGGCAGTTTCTCTCTTCCATTTACCGAATCTTGGTAACTATGCCAGCTCTTAGGAAGACCGAGGAGAGCAAGAGTCACCATGTCATCATCGGCTGTCGTGATCCCTACACTTCCAAGCTCATCCCTATAGGTGGTGAGCTTGTTCAGATATGTAGAGATCGTGTTTCCCTTTTCAAACTTGATTTTCTGAAGCTTGTCTTTAAGTGCCAGCTTTCTTTGATCGTTGTTGTTCTGATATAGATCTTTCAATGTTTTCCACATTGAAAACGATGTCTCCTTCCAATGGAGACTCGAGACTATGTGGTATCGAACTCCCTCCAGAAGGATTCTCCTCACTCTAGCCACACATTTATTCCGTTCCTCCAATTCTGTAGCATTAGCTGCTGCTGGCTTGGGGACTTCTTGATCAATGAAGTCCTTCAAACCATTGTCCTCTAATACTGCTTCCATGCGATCCTTCTAGGCTATATAATTCGAGCTGCCATCAAGGGCATACTCGAGTCTTAAACTGTTGAACGCCATTGGTGAAATTTGAGATGTGATAAGAATTCAAATTCTATAATCAGGAACTTCAAACTTCGAACTTCTCCCTTCTTTATATACTGTTCTCTCCTTTGATCACCTTTGCTCTGATACCATGTAGAATTTCTCACTGTAGATCAACAGATTATGTAATATACTAAAGCAAAATACTAGATCTACTTCTACAACAAACTTGCAGAAACTTAATCGATTTTGAGCAAGATCAAATAGAACACATATAACAGAGAATGAGAAAGCAATCACACATGAACACATAAGAATACTCTGGGGAAAGCCTCAGCTAAAAACCTTGATCTCTATAATATCATACAAGTGGAAATATGTCCGGATTACACAAAGCTTTAGCTCACAAGCTATCCAGCTCTCAGTACAATCCCTCAATGCTGCTCATAGACTGAATAGACACAAAATATGTCTTCCCTCAACCCTCCAAGCCTCCTATTTCCTTGCACAGTTTCTCCTGGGGTCCAATGCTGCCACCTGTGTGAATTGACCTCTCACACAACTCATCAAACTCAAAAGTAACTACGCAATATCCAAGGAATGAATTCCTTCTGCACGCAAGAGATATCCTCAATGGAATATTCCTGCAACTGATAGTACACTGTCCCATCATCTGATCTCAACTGGGTCTCTGATTGAACTGACATGCATGAGTTATTTATGAGAGAATATTCAATTATCTGAAGTGCAACAGTTACATGTATGCATGCATTAACTAACTAAACTCACAATCAGTTCCACAAACTATTGGATCTAATCTAACTGGACTTAACTCAGATAACTAAGCTAACTAATTACAACTCAAAGTACAACTCATCCTGACCTCCTTAATCAAGGGATAACTTCCTCAATCAAAAGGGAAGTTGTTGCATGTCTTCACATAGACTTAATGTTTGATTTTCTACAACTAATTAACTCAAGATGAATTAATTAATTATTTTACAAACAGCTGAAATCAAATTCGAATTTTAATTCTCAATTTTAGTTCAGGGACTAACTAAAATTGGAATGTATCCCAAGATGCTATTTATAGCAGTGCTATTTTTAGCACTTCTATTTTTATCATTTCTTGTTGCTATTTTCAACAACTTCCTTTGGCCAATACTTAGCCAAATTTCCAAGCCTCCAAGCTTCTAATTCTTTGCAAAATTCCTAGAGAATTAGCTTGTATTTAAAGGGAAATTCCTCATCCAAAACTACACAATTCAATGATGAGTTCTTGATTGCATGCACTATTGGTACAACTCAGAAAATTATACAACAAATAGTACATTGTCCTTGCAATCTAGTCTCAACCAGGTCTTTCTTAGAATCGACATGCATGAGTTTTTGATGAGGGAATCTTCAATTAACTGGAGTAGCACTAGTTGAGTGCACTGATGCATCAACTGACTATACTATTAGTTCCTCAAACAGTTTGGAACTAATTTAACTGGACTTAACTCAGTAAATTGAGTTAACTAATTACAACTCATACTTAACTCATCCTGGACCCCTATAATATAGGGAGAACATATACATGAGTTGAGAAAGACTTCTAACTCAAAATTCCTAAGTTAACTAAGTCAACTCACTCTAATTAACTATTACAAGTTGCTATGAGAATAAAATTCGATTTTAATTCTCAGTTTAATTCAAGGACAAATTAAATTGGAATTTTTGGATTCTATTTTTAACATTTCTTGTTGCTATTTTCAACAACTCGTGGTGTAAAGGTCACTGGTTCTAAACTTTGTGGGAAAAAATCTAACACTGTTAAATGTTGGTGTGACCTAGGCCAGGCACAATCCCTGGGTGATTTTGATGGCTTAGATATCTTAGTTCGTGGCTACCCAAACCATGACATACTAGTCATACTAACATACATAACCTGATAAACAAAAAAATATTATTTAATTTATAATAATTAAATATAATTTATTTTATTATAATTAATTAATATAAATATTAATTTAAAAATATTAAAAATAATTTAATTTATTAATTATTAATTAATTTTAATATTCTACATTCCGATAAAAAAATTTGCACATCTAAAAATTTAATGCTTCTGAAAATATGATAAAATCAAGATTATATAAATCTAAATTGATATAATCTAAATGCTTTATAATTCTTTTTCAAATACACTGTATTTTAAATAATAAAATATTACAATTTCCCAAAAACAAAACCACTAATTTCCATTTAAAATCCAAAAAAATCATCTCATCAACTAGAATTCAAAAGTACGAAGCTGAAAATCCAATCAAATTACATTGAATATACTCTAGCTAAATAAGTCTTAACCCAAGTTTGATTACCTTGACTCATTATTATGTGAAAGAGAAAGGGACCTCTCTTTCAGGGGTAACTTCTAAATCATAATTAGAAGAGGGTAATGTGGAGCATGCTATTATAAAATGGAAAAAATATATTTTTAAAAATTAAATTTAGAGGATTTTGAATTGAAAATCTTTACATAAAATTTTCTTGCCTAATGTATTTTACAATTAACCATTCTAAATTCAACAATAAAAAAAATAACATACAATTATTAAGAAAAATAAAATATAAACTAAATTTTAACTAGAATTTGGTTAATTAATAAACCTATTAGACTATGACTTTTCAAATTTATTTTATATTTTCCTTTTTTAGAAACAAGATAAAGCCATGTGAAGTCAAGATGTTTGGTGTAGGCTTCACTCACGTTCGTATCGAGGCCGTGGTCTTCGCACGCGGTCGATTCTCCACTTCTTTAATGACTAACGGATAGCCCCGCAATAAATGAAAACGATACCTTACTCGAGATAAATAGCAATCAATATTTAAATTCTAAAACATTCCAGATAAATAGCAATCAATAATTAAATTCTAAAACATTCCAGATAAATAGCAATCAATAATTAAATTTTAAAACATGGTATTTCCATTTTTATATTTAATAAAAATGAAAATTTATTTAATAATTTATTAAATTTATTTTAATAAATAATTACAATTTTTATTTTTTTTAAATTTATTGGGACTATATTTTCAACACGTCTAATATATTAATCATATCAGGAATTGAACTGGTGACTTCATATCAAAGAGTACTTTAACAGAACACCCAATCACCATCTATCCAAAACCAAGTGAACTAATTATAATTTATTTTAAAATTTAATATTTATAAATATTTTTTAATTTTTAATTTTTAACAATAATTTTTTTCCTTTACCATTATTATTTTTTAAATTTAATTTTAACATTATTATTATAAAAAAATCAAAAAATCAAATTCATAATTTTCAAACAATAACTTATTATAAATGACAATGTGTATGCACTAAATGCAAATTATGCTATCCCAATATAATATTCATTAATTAAAATTGAATAAATTCCATTTTAATGTTTATTATTTTTTCTAACAAAACCAAGTTTTATTATTATTTACTTTTTTTTTTCCTTTTTTAAATGAGAAAGAGTATCTGTATTAGGTTTAGTTCAACTTATAGATGAAACAACTTTTTTCACTGACTTCTATGATACAATTTCAAGCAAGATTGTGATTTTTTATTGTTTGAAATAGTTTTGTGAATGCATAAATGGATTCATCACCCAAAAAAAACCCTAGAGCAGTGGAATTGTGACTTTTTATTGTTTAAAATACTTTTGTGAATGCATAAATGGGTTCAACGCCCTAAAAAAACCCAAGGCAGTGGAATTCTACCATTTAAACAACTTAAACTCAAGTTTTTAAAAATCTTTTAAGGAATTTGGTTAAAATTAACCATAAAAGAATGCCTTGAAAAAAACGATTTCGTCTATAAGTTAGACTAAGCCTTTGTATTTTATAATTTTCAACAAATACATAAAGCATCAAAGAGGGGTTTTGTGGATGAATACCTTAAAAAATTGCCCCAACAAAACACAAAATTTAAGGAGTATATTTTTGTCAAATAGAAAGAGGGCTTTTGTAGGTGAATACTTTATTGCCCCAACAAAACACAATATTTACAACACATATTGTTATTAGGGAATTTTTTAATAGACTTCATCGTCATAAGGAAATTATAGCATGCATGATTTGACCATTAATCCTTAATTCCCATATCTCCAATTTATACCCCAATACTTGTGTGCTTTTGTGTTGAAGTCTCTTAAGGGCATGGAAATATGGTTTGGATGGTATATCTTGCACAATGTTCTTGATTCTTTTCATGACATTTTCCATAAATTTTTCCTTTGTGAGAAAGCCTTTAGCCACATGATGTAGGATTAGAAGATAATCTCCCATAACCATAACTGTGTCCATGTGATGTTCTTTGGTTAACAAAAGTCTTTGGTAGAGACAATATCTTTGCTTGATTATTTGTCATATTATCAAGATACTATGAGTACTTGAACACTTTGTCCTCCACAAAGTCATAGAGAACCCCTCCCCCTCTTGTTACCCTATCATCTATTCATTTTTAAAAGGAGTTGTCTTTAGTGCAACTTTTTGGACTTTCCCCGCTGTCGGAATTTGGTGGAACTATATATATGGATTCAACATTGTAAAAAACCCCTAGGGCTATATATGGATTCAACATTGTGAAAAACCCCTAGGGCTATATATGGATTCAACATTATGAAAAACCCCTAGGGCACTTGGATTCTGCAAGGTTACCCATCAAGGTTGTGACTTCAATAAATTCTTGCTGGATTTGAGAAAAATTAGACAAGAAAAAACCACCAAAAAAACTTCCAAAAATCAAAACAACTCATTTTTAAAATGATAAATTATAATTATTTAAAACTTTTAAATAAATTGAAAATTTTAAAAATAAATTTTATAATCCAATTTCATATTAATTAAAAAATGTAACTTTCAATTAAAACTAGCGAGGTTTATGAAAAAAATATTAAATATTTATTTTTCAACTTACTCTTTAATTAAATATATTTTGACTAAATCATAATTTATTTTTTTTGAAACTGCATGGGAGTACTCCTCGCTATCAAGGTGATCATTGATCCAGCTAACTCCTTGGGTTAACTAAATCATAATTAAATAAATATACACACAAGTTAATTTTGAAGTTTCTCATCCAAAATTGTGAAGATAATTTGGTGCATGTCAAGTATTAGATGTTTTTATACTTTTTCTTAAAGAACTTGCCATATAATTTATGTCTCTTAAAGGATTGCAATATAATTTAAGATAATATTGTAATTTTTTATTAATAAAAAAAGTATTTTTAAATGTATAAATATTTGTTTTGCCATTCACATTTTAAAATAATTTTTATATATTTCAAATAAAAATGAGAGACAAGAAAATTTTATTAGTTTTAAATTATACAAAATAAACAATTTTTATATAGTGGAATTTTTTTATAATTTAATAATCAAATCAGTGATTAAGACAACTACCACTACTACTATCTACGATGATTCATCACTATTCTAATGTATAATGTATAACCTTAAAATTAAAAGCAACACACCCTATTCTATTCTCCTTATAGAAGTGAGTCTTTCCCCTATCTAGAGCCTAGCTATGACTAGGCTTTTGTTGTATAAGCACAAACTCAATAACATAGGAGACCATAGACTTCCTAAGCTAACTTTAAATTCCAGCCAAAATCTCCTAAGGCTCAAACGAGGTTGGTATAAAGACACCAAGGCCTGGTTAAACCATTGGGAGATGGACGAGAATGTTGCATTGCAAAACATTAAAAACATTAAAAATATCGTTACTTCTAAGTTCAAAGAAAAAATCGTTACTTCTAAGTTCAAAGAAAAAATGTGGTGTGAGAAAGATTTAGTAGCTAAAAGAAAATTAAGATATTATAAGGAGGTCATCAACCCCACCATAGAAGATCAAAAGTATCTCTTTGTTTTAACTAGCTCAAAGAAGAAAATTAATAGAACGAACTCTCATGAGCTCCATAGTGAAACGGGTAGTTGGGCAGTTCCTAAAACACCATGGATGGAAAGACTAGAAAGGCTCTGCCATCTCTGAGAGAATGCCAACATCGAGGATGAAAATCACTTCTTTTTAGAGTGCCCCACGTACAACCACATTAGATCTCAGTTTCAAAATCTTTGTTGCAATACTGACCTTCCTAGCCTTTTAGGATGTCAAAATTATAGTAAGCTTGGGAGGCTTATCTCCAAGCTTTTTGAGCATAGGAATAAAATCTTAAATCAAACTAAATAATTCATTTCTTTAGGTCCGATAGACCAAAGTTTGGTCTCAGAGGACATTAACCATCATCATCATCATTATTTAAGGAAAACATTAACCATGATCATCATCATTATTTAAGAAAAACCATCAATCTAGAATTCGCTGGTGTTAGTCCATTAAAAGGCAAAAAGAAAAAAAATAAACAACTAATATTTACAATTTCAATAATTTCTAACCAAATATTAAATTGAATTAAATAAAAAGATATTAAAAAAACCAAATTAAAAGCCAATTAATTAAAGTATAAATTTTCTAATGCATTCAGACTTACATATTACTACTATCTACAATGACTCATCACTATTATTTAAAAAACACTATCGGAAAAAAACAAACCCAATAAACAATTAATATTTACAATTTTTAATGGTTCATTAAAAAGACAAAAGAGAAACCAACCAAATAAACAATTAATATTTACTCAATAATAATTTCAAATTAGATTAAAAATATATATAAAAAAATGGACCAAACCGAGAACGTTTAGAACCCAATTAATTAAAGTCTAAGTTAGATAAAAAAATACATAAAAAAAATGGACCAAACCGAGAACGTTTAGAACCCAATTAATTGAAGTGTAAGTGTAAGTTTTCCTGTGCATTCGGACTTGGGACCCCACAACTGACCATGATCCATTGCTTAGCGTCGAAGTTATGAATGCGGATAAATATGAAATTCACATGCTCGCCACCTCAAATCGATGGAAAACTTATATAAATCCTGACAGGGGTTGCAGAGATCTATCCCTCCCATTTCTAGCCAGAAGTCTCACATCTTCCCACCTCTGAAGCCATGGCAAGACCCCCGAAGCCCATTGATGTGGAGCTCACAATTCTTTCAGCTCGCGATCTGAAGAACGTGAATTGGCGACACGGCGACTTGCGCCCTTACGCCGTGGCGTGGGTCGATCCCGATTTCAAGGTCTCCAGCAGGGTCGATCCGCAGGGCGATACGAACCCGTCATGGGACGAGAAGCTCACGATTCCCGTAGGCAACAGGCCCCTGGAAGATGCCGAATTGACCATCGAAGTCGTGCACGAAAAGCCCTCGGAGGACACCAAACCGCTGGTTGGCACCACACGGATTTCGCTTTCCCAAGTCCTGGACGAAGTCGGATTCGAAGAAAAGCTGGAGAGGACCCTGAAGCTCAAACGCCCGTCCGGCCGTCCGCAAGGCAAGCTTGAAATTCTGATCCGTTTAAGAGAAAAGCGATGGCCGGAACCCCAGTACGCACAGCCCTACGGAACCAGAGGTTTCAATCCAAGCTATCCTGCTTACCCTTCTCAGCAATACCCATATGCCAATCCTTCCGCAGGGTATGCCAATCCGCCGGCAGGGTACCCTTACCCTTATCAGCCACCAAACCCTTACGCGCAGCCAAATCCTTATGGGCAACCAAATCCTTATGGGCAACCAAATCCTTATCAGGGATCAAACCCTAGTCCCTATGGGGGTTCGTATTATAACGAGGCTCCGCCTGTGGGATCTTCTTCGGGTGCTTATTCTGCAGCCACGGCACCCCCTGCGGCTTATTATGGGCAGCCTGAGAAGCCCAAGAGCAGCAAGTTTGGCATGGGCACTGGTCTGGCGGTTGGGGCCGTGGCAGGGGCTTTGGGAGGCTTGGCTTTGGGTGAGGTTGTTAACTACGAGGAGGATAAGATTGAAGACAGAGTTGCAGAGAGAGTAGAAGACAATTTAGGCTATGACGATGATTATGGCGGCGGGGATGATGATTATTAAGAATAGTAAGATATAGAGGACATAAATTGGAAATGTTTTTCTGATTTGTGTTTTCTGGTTCCTTAGCTGATTCTGCAGCTGATTAGTGTTTTTGCTAGAAGCAGATGTTGTGGTTGTTTTCGTTTCTTTTGGGGTGCAATTCTTCTGCATAACTTATGGAATAGTATTAGCTACTTATCCAGACAGTATTTGAAAGCATAGTGTAGTTTCTTTGAGGCTGATTTGGACCCAAATAAGAAATTACTCAAAAATATGAGTATATTGTGTGGAATAATGCTATGTCTGTCGAGTAATAAAGTTTTTTTCATCAAAATGGCAAATAACTGGGTTTGCCTACCTTATTCAATTCTTATACATCTTGATCTTCTTGCCGTCTGCTATCTTTACTAAGTTTTTAATCTGCCTCACAAATGCCATAATGTTTGGTTGAAAACGCTGAAATGGTTGAAGATCTTAAGATCATTTCATGCAAAGCACCTATTGCCGAGAGCTAGTTTTTAAGCATTTCCAGTTTTCTGTTTTTAAGAGAAACTGATGCTTATATCTCAGGTGATGTTTAGTTCTTATACATCTGGATCTTCTTGCCGTCTGCTATCTTTACTAAGTTTTTAATCTGCCTCACAAATGCCATAATGTTTGGTTGAAAACGCTGAAATGGTTGAAGATCTTAAGATCATTTCATGCAAAGCACCTATTGCCGAGAGCTAGTTTTTAAGCATTTCCAGTTTTCTGTTTTTAAGAGAAATGGATGCTTATATCTCTGAAGTGATGTTTAGTTCTTATACATCTTGATCTTCTTGCCGTCTGCTATCTTTACTAAGTTTTTAATCTGCCTCACAAATGCCATAATGTTTGGTTGAAAACGCTGAAATTGTTGAAGATCTTAAGATCATTTCATGCAAAGCATCTATTGCCGAGAGCTTGTTTTTAAGCATTTCCAGTTTTCTGTTTTTAAGAGAAACTGATGCTTATATCTCTGAAGTGATGTTTATGTTAGTGGAAGGGATGTACATGTAGATGAAATGACATTGTTCTGTAACTTGGGTGTTAAAGTTTGTGAGTGTAAGTATTGTTAATAAAATAAATAAAAAATGTATGAGGGGTAGATTAGTTGGTTTGTCTGGGGTTTAGTCTTCATTAGGTTACATATTCAAACCTCATGGGGTTGAGGATGGAAGTCACTTTGGGGGAATTAAACTTCCAAGGGGTGTTCAGATTGAGCTTTGTACAATGCTGGTGATAAGCATCCCATTTTGGATGGTCACAGGTTCAAACTTCATGGGGAAGGGTGGTAACAGATTCAAACTTCATTGGGAAGGGTTGAGGATGGAAGCCCCTTTTGGGAATTTAAACTTCCCAAGGGTGTTCAGGCTTGATTAAGCCTTGCACAATCCTTTTGTGGGTTGATCAGTGTTCTTCCATCTAATAAAAGGGCCAGCCCTACATAATCTTAATGATAAGCATCCCATTGTGGGTGGATTGGTGTTCTTCCATCCAATTAAAGGGCTAGACCCAGGATAAGCTCAGCCTGGTCTCAACAAAAAAATTAAAGAAAAGAAAGAAAAAGATTTCATATATTTTTATAAATTTCAATCTTTATCAAACAATATGGGATGGTGCAAAAAAAATTGAGATTTGCATATTGATATTTTTGCTTCCTTTCTTTAGAGCTTAAGATTCAGAGATTACATCCATCTTAATTTTAGATGTATCAAGTGCACCTTGGTGATAAACATCTCATTGTGGGTGGATTGGTGTTCTTCTATCCAATAAAAAAAAAAGCTAGCTCGGTTTAGTCAAAAAAAAGTTTTCATATATTTTTATAAAGATTGAATTTCAATCTTTATGAAACATTATATAATGTTGAAAAAAATTGAGATTTACATACTGATATTTTTAGCTTCCTCGAAAGCTTAAGATTCAAGATTACATCCATCTTAATTTCCAGAAAGAAAAACGTTAGTGTTGTATATGAAAATGTTATTCAATTAGTTACTGATTATACGATGAGTTCATTAGTCCATATTCCTAGTATATCAATATTATTGTTTCTTTTTATTGTATTGATTCATTAGTCCATATTCTTAGTATATCAATATTATTGTTTCTTTCTATTGTATTGATTTTATATAAATTATATTTAGTTTGAATATTGTGATTGATTTTTTTTTTAATTGAGAGGACTTACGATCAGTTCTCATCATGTTACACCTCTACCTTATATTATGTGAAGACTTACGATCAACTGCATCATTTAAGTGCATTCAATATAACTTTTTCCTTGCCTATTGATACCAGTATTGACTCTGAGTAAAGCAATAGCATGTGAGTATTTATATTTAATAAAAAGTAGTAAGATGAGTTTGATTTACAGAAGTAATTTACTCTGATTATGAGTTCTATCTCTGAAATAAATCAAGAAATTGTTATGATCTATCTGGTAATGCAGTGGTTAATTTCGAGACATTTGTTTTGCTACCAACTCAAAGATTAGATGTTACTCTTGTGTAGCATAACTTGACCGGCATTCTGATTTTAAAGATTCTGATATATTCTCTGGATGGAAATATAGGATGGGTATGCACTGTCATACAAAATACCAGCTAGCTTTTCAGCTGTGCCATTTGATTTATTACACCAGACAGTCGGGCATTAGGCTGATTTGGCAGATCTGCATTTGCATCCTAATTTACGTTTTCATCTGTTTTCTGAATGCTAGGAAAAAATAATAAGCTTTCTGTTTCTGAATACATGATTAGGGGAGCATAACGCTTACAGCGAGTTTGTTTTACTTCAGTTTGTTAGGGTAAAAGCTGCGAAATATTCTTATGCTGTGGTATTGTTCTGCGTTGAAATATACATGGATAACATATTTTTAAAAACCTAATCACAGTTATTTCTTAATTTGTTATTGAAAATCCTAATTATAAAGAAGGTATTTATATATCTAAACGATGTCATTCTCACTTCTGGAGATGTAAATTGAATTTTTTTATACCCTGTATGCCATGTAGAATGAAATTCACAATCCCAAGGTTCTTTTGCTGCCAAAAAGGAAATCTTCCATGTAAAATGAATGAGGGGAGAGGTGGTCATAGAACATTTTCTTTTACCAAAAAGGAATTTTCCATGTAAAAGCAATGAGGGGAGAGATGGTCACAGAATGTCTTTCCTGGAATCTAATGTCGCTTTGGCCTTTTGGCCAAAACCAAATCAAACTGCTCTCGTGATTTTGGCCTTTAACATAAAATGCATTGAAAAAATAATTACCACCTCAAATTGCAAGGACCTTGCAGAAGGAATGTAACAAAGATGAATATTTCGATTCTAAAGGAGATTTTTGAATTGTTTTGACCTGATAAATTTAAGTAGGACAAATAAGACCTTGGCTTGCACATTTTGTTTAGCTCGGTAGATATAGTTAAGTTTTATTTGAGCCAGTTGTATGCTATACCAAGTCCTAGCATTTCGGAACAGTGTTGTGCCAAGTTATATGCTATACCTAAGTCTTCGCATTCCCGGATGGTGTTGTGCCAAGAGACATGTGACTCGATTGATATTCCTTATTGAGAAATTTCTATAGTGCATGGCCAACTCCATTTCTGTTTCGTATAATTGTTGTAGAAATTGTATAGACGAAGTAATCTTCACCAAGAAATTTGTATTTTATGTGATTCATGAATTTCATCTTATTTTAATGAGGTCATAGATTTATGATATTGCAAAGGGTTATATTGAGAAAGGGTGGGGGTGAGAGGCGACGGAGGGGTGCATCAGTGAAACATTGATTGGATCATCATTAACCAATTTTTACTTTTCATTAAATCATTAGTCTATCCATATATAAGCCACTGATCAAAACTCAATACATGAAAAAAATCTCAAACCACGAGAGCATCACAATCATAACACATGGACACTAGGGATTTTAGGTGGAAACCCATTAAGGGAGAAAACCACCATGCTTCTTCTTCTCTTAATCTTTAATCATTACATCATACACTGACACCCACGAACGTGCAAGCATTGATTTGCAAGGCAATGACCTCAATTTCGTGCGAGCACCCACTCGCTCCAGGGAATTAATTGATTGAAGCACTTAATTGATTGAAGCACCCACTCGACTAGGCAATTCCCTAATGGAAGCACCCACTTCCACAACAATACACAGATCTCGATCCGCTGAATGCATTGACCCCCAAATAGTTTCTCAAGCACTCTCTAACCAACAAGCCACTACTCCTAGCGAGCCATGATTTGCTTGAAGGCACCGACCTTACGAATAACCATTGTGGACCACGTTTTCATACATTTTCATTCTGGATCCATTCACACTCTCTGTCATTAGCGTTAATTAACACAAATTCTCTTGCAATGTCGTTCTTCAATACAAACCTCTTCTCAACAATATACTATCATCTGTAACTCACTAGCAATACTCACTCTGTGTCTAGCAACACATTCATTCTGTCATCATCAACACACTCATGCAACACTCTTTAATCTATCACACAACCGCAAACAACATTCACCGGCGTTGGTCAACATTCACTGGCTTTGGTCAACATTCACCGGCTTTGGTCAAATAAACTCAACATAACACATCATCAAGCTTAGCGGTGGCAACATATTAACAACGTCAATCTCCAACAGATAATGAGACTCAACAATAACACCTACAGAAAGCAACCCTTTGATCTCTTCAACAAGTGCAATTCAAAGAGGCACAATAGCAAGACATAACCCATATATATACAATAAGGGTTTGCACAATTCCAGTCCTATTATAATATACTTTGATCATGCCCTGTAACTAAATTTATGCACATATAAGGCATAAATTCATGTTCAAGCATTCCAACACAACACTCAGCTCATACTCTTATCTCTGCATTAGACCTCGATTCACCATAATGATCATTGCTTGGATGCAATCCACATTGGATTTCACGTGCACAAATCTTTCCGCCCATTCCACTAAATCACAGCACACCAGGTCGCAAGACAGGCCAGAATAGAGGATATTGGACCTTCTACTCATAACTATACAATACACAGTGCTAGATCGATTAGCACTTGCACTCTTCATACTGCCAATGCATTACATCATGAATGCTCCTTAACCCGCTGCTTCACATCAGAGCAGACCAACTTGCACCACCAGGCTTGTGCACTAGATCAATCATTGCTCACTCAAAATAATTCCTCATGCATTGATGCTCCAAGATTGGTCTCAATGCAGAGTCATGCTCCATATGAACCCTGAATGCACTCGAGCTTGGATGTAGACATGTACCACCACTACAATATTATTTTATTCTCTTTGATTGCTAGACCAAATCGATTGCTCTTTCCTTACCTATGAAACACCTCTAGATCACAACCTACTATCTGCTTATACCAGTGTTCCACGGGGACACGTCCCCAGGGTCGGCTGCACGCACTCCACGCACTCGGGACAGGGGGACGTCCGGGGAAACGTTTTCCCACGTCCCCCTTTTGGGGAGACGCAGGGAGTCGCGTCCCCCACACTGGGGAAACGTCCCCCCTTGCGTCTCCCCAAAAGGGGGACGCTTGGGCATCCCCCCTCAATATGGGCCATGCGTCCCCCATTAAATTTGCTTGTAAACAATGATTTATGACAGGGAAAACCTAGTATTTGACCATATTTCCCTACTAATGCTATGCAATTCATGCTATTCAAGTAAAAGTGACATTCTCCTTTATCTTTCATTTTCATCCTTTTACTTAAATTTTTAACATTACCATGAAATGACTCAGGATGGTTGAGAGTGGTTCCGATCTCATTGGATTTCATATGGAGAAAGTAGAATTTTAGATTTCACTCAAAATCCAGCAGACTTAACAGTTTTTCAGGAATTCAGGATTCAATGATTGCAATGTTTCCATTGCATTTTGTCATGTACAAGGGTATGAAATTTGTATTTAATGAAGAGCACCAAGCCTTCTTTGTACTTTAGAGTGACTTTTAGACCCATCACTCCATTGTTTTTGAGTTTTAGTTATATCAATTTACTATTCCAATATTCAGATTTCAGTGTCTATTATAGTCTATTTTGCTTAGTATTAATTAGATTCTAGAATGATGAAAGATGAATTCTAATTTTAAATCAATTTAGAATCTAGAATTATGAATGATGAATTTAATTTTTAAATCAATGTAGATTCTAGAATGGTGAATAATGAATAATGAATATGGATTGGAGTATTTCATTATTGAATCTTGTGGTCTATGGATGAATCATGTATGTATTAGGAAGGATGATGAATATGGATCAATGTATTTCATTATTTAATTCAATTATGTATGTATCATTGTATTTATGGTTTCATTATTGAATATGAATTTGAAATATATATATATATATATTAAAAAGGAAAAAAATATATATGCCCCGACGTCCCCCCATCCCCCCCTAAATTTCCCTAAAATTTGAGGGTACTCCCACACGTCCCCCTTGTGCGTCTCCCCGTCCTGGAGTCTTGGTGGAACATTGGCTTATACCTATCACACTTGTTTTCTTTTACCGATGATAACTGAAGCTAAACAAACCATTGAGCCCCTACTCTGACTAGTTGAATACCGAAATTGCAGACCCATGTAGACTCAAACATAGATCTCATCTACACACTTCAATTACACACTCGAACAATCAATACTAGACCAAATCAGATTGCTCACTTAACGTTGGCTCGATCAAAGCATCTCAATGTTGACTCAATCGAAGCATCACAAACTTTATCAACACCGTGGGAAATTCCATGGGAAAAAACATGTAGTTGGCTTGTGGTATTTTTATTGTCATGCAAATGATCATACACATGCTTTGCCTAAAGGAAATCCGTGTATATACACGCTTTGCTCACACACAAGCCGAGTACAGATTGCAAACTTAGGTTGTCTGCGAGCATTTCCACTTAGACTCCGAGCACTTCATCAATAGGTGAATAATGAATAATGAATATGGATTGGAGTATTTCATTATTGAATCTTGTGGTCTATGGATGAATCATGTATGTATTAGTAAGGATGATGAATATGGATCAATGTATTTCATTATTTAATTCAATTATGTATGTATCATTGTATTTATGCTTTCATTATTGAATATGAATTTGAAATATATATATATATATATATATTAAAAAGGAAAAAAATATATATGCCCCGACGTCCCCCCATCCCCCCCTAAATTTCCCTAAAATTTGAGGGTACTCCCACACGTCCCCCTTGTGCGTCTCCCCGTCCTGGAGTCTTGGTGGAACATTGGCTTATACCTATCACACTTGTTTTCTTTTACCGATGATAACTGAAGCTAAACAAACCATCGAGCCCCTACTTTGACTAGTTCAATACCGAAATTGCAGACCCATGTAGACTCGAACATAGATCACATCTACACACTCGAACAATCAATACTAGACCAAATCAGATTGCTCACTCAACGTTGGCTCGATCAAAGCATCTCAATGTTGACTCAATCGAAGCATCACAGAGTTTATCAACACCATGGGAAATTCCATGGGAAAAAACATGTAGTTGGCTTGTGGTATTTTTATTGTCATGCACATGATCATACACACACTTTGCTCACACACAAGCCGAGTACAGATTGCAAACTTAGGTTGTCTGCGAGCATTTCCACTTAGACTCCGAGCACTTCATCAATAGGGCTTCATGACATTAACTTCAACACAAAACTTGCAAACTTGACATTTGAGGGTTGACATCAAAACCAACCAAACAAAGTTGCCACCAACAATCTACCTGGTTGACATTGATAACAACCTCTTGCAAAAGCTAGGCTGTCTGATTTTTCTCTCCCCCTTTGACATCAATGGAAAATGACACGTAACTATTTGAATACTATGTTGAAATTTGATAACTAAAAAAATAGCTCCCTGCAATCCCAACCCGATTATAATTTCATGTTATCACTCATTCAGTTAAATGTCCTTTCCCATAAACATACATTCAACATATAGAATTTTGAAAACAAAAATTTCAGATTAAAACACGAGGCTGTCAACACACGTTGAAAATAAATATGGACATGACTAGCAACACACAAAAATACATAGATTTTTGGTCAACTTAGACCCAGACAAAACCCTTTCAATCTTCTCTGGAGGAAACTTGTTAGAGAGCCCTTCAATTTATTTATCGTTTAAGTTTAGGAAAAATACATTTGCAGATAAAACAGAACAACAAAATACAACTTATTTCTTCTGCCCAAAACTCCTTGAAAACCATGCCCACTTTACCTCAATTTTTGTGCCCACTTGAAGTTGAAAATGCACTGTACGGATTTCTATACCACTGTATGGACTGTACGGATTTTTTTTTTTTCATTTTTTTTTCAAAAACTTCTCTCGAACGATGTGTAGCTCACAACATTCCATGTTGTTCATATTGTACTTTCTGTTGTCTTCTATGCCTTGATTTCCATGCTCAACTTTGCCTAGAAATCACTCCGTCAACATGCTGCAACAAATTTCTCCTTGAGGACTTTTCTTCAGCGCTCAGCCTCATTTTTCCAATCTATTCATAAAGAATTAATGCAGTGTCTTTTTCCCCCTTTTGTTTTCCTAAATGATTTTTGGGCAACCTTAATATCTAATAGTTCAGATTCATTTAGATTAAGGGATGAGAATAAATGTGCGTTTAATTTTCACTTTCTATTTTTTAATTCACTCATTAAATAAAGTACTTACATTGTACTTTATGTCTAAAATCACTCTTCACTTTATAATTTAACATTGATTTTACCACTTATAAAGTCACTTTTACTTTATAAAGTTACACTCGCAAAAATAATTATTTTGGACAATTTTCCCTAGGTAGAGACTAATCCATGCGAAAGCATAAGTAGAGACTAATCAATGCAAAAGCATTTGTCCAAGGTACATTAAAAATAAACACTCCCTCTTACCGAGGAAAGTGTTTCTCACCACACTCATTTTGTCTCTGAAATGGACATGCTTGTCTCTTTGCAAGGACTTCGTGAGAACATCGGTGACCTACTCATATGTTGATATATACTCCAGGTTCACTACCCCCTTTTGAACATAGTTCTTGATGAAACGATATCTGATGTCAATGTGTTTTGACCTGTCATGAAACACTGGATTTTCCGCGAGTTTAATGCAACTCTGATTATCATAGTGAATAACTGCCGGTCTCAACTCCTGATCAAATAGGCCATACAACAACTTGTGAAGCCAAATGGCCTCACAACTTCCCTGGCTAGTAGCGATATACTTAGCGTCAGAAGACCTCAAAGCCACTGAGTTTTTCTTTTGACTGAACCATGACACAATTGTCGAAACCAATATGAAGAAACCCCCTGAAATTCTTTTCCTGTCAGAAGCACAACCTACCAAATTTGAATCTGTATAACCTGCCAACTTCACTCCATCTCTCCACCTATAGTCCAGACCATAATCAACAGTGCCCTGCACATAGTGAAGAGTGTGCTTTGTAGTTTCCCTATGCACCTTCCTGGGCTCAACCATGAACTGGCTAAGTGTGTTCACTGCGAAGCATATATCTGGGCTAGTGTTGACCAAATACATCAAGGACCCAATAAGTTGCTTATACAATCTGGGATCCACCAAACTAGAATTTGAAGCATGAAGCTTCTTCCAGTTGGTGACCACAGGTGTAGACATCGTTCTACAGTTTGCCATGTGAAATTTTCTCAACACATCCATAACATATTGCCCCTGCCCTAGAAAGATATGCCCCTCCTACCACACCTCAAGCCCCAAAAAGTAATACATCAGCCCAATGTCCTTCATCTCAAACTCCATAGCAAGATCCTCCTTGCAACCACTAATCAGTCTCTTTTCCTTAGTAATGAACAAGTCATCAACATACAACACAAGAATGAACAGATCATCCTTTACAACAATGTAGCATAGGTTCAGATCTACATCACTCTTTGTGAAACCCATCAGCTGCAATTAAGTATCAATCCTCGAATACCAAGCTCTCAGAGCTTTCTAAAGTCTGTAAAGTACTCGCCTCAACCGGCATACATGGGTCTCCCGCTCAAGTACCTCAAATCCTTGTGGTTGCTCGATGTACCCCTGTAAACAGAACTGTCATGCATTCTGTCACATCTGATAGCTCTCCTGTAGATTCATCTAGTTACCATATACAAGTGAGTTGTTCTGCTATAAGTGGGTTGCCATCAAGTATAACACATGTATCATAATGCCAACAATCTCCCCCTTTGGACTTGATGGCAACCATGTTGGTGTTAATTACTGCACGCTGTAGAAACTGTTAGAGATAACAACACCAAAATATTCTCCCCCTTTGACATCAAGGGAAAAGGGTGGACCAAGATATTCACCCCCTTGATATGAAGAATGTCATATCTGAACAGTTGAATATAAACCTTAATCATGCTCCCCCTAGGCAGATGCTGAATTCTCTGATTAGACTCCTTTGTGCATGTTTTAATATGCTGTGATGCACTAATCGTCCATGCTCGCCTTGAGCACATGCAGAGTCTGCAAAAATATTTTCCAAAAGAATAACATGACTCTATAACTCAATTATGTGAGTTTGACCTTCCTATCACTAATAACTCATACATACGTCAATCTTCCAACCAAGTGGGGATATACCAATTGTTTATAATCATTGAAATATAGAAATTATTACATCATCCTTCCCATGCATAGTGGGGGTACAAATTACATCATATGACCAAAAAGGACTCATTAAAAGACTATCACAGACAGAGACATTATTACGTCATGGGCCTTTACATGACCTTTACATCAAATGATATACATGACATTTTTAACAAAGACCAAAGACCTAAAGAAGACCATGATAGTCATCAACAACTATCATACACCATTTATGATCTGCATCATAAGCCTCTGTCAGCAACATCTAGACCAACAACCTGTATATGTCCATCATCAATGAATATTATCAACTTGTGACAAAGTATGTCGTATATAGATATCAACTCATCCTCTTGACCTTATCAAGATCTTGCTCTGTTTTCTTAGTAAAAAGAGCCTTATCATATGTCATATCAATGAATCAATTAAGCATATGTCATATCTCTAGGTAGTAACACAAGATCATTCACATCATATCATATGTATGTGAAAATACCATAGTCATCATCTATGATCATAACATCATCATCAAGAACCGCATGATCTTTCCATAAGAACTCTCAATATATCAACCATGTATCATCACTGGGGAATATCTCACATCCGATAAGCATCAACCATGATAGTCAATATATGTGAGTATCAACCTATCGTCATAAGGTAAGAATTCATCATCATTATGTGACTAAGTAAGCCACGTCTCTGAATATCCATTTCTTCAAATAGCTATGTCTTCATGAAACCTACAATAACACCATTCTCTTGGCTAACCAACAATATTTATCAATATGAAACTTAAGTAATCATCCATGTATCAACATAATGTGTATCCATCAATTATGTATCTAGCAAACCATGAGCACATGGTCATTTATCACGCTTTATTGATAACATCAATAGCAACAATCCTCAACGATGTGAGTGTTAGGGTTCCACCCTAACCCCCTTATTTATGTAATAGGATCGAGTCATAGTTATAGTTAAGTAAAGAGTCAATAAAGCCCATATTAATAATTGTAAGTGGTTAACTCGCATTTAATGAAGGGACCACAATTAGTTGCAAATGGGCCATGGTATTAGATAGATGGTATTAATAAGAACCATGGTATTTCCCCATGGTATCGCATGTATGAACCCTATATAAAGGAGAGAGACTCCCTTCGAGGAGCATAGTCTCTTATTTTGTAATCGAGCTTTGCTCTATTGGAGGTTGCCCACTTGAAGAGGCAAGTGAACATTGCTTTCTGAATAATAAAATACTTGCTATTATTTTTCGTTTCTCTATGTTCTGGGTATATTTTTTTCGCATATTTGGTATTCTGGTATCGTCTTGCAGGTTAAGAGCATAATAAGTGGTATCAGAGCGCTTTCCAGGGCCGGTGGGATCTCTAATTTTTAGCAAATTTGTTTTTTGGCTACAGACGTGTTTCAGCATCTTTAAACCACAGGATCTGTCGTTGAGCGCATAAACCTGTGGATTTGGTGAGGCATGCACGTAGGAAATACAAGAGTTTGTCACACTTATTGGACTCCCTTGTAACCCTTGTGGGTACCCCTTCGAGTAGTAGCGCATTAGACATAATCGCGCACGGATTGTCTTCCAAGTACCCTCTAGGTATATCGGAAGCCCCCTAGCTCCCTTGAAACCTCGCCATAGATAAATCGTCGGCCGTCTTGCTGCTACAATACACCGAGAATAGCACTCGGGGAGATTACTCACCTGTACGATAGGGTAGTCGGGTTGTATGGCTAAGGGTGCAGTTCATTCTCCTTGGTTAGTGCTCTGAAAAATTGAGCCGAATATTACTGTCAGACCCTTATGTATATTGCGATCTGTAGCACCTGACACTCCTGGAGACCATAGTTCCCTTCTCTATCTCTGGATCATGCATAATCTTTTCCAGATCAGATCTCGCAAGTGGGGTTTTGTCGCAGCAGCAGTAGCAATCAGTTCCGTCATTCAGAGCTATCAGAACAATCATTCGGATCTATTAGATCCATCAGATGTGCAGCAGCTATCAGTTCCATCGTTCAAATCTATTAGATCAGCCATTCAGATCTCTCAAATCCATCAGATCCGCCATCCAGATCTGAGTAGTTGTGTGGGTTTCTATCCCTGGGTGTGATTTTCGCAGGACTTTTGGCAGCATTGACATTTCTGGGATTCGTCCACTGCAGTGTTCCTAAGCAAGGAGTAAAACTCCATTAAAAAAACTCTGAGACCTCCTGGGGTGCTTATTGGTAATTTAGCCCATAAGAATCAGGACGACGAGCTGAGCAAGGTGGTACCATTCAATTGTTAGTGCCAAAAAATTCAGGCGGTCCCAAATTTCAAGTAAATCGGCTCGGTGCATGGTACAAACTAGAGCTCAAGCTATGGTGAATGAGAGGATGGACAACCTTGAATCAACCTTGAAAGAGGTCGTGTCACAGCTGAAGGATTTAACTGCAACACTCTCTAAGGGCAAGGTGGAGGCATGCAAGGAGGCATATATTGGAAATGAAAACAGTGATGGTGAGTCTAGCCAGTGTCTTCGCCTCTTTGGCACCCACCAACAATCCCATCTGTGACCACCAAAGCTAGACATGTATAAATTTTATGGCTCTCACTCGTCCACATGGATAGCACAAATGGAGCAATATTTCACACTAAATTACATCCTGGATAATGCGACTCAGCTTAGTGTGGGTATCATGTACTTGGACAATGAAAGATGTCAATGGTGGCAATGGAATCAACGTTGCTATGGAAGGCCCTTGACGTGGGAGACATTCAGAAAAGCTCTTATGGATCACTTTGACCATGAATCTAACTTTTTGGGCCGTCTCACTAAGCTCAGACAGATAAGAACAGTGAATGAATATATTGCAGCCTTTGAAGCCTTAGCTTTCCGCACTGGAGGTCCACACGATGAGTTCTACACGAAATGTTTTGTCAGTGGTCTCAAAGGAGCCATACAAGCCCACGTCTGACTGCACCACCCTAGCTCATGGCTGCATGTTTGCAGGATTTGTCGTGAAGTCGAACGTGCGTTGGTGGCCCAGTGCAATCGCCCAAATTTCATCACCAAGGGTCGTCCCCCACAGGCTCAAAGCACTACCCAGACACTCAAGGTTGAAAAGGTGTCACCAGAAAAAATGGCGGAAAGAAGAAAGCAAGGATTATGTTACTACTGTGATGAGAAATAATCCCCCGGGCATAAATGAAAGGAGCCCAAATTTTTTCAAATTGATGCCATTGATCACAGTGCATCGGAGGAAGCCACACTACTTGAGCAACCAGAGGAGGAAGAAGAGGACAAACAACAGGACAATGTACCTAAAGAACCAGTTATCTTGCTACATGGTTTGGCAGGGATTTTTTTGCCTTGAACTCTCAAAATCATAGGTTTTATTAAGCATTGCCTAGTAGTAGTCTTGATTGATAGTGGAAGTACACATAATTTTATCCATCAAAGAGTCGCGGAAGTAGTGCATTTTTTTGTTCGAGAAGTTCCTAACTTCCAGGTCCAAATTGCTGATGGGGGAACAATGAAATGTGAAGGCCGCTGTGAAAATGTTAAACTTCAAATGGGGGATTATTAATTAAAGACCCACATGTTTGCCATACACATGGGAGGGTGCGATATTGTCCTCGGTGCTGAATGGCTTCGCACACTTGGCCCAATCACAATGGATTTCCAGGAGTTATATATGAGTTTTAAGCAGAACAGCCACACACATACCCTCCATGGACTCCAAGTGGGAGCTCCCTATATTATCAGCTCACTTCAGATGGAAAAATTGTTAAAAAAGGGCCACCATGGAGTTATAGCTCAATTTAATGCCATCTAGGCCTGTGAACCTAATCTTGTTCATATTCATCTTGAGATGCAATAGATCTTAAACAACCATCTGCCAGTCTTTGACAAGCCTCATGGGATTCCACCCTTGAGAGGGGAACATGATCATAGCATTACTTTGGTACCAGGGGCCCAACCACCAAATGTGCGCCCATATAGATATATGTTTGCTGAAAAGAATGAAATAGAAAAAATAATCAAGGAACTCTTGGAAGCAGGTGTCATTTGTCCCAGCGTCAGTGCTTATTCATCACCGGCGGTCATGGTGCTCAAGAAAGATGGGGAATGGCATATGTGTCCAGACTTTAGGGCCCTTAATAAGTTGTCAAAGATAAATTTCCCATCCCGGTTGTTGATGATTTGCTGGATGAACTAAATGGGGCTCAATTCTTTACTAAGCTTGACCTTCGCTCAGGCTACCACCAAATTCACATGAAAGAAGTAGACATTCCAAACACTGCTTTCCGAACTCATGAAGGCCATTATGAGTTGCTGGTCATGCCATTCGGTCTTTGTAATGCCCCATCCACTTTTCAGAGCCTTATGCACCACCTGCTCAAACCATATCTCAGAAAATTTGTCCTTGTTTTCTTTGATGACATCCTCATCTACAGTAGCACCTGGGCCACACATCTTCAGCATGTAGATCTGCTCTTGCAACTGCTCCACAAGCATAAATTATTTGTCAAGATGTCCAAGTGTTCTTTTGGCATGGAACAAGTTGAGTATTTGGGCCACATTGTGGGGCGTGAAGGTGTCAGGGTGGACCCCAAAAAGATCAAGGCAATGTAGGATTGGCCTCAACCTAAGACATTGAAGAGCTTAAGAGGACTTTTGGGTCTCACAAGCTACTATCGCAAATTTCTCTGCAATTATGGTCGCATTGCTAGGCCCCTCACTAAACTCCTCAAGAAAAATTCATTCCTCTAGAATGATGAAGCACAATGGTGCTTTACAGCTCTCAAACATGCCATGTGTTCCACTCCAGTTTTAGCACTACCCGACTTCATCAAATCTTTCGTGATTGAATGTGATGCTTTGGGTATGGGTATAGGGGCGGTCTTAATGTAGGAAGGTCAACCCTTGGCCTTCACGAGCCAACAATTAAGTGGGAAGAATCTGGGAAAATCTACCTATGAGAAGGAGATGATGGCCATCTTACATGCAGTAGATACCTGACGACCATACTTATTAGGGCGACGTTTCCAAATCCACACAGACCATCAAAGCCTTAAATATTTTTTGTAGCAACACCTATCCTCACCACAACAAAATAAATGGCTTGCCAAAATGCTAGGATATGATTATGAAATAGTTTATAAGAAATGGCGCGAAAATATTGTAGCAGATGCGTTATCCTGCGAATTTGAGGAGGAAAGTACCCTACTCGCAATTTCTCTTCCCATTCCAGAATGGATTGAAAAGGCTCGCAAGGAATGGTTTTCACATCCCTGGCTCTCCCAAATCATTAATCAATTGTAGGCGGATCCAAATTCCACAACGGGCTACTCGTGGCAGGATGAGATTCTTCGCTACAAGGACAAAGTCATAATATCACTAACATCCACCCTCAAAAGCCGCATTTTGGCGAAGTTGCACTCATCTCCCACTATAGGACATTCAGGTTTTCAGAAGACGTATGCTTGCACTTGAAGATATTTTTTTTGGACAGGCATGAAAAAGGACATTCTTACTTTTGTAGCTAAATGCAACCTTTGTCAGCGCCACAAAGGAGAAACAATGAAATCCCCAGGTACATTACAGCGATTGCCCATTCTAGCCTCAATCTGGACAGACGTTTCTATGGATTTCATTACGGGTCTTCCAAAGTCAGGAAACAAGTCAGTGATCATGGTGGTTGTGGACAAACTTTCTAAGTATGCTCATTTTTGCGCCCTACCCCACCTTTTTACACCGACTTTGGTCGCTCAATCTTTCATGGATCAGATCTTCAAATTGCATGGCATGCCCACTTCCATTGTGTCTGATCGTGACCTGGTCTTCACCAGTGACTTTTAGTAGGAACTCTTCCAGCTACAAGGTACCCAACTACAACTCAGTACTTCCTATCATCCACAAACTGATGGTCAAACTGAAGCAGTCAACAAATCTCTGGAAACAAACCTTAGGTGTTTCACTTCAGAAAAGCAACATCTCTGGGTACAGTGGTTACCTCTAGCTGAATGGTGGTATAACACCAACTATCATACCACCACCAAAATGACTCCATATGAAGCAGTTTATGGTCAACTCCCTCCTTCCCCTGCTTCTTATATCAAGGGATGCTCAAAGGTACAAGCGGTGGATCAACTCCTACAGAACCGCATAACCATGCTGGCCCACCTTAGAGAGAATCTTCATCAAGCGCAAAACCGCATGAAGCAACAGGTAGATCAACATCGCTCAGAATGCCAATTTCAAGAAGGGGATCAGGTATTTTTGAAGTTGCAACCATATAAGCAAACATCACTCAAAGACAAGGGTTGTCAGAAACTATCTCCAAAATTCTATGGACTGTATCAAGTACTTCAGCGCATTGGAGAAGTTGCCTACAAGCTAGATTTGCCACCCACTACAAAAATCCATCCAGTTTTTCATGTCTCATGCCTCAAGAAAGTGATTCGGACTAATTGCAGAATTCAAACCAGTCTATCTGAACTGGATGAAGAAGGGTCAATCTGGCTCCAACCTGAACAAGTCCTTGATACACAAGAAAGGCACCTGCGTGGTTGCATGATCAAGAAAGTCCTCTTCAAGTGGAAAGACACCTCTCCGAAATATGCAACCTGGGAACCAACCACTATTCTTCAGCGGTTTTTGCAGCTTCAGCCTTGAGGACAATGCTATTCTTATGGGGGAGGGCATGTTAGGGTCCCATGCTAACCCCCTTATTTATGTAATAGGATCGAGTCATAGTTATAATTAAGTAAAGAGTCAATAAAGCCCATATTAATAATTGTAAGTGGTTAACCCACATTTAATGAAGGGACCACAGTTAGTTGCAAATGGGCCATGGTATTAGATAGATGGTATTAATAAGAACTATAGTATTTCCCTATGGTATTGCATGTATGAATCCTATATAAAGGAGAGAGACTCCCTTCAAGGAGCATCGTGTCTTATTTTGTAATCGAGCTCTTCTCTATTGGAGGTTGTCCCCTCGAAGAGGCAAGTGAACATTGCTTTTTGAATAATAAAATACTTGCTGTTATTTCTCATTTTTCTATGTTCTAGGTATAGTTCTTCGCATATTTGGTATTTTGGTATCGTCTGCAGGTTAAGAGCATAACAATGAGAGCCAAGAACAATATGAATCCTGCATCATAACTGCACCATATGAATTTTATGCATGTTTGAAGGCATGATGACACCAATATAAAAGAAATGAGTGGCTCATCATCAAATAATGAAGTTGTGTACTCAAGATTTGTACTTCTCCTTGACCTTATGAAGATCACCATGTAAGTAACATATATGTACTATATGCATCATTAGAAAGTCATCCACAATCACCCATAAATATGAATAACAACTACGTAACCCCAAACAATACAAGTATCATATGAGATTTCATCATGGGCAACTCATAATCGTAACATAGCATGATGTATCATTTTAACACTTTAGCCACATAAGCATCATCACCATTGATAAGAATCATTAGGTACCAAAGACTTCTAAACATAATGCCAACAATGCATTATTATAAGTATATGCTCCCCTTGAACCTGTGCCAACTGTTCATTGTCATATCTGATCATTGCAAATATCAATAAGAATCATCAAGGCATCATCATAAATCAGATATACATCAACTTTTTAACAACGTATGAGGACCAACACATTTCCACATATCATCAGCAAATGGTAACCATCATCAAACATAGTATATAGTTGACTGAACCATATCAGACCCCTTTTCCTGAGTTTGTCCCGTTGCTTTTTTCTCAAACCAACATATACGTGACTGTGCAGCTTCGAACTCACGTATATACGCGACTTGTCTTCATGAAAATTGCGTATGAGACTTAGAACATTGAAGTTTCACACTTTCAACTTCCCTTGAGTATGCTTTGTCTATACACTGTGCTATGCCACATCTTTTTTACTATACTTCCTTCTTCTTCCATATCTTCGAGTGTGATGATGTTTTCTCCTATTGGTATCGTGCTCGAAATTTTCTCCTGCAATACTCTGCTATATGTCCAAACTTGTTACATGCATAACATCTTACATGTTTCA
Source organism: Pinus tabuliformis (assembly GCA_031772625.1). Lineage (NCBI taxonomy): Eukaryota > Viridiplantae > Streptophyta > Pinopsida > Pinales > Pinaceae > Pinus > Pinus tabuliformis. The sequence continues at coordinate 353,095,121 of CM062819.1, read as the reverse complement.
TATTCCTTCGATAATAGTCAATGGCTTTGTGCCCAAACATATTGCAAGAAAAACAATATCCCTTAAAGTACCAGGAAGCTAATGATATTTTTGTGTGATAGTCTTGAACATTCTACTTCTGCATCTCGCTGCAACATGTCCAAAATTATGACATATAAAACATTCAATATTATTCATTGGAGGAAATAACCGACTATATTTTCTTTGAAAAATTTCTTTCATTGGTTGTTGATGGGGTTGACCTCTCATTTCCTTGTTGAACATTTCAGATTTTGCATTAGAGTTCCTTGCCTCACCTTGGGAGCTAGATTCACTTTCAACAGATTCATGAAAACCAAGACCAGATTTGATGGCAGGAGACCTTTGACTACTAAGAATATCATCCAAAATCTTAGTACTATCTTGAAATTGTAAAATCATATCATTTTCTTCTAATTTACTTTTTAGGATGGTTACCTCAACCTGATATTGCTCTTCCTGTTCAAGATACTGTTTTTTCATGATTTCTTCAGCTTTTCTTCCTTCTTCCACTTGTTGCCTTAATTCGAGAATTTCGTTTTCTTGTTCTTCAAGTGCTTGGAGTAGTTCTTCATTCAGCTTATTTGATTTTTCAAGATCTTCTTTTAGAGAAAGGATCTTAGCTTCAAGACTTTCATAGTAACTGGGTCTATCTTTAAGTTTCTTGATTTTTGTAATCTTTTTGTTTACTTCATTTCTTAATGATGTCACTTCATCCTGCAGCTTTTGACATTGATATTCCTTTTCCTTGCACTGCTTCCTTATTTTGTTTCCTTCCTCTAGTTGAGCTTTTAGTCTGGTAGCTTCTTCTTTGAAGGCACACTCCCTTTTGTCCAATAAATCTTATTGATCTCTAATTTTGTCTGTGAGTTTTTAAAATTCCGCCTCTATTTGATATCTTTCTTTTTCACCCATAAGATCAAATTCAGTTGTTTTGCTGTCACTTTCATCATCTTCAAATGAACAGAGAAATGTATCACCAGAGGAAAACAAATTCATACCTAATAGTTATTTTGCTTGTTCATATTCATTCTGATGTGATTCTAAATCTGAAGAGATGCTTCCACATAATCCCCAATTGTCTCTCCCACTGTCACAGTGCCTTTGAGATGCCTTCTTCTTTTGAGGTGCTTTCCTCTTTAGCTTCATTCCCATTGTTTCTACGGATCTCCTTCAAGCGATCAAGCTTCTGCCAAAGGACTTGCTCTGATACCCATTGTTGGAAATAATACTAAGAGGGGGAAGGGGGGTGAATCAATATTATAATCTATAACTTTTTCATTTCCATAATCAGATTTATATACGCTACTTCAGTGAAGGGAACTCGTGTTTTCACACCACTGTTCTTGAGGAAACCAGCGTATATCAAGTGAACTTATGATTCAGTTAATTCATCATATTTTGATCTTTAATTAGTGCATGAGTACTTTAAACATTAAACATTAACCATGTGCAGTAATAACAGAATAAACCATCACACATAAGCAACACACATGAACACCAAGATTTAAGGTGGAAACCTAATGTGGGTGAAAACCACCTGCTGCTGTCGTCTCTGTCTTATTTTAATAATAAGAAAATCTATTTACAATCTTGTACTAGTGTAGACTCATACCAGTACGTAGGCTTCTACCCGCATAAGGTTACAACCTTCTCTTGTTCTCCAACTTCTATTGGAAGGGAGCTACAACCCCCTAGCTCTTGTACTAGCCGATATGTTTACAAGTATGTAGGCATCGACCTACTGAAAGCTCCAACCTTCACTCATTTTCCAGCTACTATTGGAAGGGAGCTCCAACTCCCTGGCTCTTGTACTGGTCGATATGTTTACCAATACATATGAGCTGACCTACAGAAGGCTACGACCTTCTCTCTTCTTTCAGGGACCACGTTTCATAATTCTTCACACTAGATACTCCTGGAACACAACACCACAATTTGAAGGCCACATTTCCTCAAATTTTCATACTAGACCCATTAACAACATTGATGCTCAAAATCATAACATCAAATACATCTGCATCAACCAGTCACTGAAACTCAATCATCACTCTCTGAATCAGCCACAACTCAATCAATCACTAACAACCTCTGAACCTCTGGCACAACTGAATCATTCATTTATACTAATCAATTTCAACCAATCAATTGGAACAAATAGATCATTGTAACCAGTGCACAGATCTGAACCTAGAACACTCCATCATCATTAAAAACTAGTTGTAACTTCAAAACCATGCATCAGAGTGTATACGCTACTTGGCTGAACCTAAGCTGTGTGTATACACCACTTCCTTTAGTCCAAACTGCATATATCTCTAAAGATACTGAATCATAAAACTTCTGAACCACAAACTATACCAATCAGTGATATTCTGAAGATATACTATCATATCATTGAGTTCTAAACAGATAGAAACAAGAATCACCCTTCCTTCTCAATCAATCAATCAATTAGACTTAATTTCCTTATATATTCAGTTCTACTTTCAGATCTAAGAAGACATCTTTGACAAAAAACAGTAAAACAATAGTACTGATCTGATAGATCAATCATCCTTGAACATCAAGTTTTTCTTTTGCATACGCTACTTGGAAGAGCCGAACTAGCGTGTATACACAAATTCACTGAAGCGAACCAGTGTATAGATCTGCAAATACTTACTTATAACTTCACTGCACTTCCCGACTTCAAACATACACAGATCATCATATACAAATGATAAAATATGTGTGAGCAATCAAATCTAGCCCATCCATTATTAAATCACATAATGATAAGTCATTATGATCCTGATTCATCATTATATCTCATCACAATCAATCAATCTAAACATTCAGAGCACTGTCACCAAAATGCAATCACTAGAACACAAAGCATAACCTAGAACTGTCACTAGAATGCAATCACCATTACACAAAACATAACCTATAATTTTGCATCAACAACTAGAACCAATTGAAACTTCAAACATCATAGTTCATAAGGTATACGCTACTTCGATGTGTCGAATTAGCGTGTATACATGCTTTTACCAAAGCTAAACAATGCACATATCTACAAATACTAACTTCAAACTTCACTGATATTTCAGACTTCAATAATACCCAGATCATAACATTTACAGAATAAAACATGTGTCAGTGTTCAGATCTAGAATGTCCATCATCAAACCACATAATGATAATTTATTTCATGCTTTATGATCTCGAACCATCATCCATCATCAACCACATAGGTGCATCCTTAGTTCAGATCAAGAAAAGCATCAAAAGCTCATAACCTGCATATATGATCTAACACTTCATAAGATATTCAATACTTTCACACTTTGGCCTAATGATCTTCTCCTCTTTATATAGTTTTATGCCTTTCTCAATACCTTGGACCAAATACCTAGGGTCAATACTTCGGACCAAATACCTTGGATCAATACCTTGGACCAAATACCTTGGTTTTCCAACATGTACATGCTTTTCCTTCTGTGAAAGTGCGTGTATACGTATACGCTCCTTTTGTTCTGTTAACCCGTGTGTATACACTGCTTGGACAAGGTGGACCTGTGTATACTTCTTAAACTGCTTTACATCAACCTTTACCTTCTTTATTCTGATCAATGGACCTTAGTTCCATCTTCCTGTTCTTTTGTAACAGTGCCTTGTTACCTCTGAATAGACCTGTTACACTGTGATTTTCCATATTACTTCTAAAATGATTCCTTTGAACTGCCCTGCATTTTGTCACATCTATGAACACAATTGCCATGCATTCTATCACATCTGATATCTCTCCTGTAGATTCATTTAGTTACATAGATTCATCTAGTTACCAAATACAAGTGAGTTGTTATGCTATAAGTGGGTTGCCATCAAGTACAACACATGTATCATAATGCCAACATAACCTTCTTCCCCTTGTTCTTCCTCTCAGGACATGTAGTAGCATAGTGTCCCATCTTCAGACATGCCCAACATTTGACTTTGGATTTATCCGTATCTTTCTTCTTCTTCTTCTCCTTTCCTTTAGCCCCATCTATTGAGGCCCCTTTCTTGGAATTCCCTTTGTTCTTCCTCCTGGCTGTCAAGGCTACATCCTCCTCATTTGCTATCTTCACCCCACCACTACCAGTATTCTGTATTTCACGCTGCACACAATCATCCCAGAATTTGTTCCAATTGGGAAGATTATCCCTAGAGGTAACAACATCTCCAAAGACCTCCCAAGACTTAGGAAGTCCCGCTACGACTATCCTGACTAAATCTGTGGGTGCAACTACCTCACTAATAGGAGTCAAATCATCACTTACCTATTTGACCCTGCCAAGATAATGAACTACACTTGCTTTTGTCATCCTAATGTTCTTCAATTGTTTTTTTAGTACCATATTCCTGCTTCCATTGGTACTCTACAGAGAGTGGTTAGAGTTGTCCACATATGATATACATATGTGTTTCCTCTTAGTGTCCATCAAAATCCTTTTTTCCTTTTCATTATTTTTTGTGAATTCAGCAAATTTATCTGCAACAGTAGGAGGTACAACCACTTGCCACACTATGTTCCAAACTGTTGCCTCCTCAAACACTGTTTGAATTCTGTCATTCCAAATGGCATAGTTGGATATCCCATCCAGTCTGTCCTCTATCCTTAAGAACATGGCAATGACTACTGTCCAAAATTTACAAAACCAAGAAAATGGAGAAATGAACTTTCCAGCACACCTTGCTATCCCAAAAGTTCAGTCTGTGTGAAATTTCACCTCGTTGTGCCATGACTGCTGTCCAAAATTTACAAAACCATGAAAATGGAGAAATGAACTTTCCAGCACACCTTGCTGTCCCAAAAGTTCAGTTTGTGAGAAATTTCACCTCATTATCCCAAAATATCAGTTTATTGTCCAAAAAATTATTTTGTTGTCCAAACCACTATTTTCTGTCTCAAACTATTCTCTATTTTCCAAACTGCAATTTTCAACCTGTAGCTCTGATACCATGTTGAAATTTGATGACTAAAAAAAGTTTCCTACAATCTCAACCCAGTTTTAATTTCACATTATCACTGTCATTCAGTTAAATTCCCTTTCCCATAAACATACATTCAACATATAAAATTCTGGAAATGATTTTTAGATTAATATACTTAGGACTATCAACATATGCTGAAAATAAATATGGACATAACCAAACCAGCAACACACGTAAAAATGCACACAGATTTTTGGTCAATTTAGACCCAGACAAAACCCCTTCAATATTCTCTGGGGAAAACCTGTTAGAGAGCTCTTCACTTTATTTATCTTTCAAGTTTAGGAAAAATACATTTGTAGACAAAACAAAACAACAAAATACAACTTATCTCTTCAACCCAAGACTCCTTGAAAACCGTGGCCACTTGCCTTGATTTTCATGCCCACTTGAAGCTGAAAATATGTACTGTATGGATACAAATGTACAGACTCTGTACTAACTGTACAGATTTCTGTACTGTTGTATGCACTGTACAATTTTCTTTTCAAAAACTTCTTTTGAATGGCGTGCAACTCACATCATTCAATGATGTTCTTACTATACCTTCTGCCATCTTCTATGCCTTGATTTCCATGCCCAACTTTGCTCAGAAATCACTTCTTCAGAACGCTGCAACAATTTCTCCTTCACAACTTTTCTCCAGCTTTCAGTGTCCTTTTTCCAATCTGTTCATGAAGAATGAATCTAGTCTCTCTTTTCTTTTCCCCATTTTGTTTCTCTAAATGACTTTTGGGAAACCCTAAGATTTAATGGCTCAGATTCATTTAGATCAAGGGATGAGAATAAATGTGCATTTAATTCTCACTTTCTATTTTTTAACTCACTCATTAAATAAAAACCCACATTGTTCTTTATGTCTAAAGTCACTTTTCACTTTATAATTTAACATTGACTTTACCACTTATAAAGTTACTTTCACTTTATAAAGTCACACTTAGGAAAATAATTATTTTGGACACTTTTACCTAAGTAGAGACTAACCCATGGGAAACTACTTGTCCAAGGTACATTAAAAATCAACATACTATACTGATCAAGGTGGTCATGAAGCACTTGATTGCTGCAATTAGCTACAATACACTTGCAAATAAACATTAGAAACTAGACCAAAAACTTCGTTTTTGGCTCAAAGCAATGTGACATCAATGACAACAATGCCAATAATCCATTGACCTCATCACTGATGTTTTGAATATGTTCCCCTTGGACACAACTTGTCTTCAAAACACCATCTCTAAAGCTTGGACTACTCTCCCCCTGAAGGATTCACACTTCATCACTATTATTCAAAATGGATAGTTCTTGCTCTTCTTCATGCCTCCTTGCAACATACATGACGATGCCCCATCTAAACCAAAAGCTACCAACTTACTGAATGATAAACAATGAACATACGTAGTTAAACCAACAACTTTTTATTTCTATGCTGCAACATGTATTCGAAATAAATTTAGATATGGAATGAAAACCTTCAAACTTTTTTCAACTCCCTCTGAGCTCATTCACCTCCCAAGCTTCTTGCTGACCCTGCAAACTTGTTTTACTTTCAAGCCCTTGCACACCACTCTTTTGCTATAGCTTCATCTTCAAGATTCCTCATGCTACTCAAGAAGTTGCTATGTGCTCTTCCATACTTCAATCTTGCATTGAAGTTGCTAGCTACTCTTCTTTTCTTTTCCAACCCTTGGCAAGGGGTGAATTCATGAAGATAAGTTTCACTTTTGGGCCAAATGTGGCGATGAAATTTCAAGTTTTCCCTCTTTTATAGAATTGAAACCCTTAAAATTCATATAAGCATTGTGAATATTGCTTTCAAGTAAAAAATAAATGTGGAGAATTATGTTGTTGTCCGAATGATACTTTTTGAAAAAAAAAAATAGTGTTGCATAATTTTTCAATTTTCCATTAAAAACAATACTTGTCCTTGCAATTTTTCGCACATCTTACGAGATATGTGTGTGTTTGCGTAGCATAACTTAGTCTAATATATATATATATATATATATATATATATATATATATATATATATGAGCATATATATATATATATCTATATATATATATATATATATATTTTTAATGTAAAATTATATATTTTTATTATTTTTCGAAGTTGATGAAGTACTATTTTAATTGAATTTTGGAGGCACATGTGTTCACGTAATGTTTTTTTCAACTCTTACAAGCTTGAAACATGAGAAACCATGCTTGCAAATACTTGAAGATGGTTTCATTTTTTCACAAGCTTGAAATAGAAAAAAACTATGTTTGAAAGTGGTTTCATTTTTACACAAGTTTGAAACAGAGAAAAATGATGCTTGAAATAAGTTTGCATGCCCCCAACATAATGACTCAATTCGAGGCACATTTTCCCCAATCTTCATTTCATTCACCTAAGTAGATTACTAGTTACTAACAACTGAATGGAATGAAGGTTCATTTACGAGATCAAGAGAAAGATTCGACAAAGAATTTACAAGATCTAATCAAAGACTCGAATTGGAGGGATATTTGTTTCATTTTTTAACGAAATTGAAAAAAGACAAGGAACTCTTCTCATGGAACCTTTTTTCATTTTTTAACGACCTTGACACAAGAAGAGGAGCTTGGCTTAAGGAACCTTGTTTCATTTTTTAAGGAGTTTGACACAAGAAAAATGAACTTTGCTCAAGTGACCTTGATCATGACCTCTAGGAGGCCATAGCTTCCAAGAGGTTTTCATCGGATGAGAGAATAACAATCTGGAAGGAAGAAATATCAAGGGATTTAATGGAAATATCAGACTCCAATTCCCCCAGTAAATGATTCACCATATCACCTACTAGATCTAGGTTGAAAGAAGTTGAGCAGACAATGAAAGGATCATCTTCATCAATAGGTACGTGAATGGGATAAGTTTCCACATAATTAACATGTGGAGGAGAAGATACCACTTGCACATTTGGAATGCTTAGGGAAGTAGGATGATTGGCAGTTAAATCAGGACCAACAAATGAAAGTTGATCGATAGTCACAATCTTTCCATTATGTGGGAAGAAAATCATTCGAAAGAGTGTGGACACAACAATGTTCATAGTATAAACATAGTCTCGCCCCAAGAGAAAATTGAAGTCCAAAGGGCCCATGACAACCATAACATCAATACATACAATTTTTCCTCCCAAGGTAACAGGAAACTGAGGAAGGATCCCTAAGGGTTGATTGGTTCTTTTGTTAAAAGCTAACAGATTCAGAGCGATAGACACAAGTTGTGGGGAACCCAAAGCTTGCTAAGAAGTGGAGGATAGAATACTAATAGAATCTCCCTCATCTATAACAGTGTGATGGATGTTCTTATCATAATCCTTTACCATGATCTTAAAAGGCATGTAAGAAGGGAGACAAGGTTCTATCAATCGACTCCAATCAAAGACAATGGTCTGTTTTCTTGGTGGGTGTTTTATAGGAATGGGAGAAATGTCCCCTTGTCTGATAGAATAAGAAGAAACAAGAAGAACCTGAGTGATATGAATCCCACTCTCTATGGGAAAAGTAAAATCGACTGAAGGTGGAATTGGGTCAACCATTTTTTCAACCAATGGTTGATCAGAAATAGACTCATGGGATCCATGTTCAAAGAGAGCCAGATTGATTGGACTCAGATTCTGATCAATCACCTCATCAACTAGTGGAAGCTTGGGAGAAATTTTTTGATAACCATCTAGAATATGAGGTTGAGAAGATGTAAGGTTTTCCAACACTTTTAAGACCTCATCCATATAAGGACAAAGGTGAATAGGATGATTCTCTTCACATAACTTACAGGGAAACTTAACTTTGCCCTTTCTTCCATGGACCTTACTATCACGAGTTGATGGTTTATCACTAGCATGATCTCCAGAGGCTGATGACAAAGACTGATGTGAGCTTGTGGACCACACTTCTAATACCTTGGTAATACTAAGACAATCTCTAAGAAGGTGGTCACCCTTACATAACATGCAAGGGAATTTAACTTTGCGTGGCTGATTGGAAGGTTTTCCCATACTAGTTGCATGGGTAGCAAAGGTTGTTTGGTTGGACCTTTCGTTATTTTTCTTCTTCTTTTTCTTCATCATTTTATTCTTTTTCTTAGCTTCTTGGTTGCTAGAATGAAGAATTTCACTAAGCGAGGAGGAAGAAAGAGATGAAGAAACAACAAGTGAGAAAGGAAAATGGTCAACTTTAGGATCAACTTGAGGTTGATGTTGTTTTGGTGGAGGATAAATTGGTTGAGAAGGAGTTTGGATATTTAGAACTAAAGTGGTTAAAAATAACCAAAATAGAAAACCAGTAGTAAATCCAGGAAGGGACAACATTGCCATATAAGGAGCACCAATATTTCCAAAAGAAGGAAAAAGACTAGGATTCCCGTAAAAGGGGTTTCCTTGATTGGTAGATTCGGGAAATGTTTCCATTAGTCTCAATGTCAGATATACTAAGGAGTTGTTCCATAGTCAATTAATTGATTTTAGAAACTAAAGACACAAATAAACAAAGGGGTAACTAGACAAAAAGGGATTACCAAGAAACTGTGAATTGCAATATACCACCTTAGTAAACCAAGGATTTACGTATGGGCAGAAAATCTCCTCGAATGTTGTGTTCGGTGTATTACAATGTACAAGGCGACTAATTAGGTTGCTTAAGTTGAGGATAACAACCTATGGTGGACTTCCAAAATATGCTTGACAGTAAATGGAAGTGCAATATGTCTTAGTGCTGTCTAATTCATAATCATACGATGAGAGCATTCTCATATAGTTTTCATGCATGCAGTGCCATCCAATATACACAAAGGTACGTACGTGGAACGAGATATCACTCTTGGGATGCAACACTGGCAAAAAACGATAGCTCCTATGTTTATAGATGCCATAACATATCTCTAGCCTAGACCTCTAGATGTTTGCGTTAATGTTTCAAGTGCTCCTTAAGGTTGATTCAATACATTTTAAAGTTTATCTTGAATTAGGTTTCAGTTTTCTCACAACGAATTTCACCTGAATAACATAAAAATGCAATCTAGCATGATGAAATGCAAATTTATCTACGAGAGGGAAGAGAACAAAGAGTATGCACCATACAAAGTGCAACAAACAATATGTTAAATGCAATTGTTCCAATTCCAATCCACACATAAAACCCTATATGCAATGCAAAGATATTTTCTTTTCAATTCCTCTTAATTTTCAAATGAGATGAAAACTAAGATGCATGTCTAATCACTGATAAAAGAAACTATTTAGAACAATTCCTAAAACACCAATTCTTTCAAGCACTAAATGATCAAATAATTCAGTTTGCTAATAACCCAATGACAAGAATAAAGAAAAATCTAAATAAATTCTTATCAAAGGCACTCAAAACCAAAATAAAACAAGATGAAGGCTTTTGAGAGACCAAAATACACTTAGGTACACAAGGAAGAGAAACTCGCATAAAGTTGAACAAAGAGAAAATCACAAAAAGACATTTTTTTGCATCAAATGGGGTCAACGCAAGTGCTTAAAAGGGCATCAATGCTCTGCAGTGTAGGTGCAGAGAGGGCTGGGGTGCGCTACAATGCTCTGTCTCTAGACCAAAGGGAGCGTTGATCAAGGTAGGCCAATTTCTAACACAAAAATGCAACTGAAGCTCAATGAAAGGTCTTCCTAGGTCAGTTCAGGACTAAGTCAGACAATGAAGGTTTGAACAAGAGGCAAAACAAGTACTAAGGATAAGGAAACCACCAAGGATCAGACAATGAAGTATCTTCCCTAGACCTAATGGCTTGGTCTAGAACAAAAAAAAACAAAAAATATAAAGTTTCCCTTAAAGTAATTGAACAATGGAAAGAGGCTTACTTGGAATCCATCACAAGCTTCACTCTCCTATCAGCTTGTACGCTCCAATCCTAGCTCTGGTCGCTATAATTAGAACTTGCACATTCAATTAACACAAGCCAAAGATCTACGACATTTATGTAGCATAATCCAATTATTCTATTCAATGGATCAACAAGAAATTGAAATATGTGAATGTAAATGTAACATTACATCTAGGAAAAAATGTAATTTTTGTATTAATAGAAATGGAGAGAGTTACAAGCAAATATAGAAGCTGATCTTGCAGAGAACTCCTCAAGTTGACTTGTCTTTCTTTGTCACAAATCACACCTCTATGTCACCCTAATGCATGAAAATGATGCCTCTCTTAGATTCAAAGTAGTAGCATGAGGGCATTATCAATCTCCAAAAGCCAACCCCCAGCTTGTGGATGGTAGTAAATATATATGAGCGAATAATAGTTTAGAAATTATTGTCAATTTATCAATCTAGGATTGAGATCCACTTAGGATGGGAGGATGAGCTCAAGGGATAAGAAGTGAAATCTCCAAGATAGGATCAGATAGGATTTGAAGTTCTTATCTAAGGTAATGGAAGAGGAAACTTCGGGATTATTTTTATTTTTCTTGAATTTCTAGAATCAGCGCACCCCTAGCAAGGGATAGTCTGTTGTTGATGAACGCAGGTCCAAAATGGAGCAATTTGCTACTGAATGCAAGTCCCTAAAGGGACATGATGCACTGGGCCTTAAAAGCACTGAAATGAGGTAGTTAAGCTCATAAACTCAAGGGACTGGGAGAGTCATGCTTATGGCTTTATGCAAGGACGATGACAAGGTGTTCAAGGATATGAATTGATCTGGTTTGGAGGTCTATTAACCAGATGTGAAAAAATGGCCTATAACAGTGTGTGTGATTGACAACACATCACCAATGGCCTAACGTAAAGATAATTAAGCAATGAGGATTGTAATGGTGTAGTACAATTTTGACCAATCACAACATGGAAGTGATGAGGTGAGGGCCAATGAACAAGAAAGATCAGTTGACCAAGGGGGAGGGAATCACTCTCTAGATTGGATGGATACTTTGAGAAGCATAAGGGCTAAAGTTAGGAGCTTAAAGGAAGGTAATGAGAGGTTGGTAAGATCCCAAGAGAGGCAAGCTGAGATAAATGCAATCATTTTTCAAATTCTCTTAGATTTGTAGAGGGAAAGGAAACCAAAGATGAGGGACAATCATAGAGACAGAAGGAGCCATTAGGAGTTAGAGGAGGATACCAATGGAGCTAGTGTTAGCAGATTCAGAAAGAGGAATACATATGAAGGTGAAGACATTGTGCCAGGAAATGTACCATTGAGAACCCCGAGAGGAGGAACTAGCACACATGTGCATCACTCTAACAGACCATCTAGTTTTGCTACCAAGAGGCATCAACATCACTTTGGACGACTATCAGATGATGAATATGTCACTAAGTTCCTAGAACTATTGAGGTCAAGGATGAGAAAGTTAAGATTCAAAGATTTAGTAGTGGTCTTCCCATGGCGTTCAGAGATAAAATTGAGTTGTTGGAACCATTGAATATGAAGGATGCTATTAAGAAGCCAAAGCACTGCTATGAGCGAACAAAATGTAGGAAAAAATTTAAGATTAACTCATAGGAAAATAACAATGTTGAACTTAAGAATATTTGTCCTAAGAAATTTTAGAAAATAAGGTAAGCATTTAGCCCTTGCAAAGAAATTTCACTAGAAGACTAGTACTGTGGTTAAAAGGAATATGCAACAACCAACGACAGGGAATTTTAAGATTGAAGATAGAGAGCAACTAAAGTGCTGAACATGTGGTGAAAACCACAGGGAAAGAGACTGCCTACATTAACAGAATACAGGACCAAATATTTATAGTTCCCAAGAAGCTCGCACAACGGGTGATGTGGCTCGATATTTAACTAGAATTTATACAGTCGTAGACAACTGCTGGGCATATGTTAGGGTCCCACCCTAACCCCCTTATTTATGTAATAGGATCGAGTCATAGTTATAGTTAAGAGTCAATAAAGCCCATATTAATAATTGTAAGTGGTTAACCCGCATTTAATGACGGGACCACAGTTAGTTGCAAATGGGCCATGGTATTAGATAGATGGTATTAATAAGAACCATGGTATTACCCCATGGTATTGCATGTATGAATCCCATATAAAGGATAGAGACTCCCTGCGAGGAGCATCGTGTCTTATTTTATAATCGAGCTCAACTCTATTGGAGGTTGCCCCCTCGAAGAGGCAAATGAACTTTGCTTTCTGAATAATAAAATACTTGTTGTTATTGCTCTTGTTCTATGTTTTGGGTATATTTCTTCACATATTTGGTATTCGGGTATCGTCTTGCAGGTTAAGAGCATAACAAGTGGTATCAGAGCACTTTCCACGGCCTGTGGGATCTCCATTTTTTAGCAATTTTTTTTTTTAGCTAGAGACGTATTTCGGCGTCTTTAAACCACAGGATCTGTCGTTGAGCGCATAAACCTGCGGATTTGGGGAGGCATGCACGTAGGAAATACAAGAGGTGGTCACGCTTTTTGGACTCCCTTGTAACCCCTGTGGGTACCCCTTCAAGTAGTAGCGCATTAGATAGAACCGCGCACGGACTGTCTTCCAAGTACCCTCTGGGTATAGCAAAAGCCCCTTAGCTCAATTGAAACCTCGCCATGGATAAACCGTCAGCTGCCTTGCTGCTACAGTACACCGAGAACAGCACTCAGAGAGATTACTCACCCGTACGATAGGGTAGTCGGGTTGTACGGCTAAGGGTACGGTTGATCCTCGTTGGTTAGTGCCTTGAAAAATTGGGCCGAGTACTACTATCAGACCCTTACGTATATTGCGCTCTGTAGCACCTAACACTCCTGGAGACCATAGTTCCCTTCTCTATCTCTGAATCACACATAATCTCTGCCAGATCAGTGGGGTTTTGCAGTAGCAGCAATTAGTCCCGCAGTTCAGATTTATTAGAACAACCATTCAGATCTATTAGATCCATTAGATCCGCAGCAGCAATTTGTTCCGGTGTTCAGATCTATCCGATCAACTATTCAGATCTCTCAGATCCATCAGATCCACCATCTAGATCTAAGTCGTTGTGTGGGTTCCTATACCTGGGATTGATTTTCGCAGGACTTTTGGCAGCATTGACATTTCGGGGATTCAGCTACTACAGTGTTCCTAAGCAATGAGTAAAACTCTATTAGGAGTTTTCCAAAAAAAAAAACAAGTCTGAGACCCCCTGGGGCGCTTATTGGTGACTTAGCCCATAAGAATTAGGACAACGAGCTGAGCAAGGTGGTACCATTCAATTGTTAGTGCCAAAAAAATTCGGGTGGTCCTAAAAATTTCTAGTACATCGGATCGGTGCATGGTAGAAGCTAGAGCTCAAGCTATGGCGAATGAAAGGATGGACAACCTTGAAGCATCCTTGAAAGGCATCCAAGAGCAGCTGACGAAACTAACTATAGAACTCTCTATGGGCAAGGTGGAAGCCCGCGAGGAGGCATATATTGGCAATGAACACAGTGAGGGTGAGTCTAGCCACTCTCTTCACCTCTGGGGCACCCACCAACAGTCTCGTCCGTGACCACCTGTTAGCCTCCTGCTACAGCAGGTTAATCATCTTTCATGATCGACAGTTTTACATGTCAAATATGTCGTGCTATGCATGCTGCAATGATCCATATTTGCTACAGATGGCCAAAGAGTATCCATAAGAGTAGGCTGGTCTAAGGGCCACTGCTGTGTTCCAATTTTGATAAAGCAATCCATTTTTGGTTTGAGGCAGTTTTTTCAGTTGGAGGTACCCAGGCTGGAGTTCACTAACATCTCTCTTTTTCTCATCACCCTTATTATATAACTCCCTAACAATTTTCCCTGTCCCCTATTAAAAATCATGTATATAAATCCCCCTATGTAAATATCCCATCCCTGGCACTATAGCCATAATTCTACTAAGTCCGGGAAATCTCAGTCCATCTGGGACTGTTTTTAGCCCATCCGCGTCATTAAGGAGCTAGTTTGACATCTGGTCAGCTAGTAACCTCTCCCTTAACCCCAAAAAACCCCAAAATAAAACCCATATTTTCACCTTCCCCCTTGTAAAAATTCACCCCACCGCTGTAAAAACCCACATTCCGCCCCTAACCCAAAGTTCCTGTGTATAAAACCCGTTTCCCTAAGTCCTTACCCATCCGCCGCGCATATTAATTTCAGAATATTCCTGCAAATATTCCCGCCCATTAACCCCCCAACCCGTCGCGTCCGCCGCCAGCCGTCCGATCCACAGCCCCGCAGATCTACGGCTGGCGGGCACCCTTATCTCCGACGCGCCCGGCCTTTAATGTCTGGGAGTTCGGCGGTTTCACTGCCGTACTCCCGCCACGCGTCAGACGTCGGGCTGTGGCGGAGCCCCTCCCCCCGAAACCGCCATCCTCCATAAGCGGTGCGCCACATACCGCTTACCGCCCGGTGACGTCACCAGCCCACGTCCCCCCCTGTACAGTCACCCGCCTGCGTGGCCTCCTGCCACGTCACTGCCACGTGTCCCGCCACCGTACCTGCCACGTCATCGACCGTACGTGATGACATCATGCTGACGTCATCCCGCCACGTCGCCATGCTGACGTCACCTGCCGTACAATGCTGACGTCATCAGCCCTTTTTGGATGCAGAGGCGCGAAAATCGCACTTCGGAGCCCCGGAATCGAATTCTGAGGCAGTTTTTGATGAGCGATTTGCGCAAATCGCTCATCGCAGGATTTTTTGGGCCAAAATGGAGAATCTTCAGGGAATCTTTAAGGAATCTTCGCTCCATGCAGCCCCAGGAAGCCCGAAAAGGCGCAGAAATGATCCGTTTTCTTCACAGAACATACCAAAATGATCAGAAGACAATTCCAGATGATACAGAGGCCGAACAACAGCCATTTACTGGTGATTAGACACGCAGCACAACAGATCAGCAGCCCAGATTTTGTCAGAGAGTATCAGTGGAAGAAAGGATGCCAGAAAGAATCAGTCATGATTTTTTAGGGGCTCGAGGCACCTGAACATTGATGAAGCCCCCAGAAAATCAAATCAATAAGCATCAGCCCATCCTTGCCTTCAAATCACCGTCAAAACATTTAAGGCACCAGGACAGCAAGAAAGCATGAACCCATACCCATTTATTGCAGAAAGCACTGCAGCAAGCCACCGAGGACAGCATCATTCATTCAGTTTTGACACATCGGCCCTGAGCACGGCCCGAGACATTCTTTGCATTTATTTCTAGATAGGATTAGGTCAAGTAGTCATTTTTATGACCTAATTAGGTCAAGATGTAATAAAGGAACTCTGCAGAGAGTTTTGCCCTATATATACCACCCTCTGTATAGTTTTAAGGGTTGGTCAATTGGTAATTTTCACTAGAGACTCGCTGTGTATATCTAAACTTTTCTGTAATCAAAGATTGCTTAAAGCTTGGAGAGCGAACTGTCTGTTGTTGATGAATGTGTTGAAGAGTTAGAGATGGAATTCCTGCGCTGCGGCCTGAAGCAATAAGTGCCTCTTATCTTTGTTTATGTGTTTGCCATTATCTAAATAGCAGGAAGAAAGAATAGCCTAGAATTAGTTAAATACTCTCTATGCTCAATTCCTGCTGTTTCTTGATGTTTTCTTCTGAATGAATTGGTTATGAACATTGAATTCCTTTTGGCTCATGTTTACCCCAGTTCTCCTGTGCTGGCCAATTATCTAGGGATTCTTAACTGCTCCTAGGTAGCGCCTTGTTGTTTCCTCTGCTAATCTGTTGGAGAGATTCTTAACTGCCTCTTTTTCTTTAGCATTCTTGCCATCCCTTGAACCTGAAAGTTGCTTCTGCTCCAGTTATCTTTCTCCATTTTCCCCTCACTGTTATTAAGGAAAAACACCAGCAGTTCCCCTCCTCGACTCCACGCCCAATGGTTTGAAACATTCAGACTATACTCAGCCTCTCTACCTGAGATTATCAGTTTTCCCACCAAACCTCAATCAAAACCCCTGTGCATCATATCTAGCCTAAAATCACCCCCTCAACAAAGCTAAATCATAAAGAGAGAGCCCTCTTTGACTGCAGGCAGGCTAGGGCCTGCAGTCCAAAGTTGGTTTGTGGTTACCTCGGTCGTATCCCTTTAGGAGTCAAAAGGGACAACCTGAGTGATAACACCACCCAAGCTGGACATGCATAAATTTGATGGCTCTCACCCAGTAGCATGGATAGCACAAATGGAGCAATATTTCAATTTGAATTACATCCTGGATAATGCCACTCATCTTAGTGTGGGGAGCATGTACTTGGACAATGAAAGATGGCAATGGTGGCAATGGTATCAACGTTGCTATGGAAGGCTCTTGATTTGGGACACATTCAAAAAAGCTCTTATGGATCGCTTTGACCATGACTCTACTTTTTTGGGTCGTCTCACTAAGCTCCAACAGATTGGAACAATGGATGAATATATTACAGCCTTTGAAGCCTTAACTTTCCACACTTTAGGTCTACAACATGAGTTCTACACAGAATGTTTTATCAGTGGTCTTAAAGAGGCCATACAAGCTCACATCTGACTGCACCACCCTCCCTCATGGCTGGAGGCTTGCAGGATTTCACTGCCAAGGGTCACCCAGATTTCACTGCCAAGGGTCACCCCCCACAGGCTTGCAGGATTTCACTGCCAAGGGTCACCCCCCACAGGCTCACAGCACTACCCAAACACTTAAGGTTCAAAAGGTGTCACCTGCAGAAATGGCGGAAAGAAGAAAGCAGGGATTATGTTACTACTGTGATGAAAAATACTCCCCCGGGCATAAATGCAAGGAGCCCAAATTTTTTCAAATTGATGCTACTGATCACAGCTCATCGGAGGAAGCCCCACCACTTGAGGAACTAGAGGAGGAAGAAGAGGACAACCAGAAGGACAATGTACCTGAAGAACCAATTATTTCGCTGCATGCTTTGGCAGGGATTTCTTCACCTCAAACTCTCAAAATCAGAGGTTTTATTAAGCATTGCCCAGTAGTAGTCTTGATTGATAGTGGAAGTACACATAATTTTATCCATCAAAGAGTCGTGGAAGCAGTGCATTGTTTTGTACGAGCAGTTTCTAACTTCCAAGTCCAAATTGCTGATGGGGGAACAATGAAATGTGAAGGCCGCTGTGAAAATGTCAAACTTCAAATGGGGGATTATCAGTTAAAGACCCACATGTTTTCCATACACATGGGAGGGTGCGACATTGTCCTAGGTGCTGAATGGCTTCGCACACTTGGCCCAATCACAATGGATTTCCAAGAGTTATATATGAGCTTTAAGCAGAACAACCACACACATACCCTCCACGGACTCCAGGTGGGATCCCCCTCTATCATCAGCTCACATCGGATGGAAAAATTATTAAAAAAGGGCCATCATGGAGTTATAGCTCAATTTAATGCCATCCAGGCCTTCGAACCCAATTCTCTTCCGGTTCATCCTGAGATGCAATAGATCTTAAATAACCATCTGCCAGTCTTTGATAAGCCTCATGAGCTTCCATCCTCGAGAGGGGAACATGATCATAGCATCACTTTGGTCCTAGGGGCCCAACCACCAAACGTGTGCCCATATAGATATCCATTATCCCAAAAGAATGAAATAGAAAAAATAATCAAGGAACTTTCGGAAGCAGGCGTCATTTGTCCCAACATTAGTCCTTATTCATCACCGGTGGTCTTGGTGCTCAAGAAAGATGGGGAATGGCATATGTTTCTATACTTCAGGGCCCTCAATAAGTTGACAGTCAAAGATAAATTTCCCATCCCGGTTGTTGATGATTTGCTGGATGAACTAAATGGGGCTCAATTCTTCACTAAGCTTGATCTTCGCTCAGGCTACCACCAAATTTGCATGAAAGAAGTCGACATTCCAAAGACTGCTTTCAGAACTCATGAAGGCCATTATGAGTTCCTGGTCATGCCATTCGGTCTTTGTAATGCCCCATCTACTTTTCAGAGCCTTATGAACCACCTGCTCAAACCATATCTCAGAAAATTTGTCCTTGTTTTCTTCGATGACATCCTCATCTACAGTCGCACTTGGGCCACACATCTTCAACATGTAGATCTACTCTTGCAACTGCTCCGCAAGCATAAATTATTTGTTAAGATGTCCAAGTGTTCTTTTGGCATGGAAGAAGTTGAGTATTTGGGACACATTGTGGGGTGTGAAGGTGTTAGGGTGGACCCCAAAACAATCCAGGAAATGCAGGATTGGCCTCAACCTAAGACCTTGAAGAGCTTGAGAGGATTTTTGGGCCTCACAGGCTACTATCGCAAATTTGTCCACAATTATGGTCGCATTGCAAGGCCCCTCACTCAACTCCTCAAGGAAAATTCATTCCTCTGGAATGATGAAGCACAACAGGCCTTTATAGCTCTAAAAAAGGCCATGTGTTCCACTCCGGTCTTAGCAATACCTGACTTCACCAAATCTTTTGTAATTGAATGTGATGCTTCCGGAACGGGTATTGGGGCAGTATTAATGAAGGAAGGTCGACCCTTGGCCTTCACAAGCCAACAACTAAGTGGGAAGAATCTGGGACAATCTACCTACGAGAAGAGATGATGGCCATCTTACATGCAGTAGATACCTGGCAACCTTACTTATTGGGGCGACGCTTCCAAATCCGCACAAACCATCAAAGTCTTAAATATTTTTTGGAGCAATGCCTATCCTCACCAGAACAAAATAAATGGCTCGCCAAAATGCTGGGATATGATTATGAGATAATTTACAAGAAAGGGCGCAAAAATATTGTAGTAGACATTGCATTATCTCGCCAATTTGAGGAGGAAAGTACCCTGCTCGCAATTTCCCTTCCCATTCTAGAATGGATTGAAGAGGCTCACAGGGAAATGTTTTCACATCCCTGGCTCTACCAACTCATTACTCAATTGCAGGAGGATACAAATTCCACCAAGGGATAATCGTGGCAGGATGAGATTCTTCGCTACAAGGACAAAGTCGTAATATCACCAACATCCACCCTCAAAAGCTGCATTTTGGCGGAGTTGCACTCATCCCCCACTGCAGGACATTTAGGCTTTCAGAAGACGTATGCTCACACTCGAAGATCATTTTTTTGGACAGGCATGAAAAAGGACATTCTTACTTTTGTAGCGGAATGCGATGTCTGTCAGCGCCACAAAGGAGAGACAGTCAAAGCACCAGGCACATTACAACCATTGCCCATCTCAGCATCAATATGGACAAGGGTTTCTATGGATTTCATTACAGGTCTTCCAAATTCAGGAAACAAGTCAGTCATCATGGTGGTTGTGGACAGACTTTCTAAGTATGCTTATTTTTGCGCCCTACCCCACCCTTTTACACCAACTTTGGTCACTCAATCTTTCATGGATCAGATCTTCAAATTGCATGGCATGCCCACTTCCATTGTGTTTGATCATGACCCAGTCTTCACTAGTAATTTTTGGCAGGAACTCTTCAGGCTACAAGGTACCCAACTAAAACTCAGTACTTCCTATCATCCACAAACTGATGGTCAAACTGAAGCAGTCAACAAATATTTGGAAACCTACCTTAGGTGTTTCACTTCAAAAAAGCAACATCTCTGGGTACAATGGTTACCTCTAGCTAAATGGTGGTATAACACCAACTATCATGCCACCACCAAAATGACTCCATATGAAGCAGTTTATGGTCAACTCCCTCCTTCCCCTACTTCTTATATCAAGGGGTGCTCAAAGGTACAAGCAGTGGATCAACTCCTATAGAACCACACAACCATGCTTGCCCATCTTAGAGAGAATCTTCATCAAGCTCAAAACCTCATGAAGCAATAGGTAGATCAACATCACTTAGAACGCCAATTTCAAGAAGGGGATCAGGTATTTTTGAGGTTACAAACATATAATCAAACATCACTCAAAGACAAGGGTTGTCAGAAACTATCTCCAAAATTCGACGGACCGTATCAAGTACTTCAACGCATTGGAGAAGTGGCCTACAAGCTAGCTTTTCCACCCACTGCAAAAATCCATCAAGTTTTCCATGTCTCATGCCTCAAGAAAGTGATTGGGAACAATTGCAGAATTCAAACCAGTCTACCTGAATTGGATGAAGAAGGGTCAATCTGGCTCCAACCTGAACAGGTCCTGGACACACGAGAACGGCACCTGCATGGCCGCATGATCAAGGAAGTCCTCGTCAAGTGGAAATACACCTCTCTGGAAGATGCAACCTAGGAACCAACCACTATTCTTCAGTAGTTTTCGCAGCTTCAACCTTGAGGACAAAGCTATTCTTATGGGGGAGGGCATGTTAGGGTCCCACCCTAACCCCCTTATTTATGTAATAGGATCGAGTCATAGTTATAGTTAAGTAAAGAGTCAATAAAACCCATATTAATAATTGTAAGTGGTTAACCTGCATTTAATGATGAGACCATAGTTAGTTGCAAATGGGCCATGGTATTATATAGATGGTATTAATAAGAATCATGGTATTGCCCTATGGTATTGCATGTATGAATCCTATATAAAGGATAGAGACTCCCTGCGAGGAGCATCGTGTCTTATTTTTTAATCGAGCTCAGCTCTATTGGAGGTTGCCCCCTCGAAGAGGCAAGTGAACTTTGCTTTCTGAATAATAAAATACTTGTTGTTATTGCTCTTGTTCTATGTTTTGGGTATATTTCTTTGCATATTTGGTATTTGGGTATCGTCTTGCAGGTTAAGAGAATAACAACAGATCACTAGGCATCCATCATTGAGATGGAAGGTAAGCTGCATGACCAATTGTTTTCTATTCTAATTGATCCAGGTTCTAATTATAGCTATATATGCTGAGAGCTTGTTGAGAAATTCAATTGGGTCAAGGAGTTGCATGAAGAAACATGGCTAATTCAATTTCCCACTGGAACCAAAAGAAAAACTAATCACTGGGTGAGATCATATACATTTTAGCTCAACGACATGCCTACAAAAACTCAGCTGAATGTGCTGTCATTGGGTTCATACAATATATTATTGGGCATGGACTGGTTTTATTTTCATAGAACTAAAGTGCATTGTTATGAAAATGAAATTGAATGCTTAGATTAGAAAGGAGAAAAAAGGGTTTTGTAGTGAAGGAGGAAGCCTACTTTAGTGAGGCTGGCCATGGCCATGTAGGCCAAGTGCAACAAAAGAAAATGGTGCATGTTGTTTGTAGTGCAGATTTCAAGTGATGAGAAGGATGGAAACGATGCTGATAATGAGGAAAGTGAGCTGCCAAGAAGGTACCCAGTTCTGTAACAATGTGTAGACGTCTTTCTAGAGGAAGTTTTTGAATTACCTCCTCATAGAGAGGTATATTTCTATATTGAGTTGGTGATTGAAGTAGCACCAAAAACTAAGGCACCATATAGGATGAGTATCCATAAAATGGTGGAACTAAAATTGTAGCTAAAATAAATGTTGGACACGGGCTACATAAGGTCAAGTGTGTCTCTATGGGGAACACCTATATCGTTTGTAAAGAAGAAAAATGGAACCCTAAAATTATGCATTGATTATAGACAACTAAACAAGGTGATCATAAAGAATAGGTATCCATTTCCAAGAATTGACGATCTCTTTGATCATTTGAGAGAAGCAACAATGTTCTCCAAGATAGAATTGAATTCAAGATATCATCAATTAATTATTAAGGAGGAGGACATTCATAAGACTGCTTTTAGGACAAGATACGAACACCATGATTTTGTAGTGGTACCCTTTGGGATTACTAATTCCCCTTGCCACATTCATGTGCTTAATGAAAAATGTGTTGCATCCTTATTTGGACAAATTTCGTTGATGATATATTAGTGTACTCAAGAACTGAAGAAGAGCATGAAAAACATTTGGATGTAGTACTACAATTGCTAAGGGAGCACAAGATCTATGAAAATCTCAACGAATGTGACTTTTTTCTAGTCACAAATACATTGTCTGGGGAATATTGTTTCCAAAGAAGAGATATTAGTTGATCCCGAGAAGATCAAAATCATAATGGAGTGGAAAAACCAAAGAATGTGAATGAAGTCAGATCATTCATGGGATTGACAAGTTATTATAAGACATTTATTAATATTTCTCCAAAATAGGCCATCCTACCACATCTTTGCATAGAAAATGAAATAAATTTCAGTGGACAACTCAATGTGTAGCAAGTTTGGAGCAATTGAAATAATTGCTCACAATGCACTAGTGTTGAGAATTTCAAATCCTGAAAAGAATTTTGTTGTATACACAGAGGCCTACAAAGGACTCAATGGAGTCTTGATGCAGGAAGGGAAAATAATGTGTTATGTGTCAAGGAAATTAAATGCACATGAGGCAAATTATGTGATTCATGATCTAGTGTTGGCTGCTATCATTCATGCTTTGAAAACGTTGAGGCATTATCTCATTGGTAGGAAATTTACACGTATGACAAACCATAGTGAGCTCAAGTGTTTATTTGAGCAACCCAAGCTGAACGCAAGATAAGCTAGATGGATAGCCATACTCAGTGAGTTTGAATTTGAAATTAAGTACATCAAAGGCAATGAAAACAAACTTGTTGATGCTCTTAGTAGGAGGATTCAAGTGAATCAACTGGAAGCTATAAGCTCTTATAAAATGGACCTAGTAAAAAGGATCAAGAATGTAGGACAACATGATGAAAACATAAAAAATTGAGAGAAAATAGACTACAAGATGGTGGGTATGACGAATATCGCCTAACCGATGACGACCTATTTAGGTTCAAAAATAGAATTTATGTGCTAAACAGTGATGAGTTAAAGAGACTCATAATGAAAGAGTTCCATGTCAAAACTTAGTCAGGTCATCCATGGTACCAAAAGACCCTTACAACCATTTTTTAATATTATTATTGACCAAGTTTGAAGAAAGAGGTGGCTGATTTCATGATTAAATGCATAGAATTATAGCAAGTAAAGGCTGAATGCAAGCATTCAGCAGGGCTATTGCAACCCTTTCCCATTCCAAAATGGAAGTGGGAAGTGTTTTCTTTGGATTTCGTTACAAGTTTTCCTAGAACATCTAGGAAACATGATGCAATCATTGTGGTAATTGACAAATTGAACAAAGTGGCTCATTTTGTGGCAGTCAAATCCACCAATTCTGCCAGTAAGGTGGCACAAATATTCATAAAGGAGATTTTAAGACTACATGGTATTCCCAAGAAAATTATTTCAGATCGAGATACCAATTTTCACCTCAACTGTTTGTAGGCTTGGGGAAAAAATTAGAATTTGGTACAACCTATCATCCACAAACGGATGAGAAAACAGAGAGGAAAAATAAGATCCTCAAGGACATGTTGAGGTTGTATGTAATGCATCAACCTAAGAAGTGGGAGGAGTACCTACTACTGATAGAGTTTGCATACAATAATGGATAACAAGAATCCATAAAAATGAGTCCTTTTAAGGCATTGTATGGGAGGAGTTGTAATACTCTTATTAACTGGAATGATCTTGTGAATAGGGTGCTTGTTGGGCTTGATATGCTCAAGGTAATGGATCAACAAATTTATATCATAAATTAGAGTTTGAAAGTGGCATAGGATAGGTAGAAAAGTTATGCAGACCATTATAGGGTGCATAAAGAGTTCCAAGTTGGGAAACATGTTTATTTGGCTAACCTTCTAATCAAATCCATAGTTCATTGACCTAATGAATGACCAATCTTTGTATAACATGCATGAAATTTTACCTTGTTAAATATCATGCATCTTTTCAAGATCTGATGCATCTAATCAACAAATGAAGAAATTCGAAGGTAGATGACATGGAAACTTGAATGATAGTTAACCCACCACCATGGCCTTCCTTAGATTAACACATGGTGGGACCGAATTGGCTGACAAATGGAAAGAGCCCATAGGTTGTCTATACACATAGATGGTATGTCATTCACAGATTTCAACATGTTGATGCGGCATCACCAAATTCTACCGTGTGGCATGCATAAATGAAAATTTTTAATTAGAAAAAATGTAATAAATGGGTGACACATGGCACCCCTCATGGGCTACCACATGGCATGATGAAATCATGTTGAAATCATCATGTTGATGGCCAGTTCCCTTAATGACCTAGTTATAGGGCTTCGTCAAATGAGACCAAGGCATTGAGTTTAAAAGGGTGAATTAACAGTGCTAAAGAGAGAATGGTCACGTGGTGGGACCAATCTCAATCATATGGTGGAACCTATGGTCAAATAATGCTATGTCATGATCACCAACCCCAGTTGTATGGAATAGTTGTATGGATATGCATGGGAAGGGTATGGAACTCGATTACACAACTAAAAGTTTATTAATGGATAATGGAAGGAACATTATATGGGAAGTGCATTGCCCTTTGTTGCAAAACTCAATTTTTAATGGATGTCAGCCTAGGTCAAATCCACAAACCCTTGCATCGACCCTCCACCATCTCAAGAACCCAAACCACTATAAATATGCACCAGAGTGACTTATTCAAATAACAAACAATAAATTGATACATTGGTAGATTGAATATTGGAGGAGTAGTTCGTTTGAAGTTTTGTGTGGCTTCAGTGAACAGTGAAAAGACTTGGTGCTTTGTTTTGATCATGATTCAAACTCATAACATCAACCTCAATTATGGACACTGTGTCATGCTTACCATGGTGGATTTCATGTCGTTGTATTGGAAAAGTAATATATGTTTGCGCATATTAGACACAATGAAATAAGGCTCGACACGAGGGCCATACCCTTGCTCTGGTCTTGGAACACAGTCATTATTAAGTTGGAGGCTTAAACTCACAAGCTTCATATATACCTTAGTTTGTGGCATACCTACATTGTATTGGACAAACACCTAGTTTGAGTCCCATTGATACTGAGGTCTGTACATTTTTATTTTTATATATTATTAGGTTTGTTTTGTAGAATAAATAACATACTGCGGTGGCCATTTTGACACACCAAACTAGAATCTGGACAATTTTTAGAAGTGTGAATGGTTTTGGAAATTTTGTAGAGCACTTAATTTAATATAAAGTTTTATTTGGCTTTTATGGGTTTTTGGGCTCAATATTATCCAAATTTGCTTTCGAAAGAAGCTGGGTGATGAGGGTTTAGAGATGGATGTAACTAGGGGTATGTAATGTCTTATTGACACTTATTTAGGGTTGAAATATCATTTTTGTGTTTTTATGGACTTGTAAATGTTTTGGTAATATGGAAAAGGCCAGTTTCTACGAAAGGGTATGAAAGGCTAGATTGATGGCAGGGAAAATTTTAAGGATAAGAGTTTATCTTAAAGTTTAGAAACCTCGACAAACCTTACTAGCCCCTAATATGAAAATTGTAAACATTTTGTTGATATTTTTGTAGAAATATTTAGGTTTCCAATGATTTTATATTAGTCGATATAATATTTTGGCAATTTTTAAGGTAAAATAATGGTGTACTATAAAATTTGGACGAATTATCTTAGAAAAACATGGAAATTGTCGAATCTTTTTTTTTGGAAAAATCATGGAAAATTAAACCACTTGTGAATGTTAGCCTCTAAAATTTTCCTTAATTGATGGATGAGATGAAGAAAAGTATGGGTAGCAGCATGACAACTAGTGACAATTGTTTATATGATATTTTGTGGTAATGCATATGATAGTGGTTGCAAGTTATTGCAATGAAAATGGTTGTAGGCTATAAAAAATGATTGCAATGGAGTATGGGTTACTGGCTTGGCACTGCCACGTATCCAACCAGCCATCCCCCCTAGCCATTGGTGTGAACGTCTTCAAATGACTTTCATCTTATCAAATGCCTTGCCCGATGCGGACAAACGACTTCGTACCTTTATTCTTCAATATCACGTCACTTTCCATCTATGTGCGATCCCAAATGATTACATGTTGTGGTAGTGATTATGGATTATGCAGTGACAAAGATTACGGGTTGCATATTGTGACATTACTTATGTTTCAATGACATATGATGACAATGGATATAGTTTGAAAATGATATGAAATAGAGGTCCATAAAGATTTGAAGGAGGTTAGAGCCTTAATCAGATTGGATCTTGGAGCAGTTTGGAGCCTACTCATTATTTAGGTTGGAGCTTAGAGAAAGTTGAAGCCCACTCATCATCGAGGTTGGTGGCTTAATCAAGTTGTAGCTTACATTGAGCAGTTGGTTGCATTTTTTAGGTTGGTACCTCAATCATGTTGTAGGCTATCACAAGTGGAAACTTGCATTTCTTGAGGGTAGTTTCCTTAAGCAGGTTGTAGCTTTCTGTTGTAATGAAAACTCAACATCCCCCATTTTTTATTTTTATATTTTAAATAATGGGGACCCTTTCCATTAATTGTTGGCTAAATCACCTTTTAAAAGTTTCTTTTGGTCAAATGTCCTACAATTTTGCCATTTTTTTCATTTTCGTCGGATCTCTATTTTGATTACTTCATTGAGTTATAATTTTGGCTAGCTTTCCATCGTTACTTATTTCGTCTCATTTGGTTACATGATTTTCAAATGGTGCTCATCCAATGTTTGATAATTTTTATTGCATGGGTTAAAAAATATACAAATGTATATTATTTTAATTTTTGTAATTAAATTAGTAATTCATTGTAAATATTATTTTCTAGTAAATTTTTACTAATTTCTTTATTTTTCATTAACAGTCCTACAAAATCGCCTAGCCAAATTATAGAATAGTTAAATAATGCATTTTCGGGATATCAGTAATTTATTCCAATTCTTAATTTTAAAAGAAATTACAAGACCCAAAATCTAAAAATTGCAAAGTGGTTATAGTTCATTTTGTAGATTTTTTTATTCCACTCCAAGTGGACCCCACTTCACCTCACCTCCTTTCTTCCGATATAAATCTTCTGAAATTTAAAAGTTTCGAAACAATTCCTCCAAAATTAAAAAACTTCTGATATCTCGATAACGTTTTTGGTTTTGTGCACATTTAAAAAATTACTATATTAATCCACCTCCAAACTCCAATATTTCATTTTATGCGATAACTATTTTTATTACTATAAAATTACCTTATAACTCCCACTCCGTCACCTTACATCATTCCATCTCCGATATCACCTCACCTCCTTATGCCCCCTCCATAAAAGGCTCCATGTAAATCATTCGATTCACATATGGAAACTAAAGGACCACGTATTGTTGGTTTTTGTTTTGAGGTTTGTAAAAGGTTTATATATATATAAAATAAAATATAATTATATTTTTAATTAATTTTAAAATTAATTCAATTTTTAAAATTAAAATTTATTTAATTATATAATAATTAGTTTGTAATTAATTAAGTTTAATATTGTAATTACAATTAAATTAATATTAATTAAATTTTAATTATTATTATTATTATTATTTTTTTTTTTTAAATTTTTGGCCTGGGCAATAATTTTTCCAAAATTTTGGCAGTTTTGATCCTTCAATTTTGAAAGATCATAAGTTGAGTTTTACTTGGCCAAATGAGGCCCAAGATGATTTGTTGGATAGATAAAATCATGGAGAATATTTCAGAATGGTTGCATAACCAAATTTTATCATTTAACAAGTCTAAATTGTAACAGAAGATTGAGCTCCGAATTTTTAAACAAAATTAATTTTTTGAGTTTTTTTCTGCATTTTCATTTGCTCATAACCTTTGTGGAATACAGGTCCATTCAATTATGTTCTCTTTGACCAATTAAATATTTACAAGGATCAATGAAAATCTCAGATTTCATTTCATTTATTTATTTAATTATGTTTTTATTGGAGATATTTTGTGTTCTCGAATTAGTATTTTGATTTTGATTTGCATTTTAATTGGTTTTTACAGTAAAACAGTTGAAGAGATAAGGAATAGAAGATTTCAATTAATGATATAACTCCAACAATAGAAGAATATAAATTTGGACCAATGAAAACTGTTAGAGCAAAAAGATTCTTCAACAACTCTCCTATTTTGGAATTCACTTTGTAAATTATAAATAATAGTTTGTAGAATGGAGAAAGGGGGGCTTCTCTTCTATACAATTATGGAATCCTTAAAAGCATTATTGTAATGGAGATTCAAAGCTGTAGGTGAGAGGAAAGTAATTCTTAGATCTGGGGGATTATTGAGGATTTTTCATTTGTATTCTGAATTATGTATGGAGAGCAAAGCTTGCACTAAATCAATTCTTGTTTTAACAACAAAAGTTCAAGCATTATAAAGCACTGTTGGAGATCAGAGCCAAAGAAACGATTTCAATAAATTGGTATTTAGAATACTATTGTTTTTAATATTGATTTCATTTTATAATAACATAAATATGTTGTTTTTATTCATATTTGTGCATTGTTCTCAATGTGAGTAACTTGCCTCAAATACTATTTTATTATTTATCTCTTCTCTTGTGGGATGAGCTCTAATTTTTTGAGTAACTATTTACTCAAAAATCAGTCTTTTAATTCCGATTTAACAAACAATAATATTCTGTGACCTATTTCCTTATATTATTGTTTAATCATTCGAGTTACTGATTCAATAATCATCATCATTTGGTGAACTACGCCCTAAATATTGTTGATTAATGATTCATGTTTATAGATCTCTGAACAATATGTGTTTTCATATTCATAACATTAGTTAATTGAACTATTTCATTAGCTTGATATTCATTACAAGCCAAACATATTTAAATCCCAATCATTTATTTACTTTTCTCTTGGTTAGGTTAGATCTACATCTTCCTAATCAAGATAAGCTTAAGATTTTTTTCCTTTTGATTGTATTCTAGGATTAGTTTGCATTTATATTTAATTCACATTCCTAGAAGCCTTATTATCAAAGAGGAAATATTTAGTTGTGGCTTGGCCGAGCCCCAGATCAACTTAAAGATCAATTTCCTACCTGATTAGCAAGAGGGTTGATTTGATGTCTTTTCTCTATTGGTAAGTGAAATTCATACTTAAGCTAGTAGAGATAGAGAAAAGGTAATTATACCTAGTTTAACCAATCAGAACCACCATTTCAATGGAAAAGGAGCTGCTCTAAGTTCCCGACTGGGTGGTCTCCTTTATAATGTTGTAGGAAGAGATTTTCGAGCCTTGAACATTTTTTGTGCTAGAAAAAAAACATGAAGGCTTGTTTTCTTTTAGAGCTTTTGTATTTTAAAGTTTTATTTTAATTATAAATGGCTTCTATTAAACTTGCAATTTGGAGATGTATCTATGGACGTGCATATGCCAATACTCTGCAAGAAATAGTAAGACACTTGTCAAAGGTAAATTTTAATGATAAGAATAATTTTTTTGCATTTGATCATGCTTTACAATTTATTCAAAAATTTTCAAATTCTACTTTTCATGATATTGATGAAGGCATTACATGCAGGATTTTTACTCTCAAATTCTTAGGAAAAGCTAGAAGTTGGTGTCAATCTCTTTCAGTTGCCTGTATTCATAGTTGAGATCAATTTATTACCATGTTACTTTATAGGTTTGATGGTTATGATTATGAACAGGGATGTGATGAATTCGAAGATTTATGAAGAATTGAAAATGAATCTCTCTTAGATTTTAATTAATTTTCTTGAGATTCAAAGCTAAAGATAAGCCTTTAGGAATTGAATTGATTGATTGGTTTGAATATATTTGTTCTCTTCCGCCCATTTCAAATCCATATGAAACAATTGCAAGTTTTGATGACTCTCCTTCAACTTTTAGTAATATTATCAAAAATTTTGATATAGAGGTGCATATTAACCATGATATAGTGGCCTCAACCATGTATGATAAATTCTTAAATTTAGTACACACATCTTACAATATTAATGATAATCATGCTAATGAATCATTATCACAAATCTTGCAAGAATTTGATAATCAACCACAAGAAGACAACAACAATGATCTTGAAGGACCATCTACCACAAAATCTGAAAATCACTATAAATTAAATTCAGAAAAATAGATTATAAATCAACAAGTACAAGTAGAAATTGAAGTTTCCAATAATATGTGATTTGGTGTACAAATTTCTAAATTTGATCATGTTGATCAAAAGACATTCAAGGCAGCCAAACAAAATTCTTATAGAAAGCATTAATAAACAAATGAATGATCATAAATTCGAAATTTGCAATGAAGAAAATGCACAAGAATTCAGAAATAGAGATATTTTGAAATTCTTTGCTTCTGATTCTCATTTTCACCTCTATCTTGATATTTTTGCTGATAACAATCTATCCCCTCTTCACTTTAATGTTATTCCACAAAACAGAGGTTGATTTAAATAATTTTCCTATTAGATTTTATCAAGATAAAGATACAATTATTGATAATTCTTCTGACATTAATGAACATGTGCTCTATATTCCTTCTTGTTTTGATACTTCAGATGTGAGTAAAAAGAATACTAGTGAATGTGATGAAGTCATTTACAATAATTACTCTGACACTGAGGATGTTGATTTGTCTTCTTCTCAATTGAATCTTTATGATCAAAGTCAAATCACATCTGAAAATGAAGAACACTCTAATTCAAAAATTGTTTCAACTAGTTCTCATTTCCAAACAATTAATCATACTCATGATTTCAGAATTCAAGAGCCCACTCCAATCTACAATTTTTCAAAGGATAAAATTCTCACTTCTATTCATAATCCTGACCCTCTATCTAATTCATAAATTGGTATTGACAATCATTCTAATTCCATTATTATGACCAATTCTTGTGAAAAAGAAATTGTTTTAAAACAGTTCCAATTGTGCTGTAACATTAATTTTAACAATAGTGTAAACCACGATTTGATTTTGTTATTTTTCCTTTAATTATTTTGTTTAATTTTATATTTCTTTTCTCTTTTAATTTTTCAATTTTTAGATATCTTATGCTGGCATATTGAGCAGTTCAATATTGAACACTCAATTGATGCATTGCCTGAAAGGGAAAATGAAGTTTCAAATCATAATCATGAACATCAAAAGCTATTACTCTTCCAATTTCAATTGATGTTCATTTCTTATCACTTGTTACTTTCCTCTCAAAAGTAGTGCCAACAAGAGAGTGTATTCTTACAATATGACCAACTAGCTAATTCTATTAATAATTTTCCATTGAAACTATCAGATTTACATCCATTTTTCATTGACCCATTTGAAACACATTTGGAAAGTTTTCCTACTTAGAAGATTGTTAATAATTTACATATGTACATAACACTAACAAATTTTTGCATACCATTGTATCTAAAAGTTCATTTCCACAATATGGTCTATTATCTTCTCTTTTGGACCTCTCCCAATTATTAATGGAAATCCATCCATATTTCTTTGATCGAATTGATATTCAGCTGGAAATGACATTTCAAGAGAAGGTGATTATAAAGAAGCTACTTCTTGTAAATATATTAACAATTAATGTACATACTATTTTTGTTCATTTAACTATATTCTTATTGCGAATGTTTGTCTGTACATACATGCAGAAATTAAAATGAGAGAATGGTTACATTGGAAATACGACTATACCTAGCCATGATTCCTCCCATTCAATTAGCAATAGGAATAGATTAATTTAGATTAGATTCCTTTTCTATTTTCATTTATTTTATTATTTCATATTTTTAATAAGCAAGTAATGAATCTGAGTTTTTCTTTGCATTCCCTTTCATTTTCTGGCAAAGTGGCTTAGAGCATATCAATGTTCTTATATAGTTGGATTATATACACTTGTGATGCACTTGATTGCATTGATTTTGTAAAAATTCATTACATTGTTAAAAATATGTTTTTAATCATATCTGAAGAAATTCCAAGGAATTGTTATGGCTTGGCAATTTTTGATTCACAAGTATTTCTAAAAATCGCATAATCACCACTCTTGTCCTCTGATGTAAATTTGAGTTGGATTCAATTTGAAAGATAATTACTAGCATTTTAGATTGAATAAGTAGATGATATTGAACATACATGACTTTTGAGAAATGCATGGGAGAACTTGAAGATTCATAAGGTAAAATTAGAGTCAAAATTCTTCTAGGTATGCATTAACAAGTTCATCTTCGTCTATTATTTGATTTTCTTTTTTTCATAGTTTATTTTTTTATTTCTGTTCTATTTTTTTTTGCAGGTCTTCATTGACTTGATTTTGGCGACTTGAAATAAGCAAGCAAGCAACCCTTTCTAAACCTGCAATATGTTCAAGGAAGTATTTGTTGTTTCATTAGAATTAGGGTATTTTTTGGTTTTTCTTCTGTTAATTAAAACCCTGATAGGCCTTTAATACATTATCGAAAGATTCATATCGGATCATTATAATATCTTATATTTCCTTATAAGAAAGGTTTGATAAAATCATTCTCCGATTAAATATTTACGGTAGTTAATATAATTATTAGAGGGGTTTTTGTTAAAAGGCAAAGTTGATATAAGCACTTCTTTGCAAATATAATAATAAAAGGCTTGACCCCACAGGATTTCCGCGTAGCATTATCAGGGCTTCTGAATATTGGAACCTTTCATATAAGCATCACTCAAAATACTCTGATATCCTCATATCGCTGATCTATGATATTCCCAATCCTTCGATTCTCCAATAAACACCTCCTATCCATATCAGAACTTCCATATTAGAATTTCCATGTTGAAACTTCCTATTGACTGTCACTCCTTTCAAACTCTGATATTAAATCTTCGATACAATACATCTGATATCCCTTCCTGCTTATATTTTTAGCTATTACGTTTTAATAATAAAATCCTATCAGAAGGTAAGAATATCGCATGTTTCAAAGATACAACCATAAGATTTCTTTGATATTTTTCTTTCAATACAGTTATGTGTGCAGAACCACACGAATTCATGTTTTTCACTTAGAAATATGAGTCAATAATCATATTCCGCTGTCATCGATGCAACTGAAATGAAACACTTACATTATTCTTGCTCAGATTTGCTATAGAAAAAAAAAATTACACAAAACTCTTGCAGCGAATGATCCTATCCATGATTTTATTTATGCCTGTTCTGAATCTTACAATTGCCAAGTTAATTAGGACCATTGTATCACACTCATTCATATTGTTTTCCTTTTAGTCACATTCCCTTCTCCAAAGGAACTCAGAGCCTCTAATTAATGAATTTTGGAACCCTGATCCTTTGTTTTTCATTTTTTCCCAAGATCTTTCCTAAGAAATTTGGACTTTCTAGCCTATTGGTTTCTTGGATTTGTATTATATCAGAATTATAAAGAAATATGAGATTTACCTCTCCAAGATCCACATTTCCTTTTCCTTTACTATCACGTCCATTACATTCAACAAAGGAATTGGCCCTTATTTCACTGTCATCATTGAAATTTTGTGGTCTTAGAGTTTTGTAAGTTGATTTTGGCTTCAAAAAGGTTTTCGAGATCTTTGACACTCAATTTATTCTCATATTTATTAAATCTCAAACTCCTCTCCTTGAAAACTTATTTTACAAGTAAATGTAAGTTCTCTTGCAATTATTTTTTACAAAAATTCAAAGTTATCTTATTATCATAATGAAAGTCATCAAAACTACTTCATAAACTCTTATGGAACTTACCTCCGATACGTGAATGTTTAATGTACTAGAAAGACAATGTTCCCACATTATACAAAAAAACATTTGTTATCATATATGACCAATATCGTAAGTTTTGTTTGTAGAAGTTACAAAAATTTTTTGTTCCAAGATCTTGCTTCCCTTTAATAATCTAAATAGCAGGACTTCTTGTATAAAGGTGTTCCGAAAACAAATGTTGCCAGAAACGTTATGAAGCAAAGATTTTGTTTATCAAATTTTTTTTTTTTTTTTTCTCATTAATATTTTTGGAAAACTTGAGTTCTTACCTTTCATTTTGATTCTCTTGGACACCCAAAACTTTAGAATATTGGGTTAACTATCTTCATAGGTTCCTGTTCAATTTATTTTGATCTTTCACTATGTTCACATGAAGTCTTGTTTGATTATCTTTGTATATATATGCTACTTTCATGTTATCATGGTGGTAAAGAGCTTGGATGTATTTTAATCCTAATTTCAGCAAATCAAAGTATTTGTTCATCGGGACGACTTTGTGACTATAGGGATATACATTCTTCATGGTATATGCACATGGGTCTCTTTTACTCTTCTTGATAATTTGCTTGGCTAATGAGAAATTTCATCACATTAGAGGAAATTTTAGCCTAAAAGTGCCCATGAAAATTTCATGTAATTTCCATGTCATAATATATAAACCAATCAAAATCCTTTAAATTTAAAAAGAGGTACATGTAAATATTTTGGTGGGAAAATAAGAAAAACTATATTTTTTTAATTGTATTTTTGGCTTATCTCATTATATGTTTACTCAAATTTCAAGTGTAGACACTCTTTGGATGCGGAATTAAATCTCACATCCAAAGAGAATCTATTATGCATACTTTTGAGAAGACCCACATTGATAAAAAATGAATATACATTAAAAAAGCATGTTCACCACGTTTTTTAATATATCTTCAATTTTTATCAATGTGGGTCCTCTCAAAAGTATGCATAATGGGTATTTGTTGAATGTGGAATTTAATTATGCATCGAACGATTGTCTACACTTGAAATTTGAGTAGACCTCTATAAAGATAAGCCAAAAATACAATTAAAAATTAGTTTTTTTTTCTTTTCCTTCGAAAATTCATAACTCTTGTTTTATTATTTTATTATTTTTTCTTAAGAGGCCACTTTTAGGGTGAAATTTCCTCTAATGCATGTGGTTAGTTTACAATTTTGTCTTTTATTCATTACTGGATGCACATTTTATTACCTCAATCATCTTTTAGTGAACATCTTCATTTTCTTTCCAAGGCACTTTTGAACAACCACTATAGTAATGCAACGATTGATAGAGAATTTGGAACAAGTAAAGGCAATGGACCATGGTTAGTTCATGTTTGAATTCTCTTTTATTAGAATTTTTGATTTATCACTCCATACTTATGATATAAAGATTCAAGTCCTCTTCATTGCTACATTATTGAGGATTTTGAATCAATTGCAATATTTTGGAGCTGATATAAATCCAAAATGGTAAAAAATAAAGAGAACATTCGTTGCTATGATTCATAAATAAGCATATGATCTTCATTATATTTTTTGATGAATTTGGTTTACTTCAAATTCCTTGGTCATGAACATTTTTTTTTTAAACTCACTGTTTCCTTTAGTTTAGATTTAAAAAATGATGATTTTGGGTCAATAAGGTTTCAGTCAATTCAACATCTTCATGCTTTTAATTCCAATTAAAAGAAGTTAGATTTTATTGGAGAACATGATATCTCTTAGGTAATATTAAATGAAGTTCTCCAATGGTATGTTTCATACGCCCACTTTAATTCATTTTCATTTCTTTACTTTTTTGTTTTGGTTTTTTGTTTTTAGTTTTCGCTGATCTTAAACTTTGTTTTGCAAGTCTTCATGATCCTTTTTCACATCCACGATGACTCATATTTCGAGCTCATTCTCTTTGTTGTTTGTCTCTGAATTTTCGAATAACAGTTACAATGTTTATCAAATCAGCTAAACTAGGGAGTTTTTGAACCTTCAATCTGTTTCGTTAAGCATTTCTTTTATTAGAAAATGGTTGAGATAATTTTATGTAGGTTTTGATTTGAAACAAGAAAAATTGTAGTAGGAAGGGACTTCTCATTTAGCTTATTATTTATCATCATTGCTATTCACCCTTTTATTTCAGAAGCCTAATCCCTTATAACTCCTAAGGATGAAATTTACTAGATTCCCAACAAAGATAAACGTTCACATGATTATATTATTTTACTCTTTTGACTGAGACATTTGTATAATTAATCTTGTTGGAGTTGGTTCTTTAAATTTATATTTTTCTTTGAGCTTTCGATTTCTTAATTTTTAGATTTTTAGAGTTTGTTGATTTCTTTTTCTACTTCAGTTTAGATTTCTTTTTCTTTTTCTTTCGGTTTTGGTTTGATTTTGGTAACTCTGTCATGATTCATGTGGAAGACCTTTTCCTCACCTAACAATGGTTGGCATACATGAGAAACATTTTTTTTTAACACGGTCAGTTGCTTTTATATTATAAAAAAACTGCTAGAAGCTAGTGATGTTACATAGAGTGGAAAAAGAGAAGGAGAGGAAGTCCAGAGTGGGTGTGCAGACCCTGACTTCTTGAGATTAAACTTGAAAAGGATAAATTGAAATAGGTAGCGGCTATATTGCCTGACAAAAAGACCAGCGAGTAGGCAAAATTTACTGGACATTTGGCTGATTACCAGAACTGGTTGACTGAGTCTTCGACCTGAGGTTCCTTTTTGAGGCTCGCTCTGGTTGATGCCTCAGCTTGCATGCTTTGGGTGATGTTCTTAATGTGAGATATAGCCTCCTCCATGTGCTTACATTTCTCCTTAAGGCTCTCGATCTCTGCTCTTTGCTTTTCCAGTTTTTTCCTCTTGGATCGACTATCTGCCTGGAAGTCTTCTTTAAGTTCATTAAAGTGCTTGATGAACCTAGCGATCATGAAACAATGCTGTTTGCAGAGGGTGCAAGTATTATTGCCAAGCACACGATCCAGCGGGTTCTCCGGGTGATCTCGACCTTCCTGAGGCTCGTTCTGCATTCTATTTTCTGAGGTCTCTGCCATGGCTAAGAATACAGCCTTAAAGGAGAAGAGAGTCAGCGATAAATGAGCCTGTAAATAACACAAGTTATACCTGTATGCTTTAAAAGGAAGGCACACTTCAATGTTGCTTTGGGAGCTGCCTCGCTTGATGTGGAACTTCTGAATCCAAATATGTGACGAAGGATGCTTAGTAGAGCAAGGCTGCTTACTGCTTCTGATGTTGAGGGCTTCTGAGGGCAGGGAGCCGGGCACTGCTTCTCTGCTCTGCTTCTGAGAGGGCGGAAGAGTTCTGAGGTGATCGAGGGGAGGAGAGGGAATATATAACATCGAGGAAGGCTGGGCGTGCTGGAGGTGCGAAATATTTTCATGGATTTGGGCAGGCTCCGGATCGTTCACGAAATCCTTGGTGCAGTCGATAAGGATTGAGAAGGGACATTTGCCAGGATTCCGAGAGAAAGGATCACGTGAAGCATGGTGTGATCGGGTCTTTGGAGCGAGCCAGGATGTGTGATGGAAGGGAGATGTTACACAGTTCTCAATGGGGCGGGTTGGGATTGTCTTGTCGAGGTTGCGGAAGAGAAAGACAAGAAATGCATGACGGCTGATATGACTTAATTTCAAAAGTATACTGATGATGTTGTTCAGAGGAGTTGTCTGACAGCTTATACTGCTATGGGATTGCTTTGACATATATGCGCTCATTTTCTCTGATCTGTCCACTCTGTCTGCTGACAGCCTTGGAGGCGAAAGAATCCGCTTCGGTGTTATTTTCTCTTAAGACATGCTTGAACATTGGTTCTCCCATACTCCTGAGATTGTCCTGTATCCTGAGCTTAATATTGTTGAGGGCTGCTTTATTAAACTCTGATCCCGAAACCAAGGCTGCGATAACAATGGCCGAATCCCCCAGAATGATTGCATTTCTAATTCCCAATCTATTCAGAATTGAGGTGCCGAGAAGAAGACTATACGCTTCAGCCACGTTGTTGGAGACTTTCCCCAGACCCCATTCATAGCTAAGAATAGTTTTCCCATTATGATTTTTTATGATGCCCCCTGCTCCAGCTTTCCCTGGGTTATTCTTGGAGGCGCCATCGAAGTGGAGTGTAGGGCGCTTCTGATCTAGAATCCACTGGTTAACCTCTTCCTTGGATCCTCTGAGTTTCCAATGCATCTTTTTCTTGTGAGCTTTTGCTTGGGAATATTGATTTTTGGTGTGACTGAGGCTGAATTTATTGTACCAATCCATCTCTTCTTGATGCCAGCTTGCTTGATCTGGAAGGGCAATGAAATTTGTGCTTATCGTTTCAGAGATGGTGGCAGTTGTTTTAGCGAGGATACTGGCCATGTTGGGCTGTTTGTTATTGAAGACATAGTTGTTCCTGGCTAGCCAAAGATGCCAGCATAGTGTGGCTGGAATACATTTCCATATTCTACTGATGTTGTGTTTGCCTTTCCTGGGAAAGGGATAACTTTTCCCCCAATTTTTCTGGAGAGAGGAGATCTGATCAAAACTTTCGCTAATTTCCATGGGGCTTGTCACCTGTTTCCAGCAGCTCTGGGCAAAGGGACAGAGTAAGAAAATGTGCTGAATGTTTTCCTCCTCTGCATGACAGAAGCAACACATTCAAGGTCCCAAGATTCCTCTTTTCCTTAGATTATCAGCAGTGAAGATCTAAGGGTCCAATTGAAATGTTTAATCTTTGGGAGATACTCTGATTTCCATACAGTTGTGAAGAGGTTCCAATTTGCTGAATGAGTTGTGGCCTGCAATGTTTTATATCCCTCTTTTACTGTGAATTTCCCTCCACTGGAGTCCCAAATATACCTGTCTTCAATCCCAATATTGATAGGCGCGGAACCAGAGAGAGAGGACTTGAGATTGGACCAAAGATCTCTGAGGTCAATGGGGGTTTGGAGATCCTTCCAGTCCTGCCATTTGTTTTGGTGCCATATTGATATATCGAACAAGGTGGTTAGATTTCTTTCTTCCATCCATATCTGCAGAGGTCGGAAAGCATGGAGAAGGATTCTCGGCTTAGAGCCCATAATTCTATCAGACCAGATATTAGTGTCCTTACCATTTCCAGGAAGTTTGGATGTGTTTTCACGGAATTGGGGAAGCACTTTTTTAATGAGTTTCCATACCGGGGTGCAGGGTCTGTCCACTATTGATTCAGTAAGAAGATTAGAGTTCGTGCCTCTGAGATATTTCTTTTTTATGACCTCCACCCACCACGATCCTTTGCCAGAAAGAATTCTCCAAATCAATTTAAAACCCAAAGCCCAATTGGAGAGGCTTGGGATTTTAATGGAAAGACCTCCCTTTTCATATGGAAGGGTTACCTGATCCCATTTGACAAGGCTAAATTTTTTGGACTCCTGTTTTCCTCCCTGCCATAGAAAACTTCGCAAGATGAGCTCCATATGTTTATGAGTGCTGGCCGGGGCCATGATGATCGCATATTGATAAATTGGAAGGGCTGAGAGAATGGACTTAATTAGGATCGTTCTGCCTGCCAAATTGAGCCAAGACACTCCCCAACTCTGAAGGAGGCCTCTCATCTTTTCTATGTGTTTGACCCAAATCTCAGCCTTGACTTTTTCTTTAGCAAGAGGCAGACCTAAATAGGAAAAGAAGCTCCAGTTCCTTTGCACTGGAATGTCCAGTATCAAAGATATTCTTTGCTGAATTAGAAGGGGGACATTCCAAGTATATATCTTGCATTTTCTATTGTTCAACTTCCCTCCTGAAACTGCTAGAAAGGCATCCAACACTTTCTTGAATCGTTTTGCCATTAAGCTGGAAGCTCCCCCAATGAGAAGTGTGTCATCCGCGAAGAGCGAATGGTTGATCTCTTTGATCCCTCTTTCTATACAGATTCCAGTGATCTCTTTTTGTCTGCGAAGATGTTCTAGGTGGATACTCAAAGTCTCAGCCATTATGATATATAAGAATGGGGAGAGAGGACAACCTTGTCTCAGCCCCCTGGAGCTTCTAAAGTATTTGCTGGGGCGACCGTTAATCAGGGGAGCGGTCCAAGGGTTGGAGATGCACCCATTGATAATGCTTATGAAGTTTTTTGAAATCCCGAATTTATTGAGTGCTGCTGTTAGGAAGGAGTGGTCAACTCTATCAAATGCATTTGCCATGTCGAGTTTGATTATCATCCCTCGTTCTCCTCTGTTTAGGCTACTGTGGATAGCTTCTTGGATCAATATGACATTGTCAGTTATTTGCCTGCTCGGAACAAAGCCTCCCTGGTTTTCAGATATTAGGAAAGGAAGGAGTTTTTTTAGCCTATTGGCTAAAATTTTTGTTACAATCTTGTAAGAAACATTACATAAGGATATGGGGCGGAACCTGTCAAACGAGAGAGGATTAGCTTCCTTAGGGATTAGGGCTATGTGGGAGGACTTGGAATTTTCTCCCATCTTGTGGTTTTTGAAAACATTCTTTACCATCCACACAAAATCTTTTTTGATTGTTTCCCAATGATTTCGATAGAAGGCAACTGTGAACCCATCCGGACCCGGGGCCTTATCCTGCTACATACTAAAGGTTGCTGCTCGAATTTCCTCTTCTATAATATCCTGGTCCAACTCTTTGTTTTGAGTATCTGATATTTTGCTCTCTACTGCACTAAGGAATTCAGAGCTGTCCATTTGCTGAGGAGAAACGGAAAGCAGGGATTTAAAGTGATTGAAAGCTGCTTCTTTAATTTCTTCTTGATCTGTAATCTCTTTTCCCTCAGCCTCTATTTTATCTATCTGGTTTCCAGCTCGCCTGAGTTTGATGTTGTTGTGGAAAAAGGATGTATTTTTGTCTCCGGCTTTCAGCCAAAGGCACCGGGATTTTTGTCTTTGATCCTCTTCCTCGACTCTATTTTGTCGATAGAGTTCCCTATACATTTCTTTTTCCTGCTCTAAGTCTTCACTAGTGTGTTGTATGTTCTCTTTATCTTTATGCCACTGTTCCATCTTCGTAAGCAGATCTGATTTTTTTTTATTTTCCAAGATCGCTGCTTCCTTTGCCCACTGTTTGATGACTGCTCTTAGGTGTTTTAATTTCGTTTCCCAGATATAGTAGGGCGATCCGTTTACCTCCTTGGCCCACTGGTTTTGAATGAGGGTGCGAAATTCTTCTTGAAGATCCCAAATTTTGTTATATTTGAAGGGGAGTGGCCCCAAGTTTCTGCCTTTGTCCAAATTTAGAAGCACAGGCTTGTGGTCTGAGGCCGAAGCATGAATTAATTGACTCTTAATGGACTGAAAACTTGCTGCAATTCCTTCCTGTAGCAAAAATCTATCCAATCTCTCTTTAATATTGTGATGGCCAGATCTTTTATTACTCCATGTGTATTTCCCATTGGATAGAGGAATGTCAATCAGATTGTGAGACTGTATTATGGTTTCTAGCATGTCTCTTGAGGGATCTGCAAGGTAGTTTCCTCCTAACTTTTCATCCACGTTTCTTATTACATTCATGTCTCCTCCCAGAATTATATTCCTGTTTTGCACAGATTGGAGATCTGAGGCTATGGTGTCCCAACAGCGGCCTTTGTCCCTATAATGGTTTGGGCCATATATATTATAGATATAGTAGATTTCCTGAGTTCCTTTGTTTTTCAAGTTTGTTCTGATCCACCAGTTGCAGAATTGGGAGTTGATGATTTCCCATTTATTCTTATTCCATATTGTTCCTATTCCTCCTGAAGCACCTTCTGAACCTATTGATACACCTGTGAAGTTTTTGGAGTTTTGGAGTTGTTTTTGGAAGTCCTGTTCAGTAATTTTGGTCTCCTGGATGAGGAGAAGGTCCGGCTGCTCCTGTTTTAATAAATCCCTGATGGCTTTTAGTTTTAAGGGAGAGCCCATCCCCCTACAATTCCAAGAGACCAAAATCATTATTTACCATTTGTTGGGTGAGGTCCACTCTTCTCCTTTACTTTTTCTCCACTCCCTTTTAGCTTGCCTAAGTATGAGTCCATTGGTTGCTGCGCTCCCGTTGCCATCTCTTTTGCCGCTGTTTCATCTCTGAGCTCTTTATTTGACTTTCGGCCAGGTTTTCTCGGAGGGTCTGTGGATTGACTAGCTTCTTTCGATTTGTTTCTGGTAAGGATTCTCTCTATGGTAGGGGGGGGAGAGGGGGGAGGGATTGTGCGGGGGAGGAGGGAGCTGCACAGGGAGAAGAGGGAGGGGAAGAAGGTTCTTTGGCGGACAGGGATTCGAAGGGGTTGGAGGATGAAGGGAAAGCTGAGCTGGAGGGGGGAGGAGGAGGGGGGGGGGAGGGGTTCCGGATGGGTTTTGGAATTGAGTCCTTGAGTGGGGGAAGGCTTTTTCCTTTTTACTGGTTCCCATGAGCCCTCAGGATTTTCCTCATTATCAGCAGATTCATTTATTTTTGACTTACTACATCTATTTGCAAAATGACCATACTCGTGGCATACCTTGCATTTGAAGGG
Organism: Pinus tabuliformis; assembly: GCA_031772625.1. Classification (NCBI taxonomy): domain Eukaryota; kingdom Viridiplantae; phylum Streptophyta; class Pinopsida; order Pinales; family Pinaceae; genus Pinus; species Pinus tabuliformis. The sequence continues at coordinate 353,052,028 of CM062819.1, read as the reverse complement.
AAGCTGCTCGTAGTCCAACTGCTGGATATGCGTCCAATGGTCCACCTTGATCTTGATAGCTTCTGGCAGACCTTTCCCTAGGTCTACTTCCACGCAGATCCTCGCGCACGCATGCATGTTCTCCCTTGGCTCAGATCTATCAATGTATTTACCTACTGCATTTCCTATTGCCTTTACTGATTCATCTCCCCAGCAATGAAGCGGCAAGTGAGGTAGCCGAACCCATACTGGAACTGCATTTGGTATGTCCATTTCCGGATCAAAGTCCGGAGTCCATCTATTCAAGTAAAGACCTCTTGAATCCATGAAGTAGGGGCCATTTCTGAATATGAGGTTCTTGTCTTCTTTCGATTCAAAGAGAAATGTGTAATATCCACGTCCGCAGAATCTGATGGCAATCTTCCCTTGTATCATCGCGCTCCAGTTGCGCTCTACCCATTTCTGAACTGACCTCAGAGAGGGCCAGAGGCCAGTGAACTGACCTACAAGACCTCTTTCCGCAAGAGTTATTGCAGACTTCCTTGGAAGGGAAGGAGGAAGATTAACCTCTGGGATTTCATCGAGTTTTTTGATGAACTTGGTCACAGAGGGACGGGGTCTGGCATCTGCTGCTTCAGAAAAAAGGGAGGCGAATATTTCCTCATGATTCTCAGAGCCTGGAGGGGGGGGGGGGGGTGAGCCCGGCCATTAGAGGCCCGCAGGGGGCTGCGGGAGAAGATCAGCGCAGGGAAGGGACAAAGGCTGGGCCCCAACGACAGGGACCAGCAGAAAAGACAAAGGCGAGAGGGGATCGAGGGGAGCAGAGGCCCAGCCAGGCAGGGCCTGGGGGGCAGGAGCAGGCACGCGGGAAGCTGATTCAAATCACCAGAGCTCGATCCGATGGCATACATGAGAAACATTTACTCTATCTATTTTAGTGAATTTCATTTATCATTAAAGGTATATTTTTATAGAACCATAAAGCCGTCTGGCTTTAAATCTTTTTCATGTAGGAACACACATCCTCTCTGAGTGATAGGGTTTACCTTTTCAAGGAAAAAACTAATTTGAGTTTAACTCAATGGATCCCTCTCACCCCTCCACTTTATAAAACCTCTGATTGATAGTCATGGGAAAAGAATTTGGAATGAACATTATGAATATATCCATCAATGTAAGTCTCTATTACCATCCCACCTCTTTCAATCAGGTACATCGTAAACTAAAATCTTGAAAATGCACATATCAAAAGGGTGATTAAAAGAGGAAGCATGGGAAATACAAGTAAACCCGTCGGGGCTATGGAAGCTCACTGGCAGTGGGGCTAGGCTTGTATGACATAAAAGACAACTTCGTCGGGGTATTGTTTAGGCTCTCTAGCAACAAAGTGATGTCAGATAACATTCATAATAATGGATATATGATTTATAAAAAAAATCCTATCTGTACCTTCTTCTATTTTTCATACGAGGTAATTTTAAATATTTTTTTCCCAAATTTGGATTCATGATTTTTACTTAAGTCTTCTTTTGAGTACTTATCTTTTCAAACTCATATTTCTAATCTATTCATGTGGGACCCATGGAAATATTTTATTGTTTGATGATTTAGTGGACTCCATTATTTTTAACCTTTGGGTAAATTTAAGTTCATTATATTTAACCAGAGATAACTGGATCTACCCAGTGTGTTGCTAGTGTTGTAGTGAAAACTCAACACCCCCAATTTTTTACCCTTTTTTTTTTTTTAATTTCAAATAATGGGACCCTTTCCATTAATTTTTTGCTAAATCATCATTTAAAAGTTTCTTTTGGTTAAGTGACCTAAAATTTTGCCATTTTTAATTTTCGTTGCATTTCTATTTTGATTACTTCTTTGAGTTCGACTTTTGGCTAGATTTCCATCAGTACTTGTTTCGTTCATTTGGTTAAAAGGTTTGCAAATGGTGCTCATCCAAAGTTCGAACATTTTTACCGTCTGGGTTAAAAAATGTACGAAATATATATTATTTTATTTTTTGTAATTAAATTAGTAATTCATTGTAAATATTAATCCCTAGTTAATTTTTACTAATTTCTTCATTTTTCACTAACGGTCCTACAAAATCACCCAGCCAAATTGTAGAACAGTTAAAATAATGTTTTTTCGGATCTCGGTAATTTATTCCAATTCCTAATTTTAAAATAAATTACGAGACCCAAAATCTCAAAATTGCAAAGTGGATGTAGTTCATTTTGTAGAATTTTTAATTCCACTCCAAGTGGACCCCACTTCACCTTACCTCCTCCCTTCCAATATAAATCTTCCGAAATTTAAAAATTTTGAAGTTTACAACTTTCGAAATAATTCTTCCGAAATTTAAAAACTTTCGATATCCCAATATCGGAATATCAACATTTTTTATTTTGCCCACAATTAAAAAGTTCCAATATTAACCCACCTCTGAACTCCAATATTTCATTGTATGCGGTGATTATTTTTTATTATAAAGTTCCCTAATAACTCCCGCTCCTCCATCACCTTATGTCATCCCATCTCCGATATCACCTCACCTCATTATGCCTCCCTCCATAAATACCTCCGTGTATCATTCAATTCACATATGGAAACTAAAGAGCTACATATTTTTGGTTTTTGTTTTGAGGTTTGTAAAGAGTTTTTATTTATATATATATATATATATTATTTTTTAACAAGGTCGGGTAGTTGATATATTATCAAAAGCTTTGTTGGAGGAAGCTCCTATTACAAACGACTGCAAAAAGATAAACATCTAAGCCAGGAGATAGGAACGTAGTCTCTTCTCCTAGGCTAGTGCTCGAGACCTATTAGAAAGAAAAATTCACATGCCATGGGTTCTCTGACAGTTTTTCAAGGCTTATAGACTGTTTTCTCTTGAGTTGGTTGTTTTCTTCTTCTCATATTTGACTGAGTTCTCTCCTTCATTACTTGTGCTGCTGATTTTGTAATGTGCCACTGTGGTTCCATTTAAGTTGATTTCCTATTCTTCCTTTGGCTTTGCATTCTGCTCCTTGTTTGCTGTGCTTCCTTAGATTTGCAATGCTTGAGGTGTTTTTTCTTCTTTTGGTGTTGACCGCTTTCCTTTTGTTGGGCATGGGGGCCATTGGAATCAATGAACGGGGTTTTCAGTTTAATAACTACCCAGATTAAGTTGCAAAGTTCGAAATCATGGGATGGATGGTAGTGATTATCTAAAGGTGTTGCAGTCTGGAGGAACCATCATTGCTGTTGATGAATCAAATCAACGGTCATCGGGTGCGAAAAGGTTTGAACGATAATTAATGAAAAAGGCGGGATCAAAGGCAAAGGTGGTATTTCGGGTGGATAAGAAAACATGAGTGGTAAAAAGGGGAGGACGCCTGATTCCATTGACTAGGCAACACATGGTAGTGGAGGAGAGAGAGAAAACCACTTTTCGGGCAGGTAATCTCTGAGCATGATGTCGGCTCGATATCGATAGGAACCGTCAGATCCGATGGGGACCGATCGACGGTGGGAGAAAGTCACACAATTTTGGATGGGTCGGCTAATTGCTAACTGTCGGATCAGGAACCAGATCAATGATCTAGCTTCGATCGGAGATTGGAGAGAGGAGGGAAAAGCGATGCGGTGAAGGTTTGGGGGGGTGGACCTGGCGATATATTTAGGTGCAAATGAAAGCTTATTTGAAGTTCGAATTAAGCACTCAGTCATGATTTTCCATTGTATTTTGGTAATAGAGGCTTTACGCTGCAATGGGGCGCTGCGTGGAGGGAGTGGAGGGGATGGGAGGATATGGGGTGAAAAAGATGGGTAAGAAGAGGGGAGAGGGCTTAATATGAAGCAGTGTTGCGAACATCTCGATAATATCCCGATTTTATCTCAAAATCATGATTTTTTGGCCTAGCCGATGTTTGACGATTTTTAAAGATATTTTTATGGTATCTCAATTTTGCCGATGTTTTGCTGATTTTTACCGATATTTTCCCGATTTTTACGATTTTTTGGTTTTCCGGACCCTTGCCGATTTTATCCCGATGCCGATGTTCGCAACATTGATATGAAGTTTTCTCACTTATTAGAGGCAATGTTGAGGGCTATTATATAAGGCAGGAAGGGGCTTTGAAGCCAAAGAAGCACTATACTGACCTGGAAGGTGAAGATTTCTTCACCGAGATTGCTTCTGTGATGATTGCACTCTCTGTCCTTATAATGCTTTAACTCCGCCCGATCCCTACCTTTGATGAAATAGTTTGCAACATGGTTCTTGTGGCCATGGTTGCAATCTTCATTCCTGTTGTTTCTCATGTTAGAGTCTAAAGTTTCATGGATTTTATTATGCATTTCTGTGACTTCCTGGATGTTACTGCAATGACGAGTCCTTTGTTTATTTTTTACTATTGTTTTTTGATTTATTGCTTTTATCCTTGTGTTTTTTCCTTGATTTTTGCAATCTTTATACTTGTGCTTTTTGCTGCTCATTAAGGAACAGATTTATGATATTCTTCCTGGTTTTCATGAACATTCCCTTCATTTTTTTCCATTGCTTGGTTTGCAAAATAATCCACTTGTTGATTGTGAATTCTCAAGACATGTCTAAAGATTAAATTGCTAGAGCCTTCCAAGTTCTTCCTCATTCTTCTAAGAATTCTGTTCATGAACTCATTGCTTGGGTTTTTGTTTCTTGCCATTGCCTCTATTATTATGGCTAAGTCACCTATTATGATAGGATTTTGCATTTCTCTTTTTTTTATTATTCTTGTTCCCATTAGCAAGCTGTATGCTTCTGCCTTATTAATTGATATTTGTCCCAATCCCCTTTCATATGTGATATTTTCTTTCCCATCAGGATCTAGGATTATTCCCCCTGCCCTTGCCTTTCCCAGGTTATGCTTTGAGGCCCTATCAGAGTATAGACAATATCTATTCTAATTTTTCCTCCAGTTTGTTAGTTCCTCTTCATCATTCTTATTTTCCAAATATTTCTTGAGTTTATCTTCCGGTTTCCTTTTTTTCCATTGTTGTTTATTATGGCTTTGCTAAGCCAATCTCACTCTTCCTGCTAAAGAGTGCTATAATCTATTGGTGTTGTTCCTTTGACATTGAGGATTTCAGAAGTTAAACCCCACATTTTTGAGAGGGTCTTCCCTATCCTTGGAATTTGATTTTTGAATATGCACTTATTTCGTGTCAACCAAATTTTCCAACATAGAACTACTGGGATGCACTTCCATATCCTCTGAATTGTGACTTTCTTCTTTGTTGTGTATGAATAGGCCTTCTCAAGGGTCTAAAGAAAGTTTGGCAAGGGTTGTTCAAATTTTTTTCTTATTTCCAAAGGACTTATTAGCTGTTGCCAACATTCTTTGGCAAAGGTGCATTCTTGGAATAAGCGCTGAATATTTTCTTTAACCTGCATGCATAATGGGCATCGTGTAGGGTCTTGAAAGCCCTTTTTTTTAGGTTGTCACTGGTCAATATTCTCCCTTTTAGTAGAGTCCAGATGAACATTTTGATCTTAGGTAGAATTTCTGATTTCCAAGCTATTTTCCAAGAATCCCAATCTTGTTGATTTGGTTGTTCCTGAAGGATTTTATATCCAGTCCTAACTGTATAGTGTCCATCGCTTGGGTCCCAAAGATAAGCATCTTCCTCATCAAAGTGGATTGGCACTGCCCCTTTTAAGAGCTACCTGATTTTGCTCCATTACCCTTCCAGGTCTGTCGAGATTGCTAAGCTTTTCCAATCTTGCCACTCTTTTTGATTCCAAAGAGATATAGAGTGTAAGGTGTTGAAACCTTTATCTTTCATCCACTCTAGTATGTCTTCAGTTTTTGGATGAGTCTATAATGGTTCTTTTCCCATGATTCTGTCCTCCCAGATTGAAATTGTTTTTCCATTTCCTGGGATTTTAGAAATATATCTACTCATTAATGGAATTGTTTTTTTAACCAGCTTCCATACTTGGGTACATGGTCCTATTGGGATATTTCCATTGAGCAATCTTTTCCTGGTGCCATCCATATATTTTGTTATAAGAGTCTTTTTACACTAGCTCTCTTTTCATGTAATTAGTCTCCATACTATTTTCATTCCTAGTGCTGCATTCATGAGCCCAGGTTTCCGTATTGATAGGTCTCCTTGTTCATAAGGTAGTACTACTTGCTCCCACCTGACCAAGCTAATTTTTTTGTTTTGTTGCTTCCCCCCTACCATAGAAAGATTCTTAAAATAAGCTCCATTTGTTTGTGGGCACTTGCTGGGGCCATGATTATGGCATATTCATAGATAGGTAGTGCTACAAGAAGTGCTTTGATTAGAATTACCCTTCCTTCCATATTTAGCCACATCATACCCCAGCTTTGTATTTTGTTTTCATTTTTTCAATTTGTTTAGTCCATATTTC